>CM044443.1:91770759-91788059 GCA_024363595.1 Xenopus borealis
CATAATGCATTGTGTTGTGATGTTCCTTTCCTTATTGAAATAACGCGTGCAGGGAATTGTGGGGTTTGGAGAATGCAGGCTGGGGACAACTCACTGCTAATACAAATTAACAGTCAGCCCGCTCACCAAAGTAGTCACAAGGATCAGCAGCAAAGAAGAGGGCTAGGGCTAGACGTAAAGATTTTTAAAAGATCCAATTGTTATCTTGAGACCACAAATGATCGTTGAAATGTCCGATGTGTCCATCAACTAAAAAGATCATTTCAGGCGATATAACCAGCAAAACTGAAGGGTAGCGTCCTGCTTGGCCCTGCAAACATACATTGCACGGGGACCGATAAAGATTTTTTTAACCTGGCCAATCAATTTTCAGGCCAATGTCGACCATGAAAAGTCTGCATATTTTTTAACTGATGTATATTGCAAAGATGCTTGAAATTATGCTAACTTTTCAAAAAGCTATGTTTTTGTGGAGTTCCCCTTTAAATTTGACTCACAGGTAAAAATGGATGGGGAACCCTGTTCTAAGACATGAATCCACAATTTGCATTAATACATTGCCCTATCATTGTACAATGTACAAAATATGTCCTTTTGTCTTTTGCTGCCCTTTATTAGCTTGCTTCCCACCATGTCATTTGCCTTATCTAAAAAAATAGTGGCCTGATTTGCTCAAAGCTTATGACAAACAAACAAAGCTGTATTTAGAGAATAAAAAAAAAGCCTTTGATACCAGTGTCTGCACCAACTGCCATGTAAAGCACAGGCATTATGTTTGCTTCTCTCACTCTGCCTTCCCTATATTAATACAGCATGATTAACTGCCACACATAACACTGCTCAATAAAATCCCTTGCAAAATAACGATTTCTGGCAAGGCTTCAGTATTCTAGTGCATGGGGGAGGGGGAGCAGTTTTAAATGTTTAAAAAAAAGGGGAATAGGGTAGAAATGGAACTCGGCTGTTTCAATCACAGCCTGTTACAGATGTAAGCCCTGGCACGGCTAATTAGTTCCCATCCTTCCAGAATTTGAGAGCCAACTGGATAATGCAGAATGATTGCTTTAAACTGTCAATGCCCAGTACATATTATTTAGAAAGCCCTGTAAGTACATTAAATACAGAGGAAATCTGATTTCAGTGTGAACAAATTTCTGCTAATTCCCTGCGATTTTTCTTTGAATATTTGTTCCTCTCATGTAGTCCTGACTAGTGATGGGCGAATTTATTCACCGGGGTGAATTCGCGCGATTCGCCGCTGGCGAATAAATTCGCAAAACGGCAGCGAAAATTCGGTAAAAAAACGAGTCGGACACGACGCGACGCGCGTCGGAAACGACGCGATGCTCGTCAAAAACGACGCGATGCTCGTCAAAAACGACGCGCGACTCGTTTCGCGAATTTTCGGCGAAGCGAAACGGGTGAGATGCACCTATCACTAGTCCTGACCCAAATCCTTAAAATTATTAACAAGTGACATTTCAATAGCTTTGGAAATGTTTATTATATTTACGTACCTATCAATCACAGATTCAAAAGTCTCACGATAAACAGTTATGTTTCCAAACCTAAACTATAGAAAAGATTCTTCTAGATTTGTGCCCATTAAAAAAGACCCTAAAGACAATATAATGGATCAATCACTTGTAAAACAATGTGATTTGAGTTAGTCTGTAAGGTTAGAATATAAGGCAGCCTAATTGAAACGGTTGTGCATAGCATGTGCTATGGACCCATGGTTTCACACAAACAAAACAAAAAACAGTGTATTTTACAGGGAGCAAATCCCCGACAAATTAGGTTTCAAAGTTATTTTTGAAGCAAAAATTGATTTTTCCTGTTTTTTTGTTTTTGTTTTTTTAAACTCAATATTTTGAGATTTATTATACCCCAAACCTGGAACTAGCTCAAATCCGAAAATACACCATCTAAAAGCGGTCTAGGTCATGTAGAAGTCAATTAAAGAGGTCTCTTGAACCATTTGAAGATTTTAATAGCCTTCCTGATGTTCGAGTTTTTTTCGGAGGGTTTCACTAGATCAATTCAAGGTTTTGTTTTCTCTAAAAACTCAATTTGAGTTTTCAAGTTGTTAATCCCAAACTCGCTGATTTGAGTTTTTTTGAGGTTGTGAGCTCATTCAAGGTTTTAAAAAAAAGCTCAAATAAATGCAACCTTTAAAATAATATTAAATACACATACCTTGAATATGCAGCTCTAAACCTACTCCACAGATTGTAGGCCTGCATATTTTCCTGAGACTAGATAGATACAGTATTTTATTTAAGCCCAATTGGAAATAAAATAATTATCTTATCTAAAAAACGGAAAGACAAATATTTGAGCATCTGCCATTGCTCCTTGCAACCCTCTAGAAAACAGCCTCTTTATTATTTTAATTACCCGCTTATCAGTCCAATTTTCAAAACCATCTTAAACAAACCAAATGGATTGCATAGTACGCTTAACAGCTGTGCAAGTTCTTCATGGGGGAGGGGGGGATCCGTTCTGCTTGTAAATCACAATTCTAAACATATTATAGGTCATTTTATAGATTTCACTTAAAGGCAATATATGTGGCTGAAAGAGAATTGTTTGAGTAAGTGCCATTATTGTTTTCCATTTCAAGAAAAGCAATTTATTCTTCCTTTCTGCTTATGACACTTCATCACAGCCCCCAAACACATTAAGACGCGCTAATGAGAACTCAAAAATGGAGGCCACAGTAAATAATAATAAAAAAAAAAATACAAACACAACTAGTTAGCAAGATCTCTCTCATATACAGTACTTGCTGCCAGTTTAGGCTTACCAGGACGTCACATGGGGATATTAGTTAAGAGGTTGGATGTAGAACATGTAGCCAACAATATGCCTACAGAAAGCAACAACGTCTTTAATGAGCTAGTAACAGGTAGCAGCTACTAGTCTCCTTGTGTGAACTAAGATTTAAGGGCAGTGTCACAAGGAAAGATTTGTCGCCAGTGGTTTTTGATCAAAATATAAATACACCTGTTGTCAATGGAATATCCATCTGGATGCACCAGACCATGGATACCCAAAAAGCAGATTGCGATCTTCGAGTAGATCATATGCTGTGACCTGATCACATAGACAGTAAACTGCAACAGCTCCGCTGGATCACCTTTCTAGCAGCTTACTGTTCAACCTCTACTGCAAGCAATATGCTTCTCCTTCTCTGCAGAATCCAGCACGAAATCCAGTCTCGTGTGCATGCGCAGGAGAAGACACAACGCTTCAGTAAACAAAAGAAGGATACTGCTCACAAGTGGGACTCAAATCAGCCTGCGGATTTCAGCAAGCTGATTTTAGGTACAGTGTGGCCCTAGGCTTAGATCTGCTGCATTTAAATACAACTCTACCAGAAATGTAATAAGATTTCTGTGGCAATGTAATACTGATGTGGTATCTTCACCTGAAGGCCCCACACTGGCACAGGAACCTCTGCACAAGATTTTCCATACATTAATCTGACATGCCCTGAAGCACTTTTAAAAAGCTTTTAAATGACGAAATATGGCTTCTAGGAACACAACATAATCTTAGTAAGTTGTATTATTAGACATTTGCTGCTTGGGCTCTTGCTATATGGAATATTTGGAAGAAAATGTATCTCCAAAGTGCAGAATCAGCAGACATTGCTCTTTGCTGTCACATCATAATCCAGTACAGTACTGTCCTTCTCGAACTTTTTGCTTAATTTTGAAGTTGCCTTGGCTGAAATGTATAGGTGTAGCACTTCTGAGCTTTTAGCATTAGGATGTTTTTATAATGATTTATCGGACCATGAGCCAAGATATTGCAGAAACGATCTCTCCAAAACGCATATAAATGCCACTGAAGATTTGCAATGAACAAACACACTGGTGTTGTTGTACACCAGGGGTGTCCAACCTTTTGGCTTCCCTGGGCCACCTGGATATTAAATAGACATTATATTATTATTATTACTACTAACTGGGCAATGGGCAGAGTCCCCCCTACTGCCTACTCCTATATCCTTTGCGACAGGACGTTTCCTCTGGAACCAAGGTTTTGAAGCTGGGCCCTGGGCCGCAGTTTGGACACCCCTGTTGTACACCTTCAAACTTTGGCGTAAATTGAGCAGGGAGCAAGAGTAATGTGATCTGGAAACCACTTCAGTACAATACATGAAGCTGCTGGTCAATACCATAGGTACAAGAACAGCTTACAATGATGATATAGTTGATATACAACTGCAATTTCCGGAAGTATTTTCACATTTAATTGAAATTGTGCAAACCATGCATTATTTTAGAACAATAAAAAAAAAAACCATACCATTCATTCTTCTTTATGCTTGCTGATATTTATGTATAGATCACCGTAGCAGTTCAAAGCTTATGGTTATCAGTAAATTAAAATTACATTAGCCCCCATATGTTAAAATCACATATTTCCTTCAATAATCTTTCAAAAACATACAAGTCAATATTTGCAGAAATCCATTACGTGTGGTTTGTGGTGCCAGGTAAGAGCTGTTTGTCTTTATTGAATGACTTACGAAATGAATTGTTGTGTATTGTGTGTTTAGGGAATCATAAGGAATCAGAATATTGTTCACTATGCACACACAGCAGTCTGGCAACTGAACTCTCTTGTGCTAAGATCATTGGTAACAATCGAAGAACAGGCATAACCTGACAGGCTCCTTTACCACAAAGCCATTAATAAAGCATCTCCATAATATATGTCATCAAAAGAGTCAGAAAGAGGCTTTCAAATTCTTCATTTAAATACATATATTAAAAACATCAGTGAGGATTTAAAGCAGAGCTGTCAATGGATTGCCTGCAGGACAAATGCAGCCCCCGTGTGGATATAATCCACCCCAAGATATAGTCAATGAGTTAGAGAAAGTAAAAAAGCAAATTGGAAATCAATGGGAATAATGTACAATACAGAAAGAGAGAGAGAGACAGAGCGCAAAGGAAGGATGCATGAAAATAGGGAAGAGGTAACCATGCTGAAAGGCAAACAAAGCTAATATACTAGGCACACATTACCTTAATGCTACAGCAGACCTGAAGCTCTTCTATTTTCATTCTCTAGTCTAAACAGAGGAATATCCTAAAATTAAAGGATATTCATAAGAGTGCCCCAGAGTGGCACTTGTAAATCAGATTACAGATTATAATTTATAGTGCTATAAAGAAAGACAGGGTTACCAAGACTACCAGGGCCCAAAGGTTCATTTTTTTGACCAAGTATGTGTAAATTGGGTTTTCAGTAGTACTAATTTGTGTACTTCCAACCATAAGATTTCATATACAAGCCTACCTGGTTCTGCCACAGTGGTGTGGCCATTTTTCTGAACCCAACCCTCACTTAGTGACATAACAGAAGAGGAGGAGCCAAGAGGTTAAAGGCTATAGTCTGTTCCAATTTAAAGAAGCTAAAACATGATATGCACCATATTCTTCATTTTAGAGCTTATACACTTGTTTGCTGTATAGTGATGTTAAACTATATTTATTAAAATTGTTGTATGTGTTTAATTTCTATTAATGTTTTGCATAAAGATAGTTAAATATATTCTGCACAGGGAGCCTTATGTATCATTATGTTTGTGTTCATTCTTCTGCCTGGGACCAGCCATAACTACTCTAAGCAGACATTGACCTCTGGTGGCCAAATAATCATCAAAAATTATACTCAAACCAAGGTATTAATCTGAGATTAAAACATGATTTCTGATAGGTCAATGGCCTCTACAACAACCACTGTACATCTTGCTTTAATATAATCACAGAACTACCATGACTATTTCCTTATATAGAGAATTATTCATTGTTAATATTAATAGTAAAAAATGAATTGTTAAATATATTAAAAGTCAAAGAGTTAAACTACTAAGTGACATTGTTCTTAAAAAGGGATGTCTAATTTAGATATTGTACAACAGGTGTTACAATATGTTCTACACATGTTTTGATGCCTCATATGAGCAAGATTTCATCACTAATAACGGTTTATATAGTGAATAAATAGTACCCTCTCTTGTAAAATATAAGGATATTATAAGTTACCAAGGAATTCCATTACCATTTACAGATCATGAAACTCCAATGTCACTTCTAATATCCCTAGATTTACTTTATTTATTATAAGACAAGTTTCAGTGAGTCACTTGACAGAAATGGATTCACTAAGCTCCAATTAGAACCAATGACCACTAAGCAACATTTGTAAGGATATAATTTACAGGATATTCATTGATCTTGATTATATAGTGAATAAAGTACCCCCTCTTGTAAATTATAAGGATATTATAAGTTACCGAGGAGTTTCATGACCATATAAAAACACGAGGCCGAAGGAACATGGAACTCCGAGGTCATGGAACTCCGAGGTAACTTCTAATATCCTCATATTTTGCAACAGGGGGTACTTTATTTATTATAATACACAAGTTTCAGTGAGTCATGTGACAGAAATTACATCAGAACTCACCGTTTATAACTGATGACATCAGAACTCACCGTTTATAAGGATATAATTTACAGGATATTCACAGCTTTTGTGTATTATAAGGATATATTTACAGAGTATGTGTGTCTTGTGTATTATAGTGTAATAATGAAGAGGCTATCCTGCAGCCTTACAAAGGCTGACCATCACTTTCAGCAGCAAGCATAGCTTATAATTCCTACAACACATCCAGAGAATATGCATTAAACATGTAGCTAGCCAAATATAGGTTTCAATTAGCACATTAGGCCCCATAGGAATTCCTTATGCCTACTTCTAACTAGTTCAAGTAACTGCTGCACACCCCTGTGTGATATTGGCCACAGCCTGCTGGATTTTCTATAGAACCGGGGGGATAATTACAATTACATCAATAACAGTATAAATATATATACACCAGTCACACGCAAACACCACCCTTCCCCATCAACCATTGAACTATATATATATATATATTATACTTTGTAATATATAGGAACTTTAATGCATAAATGTGTTCCTGTCCTTACTGATGCTGGCAACTGACATACCTCCCAACTGTCCTTTTTTTCACAGGAGAGTCCTTCTTTTGATAGCTCACCCTGCAGTCCCTCATTTGTGCACTGAACAGCCAGAAAAAAGTTGGCTGTTGGCAGAGAACCCAAAACAGCTAACAGGTGCAAATAAGATGCTTTGTAACAATTTTGAGGTAAGAAAAGAAGCAATTGTAACAGTTAGATAAGAAGAAATATTTTCAAACTTTTATAACCAGCCAAATTATATAAAATTAACATGGTAATTGGGGGGTGTGGCCACAAAAAGCGGCATAGTCAAAAAATGTTGCCGTCCTACGTGTGGACAATTGTTTTTGTGTCTCTTTTTACTTCCAAACTGTTGGGAGGTATGAATTGACTACTTACAGATTCTTTTTATTCCTGTTCTCTTAAAAAATGTGAATATAGAATCAAAATTTTTTTAATTAAGCTCTATCACACCAGTAAGCCCCTTAAAATAGTTAAAGGGGTGGTTCACCTTCAAGTAAACTTTTAGTATATTGTAGAAGGGCCAATTCTAAGAAACTTTTCTATTGGTCTTCATTATTTATTTTTCATAGTTTTTTCATGATTTGCAATTTTCTTCTGTTTCTTTGCAGCTTTCAAATGGGGGTCACTGACACCATCTAAAAACAAATGCTCTGTAAGGCTACAAATGTATTGCTATTGCCACTTTTTATTACTTATCATTCTATTCAGTCCATCTCTTATTCATATTCCAGTCTCTTATTCAAATCAATGCAGGGTTGCTAGGGTAATTTGTACCCTAGAAACCAAATTGCTGACACTGCAAAATAAAGAGCTGCTAAATAAAAAGCTAAATATCTATAAAACCACAAACAATAAAAAATGAAAACCAACTGCAAATTGTCTCAGAATATCACTCTCTACATTATACTAAAAGTTAACTCAAAGGTGAACAACCCCTTTAAAGTAGAGAAATTTTAACTCACACAACTATTATTTATTAACATGGAGTGGAATGCTCCCAGCTTATTGGAAATGACAGCATCTCTTTAATCTTTTACTCTGTACAGATAAAATTGGGTGTTATTAAAAATAAAGCTAAATATCATCTTTCCTCATCTTTCAACTTTATCTGTCTGGTCACAAGAATTATCTCAAGTTAAACTGAAACTCTTGCAATGCAGTCAAACCCAACAATTTGTGATGTATTATTTACACAGATTAGAAGTTCAGGTCTGGGTTACATTCATCCTCCCTGTGAAAAGATTGCAGCCTTCACACTTCTTGCCTTATGTGCAGAACAAGGTCAAGTTACATAGGAAAAAGCAATAAAGCCAAAAGAAAAACAAGCCTGCGCCTGAATGATTTACACACATCTTAAGAGCAGCTAAAGAAATAACCTGATGGATAATTAAGCTGTATCCCAATACACAACTAGAAAATGACAATTTCAAAAGTATAACCCAGATGAACAAAAAGAAGCACAATTAATGCACTGAGTGGCAAAGGGACATGTAAAGCAGATGAAGAATACAGTTCATGATGTCTATGCTATTAAAGGTGCTGTCCTAATTAGCAATATAAATGGAGCTTAATAAAGATAAAGCAGCACCCAGGCAGCCTCTAACAAGCATTTAACAGCACATACGTAATAGTTTTCCAAGCCTGGCTTGAAGGTCAGTCAATGTACAAACAAATCAAAGCATACACAGAATATAGTGATAGACCAGACAGCCAGCAACATAACATATAGAGTAACCGTCACCCTGGATTTACTTCACTACAAATGAAATTGCCTATATGTTGTGTTGGAATCTATTCTCTAGCAAGCTTTCCTTGGAACACAGTAATAAATGTACTTTCCAGACGGATCATACCATTCACCCAAGTCAGAGTGCGACAGAGAGTGCAAAATCCTGGCCTTGCTAGCAGAGATGTGTATATGTCAAAGCATATAGGCAGGCTAAAGGAATATTATTACAACAGCTGTGGATTTAATTTACCTTTTATAGCAAAACAAGGGCATTCATATTTCTCAAAGACAAGTCAATCAGAAGTTACAGCTTAGTAAAACAAAAAAGCATTATTACAATTTATGATTATTTCAACACAGAGGGAAATGTTTCACTGAAATCTTCAGGTTAGACTTTACTTCATCTGATTAAAGCCACTCATTATAATCAACACTTAGGTGCTTTACTTACAACTCCTTTTTTGAAGGTGCCTCAAGGGGGCGGAAAAAATCATAGGTGTGCATGTCCAGAGTAAGAATTTTATCAATACCTTGTATCCATACTTTCATTTACCCACAATTAGTCACATGTGGCATGATTAATCCCTGTGTGACTTTATGGAGACAAAGTATAGCAAATAGATTTGCAAGATTTTTTTTTTTAATTAAAAAAAATCTGACCAGCACAAAATCAGCCCCTTATGTGATTTTGGTTATTTCAGAATACCTGAAATCATCCTCCATTGATCCCCATGGGAAACACAACCAGTTCAGGATATTGTGCAGTTCTCACCAAAAACAAACACATGGTCACATCAAAAGGCAAAGAATGTTTCCTCTCACATTTACCTGTCCAAGTGATTGGCCAAAAACGGATCATTATGATCTGACCATCCATGTCGACGCCACCATTCAGTAAATATTCAGAACAGGAGGGCACTCTAATGTACCATTTTCACCATTAGTTCAGTTTATAGTAACGTACGGGTGCAATAAGCCCAAAACAAAGCCCATATAAGGTCAAGCAATTAACTTATTAACATATACACAGGGCCTGCCCACCAAGTGGCATTCAGAAAAAATATATTTAATTTTAAAAATTCACAAAAAGTCAGTTTGATAGCATTTACAAGAAAGGGCAACAACGTGCAATTGAATATACAGACCACTCAAAAATGGTCACAAAGAGATCATAAAAAAGAAAGCAGATACCCTCGCCCTAGAAAGAGAAGAACTCCAACATATTCGGCTAAACGCCTTTCTCAAGGGGAATTCTCAACACCATTGATGCCAACATTCAGTGCCTGAGCCTATCAACTGAAAAAATAGCCAAGTTGGCTTACAACAATAATTTTACATATTTGTAACCTTATTTATGAGGGACCTGATGAATTGAAACCAGTAGGAGATACAGCATGTGACCCCCTCCAAAATAGATGTAATGCCAAATGTTTTGGTGCTTAGTATGGAGACTTCTGTTGTATGCTGTACGTTTTCTGAACAATCTTGTATAATTCAAATGTGTTTTATTTTTAAACAATGTGCTTACTTCACATTAAAAAAAGGAGACCCCCTGTACAGATGTCCAATTTTCTGCCAAATTGTAAAGCAATGGACAGCAGGGTCAACAGGAACCAACTAAAAGCACAAAACACTAGCAGGAAGTCCCTGCCCTGCTCATGACCCCTTACCCCCAACATGTTCATAACACAGGATACAATGCATAAATACACTTAGATCTATTAATGGAAACCTTACTAAAAGGACTCTGGATCGGTCAGTGGTCTTCTCATACATAAAGAAAATTTTAAAAGTCTGTCATTTACAGTCAATTATGTGTTTCAAGAAACAAAGCCAAACAGAGAAGTAATTTGTAAGTTAGTTACTTTTGTAAATACAAGCCCACGGCAAACTGCATTCACATAGGGGAGCAAAACTAAAATATATATTCTGCATATAAGTACATTACAGCTGCCAAACGCAAACAGGTAAGTTGCACTGAGGCAAAGAAAAAGGGCCTGTCTATAGCACATTACAGTCTAACTGAAATGAACTGGGAAATAAAAGAAACCTTATAGTAAGAAACATCACATAGTGCTCATCAACTGAAGATATTTTATTTCAATGGTGGCAGCTGCAAATGAACACACAGTAAAATCCATGAATTGAAAACAGAAGGAAATCTGCAGAGAAATAAATCCCCCATATGTATCAAAGAAATTGGATCAATAACAAGACAATTCAACCAGTCAGCGCACTGGAACTTTCGTTCCAAACATTCTCTTCTTATCAACATTCTTCCAAAGCCATTCTAGATCATCAGCTAACAAAGCGCCAGCAAGCTGTCTTCTGGATTTTAGTGAAGGTCCTTTCCATGCTCAGCCACTTATTTTGTGGTTTGTTGGTTACAGAGATTGTGTAACTGTATGGGTGGGTTAGACACTTTTTAATATGTCAGCTATATGTAGATTTTACAAGAGGAACTGTGCATGGTGCCCTAAAATTTGCAGTTTTTATACAGTTTTTTTTTTTTTTTTTTACAGTGCCAGACAATATAGCTTCCTAAAACATTGCTATGACTTTCTGACAAAGCATATTGTTTCGTTCAGCACAGGAACAAACCATCAAATCATTCAGGCAGTAACTGACAACAGCTCAGCTGATATTCTTTTGGCAAGGCACTATACTGAAAATACTAAATCAAACTTGAATTATTTCAAACCATAGCATCAGGGGGTTGATAAACTTGCTGTGATTTGCTGGTGATAGAGGTAGGGCACATGGATTTCCCCAGGTTACTAGAGGAGCACAACTCATTGACACCAGAGACTAGGATTGCAAAAGAAGTAATAAGCTCTGAAGATACCATAGGCCACAGTATGTGTTGCTTTTCCTACTCCAAAGAGATAATTACTTTTCAGGAGATGGGGGTGGTTCTTCAGACACAAGACTCTAATAAAGAAACAATGAGGGAGGCTCTGCCCAAGAACTGTGTGTCAGCTTCCTGCCCCTGCCTTTTTTGCACAAGGCCCATTCATCAGCAGTCAACACCAAGCACTCCAGAATACATCTGGAGAGAAGCTCTAGTTTGCCTTGCAAATGCCTCTTTTAGGCCTATGCCAAGAATGTGAAACCCATGGGCCTTCTGCTGCTGCTAGACAACAACTGCTACCTACAATCCAACATTGTAGAACTATCAGAGAGGACTAGAGGCTGCAGTTCAGCAAGAGCACTAGCTGACCATTCAATGTATTCAGAAAGAAGACAGGCTCTTTAACAATTCTTTAGGCATCTGAAATAAAGCAACGTACAAACGTATGTTTGAGCCATGTTCTGAACAACCTCATATAATGCTTTGTTTCAGAAAATAATCCATTCGTTTGACTAAATTCACCCTGAGCTCATGCAGCCACTGTCAATATTAACCTCAAGTCTGAAAATGAAACTATGCATAAAGGGAGAAAATCTCTGGTATTTCCAGCCTGCAGCTGCTGGTAATTGTTGATCCCCATCCTGGCTACTGGGACAATGATGGTGTAAGTGTTGTACAGTCAGGTTCACCAGTTCACTGGAAACCATCAAGGGGCCCTTTCTTCAAAGTCTGAATACATCTCACATGGCAATAAATGGGAAATCAGAGCATTTATTAAGTGTGTCCTCCAGCCAGCTGAAGTTGGATACAATAGTAAAGAATAGAGCCATTATGAGACACACAATTCCTAGCCAAATCCACATGGCCCGTGTGTACCTCTGACTGTCAGCGACCAGCCCAAGGTACTTACCTTCCCCGATGATCTACACCATCAATATTTGATTGCAAGAGCCCAACATTGAAGAAAAAAGGGAAGGGACAATGGGAGGTTGCTCGCTCAGGTTGCTGGAAGGGGAACGTGCCCCTTTGGCTTTATATCCGGAGGCCCGGCAATTGATTACAGGAGACTGGGGAACAACATAGCCCAGGATGGTGCTGTGATGCAACGGGGGAAGGGAGGGCCGGCTTCTACCGGTGCTTAGCACTAGCTTAGTATGTGAGTGAGTGAATCACAACCAAACGACTCCTCCTCTCCGTCCAATCGCCTATAACCACGCCTTCTCCTCAAGAAAGCTAATGGCCATTGGTCAACGTGCAGTGCCCTTCCCACCCACTACAATCCTAAAGGTAGATGCCAGCCAATCACAGCGGCCGACTAAGTGATTTTTAAAAAATGGAGAACAGAGGGGTAGCAAGGGCGAGAGACCGAAGAGGATGCGAGAGAGAGAGAGTAGCGTCTGGAACCTATGCCTGGAATAGGCTTACTGGTGTCTACATTGACATCACTACCCCACGTGACCATTCAGCGTGGAGAAAGGAAGCGCAAAGCCGGTGATACAGGAAGTGAGGGAACATGTAAGGTGGAGTTACCTTCATCGCTGTTTCGTACTGTAGATGCACCGGGGAAGTGGTCGCTTTGTCCACCGTCCGATAAGGGAAGATATGGCGGATCTGTAATTTTAAATAGGCCGCAGTGACAGATCATTTAGGTGTCGGGAACGACAAAGAAAGCAGTGGGTACTGTTACTGAATATACAGAATATGGGGAAGGATCAGATTCATCCAGATCTCTGGACAATGGACCTGTGTTATAAATGGGGAGTTGTTATTCTCTACAGGGCAGAGTAGTGCTGAGAAGTTTTGCTTAAATACATGGGAGGAGGCAGGGAACGAACACGGTCACTTATTTTGAAGGAACAGTAAAAGTGGCCATAGATGTAACAATTACATTTTTTCCAGGAGAGATCATTTGTTTCAATACACACATGTGGAGCTGATTCGTCAGATATACAGGTAGAAACAGTGCCATTCCTTCACTTCTTTATTTTTGTGAAATAGCATCAACTCAGAGGGGATGTAAGAGTTTTGCATCCCAGAACTTTCTTTTGCTCCTCTCCACTTCCAGGGCCAGATTTGTGGAAAGGCCCGGGCCTAGGGTGGCAGGATTTTAGGGGGCGGCATGCTTTCCAGCCACACCCACATTAGTTCATAAACACTAGGGATACACAGGAGATGTAATAGGTTTTTAAATTTCCCTTGCACCAATCCCCATTGCTCCGGTCCTGATGATAAGAATTCACAAATAAAGGGCAAAGAGTATGGGAGCATCAAATGGCAGTGGGCCTAGGGGTGCCCTCTATGTAAATCCGGCCCTGTCCACTTCTGCATGCAAATACAATGCAGAGGTAAAATAAAAGATAATCAAATATATAGAAGATAAATGGAGAGAAAAGATTGCTGGGAGAGATAGAGAAGTATTAATCTGTGTTAAACCTATAAAGAAGGTGGGGCATCAGAGAGGGTTATAGAGAAATGGAGAGAAGAAGAAAACTGGAAACATAAAGAGAAAATGAATGTATTAAACAACAGCAGATTACAGAATTATGAGAGAATGATATATATGAAATAATCTTGGGTAATATAGAATATGATGGGGTTGTGCTATGTTATGACAAACTATAACACACGCAGAAGCTGGATTGACAGCCAAGAAAAGTCATATGCACAATTTTTCGTTTTGGGGTTCCTACAGTTCACAGGTAAATCTACACATACTGGGCATTAAACTGTGCATTAGAAGGAAATACTAAAATGGAAATAGCAAAATGATTTTGCTTTAAAGTGGGTGAAACCAGTAAGTATTCGTATGTGAGGCTTATTATAGCAATGGGTGTGGTTGTGGGAGGGGCTTGTTTTAGCATACTGTGCTACACTCACCACACAGAGCATCCCTCCACTTTTTTCACTACAATTCAAGTACTGGGTAGAAAGAATAAAACCTGTCATGATTCAGCACTAACAATGGCTTTTAGCCCTGTGGAAAACGGGCAGGGGACGGGGCTATGATGTGGCTATTGGGCAACCGCCTTGCCAATTATAGGGAGTCCCAGGCAGCACTTCAAAATAACGGGCTGTCTGAGTCAAAACCAGACCTGTGGCAACCCAAGGCCAGCCTGACCTATATTGGTAGGCTCGTCTCCCACCATTCACGCACCGAATATCATGTGACTTTTTGTGTCATTCCAAATGCGTCAACTTTTCTTGTGGTGACTTCTTTGTCTTGGCAACTTTTTGTCCAAATACACGAAACTCAATGCCCATTTTTCACTCAAGATACAAGAACATCCATGAGCATTTTTTTCTTGTAGCAGTTGTTTTGTCTCTGCAATTATTTTGTTGTGACAAAATTTTCAGATGGCGAAGTGCAATGCATTTTACTGTGAATCCATGCCTGGTGAAAAAAAATCACTCATCACAGTCATCACTGAAAAGGACCAATCATCGCTCATCACTTTTGTACTCCTCTGGAACTGTCTAGCGCTGTGATCAAAATTGAATTTTACCATTTTGTTTGCAAGAAAATCCAAAGCTTAGGGTGTGTGAAAAAATATCCAGATAGGCAAAAAATTTGGTTAACTCAGACTAAAATTAAACAGGACATAGCAGCAGCTTTTCATATTATTTGATTCAGTATGGATCAGTAAGGTCTGATCCATATTGTACTGCATTGTTTGTACAGCCATTTACTGTACATCTGAAATAATAGCTAATCAGCCTTATAGTATGATCATTTCTTGATGTTTGCTGTTAAATAGTGGCAGTAGAAACCATAAGCTCCAGGTTCAGATTTATTCCCTCAACCTCTAATCTCATTGTACTTTGGAACAAACTTGGCCCAGACTAATATACTGCTATCACCATGCTTCACAGATGAGATGTTTCTTATGCTGGAGTGCAATGTTTGCTTTTCGCCAAACAAAACCCCTTTCATTCAAAGCCAATTAGTCTTATTTTGATTTTATCCACAGAGCATTCTTGGCAAGCAGATGGGCATCAGTGGTGTTTGGCTAATACTGGCTCTCTCCTGCCATTCACACTATTGGTGTTCAGTGTTCTGATGGTGGGCTCATTAACATTGGCAGTGTAAAGAGGCCTCAGTGGTGCAATTAGCATTACCTGGCTCCTCCCTCTGGATTAACTCTGCTAACATCACCTCTTCTCCTGACAGATACATGCAAACACCGCTGCTGTTTTACCTTCAAGATGGTGATATCACGTTTCCCTCAAACCTAGGTTCAATAAAATCACCGGAAGTTATTCCACTGAGAGGCCTTACATCCCCCAACTTTTTTTTTTTTACCCAGGAGCAACATTCAGATGTAAAAATAGTTGGGGAGCAACACAAGCATGAAAAACCTTTCTGGTGATACAAACCAAGTCCTATCTCCAAACCAGTCATTCAAAAATAAGTACCTGCTTTGAGGCCAATGGGAGCAACATATAAAGGGTTGGTGAACGACATGTTACTCACAAGCCACTGTTTGGTGATCACTGCCTTGAATGTTAGGCTGTTCTTTAATGTTCTACCTGGGTGTTGCACACCTTACTCAAACTATCAGCTGCCAAATTACACAAATTCATAAACCCAAGCAGATTTAAAGGGGTAGTTCACTTTTAAATTAGCATTTACTATGTTATAGAACTCTGCGCCATTAGCACAGAAGGAAGGGGTGCAGGGTAGCGTGTCCAAAAAACATAATACTCTGTTAGGGAGGAAAAAAATACCGGCCTTCCTATATATTTATGTTTTTTCCCTATTAAAGTGGACCTGTCACCCAGACACAAAAATCTGTATAATAAAAGTCCTTTTCAAATTAAACATGAAATCCAATTTCAATTTTTTATTAAAGCATTCATAGCAGTTTTAAGCTCATTTGATATAAATAAATATCAGCTGTCAATCAAATATTGTCTGACCCGCCTCTATGCCAATGGCATAGAGGCAGGCCAGATAATTACTTTCACTTTCCATTCAGCACTTCCTAGATGTAACTGCTCTCCAGTCACATTCCCCCATTCTCTTCACTGTTTAATTGTGTAGCCGGGGCATAGGGATGGGCATTGGGTCCCCCATTCTGGTGCACAAACAAGATTCTAAGATGATATAACGCTTGCCTTAAGAACAGTGTCCACAAAATGGCTGCTGCCTGCTTGCTATAATTTTCAAATTCCAAGACTGAAGGAAACAAGAATCAAATAATTTATATAATGTAAATAATGGTAATTTTGCTTGACTAATGTGATAAAATAGGATTTTGAATATTTCTTTTAGGTGACGGGTGGGAACAACCATCATTTATACCGGCCAGGCCTGTAAAATACTGGCCAGGTGGCAACCCTGTCCTCTGTTAAAGCAGTATATTTATGTCCTATGCAGCGTTCCATCAATTTGCTGTCTTAGAACTATTTTAGGGCACGAAGACTATGGTATTAACTTTTTGGGCTGTCGGGTTAAAAACAATTAAACCTAATTAACCCCATTATTATACTTAATCACATTTTGCCCAACTAAATGTATTCGTGACATCTTTATTTTACCAAAGCTTACTTTCAAAATATATTTCTGTGCACATAATGTAATAATGGTAGGGAATGATGTGGAACATTAGAAAGGGATAACAAGCTAAATGGTTATAGAACAAAGATGTTAAAGGACAGTAACATCAAACAATTAAATTGTTTTAAA
>CM044443.1:91832414-91854360 GCA_024363595.1 Xenopus borealis
CTCTCCCAACCCCCACCCTTCTAAACACGGTCCTACAGATTACTTAAAAGCACATAATGCTGAATGTTATTTTGGAAGAGGTCATGCCAAATAGAGAGAAGCAGGTATGGTCTTTCCTCCCAAAGAAAAAACCCTTTTTAACTTTGGTAGGACCGACGCATGGACACTGCCTTGGTGGGGCACATCAGCTTATGCATACTTGGATAAACGTTTGATGCAATGGTGATCGAATAAAAAAAAAAATCATATTGCTTGCAATAGAAGGGTGTATACAAGGTTTCACAAGAGTAAATGTACTTGCTGGATGGCCCATGACAGACATCTTTCAAAATATTTTAAGATTATTCCCTGGTGTGAGTAGTACGTGATACTCTGCTGGCATCCACAAATTCATAAACCCAGCAGCAGGATACGCTACATGTACCCTAAAACTTCCCCCACTCGGACCGGTTGATTGAAAAAGCTGCATCAGGGAATATTTTTTTTTTTTTTATATAACAATGTAAAGCTTCCAGCTCAAGTAATTAAGACTATGTAGCTTTGTTTTCACAAGAGGCGTGGGGCTTCTCATTGGAGAATCCTCTTTTAACATACCCACTGGCACAGGAGTGCTGGCAATGATCTTACACATTGTTGAAATCCCATTATGTAGAAAAAGTGTATACATAAAACAAAACACTTTTGAAGGTTATATTAGGAGAAGGTTCATAAACTAACCTGAGCAATTGATTGTACTTTGCAAGACGCTCAGATCGGCATGGAGCACCAGTCTTGATCTATAAACATACAAATGCATGTTACTGAAAACCTTCTGGAATAAAGTTTGTAGAATTTTTATGCAATACTATACTATTACCCTGCATTTATTTCCAATAGTGTGTATATTATGGGAGCCACTTACCTGCCCAGTGCAAAGACCAACCACTAGGTCAGCAATGAAAGTATCTTCTGTCTCCCCAGAGCGATGGCTGACCATCACACCCCAACCATTGGACTGGGCCAGCTTGCACCTGACATGATAAAATGTGTTACAGGACTGTCAGCATCTATAATGCTCAAGAATATTCAAACACAAGTTAGAATGTCAATTAAAATAAATAGGGTTGTGTTATTCAGTTAACTTCCCCGTTTTGTTAGTAATGGAAGAAATATGCAGATATGCAGTTTTAAAAAGAAACATGTGCTTGGTTTATAAGTAGGTACATACGCCTCAAGGGATTCTGTCACTGTGCCAATCTGATTGACTTTCAGAAGCAGACAATTACAAGCCTTCTCCTCTACAGCCTTGGCAATACGCTTTGGGTTGGTCACAGTCAAGTCATCACCGACTACTTGGATACCAGAAGCTGCGGTGAACTTTGTCCAGGCTTCCCAGTGATCCTGATCAAAGGGATCTTCAATTGACACCACTAAAAATAGAAAGGAGCAAAAATCCATGTTTGTTGGCAAAACAGTTTTAGTAACTACATGTGACCCACCAATATGCCTGTAAATCTAGGTCTGTGCATTTCCTCCCACTCCTCTCCCAGACTACAATTCACCAGGCACCCTACACCAGTCCTTGTTGCTTTTGGCAGCATCACTTCTGGCAGGACTTTCGAGCCATTTGGCACACTGAACACCAACGATAAGTTTTCAACCTCCCTGTACCTGTGATTTAAAGACATTACATGCTTCCCACTCCCAACATGAAACAATGTAGACATTTTACCTGGATAATTCTTGACAAAGCTCATGTACAGTTCAGCCAGCTTATCAGGGGAAATGTATCTGCTGGAGTCATCGGGGGACTTGAAGTCCAGGTCATATTTTCCATCACGGTAGAATTCAGATGCTGCCACATCCATCCCAATTACGATCTTATCTGGGTAGCCTGCTTTGTTGATTGCAGTTTTCAGAAGCTCCAAGGCTAGAATAGGAATGTAACCAGGTTCTCATTACAGCAAAGGTTTCTTTTTTTGTAATTCATTTCAAAATCTGCAGCAGCAAGGGCTACCTGTAGGTGCCAAGATAAAATTACTTCAAGTGTATATGCTCTAGTGTTTCATGGTATCTGCACATCTGGGGGTGGAATTCAGATCAGATAAAGCTTTTTATGGGGAAACACTGAAGTGTAATCCCTCAATCAGGAAGTTATTTTTGAATATGCACGGCTGCTCAGCCACTTAACATATTTATGGCATGCTGCTTCCAAGTGGTATCAACACATTCCTATAAATAGGTTGGTTCCCATATGATACAAGAATGTTAGTGACTGGATACAGTAACCGAGAGATTAAAGCTCGGTTATCCAATGACCCAGCTTGAGATAAGTAGGTGCACTTAGTGCAGATGAACCAAACCCACCAATAAGGGCAGCCTATGTACTTTTAAAGGTTCTTCAGAACTATGCCATTTATTAGTTTATGTGTATGTACATGATTTACCTTCTTTGTTTTCCAAGATATTAGGAGCAAAGCCACCTTCATCACCAACATTAGTGGCATCTTTTCCATACTTCTCCTTGATTACATTCTTTAGATTGTGATAAACCTCTGCTCCAATGCGCATGGCCTCCTTAAAGCTGTCTGCACCCACAGGCAAGATCATGAATTCTTGCATAGCAAGCTTGTTTCCAGCATGAGAACCACCATTGATCACATTAAATGCCTATAATAATCAAAGTTAGCAGGGTTAAGCTTATTGTATATCCTTAACACATGAAACAGTTACTACATTAAGAGTAAACTTCCAACATCTCTACATGGTTTGCATGTCCAACATACCGGTACAGGAAGAATGACCTCAGGGTTCCCAGCCAGGTCAGCAATGTGACGGTACAGTGGGACTCCCTTCTCTGCAGCTCCAGCTTTACACACTGCCAGGGACACTCCCAGGAGTGCATTAGCACCAAATTTGGCTGCAATGAAACAAAGGATTTATCTCCAATAAAACTTTAATACGGTTACAATTTTATCAGATGCAGCTCCAGCAATGCTTACCTTTGTTCTCCGTCCCATCCATTTCAATCATGAGCTTGTCAATCTTTTCCTGCTCAACGACACTTAGATTCTGTAAAGAGGAGATAAATGGTTAGCTTGAGTCATGAGAGGAAAGTTGATAAGTCACTTAAAAAAAAAAAAAAAGTTAAATAGGTGGCTAAAACGAGCACCTGTAGTGACCAAATTAAGGAATGTTGGCCTGGAACATAGTATTTTTACCTGGATAGAGAACTGGCTAAAAGACTACAAAGAGTGGTGATAAATTGAGTATTTATCATTGGACCAGTGTTAGCGGTGTACCACAGGGCTCTGTACTGGGTCCCTTGCTTTTCAACTTGTTTATTAATGACCTGGATGTGTGCTTAGAAGACAGACAAACAGGGGACCTTTTTACCCATATAGAGGATCACTGTACCAGAGGCCACCCCTTCAAACCAGAAAAGAACTCATTTGAAGCAACATAGGTGGTTCTGATGGCCGATTCTGTGGATGCTTTTAATTAGGCTTAGATGATCATTTTGGACAGACCTAATATCAAAGGCTATTTTGATACTGAACTACAGTTCATATAGCTATGGGCAAATCCTTGTTTGTGTGAAAGAGTGGAGTGGTTTTAATTTGGAGGGGTTGAACTTTATGGACATTGTCTTTTTTCAACCCAAGTTAAACACGTAACTATGAGGACAAGCCATTCCCAAGTGGAGCAAGTGTCCCATTGGTTGGTTGAGGAGCCCTGTACAAGTGTGTGGTCAGCTAGAGTGTATGGCTAAATGAAAAAAAATCCACACAGGATACAAGACTATGCCAGCTAAAAGGCAGACAACTTGTGTAGCTATGCACAGGGAATTTCAATAGTTCACACTGCAATCCTTACAGTAAAACTTTTGCAAGACATTCTGCAAGGAAACTTTGCATGTGTTTTCATACCAGCAATTTCCATTATAGCCAGGGAGAAAGCATTAGCAGGAAATTAGTCTCCTGCAGTACTAAGATGCAACTAATCTTGTTCAGTGTCTATACATTAAACAATCCCTTCTACATGCAAGTAATTTTAGATAGGACAGCAAATTAGTAAAACAGAAGCCCATACCTTGCCAACCAATGCAGGTGCAATCGTATTATTGATGTGCTCAACAGCTTTAGACACACCTGGAAGGAACAAGCACATTCAATCACTACTCACACGTTTCATGCGCCAGACACATTTCAAGATAAAGGCCTTTCAGATATGCACCCAAATAGGAGTATCAGGTTCACTGCTTGACCCAAAGTCATTTTGCAGTGCTACTTTTGTCTGGAAATGTGTGCCTGGTTGTTAGTCAAACCCATGCACTGGGAGAAATGCAGCACAGACTCCCATTACCTGGGTGCATAAGGCAGGTCCCAGAAACTCATTTACATATTTGACAGCTCTGCCGACACCTAACCGCAAATAGGAGGGAGGAACAAGGATTATACTTCTAGAACAATTCGGAATTACCAAATGTACAAAAAAATTAATTCATATGAACTGCTCACTTTGCTATATCACTGAAGTTCAAAGTCATTTGAAACCCAGCTACAAGTCACAAGTGCAGATACATGACTATTCCAGTAGGCAACTTCAGTTTCTCAGTTGTATCCAAACTAAATACAATTTGTCACACATCAAGACTGTAGCTCTGGTAAATCAAGAGTACTGTGGATTTTATATTAACAGTTTGCACTTTGATCTTGGTGCCAGTAACTTGGCACAGATCAAAGTCTTTAGGTTTGTGAAGGGTTAACTCTTTAGAGACCTTGTTTTTACAACAGTGCACTAAAAACATGCTTCCAGTAGTTAATTTTTTTACCTTACAGTTTGTGCACCCAAGGGTAATTGTGAAGTTAAGCATAAATGAATCATGGGTGCACATTTACATTAGAGACCTAATCACTTTTGCTGAGATTAAAAAAAAAAAAAAAAAAAAAAAAAAAAAAAAAAAAAAAAGGCAGTCCTCAATCTGCTGATCTTGCATGGAGATTTAGGTTCTACAATATGGTATTGACTACTGGGGAAGGCTGCAGCGTTTTACTGTGAAGCCATGCACAATCTACCAATTAGAAGGTCAAAACATAGTTACCCTTTCCCAGGTAGCGAGTCTTGTCATTGTCTCGGAGTTCTAGTGCTTCATAAATACCAGTGGAAGCTCCGCTTGGAACAGCAGCACGGAATAGTCCTGGAAGCACAGAATATTTATATACAGTTCTAGATCATTCACCTGATTCTACACGTCATGCAATAAGGAGTGCTGCAACACACTGTAGATCAACATTGCAAATATGTTGTGAAAAAATTAATTGTGCTTAAAATGCAAGAAAAAGTGACCCACAGCTAATTAAGTGGGACAATCCTGAAGAGTGATTTGCCTCTGTTTTTACAACTCCCATAATGCAGAACTCAAAGTGTGTTATACAGTACCTAGCAGAATTAAGTCTAACATAGCTGGACCGAGTTAAAGACTGAGAAGTTGCTTTAAATTTAATTCTCAAGAGTTTTTGTGCTTCTGAACAGGACATACAACCAGGAATGAGTTGAGCGTCATCACTAGGGATTCATGCAATCTATACGAAATCCAACCCTTTAGGGTTATAGAACACAGGTTGTTGGCAGCACATGGGCTTGTCAGTTGCTGCCCCTACTAAATCAAAGTGGACTTTTCCAATTTTCTGAGCTAATTTGCAAGACAGGACTAAAGACCTAGGATAAGTTTAGACACTAGCACTGCCATCCTTAGATTTCACTAGAAATAAGCAGGCCACATAAGGACACTATTCTGTATACTGCTCAGCTGAAGGCTTGATTTCCCATTTACATTTGGCACATGCTAAATGAACAGCAAGAATGGAGACTATTAGCATCTAGAATTCTCCTGGGCAAGGTCTGACAGGAGGGCACTGCACATCCCCTGCCATAACCCATGTGATATCACTTGGATCCATTTACTGCATTCCAGTGGGGAGCAATTTCAAAGTTCAGTTTTTGGCAAGCAGTACAACTTAGAGGAAAGTACAGCTTAATCCTGACGACAAGACTTGTTACAGGACACATGGAATTTGTGTAATTTTAATTCTGCCTGCAGATTGGCAAGAATTCAGTACAAAAAACTAAGACTCAGAGCATTCTACAAGTTTCATGGACTTTAAACAAGCAAAAGATGGGGTGCCAGTATGGTAGCTACTACATTTTTATCCTAGACAAATGATCCAGTTATCTTTATTACCTAGCACTATCACACTGGGACATGAGTGCAGGGCAAATACAAAGTTTGGGGTATTTAGGAGATAAAAAGCCGAAGAGATAGTACCCACCTTTGCAAGTGTATAGGTCAACCTCCACTGTGGGGTTCCCACGAGAGTCAAAGATTTCACGCGCACGGATATTCTTGATAGACATGTTCTTTCTATGAAAAGGAAATAGATGTTCAAAAAGTAAGCAAGAAATCAACTGGACAATATTTGAATTATAGTTTCAATACATGCAGTTGCAAGCTATGCTTTGAAATTTTGTATAATATACTGAATCTACAGTACCTGCACAGAGGTGAAGTAGCCCTATCCCAGCAATTGACTTAAAGCAATTCCCTAGATTTTGTTTGGCCAATAAGGAGGAGCTACTCAGGGCTTCTATGGAGTCACAGACCAAAGCATTGTTGTGGCTTTTGGCTGGTAAAGAAGCCCAGAACATTAGCCTAGACTGGTTTGTTGAACTTACTGTAAGAACTTCAATAACTAGATTTAATAACCAGATTTTGCCAGTTCCAAACCATGATTGGCGCCTGGAAGGAAAGTTACTGTTTGCATGGCATTTCTTTGTTGCAGAAGATAAACTTAAAGTAGAGGCAGAGAAATAAGCCAGGGAACAGTCAGAAGTGTTAGAGGGATCTCAATCTACTTTATAGGTTTGAATTGTTGTTGGGTCAAAAAGCACCATGAAATATCCATTTAAAAAAAAAAAATGTATAATTTAAAAGATTGAGAACACTAGCTCATGACAGTTCTCCTTGAAATGGGTTTTCACCTTTGAATTAACTTCACATGATAAAGGGATATTCTGAGCCAGTTTGCATTTTGTGTTTGCATTATTTGTTTAGTAGCTTTCCATTTTACAATTTCAGCAATCTGGTTGCTAACAGTCCCAACTACCCTAGCAATCATGCACAGATATGAATGGGACTAGAATATTAATACGAGAGGTACTGAATAGAAAACATAAAAAGTAGCAACAATAAAGCTACCTTACAGTGCCTTTGAGTTCGATGGGGTCAGTGAACCTCATTTGAAAGTCACAAAAACAGACTAGTTGAAAAGAATCACCGTTCCAGCACAGAACTCTGCTGTAAAATTTTTGGTGAGCCCAGTCTGCACCAGGCTTTCATGCAGGCCTGGCAAGCTGTGTTCAGGCATATGCCAGAGGCTGCTGTATGTTGCCATAGACAAGTCATTATTTATTGGGCTGGTGGGGGCTGTTTGGGCCTCTAACTGAAAAGCCAGGGCCTTTTTGATTCTCTGTCCAGACCCATTACTAGATTGTAATAGGGGAGAGGAAAAAAAAAAAGCTTGTAAACCATGTATTTTTGATGGCTTTATTTTTTTTTTTTTTTTAATTAATTTTTAATATAACCTGTAAAACTAAAGGGTTGCTTATGGCAGTGAATACTGAACAGGGGAGAATAAGTACTAGAATCTTCCATCTTCAGATCCTGAAATCCGATCACACAGGAGTGTCTACACAGACAGCAGCAGATAATACAGCCAAGCTAGAAACTGACAACGCTAATGGCTGACGTCCTTGGCTACCGACCTTTCCTACAGCTTCTCTGCCCCACCCCTTTACGGCACAGCAATGCAGCGTTTCCCCACAGATGTTAACCCTTTGCGTGTCACGTAAAGATGCAAAAAAAAAAAAAAAATGGAGCACATTTTAACAATTGCAGTCAGATGTGGCAACTGGCCAGATATTGAAGCTGCAGAGGGTGACACTCCCAGATAAGTCTGTTAATAGTGCCCAGACAAATGCAGGTGTGCTTAAAGGAAAGATACAAGTTAGTTTTACCCCTTAGCTGCCAGATTTATATTAAAGAGGGACCTTCCCCAGGATCAGGTGAGCACAAGTGTGAAAGAGCGAGGAGTATCCTATGCATCAACACGAGGCATGAAGTATGGGTTAAATGACTTGTGTGAATGTGTGGGGGTGATTAGTCATAGTTGCTGCTTCCTAACAGAGCTGGCAGGCCTTCGCAAGAGCAACGAGAGGGGCCGTCGTGTCTAGGGAGCAGCTTAGCTCATTCCAAAAGCGCCATATTTGAGAACGTGCAGTTTCTCAGTCACCTGTCTGCAGGCATCACGCCAACCCAACAGTATCCTTAAAGCAATCAGCACAGCTCCCTAATCCCTAAATATTAACATATATTCGACAGGACTGTGTGTGTATTTAACATTTAGTGAATTAAAGCATTACATTATGAAACATTTCTACAAGGGAGGTTGTTAAAAATAATAAAGTTTCCACAAAACCCCTCAGCCCTAGGTTTCAAAGATCACCAGACTTGGTTAGTCTTAGAATGGTTAAAGGCAAAGTGCTGCCAGATTTCTGGATGGAAGGGAAGCTTCAGTTCAATATTTGTTTATCTATACGTGAACTATTCCACTGTCCCTTGGCACTGTTCAAAGCAGATAAGCGTTGCTTGGAGCAACAATTACTATAGCAACATTAATCAGGCATCTATGGGCATGCCACACCTTCTCTGGGCAACTCCTGCAGCCATTTTGTTACCAGTGAATTCACAAGATGTACAGCTCATTGCGGCATAACCATAGAGAACTTTGGCAACTTCCTGCTCATAACACAAGGAATGAAGGAGCATTTTAAAGCCAAGTCACTTAACACTTAATAAGATAGATGCAATAATCTGGAAGGATATTTTGAAATGTTTGCAATATCCCTTGTTCCCCATTTAAGATAAAGACCCCCCTGAAGAACAGGTCCTCATATCTATTGCTATGGGAGCAAGTCAGTGGTACCAAGGGAGAGATCAGTGGAGAAATTATTTCCATTCAAGCAGAAGCCATTTTAAGCCTATGAATCATTTCCTTTACTTACAAGATGACTGGGCAACTTCCATCTTAGGGTTTTTTTTTTTTTAAACATGCACAGGGCAGGGGCATAGAACTGAGTAGTGCAAAACACTACAATATTTATAATTGAATGTTTTATAGTAAGCAACACAAGGCAGGCGAGATGCACCTCACAACAGCATGTGCCAAGAGTGAGGATATATTAGGCTGCAGTGCAGCTAGTCGGTCATATAATAAGAGTGAAGGTGCTGTGTGCAGGTCACAGGAAAGAGTTAATAGTAAAAGGTCTTAGCAAGCTGCCCAAGGGCTGGCCTATGGAGGGGAGATTCTATTTGTGGCACTGAGCAGCTGAAGGACAGCATCTGTCACAGTAGATCCAGTAGTACAGTATCTAGAGCAGCACATTCCTGTTGCACATAGACACTCACTGGGGAGGGTCAGACTGGCAGTCATCTAGATTAGTGTGGGTCTGGGCCACAGGCAGATCTGATAAGGGATTATCCTTAGGTCAGAATTCTCTGTAGAAGTGTTAGAGCAGCCATGCAGGAGAGCCAAGGTAAAGATGTCATAGTCGCAGCGCTGCATCCTGTGCAAGTCAATGACTCACCTGCCCCACCGCGTGTACTAATCACACCCAGACGAGACTTCATTCATAGAACACTCGCCCCAACACTGGTATGCATAGATGCAACGCCACTACAGCATAGAACAGCAAGTTATACACAAGGATGTTGAACTTCAACTCCCAGTGGCAGCCAGATGCTACAAACATAAGTGTAAAGCAACAACAACCCATCTTACAAACTACCCCACTCACGATCATACAGTCCGACACGGGTAGATATAGGTTACTGGCCCTGGCCACTGCACTCAGGTATGTAGCAGCCAACAGGCCTACGAGTCGACCCAATACCCAGAACCATACCACCCAATGAATGAGAGAATCGTCTAACCAGCAGCATCAACCCTACAGCCAGCACAGCCCTGACCTTACCTTGAGCCTACAACCGTTCTCTTTTGGTAATGACTGGGGAGAATCGATTAAGACCCCGGGTTGACTTTATATACAAGCCCTGCCACAAGAAGCCCCGCCCCGTTACCGTCGCGTCCTCCCCTCCCTTGATTCACTCTGCCGTCATGTGATTGGTCGGGTTCTGCTCGTTCGACGTTTCCCAGACAGTCGGGATGCCTGCCAATCAAACGAGCTGCGGTAGATTGCATGTACTACGTGCCCCGGCGCACTGACTCCTTCTTACAGCGCTTAGCTGCGGTCTGTGATCATGTACTATTGCTATCCGCTACACGGGCGGCTTCTAATCATATTCTCTTCATGTGCTAAAGAAGTCACCTGAAACAACATATCTATTAGTATTTGTGTATAAATAGGCTAACTGACCTTTTCCTGTTTTAAATTCATCAGAAAAATTAAGAATATTTAAGCTGATCTATAGATCCATGAATTACTCTACATCTCTGTTTTATCATGTCCTATATGTATAAATATATGTATTTTGTTTTCTTCTAAAAATAGTTATGTCTATTTTAGCAATGAATGGAAGAAGCACAATGAAATAGTGCAGCATCATCCAGCCAGCGCTGCTGCCTGTCCTTGGTTGCCCTCTGTAATAACCTTCAAGATGATCTCTAGGCCATACATCCTGGGATGTGGAGGTGCCTGTATTCTCCACTGCTTTATAAATCATTCAACTCTCAATAGAATTATAGGACAAGCAATGCACCGAGTTCATGGATTCTTCCAGGATTCAGCCTTTTTCAGCAGGATTCGGATTCAGCCAAATCCTTGTCCATTGCTGAACCAAATCCTAATTTGCATATGTAAATTTAGCGTGGGAAGGGAAATCACAGGACTTCTTAGTCACAAAACAAGGAAGAAAAAAATTTTTTTTTCCACTTTTTCCTTTCCCATCCCTTTTTTTGTCAAGAAGTAAAACTGTGCTTCACATAAAATTTTACCAGGGCTAGCAAAAATAAATCCTGGTAACTCTAAGGATGGCTATATACAGGCAGATTAAAGCTGCTGATATCGGACATCGGCCAATTTTGCAGCTTATCGACCCAAGTGTGGGGGCTCCCGACAGGTTCTCCCAATCGAAACCAGGCCAAAAATTGGCCAGATATCAATAAGGTAAGTTCGATTTTTTTCTGCGATCCAGGAACACATTGGATTGCATCCAGAATCACATTCCCATTGTAATATCAATCCAGGCCCAGACTGGCAATCTGTGGGTTCGGGCAAATACCCGATGGGCTGCTTGCTTTAAGATGTAAATGGTATGCTCATCTAAAATTGCAAATTAGGTCTGTCTTTAATATGTAAATTAGCTAATCACTTTAGAAATGTAAATGAGCTGTCCATAATAACCAGCCATAGCTAAGGGCTAGGGCAGACGGGGAGATTCGGGGGCATTTTGTCGCCTGGCGACTTATCGCCGCGACTTGTAGCCCCCGAACCTCCCCGAATAGCCAAGTCCTGAGGCGCACCGGCGTTACTTGAAAACGCCGGCGCCTATTCACACGCAGCGGCGCGATTTTTGAAATCGCTCCAAATTGCCTCGCGAGTCAATTTGGAGCAATTTCAAAAATCGCGCCGCTGCGTGTGAATAGGCGCCGGCGTTTTCAAGTAACGCCGGTGCGCCTCAGGACTTGGCTATTCGGGGAGGTTCGGGGGCTACAAGTCGCGGCGATAAGTCGCCAGGCGACAAAATGCCCCCGAATCTCCCCGTCTGGCCTTAGCCTAAGCTGATGCCTGCATTTGTGGGTAGAACCAGGAATTCTGACAAACTTCAGTTAGTAATATTAGAGTTGCTTGCTATAAACCGAATCCCTAATGCTTATGATAGGTATGATGGCAACACGATGATCCATGCTTAGAACAGTCACTTCAGCCTGTGTATGTTACACTGTGATATGTAGCATTAATTGCATGAGACACTTTGGCCCTGTGATACACATGGTAATTATAGTCATCTGCCAGGGTACATGGTCTAGCTGGGGGCACACAAAGGAAAATTTTGAATATACTGTAAGTATAGGGTCACTAATCCAACTGATAGAATAGTTGTGATAGAAACTTGGGGGAGATATTTGTTGCAAAGACCAATTCCAGCACATAGGGTGTATAATATTGCTGGGGATTATATGGTAATGGACTCTTGAAATATCTATGAAAAAACACTAGTTCTAGTTAACCTTGGGGTTGGAAATATATATAATGTTTTGCATGCGCAGGAACACATGGGCTGTTTTGATACTTTTGCCAGGGCTGCTTTTTTCTCCCAGTCTGGCCCAGTATCAATCCCAGAGCGGAATATTTGGATTCACCCGATATAGGCTAGCCATTAGTGGGCATTTCGGGTTAACTTCCACTAGTTTGGCGACCTCGCCAAACTAGCGGAACCTATAGTGTATGGCTACCTTAAAGGAGAACCAAACCCATTGTACAGCTAACCCTCAATCCCTTCTGTGCTGTAGGACGTCTTAGTGACAGCTGTGTAATCACAATACATGCTAGACACCACAAGTGACACAGGACTAAAAACACTTAAGTGCCATTGCGTGTATAAAGAGCAAAGGTGGGGCAGTGACAAATAGAGCATAAATAGCATCTACAGCTGCACATGAATACTAATGATTATTCAACCTCAGATGTACTGAATGCCACTAAAGTTTAGTGCCAAGAGGGGATTCCCATGTGCTGCCAATTTCTTGACTCTCTTTAGAACAGGGGTCCCCAACTTTTTTTGTTTGTGAGCCACATTTAAATTTAAAAAAGAGTTGGAGAGCAACGCAAGCATGAAAAAGACCATGTGGATGTCAAATAAGAGCTCTGATTGGCTGTTTGGTAACCCCTATATGGACTGGCAGCCTACAGGAGAGAATGTTTGGCAGGACATCTATTTTTTATGCAACCAAAACTTGTCTCTAAGCCAGTAATTCAAAAATAAGCACCTGCTTTGAGACCACTGGGAGCAACATCCAAGGGGTTGGAGAGCAACATGTTGCTCGCGAGCTACTGGTTGGGGATCACTGCTTTAGAAGTTTAACTAATCCCATGTCATTAGAGTTACAGTGATCCTATCCTGGATTTTGTAAAACATGATTATAATCCTAAAGGGTTTTACACGAGTATTGGCTATTTTATGCATTTGCATAGTCAATGAAGCCCATTCATTCCAATAGAAGCTGTACTGCGCTACGAAAATAAGTTGGCGCTATAGAAATACATGTTAATAATACTGAAAGGGCCATGCCAAACCACCAAACACAGGTGAGACAACACGAGCAAAAGTTCCTATGTAAAATCCCTAAACGGTATAAAATATTAAATTAGGGTCATGAGATCATTGCCACTCTAATAAGATGGCATTAGTAGATATCTCTGACTCTGTATACAGCACTACCATGTGCAGGCAGCACTACCATGTGCAGATAGCACAGTTTTCAGGGAGAGGTACAACTCGTACACCATTCTAAAAGTGCAAAGTATTTGCCTGGTGATGCAGGGTGTAACACTGCTTTGTGTCTGTGTTTTGCACTTTGCCACCTATAAAATGAACACTTTAAATATATGGCCGAAGTTACCTGTGCACAGCTGCCAATCATTAGGACATGCATGTTCAGCTTTATCAGCCTGGACAACATGTTCAATCAGCACCAGGTAAACAACTATTGTAAACTACAAGTGGTTTTAAATGGGTTAAACCTATAGCATTAGCTTCAGTTATTTATTGTAAACATTCAGGGCTGAGTAGATGCTTCATGTCTAGATAGTTGAAATGTGGGGTGGGATATGAAATTCTGGTTAGAAAATTGTGAGCTTTTGCCCTGCAGATCCATTAATTTTGGCTGTAATATTTCATAAACAGAAATCACAGGAAGATTAAAGTATATCTCACCTGGCTTAAATTTTAAATTTGCATTACCATCCATCCAACCTTAAAGGGGTGGTTCACTTTTAAATTAACATTTTTGTTTGTTATAGAATGGTCAATTCTAAGCAACTTTTCAGTTGGTCTTCATTATTTTTTTTTTATAGTTTTATATTTTTTTTGTTTTCTGTGCTGCCTTCTTCTCACTCTTTCCATCTTTCAAATGACTACTACCATTCTTCTTGGGGGAACCACTGTGATTAACCACTTCTTGCAACATTCCCCTAAATTTACAGGCTATGGGCCGGCGTCCTTTGTAAAATGTTCAGATGCACCGCAACAGTTGAAAATAGGGAAAGTTTAGCCATGATGACAATAATGGCTGTTCTCATAGATTTTGTTGCTTCTATGTGTACAGTGCAATAATGCAAATTCATGTCTGATTTGTATGAATTGCAGTGTGTATAAAGCTACTGAAGACATGGATGGACAGCTCAACATATTGGTAAAGTTGGCATATAGACCTTAAAAAATAAAATACCCTTGACAAGCAACACTTGTTCTTGTGGGTATGATAGTCACTTCCCTGTGTTCCTCAATGATTTGAACATTTAACTGCAATTACCATCACTGCAGCATTATAGTCATGGTATAAGGAGGACTAGAAACTGCTAAATGCTAGAATATATGGATGGAACATTCACCTGCCACTTAAACCCACTAACTGAACTCAGGGCCACTTTAATAAGTGGGCAAAGTGGACATCTGCCCAGGGCCCACTTATCTGGGGGGCCCACTGCTGAATTGTACAGTTATTTTTTTTTCTTTTTTGATGCTGTGTCTTGGCTGGCTCCCTCTCCCCAACGATCCGCTTCCATTTTGCATAACCACCTCCCCACCTGAGCAGGGGAAGTGGAAGTGGCCAGCAGCGAAGGAAAGGAAGGTGCAGAGAGGGAGCCAAACATTGATTTTGCGCATCACACGAGGTGCTGCGCTGGCCTGGCTGTGCCTGCTGCACTTGTTGTCATACTGAGAATCCTCCTGATTGTCAGCACTAGTTCCTGACCGTCACGGTCACAAACCGTGGTGCTGCACACCATCACAGTACCAGACAGCCAACAGGGATTCCTCTCCAAAAGGCAGGACCTTGACTGAAGGGTGAGTGGCTAATCATTGCATTTGTCAATGTGCTCATACTTGTCTCTTCTCCTGCTATGGGTTCTGGGGGGTATTTATACATGGAATTGCCCCTTTGCCATCCTGCTATGGGTTCTGTGGGTATTTATACATGGAATTGGCCCTTTGCCATCATGCTATGGGTTCTGGGGGTATTTATAAATGGAATTGCCCCTTTGCCATCCTGATGTGGGTTCTGGGGGTATTTATACATGGAATTGCACAGTGCCATCCTAGTATGAATTCTGGGGGCATTTATACATGGAACTACTACTGTGTTCATCCTTCAGTTTTTATAGTTTTTTAATTTATTTGATTTTTCCTTCTGACCTGGCTTTCAAATGGGGGAGTGGTATTTGTGGGTGTGGCCAAAAAGCGGGCATGGTTTCGGAAAATTCTTTGGCGTGCTTCGCGCACCAGGGATTGGATTTGGAGGCCCACCAAGGTCTTAAATAGGCCCTGGCTGAACTTATGGTACTCCAAAAGACCAATCAGTCCCTGCTGCAAAGTGCCAAAAATGGCATTTATATCAATTTGTAGAAGGCACATGCAAGAAAGATGCAATAGTAATTACGTAAATTTGAAATCCAGCACAAGGTCATTACTAAAGAAGGCCTTTACTTTAAACTGCCAATGGTGGACCAAGCTGAAAGTCATAAAATGATAGTCATCATATTCAGATGTTTATATAGTAAATGAGATGCAGCAGTTTATTGGCTGAATCTTTTAACTTCTAAAATCATTCATCTATTGAATCACATAATGCTCCTGTCAGCTTTGGTACAGTCACATAGTGATTCTGAACTCTCGGCAGTGTCAGACACAAAGGTCAATGGATTCCATTCATTAATTACATACGTGCTGATGTGCTGCCTCTTTGCTACAAGATAACTGGAATCTGTTGGCTATGTAGAGTAGGTGACAAAAGCCTCTCACTCAATGAATGGAATGGGTGAACGTGCTCTGAATGTGGTGGCTTGGCTGTTAGTGAAAAGTGACACTCTTGTTGTGATCTATTTAGGCACTATAAAAATGTACTTCTTATTCACGGGCCAGTTAGACGTGGAGTTCCCGGGAAGCAATAATATGCCTTTATTGAGTAATCAAGAAAGCTCCTTCATTTTTTAATAGATGTATAGATAATGTTTCTTTACACTAGGTAGGTTTCTTTTTACTTAATGTTTTCTTTGACAGACTCAAAAATAAAAGTGCTGTAAAATTTGTGTTATGTATAAATAAAATATGGCTGTGATACAGAAACAGTGCGTGAGAGGCAACCTGTGCATAAAACATCCTGTGAGAACAAGTCCTGGCGCCATTATTGTAAGGGAGACAGTCTGTGTAGGTCTCTTGTGTGTGCCAGTGTGTGTGTAAGAAAGACAGTTAGTTTATACCAGTCATATACTCTGGTTTATCTTTAAACTGAATAAAACAGCGCAAAGAAGTATGTTGGCGCTATATAAATACATGTTATAATAATAATAAGACAGAGTGGATGCAACTTTTTGTTAGAGGCAGATAGGGTTGCCACCAGCCAGGGTGTAATCATAGGGACAGATCTGTGTTTGTAAGGAAGGCAACCAAAACCAGATTTTGATTTGAATGTTGCCAATGTTGATGGTGCCAAGACAAACTAAAAGGCTGTTTGTTTGATGCCATCCATCTTACCCAAAAGCAAAGAGACAAAATGGAAAAGAAGTTGGGCAGCATTGCTGTAGTGCAAGCTACTCTCTAAATAACTGTATCAGATCTGTATCAGACCAGGCTAAACTGCTTAATCAGAAACATAAGTAATGCCAATAAAATCTAGCCTCACAGTTCCCCTTCTATTTCACAGGGTCACTTACTGCAACATATCTGTCCTTAATATTATAATTGCGACTAATAGTGCATACCTCCTCTCCACTTTGAGCGGGACAGTCCCACTCTTGACAGCTCGTCCCACATTTGTACTGAAATGTCCTGACTTTCGCTACACTGAACAGCCAGAAAAAGGTACAACGTTTCTAACTTAACTGGTAGAGAGCCCAGAACAGCTACCAGATGCACTACTTTTGTAACAATTTTCAGAAAAGCAAATAAAAAGCAAAACAGTAATAACAGAGGCGGGCCTTGCCGGCCGGGGCCCCCTAGGTAGCCCAGCCAGTCAGCTCACCTGCCATCCCTATCTCTCGCACCTGCTTATCATCCGTGTTCATGGCTTTGTCAGTATCATTCGCATCAGCAGTGTTCTTGTGTGAATGTGCGCTAGCACAATTCACCAGCACAAGTCCAATGCCAAGTCCAGTCTAAGGGTAGGTAGAAAAGGTAGCAGCCCGGCACCCCCCAATCGTTGCGCCATAGGCAGCTGCCTCTTCTGCCTACCCCGAGTTCTGGCCCTGAGTAATAACTGAAAAAAAAACACAGAAATATGTTCAAACTTTCATAACCTGCTGAATTTTGTAAAATGAACATGGTAATTAGAAGGTGTGGCCACAAAAGCAGGCGTGGTTAAAAATTTAGCCATGCTACTCATGCTTAGTAAAACTATGGTACACTGATATCTTTTGGATTTCCCTTGTCTCCATGATTTGTGATCTGCATTGATTACAGTGTTGGACAGGCCCATAGGGATACCAGGAAAACTCCCGGTGGGCCCAGGTGTCAGTGGGCCTCTTGCTTCTAACAATTTGGCAATGGGTTCCCATGAATACGTATGGGGTCACACGAACTGGAATTTGGGAAATAAAAAGCCTTTTAATTCACCGTATCCTCCTGAGTCGTGGTGTGCGTGCCAAGTGGAAGTTTTGCCAACATTGTCTCCCTCAAGCTGCGGGTTCGGGGCAGAGCACCCGGACCAGATTGTAGGAGCGGTGAGTAGCCTGCCATTACATGGTGTTTTCTTTGGAAGAGGATTTTTTGGAAGCGATAGGTCCGGGGCATGTGCACCCGGGCCCACTTAAATTAAGGGTGAGCACCGTAGGTTAAGGACAGGGAGCCATACCTGCGGTCCATTTATTATTAAAAAGGACTAGAGCTTACTACAAACAATTTACAAAGTCAACTTCTAACAATTTGGCCTATTTCATGTTCATTCCCTATTTCTTTATTTGGAAAAAGAGGCTTAATAATGGAAGAATAGAGTATAGTAAGTAGATCTAAAATAATATATAGGAGAATAAAGAGGTTAAGTGAGGAAAGAAGGAATAATTGTTTGGAAAGTTGGGCCCCTGGTCTAAGGTTTTCTGGAGGGCCCCTGGGATCCCAGTCCGACACTGATTGATTACCTGTTGTATTACCTATAGTTTCATCTTTAGCACAGGTTGGTAATTTATTATTATAAATGGCATCTGGATGCCTACTAACGTTCATATTTCATATGTGTGATTTATACCACTGTGTTATATATCTCATCCATATTCTGTGATTTCTGTGTTGTTACTGTGCTCACACAACACAGGCACACAACAACACACACTCCCTCTATATTACTGTACACATTCATCATTCAAATAATCTATACACAGCACATTTTAACGTGAAACAGAAATATGAAGCTTTAAAGGGGTTGTTTGTAAAAAATCACATGCCTTACAGAGCATTTGTTTTTAGATGGGGTCACTGACCCTCATTTAACAGCTTGAAAGAATCAGAAGAAGGGAAATAATTTAAAAAACTATAAAAAATAATGAAGACCGATTGAAAAGTTGCATAGAACTGGCCATTCTATAACACACTAAAAGTTAACTCCAAGCTGGACCACCCCTTTAATTGTTGAATGAATCCAAGTGGAAAGTAATGACTAACAATTTAACTTTTGTATTAATCTACATTATGTAAAAGAAATGTTTCTTCATTTTATTTAAAAAAAAAGGTGCAGGGAAAGTCACGCTTATGTAAGTTGCTAATAATATATATTAGTCAAAGACATATCTAAACTTAGAATTCATGGATGTGGGATTGCTGCATAACCTAAAATGCTTAGGATTTGCACAAATACTATGTGCCATTTGTGAACCAAAATCACTTTGAGGCTGATACAGAGAGACAGGTCCCTACAAATTATTGACAGTTGGCTGGCATGCATGTCCTAAATAAACATGCTTGTATTTATAACACATTCTTCATCTGCTGAACGCCCTCTCTTTCCAAAGTCAGCTGACAGATTATTTAAAGCACAAGGAGAAACATACCCCAATAAAACACATTTTAATTTTTAACATAGTTTACACATATTATTATTAAATGTACCCTGTACAGATCACATTTCAATTGCTGGTAAAAAGAGAAAAAATCTCCCAGTTATAGTAAATTGTGCATTTGTTAATTACATTGTGAGAGTGTATTTCAGTCAAATAACCAGTTTAAAACTGTGGGATGCTATTCAATGCAGCTTATGAAGGACCTTTCAATGAATACTTACATACCTGACAACCTTTCTGTTTTGCTCAGAAAAGACATGACTTTCAGTTATGCCTCAAATAGGGTTGCTTACTGGCCAATAAAAATTATGCTTGGTGCTAATATTATTAAGAGGGAATACAGATAAAGGAAGGAAAAGAAAAATATAGGAAGTTTCTTTCTAGAAGATGTGGCAACCCTAGCCTTGGGTGAATCAGTGTTATAATACACATAATATATGAATTGGGAATATTTAATTAACTGGAGAAATAACACAATAAATGGAATGATTATGCAGTACAACAACAGAGGACAGCAGGCAAATGTCAAGGACAAAAGGCTACTGCTAACACAGAATAATGACAGAAACATGATAGGCAGAATGCAGCCCACATGATGAATTCACAATGCTAAAATACAGGAGATGTTAATGTAAGCTGAAAAACAGTGCTGGGTTAGGTATCTGAAACTTATAAAGGGCATAAAGAAAGGATGATGAGGATATCAAACAGAGAAGTCAATGGATCCCTTGTTTTGACTAGGGCAGGCCTGGACTGTGGGTTCTGGCAAATGCCAGAGGGGCATTTAAGGGGCTGTAAGTTGCCATAGACAATTACTATTTATTGGGCTCATGGGAAAATGGGGCAGTTTGGGCCTCTGTGTACTTGAAATGCCAGGGCCTATTTTGATTCCCACTCCAGACCTGACTAGGGGCCATAAGTCATTTTAAATACTTTAGTCCATTGTAATTATACCTGGCCTTTACTGTCATACATTATTTATGCCTTTTTAATTAGTTATAGTGTTGTCAGCCTGTTATACTGTATATTTCTTTCTTCTCTAGATGAGATGCTGTAGAATGTTTTTATTTATTCCTTTTAGGGCTGGAACTAGTGGTAGGCAGAAGAGGTACCTGCCTAGGGCACAACAATGCTGTTCAGGTACCTCTTCTGCCTACCCCTACTGTGGACTGCCCAGATGACTTTGACATAGCTGCAATATACTGAAGTTACTATCTTTGCTTTAATATAGATTAAAGTATTTTATAATACGGCACAAAATTTGAAAGATTCTGTAATGTACTGTAACACTGTCAGCTAGTGCAAAGGGACCATTGTTTGTTTAAGCCATATGCTGCCTGTTGCTTATTCTGACTAAAGTTGATATGGTATGGTACCAGCAATTAGCAGCTGAGCAATCATCTAGAAACACATATGGTAGGACCAGCCAATCCATTTGGGGGACAAATATGCACAAATAGATCTACAGTTTGACCAGGTTAAAAAGAATAACAATCACAACATGCTTTCTAGCTCCTACAACTGAGAGCATTATATTGTTCACTAGATTTATGAAGTTTCTGTCCTAAAAGTTGGCAGGCGCTTCCTATGTTTCCTGATTTTTAAAGAGTTTTAAAGATTTCTTTTGCATTTATAAAAACATTTGGTTCAACCAATGTCTGTGTTCATTTATAGTTGTAATTAAGAATGCTTACTAAAATAAAGATTTGATTTGTTGAAACAATACATTATTCATTATTATTCAGCATATTTGTAAACCTAGTTCTTAGGGAAACCATCCATTATCCTAAGTATTAGGGATGAACTGAATCCTCTATTTTAGGATTCGTCCAAATCCTCTATACTTTGTGAAAGTTTTGGCCAAATACTGAATTGGGACCCTAATTTGCATAGGATCCCAATTCAGGAGAAAGAGAACCGCTCACAGAGCGTGTGGTTAAAAAAATGTGACTTATTGTTTGTGTGACAAAAAGTCACGTGATTTGTTGGATTCAATTTGTTTCAACCAGGCACTTGGATTCGGCCAAATCTACTGAAAAGGCAGAATCTTGGCTGAATCCTGGATTTGGTGCTTCCTTACTAATTATCTATTATCCATTCTTTCGATAGCAAACATGATAGTCTGAGAAGACTTTTTCTACTTTTTAGTAATTATTTTTAGACAGGCCATTTTTTGTCTCCTCAGATTCTCATTACTGCTGTGCAGGAGAAGTGTTAATTTTATTTATCTGATTTTATTTAGTTATTATTACTTTTGTAATTTGATATTAAACTGTTCTACTAACATTTTTTAGCACCTAGCTTAAAATTGTATGTAATGTTTTACAATGAGCAACAAATGATGGACAAGTAACCCCCTTGGATATGCTCTTGATTTATAGAATTCATAATCAAAACAAAGTAAAATTTGATTGACGTGATTTCTTTTCTTGCACCTCTCTTATAACCTTTGAGCATACTGTTTTTTTCTTGTCGCATGATAATTTCAATGTGATACTTCTGATAACATCTGTAAACTACAAAACTGTTTAAAAAAATGTTATTAAAATGCACTTTGTAAAAATGAATTTGTTACCATATGCCCATTATATTATATTTCATTAGCAGCAATTCATACAATTTA
>CM044443.1:91856057-91868048 GCA_024363595.1 Xenopus borealis
CATGAAAACAACACTGCCTTCATTCAGGAGTACTATATTCACAAGGAAAAAAATACAAAATAGTAGGGTTCTGGGAGCACTCCAAGGCTAAGTAAAAATATATTTAAATACAATGGAAGTGCTACTGACCAAATTAACTACACATATATAGAAAAAGATGTGGGAGGCCTGTAGGTGTCACACCTCCCATCCTCTGCCATTTCCTAGCGTATGCATTATGCAGATGTGTAGGTTAGGAAGAGCAAGCAAGGTCAGACTGGGCTGGTGTTACACTGGGAAAAATCCTGGTGGGCCCGATCCTCATGGGCCTCCACTGGCCCAGGCCTGCTCCAACGATTAGCCGCCCCTTGTTAAAAAGAGAAGGAGATACGTATGGTGTGCAACTAGGGTTGCCACCTTTTCTGGAAAAAAATACCGGCCTTCCTATATATTTATCTTTTTCCCCTATTAATAACATTGGGATCACTCATCATTTTTACCGGCCAGGCATCCCGCACTAGTAAATTACCCCATATGCCCTTATATGAGTTTATATTACCTGCTCTAGAATCAGATCTTGGCAACACTGTTCTACACAGTTTGACATTAAAGGACATTTGCCTTTCAACACCACAATAAGACGTGTTAGTGTGCAATAGGAATAGATTGCCTTAATATGCTGTATACACCTAGCAATAAAGATTAAAAGGCAGCTCACCTTGCATCAGTTAATAGTGCTGCTCCACACTGAAATTCTGCAAACAATTTTGTTTATATTTCATTTTGAAATCTGACATGGGGCTAGACATATGGTCAATTTCCCAGCTGCCCCAAGTCATGTGACTTGTGCTCTGATAAACTCTTTACTGCTGTACTGCAAGTTGGAATGAAATCACCCCTCCCTCCAGCAGGTTAACAAAAACACAATGGGAAGGTAGATAACGGCTCCCTAACACAAGATAACAGCTGCCTGGTAGATCTAAGAACAGCACTCAATAGTGAAAACCCATGTCTCACTGTGACTCCTTCAGTTACATTGAGAAGGAAAAACAACAGCCTGCCAGAAAGCAGTTCCCTCCTAAAGTGTTGGCACCAGTCACATGATCAGGGGCAGATGGAAAATTGACAAAATGTCAAAATTTCAGATTTCAAAATTGAATATAAAAAAAATGGATTTCAGTGCAGAAGTCTGCTGGAGCGTTTTGAAAAGAACATGTTTTCCCTTTAAGTTAACTTTTAGAATGCTAATTTTAAGAAACTTTTCAATTGGACTTTATTTTTTTATTTTTATAGTTTTTGCCTTTTTCTTTTGACTCTTTCCAGCTTTCAAACAGGGGTCACTGATCCCATCCAAAAACAAATCTGTAAGGCTACAAATAGAGTTGCCACCTTTTATTGAAAAAAAAAATACTGGCCTTCCTATATATTTATATATCTTTTTCCCCTATTAATAAAATTGGGATCAACCATCAAAAATACCAGCCAGGCCGGTAAAATACAGACTAGGTGGCAACCCTAGCTACAAATGTGTTGCTACTTTTTTACTCATTACTGGAGAGCTGCTAAATAAAAAGTGGAATAACTCACAGAACACAAATAAAAAATTAAAACTAGCTGCAAATTTTCTCAGAATATTACTCTCTACATCATACTAAAAGTTAATTTAAAGGTGGCAAAACAATGCTCTAACCCCTTATAGAGGGCCCCACGAGGCCCTAATCAATGAGCTATTTTAACAGCCTCTGGATTTGTTGGGAGCCCTAAAATGACTTTGCTGTGGGGCCAAGTAACATCTAGTTACGCCACTGTTTATATGTTATTGGTATCTGTGTATGTAATACTGTAAATCAATACATACGCATATTTATTAAACAGCAGTGCAGAATATATTGGCACTTAATAAATATGCATTATTACTATTAATAATGATAATAAAATGCCAGGAAACATGGAACTTTGTGCCTGTTTATTTACGTTTTACACCTTGTCCCAGTGCCATAAATGAGTCCTAGAAAGTCCTCGGGACTCCAGTGACTGCAATTACATAATTTAAATCACAGAATATAGCAGTCTGAAATGTGATTATGATTGTACTGTGTTTGTGTGAAAAGTTTTCTTGTAGTGCAGAAAGTGAAGAAGCTTGTAGAATTAATGTTCCTTTGTGTATTCAGTTAATTTGTATATATGTATTAGTATATATGAATATAAGAACACAGTGCAGTCAGTTGCATCCACTTAAAGTAAGCAGTGCTTAATAAGCCAACCAGAGGATATGTTTCTCAATCAATAGTGAAAAACAGTTTCAAGGTGAAACTAGTTGTAAACTTGTTTTTCGAGGTTAGGGTTCATCTAAGCTCAAGAGCTGAAAGTAGCCCTTATTTGTTGTTGAACCAGCAAAGAAGATGTAACTAGGCATAATGTAAAGCTAGTTATGACCCTGCAACACTTATATTGTCATTATATAGACACAGACCTGTGAAATAACTTCAATTGTTATAAGTAGGGAAATGCTCAATGATATGACATAAAAAAAAAGTTGAGCTCCCCATCTTGTGATTTTGGTGAACCATAGAAAAGGTTAGTTCCACTGATCATAGAGAACAGAGATTAGTGATAGTTCCACATATTTGCATGTGCAATTTTTCTGCTAAAATGGCCCCTCGTGCCATTTGCCTAAGCATTTTTATGAACTCTAATATTTCACATGGACATTGTTAAGATATTTGCTTTATCCACAATGTAGTGTAGGAGTCACCAAAAGTCAACACACTTCTAGTTTGATAGGTCTCAGAATTGAGCTGGCCCAGGACTCTTCAGGCATCACTACTTCACAACTTAGTCAACTAAAATGATCCAGTTAGTAAGCTGAAGAAAGCATTTGCATCATTTAAATACAAAGAACTTTCTCAGTGCATTGCCACATTTTAAATACAAAAAGAACAAAATCAGACAGCGCACACCCAATATTAACAAAGGTGAGGTGCAGTACTTACGGGACTCCCCAATAGAATCACCAAAGATTAAGACTGCACACTCCAAAATTGAAAAAATTGTTTATTACATTAAGTAAAAAATACAAAAATTATAGGCCCCATCAATACAGGCCCTACACTTTTCGACCATTAAGGCCTTCACCAGGGCAAAAGCAATAAAAAAAGACGAAGGCCTTAATGGTCGAAACGCGTAGGGCCTATATTGATGGGGCCTATAATTTTTTTATTTTTTGCTTAATGTAATAAACAATTTTTTCAATTTTGGAGTGTTCAGTCTTCATCCTTAGAACATTTTAAATACAACACTTCATAATGCAATTTAATGAGGAAAACTGTATAAAAATAATAAGAGCAGGGTTTGTTTGCTTCCAAAGTCATTGTATATCATTTAGATTTAATGCATGCTATTATGTTTATATCAATACACTCTATACACCCAGGAATAAATGCAGCCAAGATCTATTTTAATACACAAAATGAAGACACAAAAGCATTATGAGTGCTGTAATGTGGTGTGGGTATTGGATTATTGATGAGTTCTGCATGCTATAATCATTTCATCCGCCTTCCTTTTGTGTGTCTGTTAATCCTGTAACCTTGGCTCCTTGACTGACCTTTACATTAAGCCATACAGTCTCATTTTCTCTAGAGAAACAATATTTCCCCTAAAATTGTATTTTAAACAATACAAAAAAGTCTAATTTTTAAACAGTGTACATAGGTTTATTTAGTTAAATATACAGATTTATTGCATAGGCAAAACATTTCTGTATAATTTCCAATTACACATAGGGTTGCCACCTTTTCTGTAAAAAAAATACCAGCCTTCCTATATATATATTTTTTTTGCCTATTAATAACATCTGAAAGTCATGAAAATTTTCGGGAATTTTCGGCACATGCACAGTGGTTCATGTACGGAAATCTTCTTCAACTACGCTTGCGCCGAAACCGCTGGTAAAGTTAGGAAGAAGACTGAAGAAAGAAGATGGTGCCTGTGAACTCCACTGAATCTGCAGCAGGGGTGAGTAAAAAATTAGGGGCATTTGCCCGGGGGGTGGGGAGGTAGAACAGGTTTACTTATCCTTTTAGACTGCTAGAAAATATGTAAACATTAAATAAACCCAATAGGCTGGTTTTGCTTCCAATAAGGATTAAATATTTCTTAGTTGGGATCAAGTACAGGGTTCTGTTTCATTATTACAGAGAAAAAGGAATTCATTTTTAAAAATTTGGATTTTTTGATTACAATGGAGTCTATGGGAGATGACCTTTCTGTAATTCAGAACTTTCTGGATAACAGGTTTCGGGATAACAAATCCCATACATGTATTTAATTCCTGATGCTTTTTCTTTGCCATAAACAGCACACAATAGTGAGGAAGCTGAGATGATGTTGCATACCCCAGAATGTTAGTATTCGACCCTGTCATTTCAAGTATACAGAGAACCAAAAAGCCCCCCCACACACACACACCAGCCCAATAAATATGGAGTGTCTCTGGCATCTTACAGCAGCCCCTCTGGCATTTGCCAAAATCTACAGATTGCCAGTCCGGGCCAGTTAGTACTTAAAGGGGAATTCAACCCCTCTGGTACTAAACCCCTGCACCTCACCCCTGTCAGCCCCACTGCTTGATTTTTATGTGGTACAGTTTGTCCCAAGTACATTTGTTGACAAAAAACTCATTGAGTATGCTTCAATACATTTTTGCACGCAAAATTGTTGTGGCTCTCTGCCAAAAGTCTCTTGTGTAATTAAGATTCAGAAATTGTTTATATTTTTCTGGCGTCAGTGCAGGAGATCAAAAAGAAACTCAGGACATTTAAAAACTCCGGGACTGCAGGTTTAGCTGCCCACGAACAAATGGGACACTTGGGAATTATGCTACAGTGTTTTTAATATTAAGATCTTGATTTAACTGAATTGATTGACCAGATCTTAATGAGCCTGTAAGATAATGTTAATAGCCATATTACCTCAAGTTACCATATTGTTTGCACTCTATTCTTCCACAACAACGTTCTTAGATATATCATTATATTGGAATCGCTTTGGTAATGCAGCATTATATTTGTCATCCATGTGTAAGCATTTCCAATTCAGAACCAACTAAAAAATAGGAAGAAAGACCAGTAAATAGACTTCAGTTAAAGACTGCTTGTTATTGGCTAATAAGTAATTAAATCAGCTATGACTAAACTCACTACCTCTATTTATAAAAGGATTAGAATAAAAAGAATGAACATAAAACAATGCTGAACGATCCAAATAAATATGAATACCTCTAAAACCTCAAGTATTTCTGACTTTATCTAGTAAAAAAGAATTAGAAAACCTCTAAAAGTTCAAAGTGATAAAAATAGTCCAATAGGATCAGCACAGCTCCCATAGTAGGACCTCCACAGCTTTTACCTGGTGAAGTTTTGTATTAAAGGTTTTTGTGGATTTTCATTTTGTGAGTAGGGTTGACACCTGGTGGTGGTGCAAAAGGATGGGTGCAATGAATGGGTGGAATGGAGGGGGTGATTAGCACCAGCTGGCAGCAGGGATTGGGTAGTGGCACTTGCAGCACCCTGTACTGCAAATGCTTTTGTTACAAAATGTGTTTTTTTTTGCATAGAATACTCTTAGGACAAATGACACCACATTGTGGATCTTTATCACTTCCACATTTTATCAATCAAGACGAGCATTTAACACCCTGTCTCCAATGAGATTTACAAATGGGCATAATTACAGCATATGACATGATGTAATATATAATTATTGAGTCTAACTGCCCACCTGAACTAATGAGTCATGTACATTCTAAAATCTCTTTTGGTCACAGTTACATTGATTGTCACACAATACATCTTACTCAACATTAGTTATAACTAATACAGTAGGTGTTCCATTTCTTAGTTTCTGCCAATTAAGATTCCACTGTATTGCCAGTGTCGGTACAGGTAAGGATATAAATACCAATCAAAGGGAGCGTTTAAAAACAGTTGTTTATGATTAACCCATGTGATGCGAGGAGTGAAATATTAACTTCTATTCCAGGTGTAACAACAGTTTGGCACACTTTTCCCCACAGGGGGCAGTGATACATAATAAATGAATGCATTTCATAAAAAAAGAATGCATTTCAGTGAAGCAAACCGGTATCTCTCAAAAAGTATCTTGTCAGAGGTTTTTTTTAATAATTTTTTCATAAACCTCCCTACTTGACCATATGCAGTTCTCAGTCACACATTATGTTTTACCTATATAATATAACAGGCACAAAATATAACTTAGGGTTGCCATCTGGCCGGTATTTTACCGGCCTGGCCATTAAAAATAAAGGTTGAACCCAATGTTATTAATAGGGAAAAATAGATATATAGGAAGCCCAATGTTTTTTTCTCAGAAAAGGTGGCATCTCTAAACATAACAAATACCATGGGCATAGGTAAGTCTGTATTTTATACTAATTTCTTTGCCTGTATTTAAATATGGAAGTAAATGACAAGGTCCTCGAAAATAAAAGAAGCAATATATAAAGTAGTTACCAGATGCCATTTCACGACAGCAAGACATGGGGGCAGATTTACTAAATTCACATGAAGAATTCGAAGTTCGATCAAATTTCAAAAAGATTCAAATTCAAATCTTCGAATATGCAAATTGCGATAAAAGCCTTCGAATTCGATATTCGAATTTTAATTCCCTAACTATTCCCATAGTCGAATTTTGATTTTTTTTTTTCAATTCGAAATTCGACCAATAGTAAATTGTAACGCTGCCCCTTAGTAAGATATACCCAAAAACCCAAAACAAGTGTTGGAGGTGTAACTTGCCCGGTGTTGAAAGAGTATTGGGCACAAATCCTAGAAAGTGTATTTAAAATCACATCAGTTAGGATACGGATAGAAGACCACACTGTACTTTTATTGAATGTAAATATGGAGAACTTAAAGATGTTAGATGATCCACTTACATTTCACCTAATCTAAATAGCTAAAATACTTATCCCAAAGCATTGGAAATCAAAGGTACCACCTTTCTTTAATGAATGGATGAGATCTGTAGAATAAGACAAGTAGAGGAATTAACATACATATACCATAACATTAGTATAACTTATTGGAAGATATGGACCCCCTGGTATATATTTAGAGAATCATTAGATCAAGAAGGAAAAATAAGACCTGAATAAAAGCTGGGGAATTCAAAAGGAATATGTACAAGGGGGATAGCAGTAATATTAATTATGATAACCATGACGCTGATATGAAATGATAAATGCATTGTAAATGAAATGTGTATATTATATGATCAATGTATTACCCAACTAGGGTTGCCAACTCACCCCTTTAAAACCGAACACATATGGAATACACAGCCTGCATGGCTAATTCTAAATTCATTTAGATGCATGGCTGCACATAAATCTGTTCAGTCTGCAGCATGCATCTAAATGTATTGCTAATTAGCCATGCAGGCTGTGTATTCCATATGTGTTCAGTTTTAAAGGGGTGAGGTGGCAACCCTATACCCAACCCTTCCTTTTTCCTATTTTATTTTCTGTACCCAATACTTTTTTTCTGTTTATCTTTTCTGGTTGAGAAAACAAAAAATAAAGAAATTAAAAAATAAATTATATATATATATATATATATATATATATATATATATATAATATCAAAACAGGGGTGTTTGAGGGAGCACTCTAAAGGCTTTAAAGTATATATAAGTATTATAAATGCTAATGCATATACACCCAAAACACAGCTGAACGCTGTTTTTTCACTGAAGGCTAAATATAAATATATGGAAGTAAGCATACTTGTATAGGCTGTATGGTCTATTATGCAATTGAAGCAGTTACTATTAGATCAATTATTACCCAAATATAATAAAAAGTTTCACCACCAACCAAAAAAAACACTTTGGAGAAGATGAATTCCCACCCCCATCTTCAGATATTGTAGACAAAAGAAAATGATGGAATAAAAACAAAGCCCACCCTATGTTGGAATCCCATGGCTGACTAGTAACCAATGAATAACTAGGGAGTCTGCAGGGGAACAAGTTGATTTAACGCAATGCTTCTTATAATGGTAGTGTACTGTCTACTAACTTGTTTAACTCAAATAATTTAAATACATTCTAAATATAAGAGTATAAGCCAACAATATACATGAGTACATGATAAGGAATGATATTTTGTTGGTAAAAACTAAGCAGTATATAGAGAAAGGGGCAAAAACATAAAAAAGTTTGCTCTAGTAAAGTAACATGTTATTAACATGAGCACCATGGTAGAATGCTTAAAGCTAATTTCATTTCATTTAATGTTTATCATTTTACATTATTTACATGCATACAGTCCAAAAACCTGTATAGACAAACATATTTAGTAAGCGGGCCCCCTTCTACCATGAAAATAAAGAAGCCTTATGTGCAAGGCCCAGCCACATTACCAAATCAAGGAAACGGCTGGCATTGAAACAGAAGCAGTACAGAGGTCTTACCACAGGGTGTCAGTCCCTTACTTGAAGACAATTCAGAGGGAAAATTATCTCAAACTCATCAATTGACTTTGTCACATTAAAGGGATTCTATCATGGTTTTTTATGATGTAGTTTTTATGTGTACATTGCACTGTTTACACTGCAAATAATTCACTCAACTATGTATAAGGTTGCCACCTGACCAATATTTTACCGGCCTGGCCAGTATTTTTGATGGTCGTTCCCAATGTTATTAATAGGAAAAAAAGATAAATATATAGGAAGGTCGGTATTTTTTTCAGGAAAACTATATAAACTATATAAAAATTTCATTCCTAACCTAACATGTATATTTACGTGTAATATTGGTGTGTAGGCAGCCATCTCAGGCCATTTTGCCTGGTCATGTGTTTTCAGAAAGAGCCAGCACTTTAAGATGGAACTGCTTTCTGGCAGGCTGTTGTTTCTCCTACTCAGTGTAACTGAAATAGTCGCAGTGGGACATGAATTTTTACGATTGAGTGCTGTTCTTATATCTACCAGGGAGCTGGTTGCCTTTCCATTGTTTTGCTTTGAGTGATTTCACTCAAACTTGCAGTTCAGTAGTAAAGAGTGGCTGATGTTTATCAGAGCACAAGTCACATGACTGGGGGAACCTGGGAAACTGCCAATATGTCTAGCTCCATGTCAGATTTAAAAATTAAATATAAAAAATAATTTTGCTCTTTTAAAAAACATATTTCAGTGCAGAAGTTTGCAGTAGCAGCACTATTAACTGATGTATTTTCAAAATCACGTTCCCATGACAATATCCCTTTAAAAGGCATTTTGTCTTAGGACAATTCTGAGATTAATCATTTTGCAAATTTAGCTTGGTCCAAGAATCTTATCAATCAGGGTTCTCTGTCCTGTTTAGTTACTATTTTCTATCTCTTCCATCTGACACTTCACGTCTTAACTGGAGTGAAGCTGTTTATTAAAAAAGTTTTTAGGTCAGCACTCACCCACTATCCACCTGTTTCTTATATGACACAGCTCCAAGCAGGATTTTCAATTTAAAAAGCCTTTGAAGCTGTTTATTGACACACAGACTAAAGTTTGCAAAGAGGGCTTTATAAATCTTGATTATTTTTGACAGGCTGAAAACCTACCATATACTTCTCTAGTTGACTGATCACTCTTGTTAAACCAAAAGAGTCCTTTACAAATGTAGCCCCACGTGTGATCACACTAAAATGGCTGCACACATTGAGGAAGATTTACTATTATTCACTAATTCGCTTTTAGCCCTCGAATTTGACCGAAATAGTTTTAGGCTATTTTTTCTTCGATATTCGATTTCTCAATAAAATCGTGCGATCGAATACCGATCATTCGATTTCACAAAAAAATCATGAAATTTCCTTCGATCCTTCGAAAAATTTGTACGATTTGAACGATCGAGGCGTTCGATCGTACGAATGGTATTCGAGCAGGTGATAGAAAAAAAAGCCTATGGGGGGATTCCCATAGGCTTCTATTGCAATTCGGTAGGTTCAAGTAGGCAGTTGAATAAAATTTTAAAGTTAAAGTACTTTGATTATTCGATCTATTTGATCTATTCAATACTCTCGAATTTTGGGTATTCGATGATCGAAGTGGCCAAATTTGCATATTCGATGATGATGCCTAAAGCCTTGTGTGGCCCATTTCTTGGGTGCATGTGGTAAGGTGGTCATAAGTATACAGTAATTAATTAACTTTTCCATATATTCAGAATAAGTGCCACTGTTATCGAGCCACAGTTGAAAAAAATCAATCCAACGCTTGGACTGTATTTGTTATCAGAAATTTGTAATAATGTTATCCTTGTTTTTTTCTTCTATCACTGGGTATTACATCCAACACATCGGAAATGCCCTCCTTTCCTAATAAATGCAGTTTAGCATGGGCTGGATGGCTACAGTGCGGACAGATCTACAGGGTACTATAAACACGGCTGCCCTTCCATATCCCTCTTTTTTTTGTTAAGGTTGATTAAAGGTAAATGACCTTTAGGATAGTTTAAAAGCTAACAGATCAAAGGTAGTTGAAGTAACAAATTATTAACATTTCTGATAAGGAGAAGCCATGCCAAATTGAGAAACCTGTCCAAAAAAATAACTTTTGTTGTGTTCTCTTCTTCTGCCTAAATTATTGTAGGGAAAGGTGGCTATGAACTGCTGTTATTGTCATAAATCTTGTGCTAGCTGTGGTCCCTCTCAGAATATTATGGGGCCCATTTGTCAAAGGTGAAGACATAATTCTACAAAATACATATATAGGAATATAGTGCAGCCTTCCTCACATCCATAGACTTTTTGGTGTGCTCCTTAGAACAGAGAAAGAAAAAGACGAAAAAGAGAAGGGCCCTTACTAGCCAATTTCAGTAGTTGCCAACATTCTGCTTTAGAGATATTGCAGAACTGCAGGACCTGAAATAACCACAGACAGTGTATCGATATCTAAAGAACTGATGGATGTACATGTTTGGTCCAGTTAATAAAATAAATAGAAAAATATCTTAATATTTCTTCTTGCAGAACTAACTACGTGTCTTGGCCCCAGTGCACTATACCTGTGGTAGATCAACCCTTCGCATTCAGAATGCTGTGTGTAATTTTACATAATACAACATCATTCATTGCACATATCACAGACCTTAAAGATGTAAGCATTATAAATGTTACACTAGCTTTCCCAAGCAGTGGCTCCAGAGTAGCATGTTGCTCATCAACTCCTTGGATGTTACTCCCAGGGGCCTACAGTAGGTCATTTTATTTTCCCGTTCTTTCCTATATGGCTTGGAGGCAAGTTTTGGTTGGACAAAAAACAGGTCTAGGTTGATCAGTTCATATAGGGGCTAACAAATAGCCAAACAAATCTGTATTCGGTATGCCTTATGGTTAAAAATTGTGCTATAAGGTTTTAAAATTATGCATTAGAATAATGGTAAACACTGTTTTCATGAGAGATCTTGACAAACGAATGCACAGTTTTGTGATCGATTAGCTGGAAACCCACTATCCAGAAAGCATCACATTATAGGAAGGCCATCTCCCATAAAGTCGGTTTTAAGCAAAAAAGTCTAATTTGTAAAACTGATTTCCCTTTTCTCTGTAATAATAAAACAGTACCTTGTTCTTGATGGTAACTAAACTACATACATCCATATTGATGGCAACTTTTTTTTAATGTTTAATTGTTTATTTAGCATTTAAATGTTATTTATTAAACTCTACAGTCCAGGCTGCTAGTTTTTTCAAAGTTATGAAAAAACTAGCAGCCTGGACTGTAGAGCAGGGGGCATTTATCTGCTTTTCACTGTTTGGGTTTTAGACCAGTTGTCTAACTGGAACCTTTAAGTGAGTGATTTGTATACCTTTCATGTATTTCCCATAGGTGTCTACCATTCTAGCCCAACCCTGCCTGATGTACCCTGCAATATAACCATTAAAATGTGGAAAAAGCAAAAGCTTAATGTGTTTCATGGCTAACATCCACTTCATCAAAAGCC
>CM044443.1:91928496-91957151 GCA_024363595.1 Xenopus borealis
AGTCAAGGTGTGAAGGTATTCGGATAGCACCAGGTCCTGAGCATTCTGGATAATAGCTCCCATACCTATACTTGATTCAAAATGAATTAGAATTAATCCTTATTGGAAGCAAAATCAACCTATTGGGTTTATTTATGATTTTCTAGTAGACTTTAAGGTATGATGATGCAAAATTAGTTATCTGAAAAACTCCAGGTACCGGGCATTCTGGTTAACAGGTCCTATACCTGTATAAGATATCTATCTATCTATCTATCTATCTATCTATATATACACACACACACACACACACCACTGACCTAGAAAAATGTCAGGTCAATTCAACTTCAAATAAATAATGAATCTTACCCTTTAAAAAAAACGGAACAACACAAAAATCTTTACAAATGACTTTGCTTTAATATTTTTTGATAAGTAGACCTTCAGCTAAATATAAACAAGTACAAAAAAGGCACTTTATAATTTTCACCCAGTTTACAAAAACCAGGACATACAAATTAATTTCTATTTTTCTCCTTCCCCTTTGTTTTCTCCTCCACCTTCAATAATGAATTTGTCCTACAGATCAGGCACATACATATTGCAGGTCCCATATAAAAACAGTTATAGAACCAGTTTGAAAAGACATTACTAGGCAGTCCCTTTGGTTCACCACACAGTGAGCACCTGCTGATTCAGTGATTCCAGGGCCCATTATGGGAATAATTGCAGCATGGCCTTGGGTCAATATAGAATGTAAATAGTAAAGGTGTGTTATTGCTGTACTACATGATACAATTAGTATGTAGGCCAATGATCAGATCCCAAAAAGAGCCTATGCAGACCCATCAGGAGAGGGCAGCATTGACAAGCACATGCAGTCCTAACCTGACCAACAGAAATGCAATTTATATTCCGCTGTGTGTCGGTCAGGCTGTAAGAAGGAGCCAATAAGCTGTTGAGCCAGCGGATTTTATCACTCTGCATGGGGTTAGCCAACATCTGGGTAAGTGGAGAGAAGCCCTCCAATCTGATTCAAGTAGGTAAAGGCCACTACTGGAAAACATTATAAAAGGCATCAGGGCACAAGCAAATATTTTTAATTAGAGTGGATTTGTAGTGTCATTGCGCACGTTTATCATTTGATACCAATACATAATCTCCATGTCTTGCTGACATGGCAATAAATATATATATTTTTTTAAACATTTAAAAAATTCAGCAGTGGTAGCATAATATTTAAAGCACAAAGACAAAAACTGTAAACAGTGCCTGGCCTATTGATTGTTTAACAGCATATTCAAACTGACCTGTGGGAGTGCAAATAACTGTGGATCTCTATTTGCAAGAAAAATTATTGATATTGATAAACACAAGTGCAATTAAATACCAGAAAAAAAAACTGTATTCTTATGTCTATGGCAACACACAACAAAAAGCGGATTTACTAGTGTAGCATCTAAATTGCACCAGTAAAGTTACCCATACCATATCAGCTCAGAGTTTTGTACTTAGAAGTCTGGTCAGAGCTAATTGCTACTGGCAACTGCTCTATTGGGATTTAGTAGTGATGTCAGTAAACCAGCCCCTGAAAGATGTATTGTATATGGCTAGGCGCTGAACCAATGCGGTCAGATACTATCAAACAGATCAACGGGAGTGGGGGACGGAATCATTTAAAAGATTCATTTTACTAAGTATAATGCAAATAGTGCGTATACCAATTTTTAAAAATTCACTGTATGATCACAAGCACACTGGGCTATAAATAAGTTTTAAGAAGAGGTTTAAAATTTGCTGCTGTTCCAAAATACCCGGCAACCAATAAAGAGGATGTATTTACTGGTCATGGGTTTGTCATTATAGGCAGCTATAAGTCATGATGAGTGGCTAGGAGTTTCTAGACCTGGGGAAACTTTGTGCCATTTATTAGCCATTAGAGTTTAGCATAATCTGGAATATTTAGGCTAAAGCCAGATGATGTGTGAAGGGATTGCAGATTCTCGGTTGCCGTGCTGCTCCCCTTGTTTTCTGAAGGCAGGGTGGATTTTGGCATGAAATGGAAAATGTTGTGTTTAATTGCCAAAATCTGCTGCGTCTGCCTGGACCCGAGTGGCAACAATGCTTCCAGGTGTAGGCAGAGCACAAGCGGAAGAGCAGCAATTTCTCTCCTAACTGACAAATCTGCTGCTCTTCCGCACGAATCTGCAGTTGTCTGGCCTTTGCCTTAAGGAGGTTAAAACTTCCAATTCTGTGTTTTCTAGAAAAACACTACTGCTTGGCCACAAATGTCATTCAAGTACAAGTCATTCATTGTGTGCAAATGGCAGGCTATTGCTGTTTATCACAGTGTCAACAGAAAAGTAAATGTACTGTAAACTTACAACAAATGTTTCCAATGGAGAACAAATGCATATCATCTCAATGTACCATATACAATTGGGCTTCATGAGCACAGAACATGAATTGTAATACAGCCAAAAAAGAAAGACCAAGAGCATCAGAGATTGCAGTACTTTTTTTCAGTTTTGCATAGGACCATGCCAGACAATTTGCATTCAAAAGCAGGGATGCACCGAATCCAGAATTCAGCCTTTTTCAGCAGGATTCTGACGAATCCTTGTGTCTGGCCTGAAACCAATCCACATTTACATTTGTAAATTAGGGGCGGGGAGGGAAATCACGTGACTTTTCATCACAAAACAAGGAAGTGAAAAAAACGTTCACACTTTTTCATTTCCCACCTCTAATTTACACATGCAAATTAGTTACTGCCGAGATGCATCCATATTTAAACTAGAAAGATCAAAGCCACCAAAACTGAACATATCTGAAGTATTTTTTGGAAGCCCCAAAGAACTGCAAGTCAGTCACTAGCTGGGTGTTTGGATCAAGTCTGGTTCCCTGGTGTTCTTTCTGTGGAACCGTATGTTCTTCTAGAGGATGACTCATTGTCTCTGCGAGAGGATCTGTTGCAACCACTCAGAGAGGACACTAATCGAGACCTAATGACGGGTGTGCATAAAACAAACATGATGCAGTTGGCGCCTCCCTGAAAAGTATTCCCAATGCCCTGCAATATAAAAAAAAGAAAATATTACGATGATTGTAGAAAGTTTTGGAAAGGTTTTTTTTTTTCCATTTTTTTCCCCACAATCTATAACAAATCTCTCCACACGTGACTGCTTTTTCTGTAGAAAGCACAAACCTGAATCAAAAACGTATAAATGTGGCAGTGCAATATTATCTCTGGAAGAGAAATTCATTGTGTTTCATTGTTGTAGAGAAAAGGATACAGATCTCAGTGACAAGCTGCTTATGGCAGGTATAAACTACAGGGATCCTATGCAAAAGGATAATCTAAAGCTGGCAGGGCTATATCGGGGTAATACGAACGTTAGGCTCTATGGCTGAACGATCGGATTACGAGAAGTGCAATGGACTTCCAACGGGTGGGTTGGAAGAAAATCCGACCTTCCCTATCGATATCGTGTCCAGATATCAGTCGGGAAGACCCGTCAGAAGCCCCCATACACCGGCAGATAAACGACCAATATTGGCAGCTTTATCTGCCCGTGTATGGCCAGCTTTTTCCCTATTTTACTATAATACAGAAGTTTCAGGCAGCTCCGTTATAAGGAAATATTTTACAGTTATAAACTTAGTATTTACAAATACACTATCTATACATTGCATCATACTGTATGTACAATGTCAGAGAAATAGGAAATCATTACTAACGTAAACTAGTCGATATATCTATGTAGACGTAGGACTATCACTAAAACTGGCACTTGGGTATGCCTGGCACTTAAACAGAATCACTGGTCTGATGTTTCTTTTCATATTCTCTATCTATGGTAAAATAAATACATATCTAAAAAAGCTGAACTGCAGTATAAAGTGCTGCTATATCGCCTGAAAAGCTCCACTGCTGTATTTCAGAGCATAATATAATGGCTTTCATTTGCTCACAGCCATATTCCTATGGTTATTTTTAGTAATTCAGATTTGGCCAAAATCCTGGTAAAGTCACAAATATCACCTATTTCTGATCCTACCAAAAGCTATGAAAGGGCAAATATCCATGGTACATTCCCGTCTGTTTCTAACACGAACACATGTATGTGTGGGGCCACTTACATGAAGGGTGACGAGGATGGGATTGTGCACTGCTGGAGAGTCACAAAGTGTCAGAATGAATCGTATTGTACTCCAGACACGGAGGAAAATAAAAATAACGGGGATGAAAACAAGTTTCTTATCTGCGATTGTTCTGGGCTGGTTCACCGGTGAAGTAGTCAGTATTGGACGGTATTCAGCCAAAGCAGCGTGCTGGGAAAAGAACGCAGAGGTCAAATGACTTGTTTTACAATAGCCATACATTAGCATGCTAGTGGGAATAATAACAAGGATATCTATCACAGATTAATTACCTTAGAGAGATTTTGTCATGATTTTTATGATGTAGCTTTTATTTCTGCAAATAATTCACTCTACAATATAAAATTGAATTACTGAAAGCAAGTGTATTTTTTAAATTGTAATATTTGTGTAGGCAGCCATCTCAGATCATGTTGCCTGGTCATGTGTTTTCAGAAAGAGCCAACACTTTAGGATGGAACTGCTTTCTGGCAGGCTGTTGTTTCCCCTACTCAATGTAACTGAATGTGTTGCAGTGGGACATGGATTTTACTATTGAGTGCTGTTCTTAGATCTACCAGGCAGTTATCTTGTGTTAGGGAGCGGATATCACTCCAACTTACAGTACTGCAGTATAGAGTGACACAAGTCACATGACTGGTGCAGCTGTCAATAGGTCTAGCCCCATGTCAGATTTAAAAATTAAATATAAAAAAATCTGTTCGCTCTTTTAAAAACATATTTCAATGCAGAATTCTGTGGGAGTAGCACTATTAATTGATGCATTTTTTAAAAAAGTGTTTTACAATTACAGTATCCCTTTAAAGTAATTAATTACATACTGAAGGAATAAGGAGACCCCATCGGCAAAAAACTTCACTGGCACAGAGTTATACCAGTGAGTACTGCGGAGCGATTAACTTCCATCTTCTTCATTCTTCAAATTTCCCAGGGAAATCGCATGCACAGCAGAACAAAATATACGACTTTGAAGTTAAAGTTCGGCTTTTCGCTCTACTGCTCATGTGTGAAGGAGGAAGATGGAAGTGGAACGCTCCGTGGTACTCACTGGTATAACCCCGGGCTGGTGCAGTTTTCTGCGGATAGAAGCACCAGCCTGGTGTTACAGGTAAGTCAATACAAACACTTGGGAGTGCCAAACATTTGGCACCCCCAAGTTTTCCTAGCCTTTCCTTCTCCTTTAAAACCAGTGGGACACCATGTACTGCCCCAGCCCCCCTGGTAAATGAAGTACTGCCAAGTGCAGGCTGTTGCACTGAATTCCATGATGTAACTAAGGCCATGCATCTCAAAGCAGTCAGAAGATGAGCAAAAAAAAATTGTCATGTTTACCCAATGGCTTCCACTAGGTTGTGCTGTTCTCCCACATAGACCTTTGTAATCGAAACAGTGATGCTGCTATGAATATTGTTGCTCTTTTTAATGTTTTTGTAATTTATATGCTTTTAAAGCTGCAAATACTTTGCTTTTAGCATAGCATCTAAATCTCCAGATATTAAACTGGCCAGTTCTCAGATGTCAGGTTAAAAATCTAAAAGAGTGGATATACAAAACTATTTTGACCTTTCCAATTAAATTTCTGTTCAGAGGTCTGACTTTCACTGATCCCTGTGCGACATGGTGTTTTTCATTATATATTACAATAATAAAATAATATTAGATGAAAGTTGGGAAGGTACAGAGCTGATACACAAGGTAGGAGATAATATACAGGAGCCTCCTCTCTGCAAAGATCTGTTGGGGGAATGTAATAAAAGTCGTGAGCTGAAAAAATATTCACAATGCGAAAAGTTATGCCTCCCTGCAAACAAATTTTCCTTTCTGCAAATTTAATATAGATTTTGCGAACCTGGAAACTGTTTAGTGACCACTTCCGACAGTGGGTAATTTATAAAGTTTACACAGCGCATATTTATTCGCAAATGGTTGTTCTGCCCATGCTTTTTCCTGAACACTAAAATATTGCAATGCTGTGCCCGTATGTTTTTGCAAATGAGACAGGTGCGCCCACTCTGCGAGGTTGTTGTGTGCTAAAACAACGTTGATAATAAGTTCTATTTGCAATTTGCAAAACGGTTTTGAAAATATTTTCTGACACCAAAATTGTGGCCATAATTGAAACGTAGAGTGTGCACATAATGTTCACAATTTGTGATTTTTGCCATTCTGTTTGCACACATATTCAGCTTTATAAATGTAACCCTGTGCAGGGCAAATATATTCACTGTGTGAACCAATCTGCCCTGTGCAAAGTTTATAAACGAACCGCTGTGAATATTATAGTTTGTGCCAGTACGCTGTGAATATAATAAAACTGGAAAAAGTTGTTACATTTGCTCCAAAAGATTACAACGCCTTCAAGCACTTCTTAAAGAACAAGTAAACCTTTTTTTTTTCTATCTGTATATTTGCTCTAAACAGCCCCCCAGATTAATGTACCATAGTCCCTGCTGCAAGTCTGCTCTGGTTTATTTGTTATCAGCAGCTTGTTTCCCCTTCTTCCTGGTGCAGAGTGAAGCCCCGCCCCATAGCTTACTGAGCTGACCTTATCTCTGTGACTAGTCCTGGAGATCATTTGCATACTATGACATAGCAGAGACCAGTGTGTGTAGCAGCTTTTGCTTGGGGAAACTAGCTTACTAATGCACACACTGGCTCCCTCTTCCTCTCTATTGTGGAACAGCAGCAAATGGACAGCTCAGTAAACTAAGGGGCTGGGCTTCACTCTGCACCAGGAAGAAGGGGAAACAAGCTGCTGATAACACAGAAACCAGAGCAGACTTGCAGCAGGGACTAAGGTACATTAATCTGGGGGGCTGTTTAGAGCAAATTTACAGAAAGAAAAAGAAAAACATTTACTTTTCCTTTAAAAGTGGGCAATGTGCAATGAAAATTCGTAATTTCATAACAGTTTAACAGTTTTAGCAAGTGAGGGAATACAGGGTTATGGAAGATAGCTCATTATACAAGTTGATCCAGGGACTAGTCCGATTGCCTTTTTTGGAGTCAGGAAGGAATTTTTTCCCCCTCTGAGGCAAATTGAAGAGGCTTAGGATGGGTTTTTTGCCTTCCTCTGGATCAACTAGCAGTTAGGCAGTTAAAAAAAAAAAAAAACAGGTTGAACTTGATGGACGCAAGTCTTTTTTCAGCCTAACTTATTATGTACTATATAGTACTACATTGCAAAATGTGAATTTTAATTCTTATTTGTGCAAATTGTTTTGCCCTTTGCAACTTTTATAAGTCTTCACTCCAACCCTGGACTATGTCAGACACTAAAGAGTGTAGGTGTGTTCTCAGTACATGAGAAGGGGGAAAAAAAACTGCTGCTCAATGGAAAGGACCAGATGGAACATGTCCAGGTATAAATTTCCCATTTATACTGCGTAGGAAATCATGTGAATATATAACGTAGGTATAAATGTCAGCTTCCACTTCTATCACCAAGAAAACAGCCACAGTCATCCAGCTCCTGTGCAAATTAGGTGCATTCCATAGTATGTTAACTTTTACTAACAGGAACAGTTTATGAGGAAACAAACAGGAAACAGAAATGAAAAGAGAAAGGCATGTATACACAAAAAAAAAAAAAGAACAGAGTTATACCGCTCTCCCAATGTGTTTTTTGATAAGAATGTATAGCACGGGCAGTGTGAGATAGGCCAAAATTTCCCAAGCTTTTCCAGCAAGCAGCATCCACAGCAGCTTATCTTCGGCATCTATTTTTACCCAGCACCAGCCGACAGACACATAGGAGGCATCGTAACCGATCTTCTTCAGGCACACTGCTGACAGCGTGATCACCAGGGGAATCCCCCAGCTGTGGAAACAAAGAAACTGCTGTAAGGCATGGGCACAAAGTTACACCGTAGCAGACAATGGCTTGTAATAATTCAGTTCCTTATTAAAGGAGAAGGAAACCCTTCCGTTGCAAAACCCCTCCCCCCCTGTAGGCCCCCATCCCTCCTCGGCCTACCTCCCGCCCCGGGCAGGCATTTGCTGGTGCGGATCTACTGAGCATTCGCCAACAGTCATGAAGTTAATCAGAAAACTTTGTGACTTTCTGCGCATGCGTAGTAGATCCGCACCGGAAAATGCTTGCTACTGCTCCAGAAGACGCTGATGGATCCAGGAAGAAGACTGTGCCCGTGAACTCCACTGGAGAGGACCTAGAAGAAGGGGTAAGTAACAAGTTAGGGGCATTTGCCAGGGGTGGGAGGTAAGCTGGGGGGGGGGGGGTTTGCACCAGAATGGTTTCCTTCTCCTTTGAGCATCTGTGGGCTTTAAGAGGTTATTATCATCAACATCTATTTTCAGAGCAGCAATAAATTGCTCAGTGCTGTACAATGAATGTGCTTATACAAATAAATCACATGAATAACATACACAGAACATACAGATTTACATACATAACCAATACCAGTATAAAAGATGAGAAAGGCCCTGTGCAAAAGAGCTTACAATCTAAAGGGGAGGGGAATGAGACACAAGGTGTGAGAGTGGGCAAGATCAGGAAGAGGTTACTAAATACAGCATCAAACAGCTGTGCGTAAAAATAACCATTCCCTGCATTGGGATTTTATGATTTAAGGGCAGAGGTTAAAAATAGCTTTGTTATCCTATATAATCATCATTCTGGCAATTTCAAAAGCCTACTTATGCCATATATTTTGTCAGTATCCTTGCATGTATTCATACCCTAACTGTTAAGAACAAAAAAAAAATTACAAAATAAACGAATAATTGGTAAAACTATATTAAAAAAAAAATCACCAATACTGGAAAAGGATATGAATATACCCGGAAACCATAAGCCAGAAAGCTCACAATTACAGAAAAGCTCCACAAACTCCATTATAATCAAATAATCCACAATTTTTAAAATAATGTCCTTTTTCTCTGTAATAATAAAACAGTAGCTTTCACTTAATCCTAACTAGGATATTTAAGGATTAAAATTACATGATTTTCTGGTAGATTTAAGGTAAGAAGAGCCAAAGTATGGAAAGATCCATTATCCAGAAAACCCCAGATCCCAAGCATTCTGGATTACATGTCCTTACCTGTACTTGGATTACTGTGCCTAGTACAGGGCATAGCACATGCCATATGTAATTGTATGTTCTTTCTCTCTAGGGACAATAAGAAATGGCCTTTCCTGGCTGCTCTCCGGCACTGCCAAACCTTTTACTTTTCACAAACAAGATAAAGGCTGCTTTATAGACAAGTTAGAATCAGAAAGCAGACCTCCAAGCAAAATATATCTGTTAAACCTGCTCCACACATATAAAATAATACAAAGGTGTGTGAATAAGAATGGGGATACATATAAGACAGTATTTCAGATTAAACAGTGTTAAATTGATCAGTTTAGCTGCTGGAGCTCATTAGTCAGCTCTAAGGACTTGTGAGCGGGAATTAGGTTAAATAACAGGTGCAAAGTAGATGCACAGGACTGGAATTAGTAACTCTTGGAAGAATCTGTTCCAGACTAGTTATAACCGCAAGAACAGAGAATTATGAACATAGCATAAAACGCCATTCAGCTGAGCAAAAGAGAGAACAACATATAATTGATCTCACCAAGCAAGTGCAGAAACCAATGGAAGAACAGATATGGGAAAGCTTTGGTATTGACTAACCCCCCCCCCCCCAAAAAAAAAACCATCTTCATAATAATCTTCATAATAATTTTCATAAGTAGAACATTCTCTGTAAGAAAGAACATCTGAAGACTCATTGCTTTTCCTCACATGTACGAGGCTGATATAAAAATAAGTGCAGTCCCATAATCCTTCCAGGCAAAACATTGGGATCTTGCGAGTGCCATGTGATTAACACAAAATACAGATGCCCTTGTATCTATAAACACACTTAACTCACAGCCTTCAGCACAGATGCGTGATCTAAGGTGCTAGGCAGGAATAACAGGGCGCCAGGCAGGAATAACAGGGCGCTAGGCAGAATAACAGGGCGCCAGGCAGGAATAACAGGGCGCCAGGCAGGAATAACATACCTGCAACTCGCAATGTTTTTGCGAGTAACCAGTGGGTACCCGACCTGCTGCAGGACTCTACCTCGGGGTTTCCATGGGTGGCCTTTCCCCATACATATTCCTGAAGGTGCAGCTTCAGGGAGGAGATTTGCAGGTAAATACTTATTTGATTTTACTGGATGTAGGACAAATAAAAAGGAAAGTATCTTTACCTTAGAAGTAACAAAAATTAGGCACCCCGAGTTGTTCTATTTATTACCGGACACCCCAGGCCAGTGATCTGATCAGCAACAAACTGCACCAACCCAGATTTCAGCCGGCGAGCACCATGGAGTGATTTTCTTCTCGGCTTTTCACTCTACTGTGCATCCACAGCCACGTTTGTTCTGTGGTGCTCACTGGAATAACCCCAGGCCAGTGCAGTTTTCTGCTGATAGGAGCACCGGCCTGGGGTGTCAGGTAACTAAATGCAATCACTTGGGGGTGCCTTACTTTTGTCCAACACAATTATCATATATGTGCAAAAGGATTTTAGCTAAGGTGGCCCAACACCAAATGCGGATGTTCAAACTAGGGGAACTGGGGAAAAAAAAAAATCAGAAAATTAACTGCTGTACAAACTCTTCCAATTTGAAGGGGTAACACATGCTGTTAAGGGAATTTTAGACAATATAATACACATGGAAAAGATTATTATTATGGGTCAGCTGATATGTTAAAGGGTATTAAGCTTCTTGTGATGCAACGCTAGAAAACATGATACTGAAGTACAGTATGAGTAGAATATGGTATGCTGAACAAGCCTTACTAAAATTGGTTAAAGGAACAGTTCAGTGTAAAAATAAAAACTGGATAAATAGATAGACAGTACAATATAAAAAATTTTCTAATATAGTTAGTTAGCCAAAAATGTAATGTATAAAGGCTGGAGTGAGTGGATGTCTAATATAATAGCCAGAATCCAACTTCCTGCTTTTCAGCTCCCTAAATCTGAGTTAGTCAGCGACTTGAAGGGGGGCCACATGGGACATAACTGTTCAGTGAGTTTGTAATTGATCCTCAGCATTCAGCTCAAATTCAAAAGCAACAGTTATGGCCCATGTGGCCCTCCCTCAAGTCACTGATTGGTTACTGCCTGGTCACCAGGGTAACCAGTCAGTGGTAAACGAGAGCTGAACAGCAGTAGTGTTCAGTCATGTCAGGCGTTCTGTCACTCCAGCATTTATAGATTACATATTTGGCTAACTAACTATATTGGAAACCTTTTTTATTTTGCACTGCCTACAGTATCTATTTACCCAGTTTTTATTTTTATACTGAACAATTCCTTTAAGAAGAGAAAATTACAGGGTATTAATAAGGAATATAATTTTGCTTTTATCTATTCCACTGCTTTTTAGGAATACATAATTACAAGTTGGAATGGGCTTTATCGGGTGCTGTACACTTTTACTTCTAAATATCGATGTTGAAATAAGTAATAGGGAACCGAGCTATGAGGTTTATTCACAATTTAAATGCAATACACCTCTACTCACATTGAAACTTAACCTTATGTGGACTTTTGAAGGCTCAAGGGATCTTTTTGGGACTTTCTGATGACATTAATGTAGTGGACTTTTATCCTTGGGGACCCCCCCTGATGGAAGTAGTCATGGGATTTTTGGTATAAAAAGGTTGAGTGAATTAGTCACTTGTCACATGAAGGTGGTTTATTAATCCACAACTTTTTTCAAATAAATATGGCTCTTTGCCTTGACCTTTCCTTCTATCTATTGACCAATTCTCCTTTATATTAGCTTGGAGACTTATATACCGTGAACCTGGGCACAACTGGAACTTGGAGTACCAGTGAGAAGTACCAGGGAGGCAAGCACTGCATAGGGTGTGCTTATTCTGTTCTAACAACCATTCCACCTCCAATTACCAAGTGCACAGCTCAAGTGCAACATATACTTAACGCTAAGCATTTGTAGCAGACACAATTAGTACCTTTTCATATAATGCCAAAATATTGATTTCTCCCCCATTTGTGCTAAACATGTTAATATTTTGTTGCAGGGTTTGTACTGGCTGCCAATCAGCTATAAATACCCTACAGACATTAGTAGGGGCTTCTCAGATTTCTGCTTGTGATCAACCTGACTCACTGCTGATTATCTGCTTGCTTTCCAGCACCAGATACTAGAATATGCCCCAGGCAATCTTTCATAATAATTTCATAACCCCGGGCTGAGTCAAAGAGGTCAGTCTACAAAACTGAAAATCTAAATGACGGCTGTTTCCATCAGAAATCAGAGACAGGAGATGCATATAAACCTGCCTCTGTCTTTTTAACCCAACCAATTTCATTAAAGGAACTTTGGGAGAAACGTTTTACAAGATGGCAAGATCTTTCCACAGATATGAAAGGGAATACAAGCAATAACAATAAAACTAGCATTAAAGGAGAAGTAAAGGTTGTTTTTACTTGGGATGCCAAAAGTTAGGCACCCCCAAGTGATTTTATATACTTATCTGAAACCTTGGGCTGATGCTCCTATCAGCAGAAAACTGCACTGACCTGGGGTTCTTCCAGTGAGCACCAAGGATCGATTGGCTTCCTTCTTCAAACTTCCCGTGGCAGTAGTCAAAATAGCCAATTTCTTCATTAAAGTTCAGGTTTTCACTCTACCGAGCGCCCACATGAAGAAAAAGCCAGGAGCCGATCAATCTGTGGTGCTTGCTGGAAGAACCCCAAGAGCAGTGCAGTCTTCTGCCGACAGAAGCACCAGCCCAGGGTTTCAGGTAAGTAAACAGTATATACAATCACTAAATGTTGGCTCCCCCAAGTAAATACAGCCTTTTCTTCTCCTTTAAGAAGATTAGTATCAAAATATGAATTCTATCAGACTTCTTGTATTTTCTAGCCAACAGCTGGATCACATATTGGCCTATGGAGAGCGGGCAGCTTATGCACTGCATTCAGTTTCATGAGGTTCTTGCCAAAATTTTCAGCTTATCTGAAGGAGGCTTGATGAGACATGAATTCATCAAAAAGTTTCTTGAATTGACGACTGGTGGCCCACTTGTTTCTGCATTGGTTGCTTGCCTCAGATTCTCTTTATTAAAGTTTTCCAGTACAGGTATGGGATCAGTTATCTGGAAACGTGTTATCCAGAAATCTCTGAATTACAGAAAGGATGTCTCCCATAGACTCCATTATCTTAAAATGATCCAAATTTTTAAAGCGATTTCCTTATTCTCTGTAATAAAAAAACAATACCTTGTACTTGATCCAAAGGATGATATAATTAATCCTTATTGGAAGCAGAACCAGCCTATTGGGTTTAATATTTACATAGTTTTCTAATAAACTTAATGTATGAAGCTCAAAATTACAGAAAGATCCCTTACCTGGAAAACCCCTGAGCATTGTGGATAACAGGTCACATACCTGCACAAGTACAAGAACAGTTGCAAGTATTGTACATTTTCCAATGACATGGTTGACATTTGGACACAGATGAGTCAAGTCAGCGTCAGTGTTGGAGACAGGGAAGAGAAAGGTAAAACAGAGTAAAACAAATAAAGAGGGAAAAAAGAGAAGAAACAGCTTGAGTCAGTTCCGTTTCACAACATATAAAAAAAAAAAACACACCACAGTGATATTTGAGTGGCGTATGAGCAAGTGTCACCACTGGACCTCCACAGAGCACAAACATTTGTGTATTTGAAGGTGTGGTGTTGTCTAGAGCCAGATCAGACCTTATTTCTTTTTTGTCTTGGCCGTTTCTGGATACGTAAATAGCTGTAATATGTGCTAAACTGTCTTTGTAAAATTGTTGTCATTCTTTTTATGAAGGGAATTTGGATATCTTTCCAGTGGAGGGTTAAAAAACCCTCAAATTCGACCATGTGAATACATGGGAATTGTTGGGTAATAAAAATCCATCGTATTCGAAGGATTTTACCGCAATTCGATTGGTTGAACGATCAAATAAGAAATATTAGATCGATAAAATCATTCTAATCGTTCGATTCGAACAATTTTAACCATTAAATAAAAATATTAGATCAAAAATAATGAAAGCCAATTCGGTAACTTTGATCTGGCAAACTAGGCAGTCGAATACAAATTCGACTTTTCGATCGGATTTTCGAAAATTCGAATTCAAATCTTTTTGAAAATTCGAATCCTTCATGTGAATTTAGTAAATCTGCCCCTAATGCTTATTTACAAATGTAGGCAACTTGTATACGTCTTCAGAAGAATCCTGTCTCTACTCATCTTATTAAATGTGAAACGGACACTAAAAAAATATTATTCAGAATATTAATTTACATCAAAATTTACCTATAGCTCATGTATGTTTTCACTGATAAGGCTTGTGACACATGAGCAGATTCGGGGAGATTTAGTCACCCGAACTGCCTTTCCGTCAGCTACAATGAAAACTCGCCAGCGCTAAAGTACATGTGGTACTTTGTTTTCCAAAGTTTCGTCGTTTCGGACAACGAATCGCCGCGTGTGCTTTAGTGCTGGCAACTTTTCATTGTAGCAGACGGGAAGGCAGTTCGGGAGATTGTCGCCCAGAAGAAGAGGCGATTAGTCGCCAGGTGACTAAATCTCCCTGAATATGTGTGCAACAAGCCTGAAGCTGCTTTTGTAAGTAATGGTTACTTGAAATTCCTAAACCGGACTGTTTTGCCAACCTGACTGTCCCATCACAGCCTGTCAGTTAGAGTTTCTAATGCCAACAGACTGCTGAAGCTCAAATATAGCAGCCCCACTCATAGAGGAACATGGGGGCTCAGATGAGTAATGTAAAATCATCTGTAAATATTTTTATGTCAAAATTATACAGGGCACGCAAAGACTAGATTATGATAGATGTTAAAAAGGTTTAATTTCTGGTGTCAGTATCTCTTTAAGGATATGTAAACAACAAGATACCTGAAAAGCAGGTAAATTGGGTTACGCTCCAGCCAGCATAAATGCTGCTACTTGTTTCCAAAAACTGAGCTATTGTACTTAAAGAAGAAGGAAAGCTTGTAATGGATTTTATTACCAATAGATTAGCCACAATAGTGCAAGCTAGAACACTAATTATTCAGCAGAATATTTACCTGGACCTTTTTGATATAGTTTATTTAGCTTTAACTCATTGTCCTTTTAAGATTATTCCCAAGTGATCCATTTCTTTATTTGATCCCTTGGCAAAAAAGGGGTGTATATATGTCTGGACATGTCTTGTCTTGTTCTCAGTCACCATTTCCCTCACCAGTTGAAGGGTGCCTGCACCCATACATTAAGCCAGTGATCCCCAACCAGTAGCTCGTGAGCAACATGTTACTCTCCAACCCCTTGGATGTTGCTCCCAGTGGCCTCAAAGCAGGTGCTTATTTTTGAATTACTGTCTTAGAGGCAAGTTTTGGTTGCATAAAAAACAGATGCCCTGCCAAACATTCTCTCCTGTAGGCTGCCAGTCCATATAGGGGTTACCAAAAAGCCAATCAGAGCTCTTATTTGACATCCACATGGACTTTTTCATGCTTGTGTTGCTCTCCAACTCTTTTTTAAATTTAAAAGTGGCTCATGAGCAAAAAAGGTTGGGGACCCCTGCATTAAGCGCAGGGTACACTTGTGATAGCATATGTTTACTTCTCTTATACACAATGAGAAAGCTGTGGGGATTGCCCTTGCTAAGGAAAGTCTCATTTAACTGGCCACACCACTGGTTAGGTCATGATAAACTGCCAACACCTAAAGGTGGCCATACATGGTGAGATCCACTCTTTTGGCAATGTCGCCAAACGAGCAGATCTCTCCCCGATATGCCCACCTTGAGGTGGGTTATATCGGGCTGATCAGATTGTGGGCCCTAGGGCCCAACAATCGGATCACAATGCAGGGGATACGGGCGGTTGGATCGCAGGACCGCATCTACGAACAGATGCGGCTGCGATCCGAAGGGATTTTTAGTCCCGTCCTATCGACATCTGGCCAACTTTTGGCCAGATATCGATCGGGTAAGCCCATCGGAGGGCCCCACACAGAGGCCGATAAGCAGCCGACTTAGTCTGTCCGCAGCTTTTATCGGCCCGTGTATGGCCACCTTAAGCCTACCTTTCTGTTTACAATTAATGGGATTTCAAAACAAAAGGAAGGACTTTGGGAGGAACTACACCTAAGCCTAATACTTCCAGTAATCTGCTGAATAACAGTCATGCAAGTATATGAGACAAGCAACCCCAAATTTTAGGGTCAGACCACACACAGATTTAGGGAGATTAGTTGCAACTTCAGAAAACTAAGCGCTGCATGTGAATTGCCGCAGGCGATTTTAATTTTAGGGCAGGGAGAAGGCAGTTCGGGGAGATTGCCACCCCGAAGAAGAGGTGATTTATCTACTAATTTCCCTGAATCTGCTCATGTGGACTGACCCTTAACATGTGAGACTATGCAGCATTTCTACCAAGCAGCCTTCTCTATCCACATGCAGACAATAAGAAATCTCATAACCATGGAGGAAGAAGGCATTAATAAACTCCAGAAACATCTGTTAAATCACAGTTTAGAATAAGTGCCTTCATACATAAAAATAACACTGGCCAGACATTATTTAAGAAGAAAGGAATGAAAATGAAATATATATTATATATGACTCAAATAACAGCATTACAGTAAACTACATGTATAAACAAGTAGGACTTTGTTTGATTTTAACCCTCAGGTCAAAGATTGTATTATAATTCAGACAAGGACCATGCTGCTCTCTCCAGATGGGATTATATAAACATAATCAAAGGTTAGATAATCTTGTCTGGCGAGAACTGCATCGGCCTGGTCTGCATTATGATCCAATCATTGGCCAGAGGGTCAAATCAGACAAAAATCAGCTTGTTTACACATATAGTTTACTATAATGAAGTTACTTGAGTCACACCAGAAGGTTTGTGTTGGGCAGAAACCAGGGAGTAAATACACACAGAGTCCTTACTGTTAATGTACCTGATAGGTCAATCCTAGATTTAATTATTATTTTTTTTTTTATAAAGGTAAATTACAAGAAAAAATTACTAACAATATTCAGAAATGACAAGACGTTAGACAGCAACAGATTAGACCCCTGTATGGGTAAGAGATTTGTTATCTAAAATGCTCCGGACCTGGGGTTTTCTGGATAAGGGAGCATTCTGTAATTTGTATATCCAGATACTTCAAAAACATCACTTAAATATGAATTAAGGCCAATGAGGAATAAGAATATCTTAACTTGGGTCACGTGCAATATACTTTTTACGACAGAGAAAGATAATTTTAAAAAAAAACTAATTACTTGATTAAAATGGAGTCTGTGGGAGATGGTCTTCATGTAATTTGGAGCTTTCTGGATAACAGGTACCATATCTGTAGATACTACAACCAACTCATTCCTCTCACACTTTAGAAAATGGCATGGAAAAAAAAAAACAATTTAAAAAAATTTCACATAAAGTCCAATTTTAAAATGAGGATTCTGAGAGTTCAGCAATAGTAAGAAAACGGTAACATTCCATTGGCTGTAAAAGAACAGACCGTGTAACTATTCTGTGCTGTCAGAGAACAAACATTACCGACGTGTGCTCGAGTGTTTACTTGGGGAAGTCTGACACACTCTACAGGGCACTTAACATGCTCCTTTCCAGCCATTGTTGAATCACTTGACTCCTTGACAGCCAAACAGTTGATGTATTGCATAAGGTGGAAAGATACAGGATAAAGAAATACCAGGTATTAGAGGTCGGTCTTGTCTTTTTAGATTTAGAGGGCTATTAAATCACAGCTACACTGCACATAACGCCAATCACATGGGTGGTGAATACATTTTTGGCATTTTTGGAGACTTTATTCTGTCATGATAAAACATGTTTTTTTTTTTTTTACAAAACGCATCAGTTAGAGCTCATCCAGCAGAACCCTGCATTGAAATTAATTTTTCAAAAGAACAGATTTTTTAGATTTAATTTTGAAATCTGACATGGGGTTAGACATGCTCTCAGTTTCTCAGGAGCCCTCAATCGTGTGACTTGTGTTCTGATGAATTTAAATCACTCTTAAGGGTTAGGCCAGACGGGGAGATTCGGGGGCATTTTGTCGCCTGGCGACTTCTCGCCGCAACTTGTAGCCCCCGAACCTCCCCGAATAGCGAAGTACCCAAGCGCACCGGCATTGCTTGAAAACGCCGGCGCGTGGTCACACGGAGCGGCGCCATTTTTGAAATCGCCAGGCGACAAAATGCCCCCGAATCTCCCCGTCTGGCCTTAGCCTTAGGGCAATGGCACACCAGGAGATTTATCGCCAGTGATAAAGATCTGGTGCTTCTGTTAGGGTAGGTGACAATCTACACAAACTGCCTTCCCCCCGGCTAAAATGAAAAATCACCAGCGGGATGGCACTTCGTTTTCCGAAGTCGCCTCAAGTTTCCATGTGAGGCAACTTTGGAAAACAAAGCTTTGCGAGTGCCGGTTGATTTTTCATTGTAGATGGCTTGAAGGCATTTCGGGCAGATTGTTGTTTCAAAGACTAGGTGATTAGTCGCTGAGTGACAATCTCCCCCAAATCTGCCATTGTGCCCCTACCCTAAAAGCTTTCCCATGGGCAATTATGTAAATTGCTGGTGGTAAAACATACGGGTCGCTTCATTCTCCTGAATCAATTGACGTTGCCTCAAGGGCAAACTGCTGTACTACAAGTTGGAGGGATATCACTGCCTTCACTTTCCTCCATGCAGGCTATCAACACAACAATGGGAGGGTAACCAAATATCCCCGACACCTACATTGCTAAAAATGCCGTCATGGCTCACCTAGTGTTAAATATGAGAACAGTACTCTTTAGTAAAAATCCTACCCTAAGTCGCAGCACCTTTACTTATATTGAATAGAAGAAACAACAGCCTATCTGAAGTGTGAAGTGCTGAAAGCACATGAGCGCATATTGACTAGAGACGGCTGCCTACACACCAATATTACAACTTAAAAAAAATGTTTTGGTTCAAGAATAAAATTTTATATGGTAAAGTGAATATCTTGCAATGTACATAGTTTCATTTAGTAATACAAACTATACTACCATGACAGAATCACTTTCAGCAATGAAAGATGGTCACGTCTAGAAATGTTGAAAACACATCTGAAGATGTAGGGCAGTGGTCCTCAAACTTGGCCCTCCAGCTGTTAAGGAACTACAAGTCCCACAATGCATTTGCCTGACTGTGGCTGTCAGACTCCATCATTGCATTGTGGGACTTGTAGTTCCTTAACAGCTGGAGGGCCAAGTTTGAGGACCACTGATGTAGGGTCTAAAGTTGAAGACCCTGGTCTCAGAGTAATCTCTATATAAACAATGATACAGACTCATCTCTCATCTCCAAAATCCAAATACAGAACACAAGTAACACATGGATTACTTATAGCACAGACATTAATAAGATGGCCATCATATAGAATATACCAGGGCTAGGCCAACATTGTTTGAAAGACTAGATACCGCATTAGTATCATTACTACTATCAAAATTGAATTAGTAGAACAGTTGAACTGGGCATTTATTCCTAAATAAATCAGGGACAGCCAAACAAATTTGTTTTCCCAGGCTTCTGCAGCCAAACAGCAATATGTAGCATTTGATATCCTTGAGAATTTTGGAAGAAATCTTTTGGATTTTGAGCAGTATTTCAAGTGTTCTAAAAATATTTTTTTAACTGGAGAAAACAGGCTCATGCAAAGAGCTCCTCCTTTATACTACACAAGAAATTTTTTTTATTGCAAAGGCTAAGGGAGGGATGTAATAAAAGTTGTTAAAAGGAAGAAAGACGCACTTCTTATTTATGCAAAATGTTTTTTCCTCATTGTGACTTCTATTACATTTCACCCTCAAAATGAACTCCCCCCTTCTTTAGAATGCAATTCTCAGATAAATAAAAATCATAGTTGTACTAAAGGTTCCATTCCATGTGTCTTCAAATGCAAAACACAATATAGCTCTTCCTCAATGCAGTCGCCAGTATGCTTATGAAAGTTGCAGCTGCAGAAGTTACAGGGCTCCCATAAGAAAGATACATATTCAGATTCATACAAATGTAATGTATGTTGGCAGAACCAGTATTCCTCTGAATTGCTCAGGCTGCCATCTGTCAGGATGTGTTTTACAATAAATGAACACTTGGTCAATCTGACCAGCTGCATGGTTGGCAAAACAAATACATCTAATCTGCTTCTTTTTGCAGGGGGTGAAACCAAATGTGTTACATTAGTATATGAAAACCTACACATATACATACGGATGTCAAAGATTACACACTGTAGAGCTATGTGGTGTAACCTTCTATACTGAGCCAGCACCTAAGTAAAACCAGACACTACTGACTTGCTATAACCATTGTGTATTATGATCAGTCAACACTGGTTGCTGGTCTGCGTTCTCAATATTCAGACAAATTAAAAGACAAGAAAGCCTATCACAATGAGTTTTAAGTATTTAGCAAAGTACCCCCTGCTTTACTAATTTTCTACCTTTATTTTGCCAAAAACATCTTATTTAGCCTGTGGTCGCATCTGGTTTGTCTCTAAAAGATTGCTCTGCTGAGGGCACCATGTTATTTTTTACGATGTAATTAAGTCAGCGGGCAACTACTGCGCATGCACATGCACCACGTTCTTGTAGGAGAAACTGCACACTCATGGTCTTGGTGCAGGAGAGGTGCACCATGGGTATTTTTTATTTACTCTGCAATTTTTTCTAAACCAAGGGTTACACAGAAAAGACATTGTACAATGCCGCATTGCACAGGTTGGAGAAGCATCTTTTTCAATAATCAGTTCCATATCTGCAACCCTAAGGCAAGAAGCAGAATGCCCTGGGCAGTGAAAGAGGGTGGGAATGGGGGAAAAAACTTGGGGCACTGTTTGGTGAGTTGGCAGGACAATGCTTCCGACCCCCCGACCCCCCACCTTTCCCATCCTCATTATTGGATCAAGCCATTGGGAAATGAAAGGCACAATCACAAGGACAATATTGAGACCTCCTACACGATAAGAAATTTGTTTTTGAACAAGATGTTTTTTTCTGCCCCTGGTAAGCTGCCACTGGCATACAGTGGGCAACATTTAACAATGGTGCTCTCTGCCTTACTCCAGCCGTTGGTGAAAAATGAGTGAAGTTATACATTTCTTTCAAGAGCCAGGTCCACATGGGGGAAGGAGAAACCCAGCTGGTTTGTTGATCTAATTTTCTTCTGCTTAACCATGCAGAATTTGACATGGGCGTCCGGGTTTCAGAATAGATTTATTTAAATAGAAAAAGGGAAGGAAGGGCCTGTCATTTTTGCTTACTTTGTGCCCTTAAGTGAAGCACTGTGTTTCCCTGCAATGCATTTTTCTATTTTCAGCAAGTCACAACTTATACATGCCTATGAGGCCTACACATTAACCTTAAAGGAACAGTACAGGGTAAAAATAAATACTGGGTAAATATAAAAAAAGTTTCTAATATAGTTATCCATAAATGTAATGTATAAAGGCTGGAGTTACTGGATGTGTAACACAGCACAAATTCCTGCTTTTCAGCTCCCTAAATCTGAAGGGGGGCCACATGGGACATAACTGTTCAGTGAGTTTGCAATTGATCCTCAGTATACAGCTCAGATTCAAAAGCAACAATTGTGACCAATGTGGCCCTCCCTCAAGTCACTGATTGGATACTGCCTGGTCACCATGCAGTGTAAACCAAGAGAGCTGAAAAGAAAGAAGTAGTATTCTTTTCTGTTAGGTTAGACTTACAGACACTCCAGTATTAATACATTAGATTTTTGCCTAACTAACTATATTGAAAAGATTTTTTATTTTGAACAGCCTATTTATTTACCCAGTTTTTACATTTATACGAACAATTCCTTTAAACTTACAATCTGTGCTGGTGGCCATCAAACAGAGATGTGGAAAGTAGGATGTGGAAAGGAATTGTGCAATACGCAGCGGGCTCAAACGCAGGACTTTACTATTCTGCTGCAGAGCCAGGCAGCATGAAATGCTCTCTGCTGTACTTAAAGGACCAGTAACATAAAAGAAAAAAGTTTAAAAAAAAGTGTGTTACTATACCAAAAAAAAAAAAAAAACCACCAACACTAATTAAACTTTAAAACACCAAAGCCTTTATTAAGAAATAACTGACAGAAACTCTGCTTTCCCATCTCTTCAAAAAAGGCGACAGGGCGACTATTGATCCTGCTGTGCTTGATTTCTCCTGCATGGCTATTATACAGACCGCGTGTCCTCAACTTCTTCTGCAGCTCTTCTTCATCCTTCTAGCGTGGGATCTCTGCTGCCTGTGGCCGCCTTTACCTGAATCTGAGCTCAGGGGCTGCAGGAAAGGATTAGAGTCCAAGGGGAACAGGCCAGCATATGCACAAAGCTCACTGACTGAACAGAGGTGCAGGGATCAGCTCTAAGCTCATCCGCCGACATGAAGCTGCGAGTCCTCACTGGAAATCGGCGTACAAGGAGTTTCCTCTCACACTACAACTGCCCCGTGGGGAAGTGATCAAACTACCAAGTCTGCTCCCTCCCAGGCCCCCTATTAGTTGCTAAAAAACCCTACCCCCATTCCCACCAAGACCCCCCTCCCTCCTACCACCAGCCTAAGTGTTACCACGGGCAAATGCCCCCAACGTTTTACTTACCCCTCTGTGCAGATTCAGGAATCGGACTTCACAGGTGCCATCTTCAGCAGAATAATAGCAGAGTGGCTAAGAACATTCCTATGCTCTTTGCTCATTCATTGTAGTAACTGAGCTGCATGAACCGATGCAGCTCACTGTCAGTGACCGCCCTCTGGACCTCACCTTTAAAAACAGCAGAATTGTACCGTGCCCCTCCCCATGACAATCTAGTGTTACTAACTCCTGGGTGTGCTTCTTAGTTTTGTTTGCTGTTGTTTTACCTTTCACCAGTTCGTTGCTTCCTGCACCTATCTTTGTCTGTTGTTTTTAAACAAACCTTTCCTGTCAATTATATACTTCTGATGTGTCTAGTATGGCTAGGAACCTCAATGAGGTTAAAGCTGGGCGATAAAAGCTGCTGACAGACTGAATCAGCAGACGGCTTCCCCGATCGATATCTGGCTGAAAGTCGGCCAGATGTCGATTGGACATGGTTAAAAATAGTCGGATCACAGACCACATCTGTTTGTCGACGTGGTCTTGCCATCCAACTGCCGTTCTCTTGCATTGTGATGGCCATGGCCCAATGATCGGATTGGTCTGATATCACCCACCTCAAGGGGAAAGATAAACTCTTCTGGCGACATTGCCAAACAAGCGGATCTCCCGGTGTATGGCCACCTTTAGAAACCTCCTAGTCTGTCCAATGGTTGCACTATGAACCTGAAGCAGTTAAAACCTGGTTGCTCACAATTAGCAGAAGCCACTTTCTAAGGGTGGAGGCACATGGGGAGATCTGTGATAAATCTTTGCTACTATAAAGTCAGATGGTGTAATGTGTTCATGTATCTATATCAGACATTCAATGTATTTCAGTACGGAAAAAAAATAAAGACGCAGAGTGCATCATCTGCATCCGGTAGTCGCATAACATCAGATGTGAAACTTTCCATGTAGTTTACGCATAACATTTTTTTTATCAGTCCAATTATATTTGGACCCATGCGACTACATTTGACTAATAAGATGTGTTTGTATCGAATGGACAGCATCCTACAAAATATCCCATAAAGCCACATGTTTTTAATAGGCAGAAGTGTGTGAGGTCAGATCCACTGTGGGGACATAAGAGATGCTAAGAGATGCTAAATGTTCCAAGTAAAAACAGAAAGAACTGCTGCTGCAGCTCCTGCTGTGTAGCATACTGCAGCATATACATAACCATCAAACATCCAGATACTTCTGCACCAGAACACAGGGTTGTTGGTTGACTACCTGAAGCAAAAGTGGTGTATTATAGGCAGAAGTGCATGCCAGGATCAGGTTTTGCAGCCCTGTACATTATAAACAGGGACAAAAAAACCATCATAAAAATACATCTGCACCATCAATAAGACACCTTTTCTGGAAGAAAATACCAGCCTTCCTATATACTTATGTTTTTCCCTATTAATAACACTGGGATCAACTATATTTTTTACCAGCCAGGCAGTAAAATACTGGCCAGGTGGCAACTCAACCTAGGAGCAGTAAAGCCAGAGAAAAACAATCACTTTAAAACCTTTTTTATAATAAGCAGATATCTCTGAAACTATTGAAAAATAGACATCCTAATCATTAAGTTTGAACTTGCTGACATGTTTTCTATGTTAAAAGCAAACAAAGGGATACTGTCATGGGTGCTGCACAGAAATCAGTTTCTCAAAAGACCAGATTTTTTTTATATTTCATTTTGAAATTTGACATGAGGCTAGAAATATTAATAGCTTCTCAGCTGCAGTCAGTCATGTGACTTGCTCTCTGTTAAACTTTGGTCACCCTTTACTGCAAGTTGGAGTGACATCACCTCCCCTTTCCCTCCCCCAGCAGCCCATCAGTAGAACAACGGGAAGGTAACCAGATATAAAAGCTGCCTGGTAGATCTAAGAACAGCACTTAATAGTAAAATCAGTTACATTGAGTAGGAGAAACAACAGCCTGCCAGAAAGCAGTTCTATCCTAAAGTGCTGGCTCTTTCTGAAAGCACGTGACCAGGTAAAATGACCTGAGATGGCTGCCTACACACCAATATTACAACTAAATAATACACTTGCTGGTTCAGGAATTAATTTTATATGGTAAATTGAATTATTTGGAGGGTAAAACGTTTAATTTAGAAATAAAAACAACATAATAAAAATCATGACAGAATACCTTTAAAGGGATTTTGCCATGTGATTTTTAAAGTTAACTTATTATTTCTAAATTACAATCTTTATACTGCAAATAGTTCACTCTACCATTTAAAATTCTATACTTGAACCAACAAATGTATTTTTTTTAGCTGCAATATTAGATAAGAGGCAGCAACCTAGTGCATTGTACCTGATTGTGACCTTTGAGAAGGAGCTAACACTTCAGGATGGTCTGCTTTGAGACAGCTATTGTTTCTTCCCATCCCAATGATGTTTTTGCAGTTCTAAAAGCACCAAAGCAGGAAAAAGCTGAAAAAAAGCAGGGTTTGTTCTATTCTCATGTCTACCAACCACTAGGTTGGGTGAGGGATACTTTTAGAAATGCAAAAAACCCTTCAGAAGAGGTGTCAGATAGCTACTATTTGGTTACATTCCCATTGTTCTGTTAAACTGCTGATGGGAGTGAAGGGTGATATCACTCCAACTTGCAGTACAGCAGTAAAAAGTGACTGAAGTTTAACGAAACACAAGTCACTTGACTGGGGGCACCTGGGAAATTGACAAGTCTAGCCCCATGTCAGATTTCAGATTAAATATTAGATTTAAAGAAATTGATTTCAGAGAAGAATTCCACTGGAGCAGTACTATTAACGGAGGTGTTTTGAAAAAATAAATAAATAACACGTTTTCCCTCAACAGTACCCATCTAAAGGAGTGGTTCACCTTCAAGTTAACTTTTAGTATGTTATATGGTGGAGGATCCTAAGCAACTTTTCAATTGGTCTTCATTATTTATTTTTATAGTTTTTACATTATTTGTCTTTTTCTTCTAACACTTATGAGCATTCAAATGGGGGTCACAAACACCCTTTAAATACAAATGCTCTGTAAGACTACATTTGTGTTATTATTGGTACTTTTGCTTACTCTTCTTTCTATTCACACCCTCTCCTATTCATATTCTAGTCTCTTATCTGAATCAATGCATGGTCGTTAGGGTCATTTGAACCCTAGCAACCAGATTGTTGAATTTGCAAACTGTAGGATAAAAAGCTAAATAACTGAATAACCACAAATAAAAGAAAATGAAAACCAATTACAAATTGTCACAGAATATCACTCTCTACATCAGTGATCCCCAACCAGTAGCTTGTGAGCAACGTGTTGCTCACAGTGGCCTCAAAGCAGGTGCTTATTTTTGAATTCCAGGCTTGAGGCAAGTTTTGGCTGCATAAATACCAGGTGTACTGCTAAACAGAGACACAATGTAGGTTGACAATCCGCATAGGGGCTACCTATTGGTCAATCACAGCTCTTATTTGGCATCCCAGGAACATTTTTCATGCTAGTGTTGTTCCCCAACAACTTTTATTTCTGAATGTTGCTCATGGGTGCAGAAGGTTGGGTATCCCTGCTCTACATCATACTAAAAAAAATGAATTCAAAGGTGAAACGTCAAGGTAACAATATAGCGAACATTATTCCATCTCTGCTTTCACTTACCTGATTAGATGCAGCCAGGGAATAAGTTGGTCAGCGAAGTTCTGCTGAGACTTTACAATGGTAATGTACAGATAGACAGCCACAGCAACTGTCCAGAAGAATGAACTGGTATTGGAGAAGGTGGAAACAGCCCCCTGGGTCACGCAGTCCCATGTGGTTTCCTGGAAGTTCCGCAGGACACCATAGAAATAAGAGGTAGCAGACAGTAGATCTACCACAGACAAGAAAAGAAGAAGGAGGCGCGGACGACTCCTGAGATCTTGCCAGAAGATGTAGGTTGCAATAATGAGGCAAGAGCCCAGGAAAGACAGCACACAGGACAGGAGCACAATCACCTGCTCAGACAAATACAGGTCTTCCCGAGGAACTACCAGCCAAGCCATGGAAACAAAGCACCAGACCTAAGGGAATGGAACAGAAGATTGTTTGTTAGTTAAAGGGATTCTGCCATGATTTTTATGGTGTAGTTTTATTTCTAAATTACACTGTTTTCACTGCAAATAGTGTAATTTCTTTTTGAATTTATAATATTGGCGTGTAGGCAGCCATCTCAGGTAATTTTGCCTGGCCATGTGGTTACAAAAGAGCCAGCACTTTAGGATTGAACTGCTTTCTGGCAGGCTGTTGTTTCCCCGACTCAATGTAACTGAATGTGTCTCAGTGGGACCTGGATTGTTACTATGCTTAGATCTACCAGGCAGCTGTTATCTTGTATCAGGGAGCCATTATCTGGTCAACTTCTGTTTTTAGGCTGCTGGGGGGGGTGTATTACTCAAACTTGCAGTACAGCAGTAAAGCACTAGTCACATGACTGGGGGCAGCTGGAAAACTGACAATATGTCTATGTCATTTAAAAAAACCCAAAACAAAACACGTTTTCCCATGACAGTATCCCTATAAATAGGACGGATCAGTGACAATAACCAGGTTCCCATCTAGAATACCAATGGCATAATTAGCACCAAACTGCTGATAGTTAAAGCTGAACTACATCAGAAATATAAAGCTTCAGTGAGGGGCCTAATGAACTCTACTCCCTCAAGAGAAAACCTTCTGGCACCAGCCCAATAATCAGTTTCATTTCTAGAAGAAACACAAAATAAAAAGCAAATCTACCAATATGTGGCAAATAGTCCTGGGCAGGTCATGCACTTTTCATAACAAACTGCCTGTTTTTAGCACTACGTTAAAAGCAGTCCCATGTTCATAAGGGTTTGCTGTGTCACCCAAGAAAAACATGCAGCCGCTGGGCATTGGGTTACTGGACCCCCATGAGGAGAGCTGGGCCCCTGTAAATGCCAAGGCGCCGGGACTGAAGAAATAAAACAAACTAGGCAACGTTTACCTTATTAGAGCGAGACTACTCCGCACAGGTAATCAACACGTTTCACTGAAATCGCTAACTGTGCTCCGGTATAAGCAGCGAACAACTCCTCAGACAATGGTCACTTCCAGGCGGATCCTCATGAGTCTGAATGTGCCGGGCACTCGTAGGGTCAGTGGGGGGGGGTGAGAGGGAGGAGTAGAGGCGCGGTAGACTGATTATGAGGGGACCGTGTGTAAAGTGTAATAACCCCGCTCCCCCTACAGCCACACACCGACTTACCTCTGCCTCACACACCCAGGGACTTTATTCCCTTCTAAGCGTCTCTCGGCATTCTCACTCTCTCTCAGTGTACGGGGAGGAGCCTCGGCGTGGGACAGCCGGAAGGGGACGGGATGAGCGAATCAGCGGCTGAGATTTGTGGTACTGGGTTGGAGAAGGGTCAGACTTGTGGAATGTTGTGTTTATAGCAGCCGAGCATTGGCGGAGCTGGAGGGATACCCAATGTTATTCCCTATGTTCGTGTAATTTTCTCGCTGCCCTTGCTGCTGTAGCATCATGAAAAAAGCAGTAGGGTTAGGCTGGAGGCCGGAATGGCAATAACTACGGCTTGGCACTATAATTCTCCTTTCAACGCACTTCCATCCAGTTTCGCGCGCCTTTTTGACGCGGCGGCTTGACCTGAACAAAATAGGAGTAAAATATGGCGAGTTTATGGTAGGGCTAAGGAAAAAGCAGGTGTAGAGTAGAGAATATGGCAATAATATATTTTGAGGGGGCCTGGGGAGCAGAGAGAAGAAAACAGGTACCACAGATATGTACCTACCTAGGGG
>CM044443.1:91975050-91992289 GCA_024363595.1 Xenopus borealis
AAAACATATAAAGGTTGCAGATTTTATTGACTCAAGCCACATTTAATTTACAGATCAAAATAAACAAAATTGTGCACAGCAAATCCAGTGTAGAAAAGCTGGGATGTTTTGTTTCTATTGAAGTCCACATCTGGCATTTTGTGGGCCACACAATGTGCAGAACTTCTAGGGCAGTATATTTGCTGATTGCTACTTCTATAACTTCTCACAACAACCAGCTAAGACACTGCCAAAGAAACACTCACAGACAGCACACACGTCATCTACTTCTTCCTATCTTGTGTGTCCTCTTCCGGAGAGCTGAATCTAAAACAGAGAAATGACCAATGCCCTCTACTTCTATCTGGCAGCCAGAAAGTGAGTCATGTCCATTCATGGTTAACCAGAGATGACTCTAAAGGCAGATCATTGTTCAATTTGGTAGAAAGGGGAAACAAATACAATGAACATGCAACAAAATATGCCCTATAAAATCCCGGACGCATCTTCAAGCCAAAGGAAAAGAAAATGAGTAGAGGAGGGTGATGAAACTGGCTGTCATTGTAGTCCTAAAACAATGTAAACTTTACAAAGAGACACTGGACTCCCCAATGGGCGAGGCTACAATGATCAGTGTCTTTAAAATACACTTGTTTTCAAACCATTATGACAGATAGAGCACCATAAAAATACTTTCAGAGCTAAGTGATGCCAGAGATACTAAACTACAGAACTACTATTCCCAGTATGCTTATGGACAACTGAAGTATGAATATTTTTTCTGTGCCATCTTCTCATTTTCCAACAAGCTTTTTACAATCTTCTAAACTCAATGTTTATAGTTTATACACTGTATGTATATAAATATTTACGTTCTATTATTGTATAATTCAGTGTACAGTGTTGTGTATCCCTGTTGTCCTAACTATATAAAACATATACATAAATACACTTTTTAAAATGTAAACATTTTTTTCATGTCACCATAACTTTACTAAAAAACAAAAAAAAAGCATCAGAAAAATGAACAAAGCATTTAGGAGCTAAGCGATTCTAACATAATCATACTACTGTATGTTGCTATTGCCATTCTCTAACTAGTGGAAAACCATCTCACCAAGTGTCAGGCACCAGCAGAAATAAAGTCTCTTTTGGCTTGGTAGTTTGGTTCTCAGGTTCCGGAGAGTATAACAGAGAGAGAGGTTTGCTTCACCAATCAGCCCTAAAAGAAGAGCATCAGAATATAATGACAGCAATAAGTTTAACAAAACAATGGCAGATTTTCTTTGAAGTACATTTTATTGTGGCTAGTGACGTCCAACTTACTAAAATCACCTGCTTTTTCTACTTTCTGTCCATGACCATTTTAATTCATACACATAAAAGTAGGGATGTACCAAATCCAATATTTGGGATTCATGAAGGATTTGGCCTAATACCTAACTGAATTCCGACGGGAGTGGAAAAAACATTTTTTACTTGCTTGTTTTGTGCCCCTAATTAATATATGCAAATATATATATATATATATATATATGCAAATTAGGACTTGGATTTAGTTCGGCCAAATCTGAAAAAGGCCAAATCCTGTCCGAATCCTAAACCAATCCTTGATTTGGTGCATCCCTACTTGAAATTTAGATGACTTTAAAAATAATGTTAATACATTTAAGGCAGTGATCCCCAACCAGTAGCTTGTTTCTTGGATGTTGCTCCCAGTGTCCCCAAAGCAGGTGCTTATTTTTGAACTCCAGTCTTGGAGGCAAGTTTTGGTTGCATAAAAACCAGGTGTAGTGTCAAGTAGAGCCTCCTGTAAGCTGCCAGATCATGTAGGGGCTACCAAATAGCCAATCACAGCACATTCCTGTTACCTCTAGGAACTTTTCTTATGCTTGTGTTGCCCTCCAAATTTTTTTACATTTGAATGTGGCTCACGGGTAAAAAAAAGGTTGGTGACCCGTGATCTAAGGGTTTATTTGCTCTCCAAATTTTTTTACATTTGAAATTGGCTCACAGGTAAAAAAAAAAAAAAGTTTGGTGACCGTGATATAAGGATTTATTTACGTTGCAGTTCCAAACTACTGCTATTGATGAATGGCTACAGGCCTCTGAGCTCCATTTCAAATTGCAGAGACCTGCTTCTAGCCCCTTTTCTATGTGGCATTTTGTATTGTCCCCCCATCAATGAAAGGGTTAGCACATTGAACGCGGTTGCCATTCTAGCAGTCTGATATTGTGGACCATTTTTCACATGTCCTCTGCTGGACAAACCTATGATAAAGGAAAGTAATTTCCAACACAAAGCAACTGGTGCAGACTGTGGGAAAAACAGTGTATGTAACATTATCTGTCTTTAGTTCTGTTCTGCTTAGTGAATAGTCACAGCGACACACGCCTTTAAGAATTAAAATCAACACATTATTCACAGTTATAAAAGGGATTGCAATGTAAGTATATTTAACTAAGGCACAGTCAAACTACAGTTCTCCCATAATCCATGAACTGCTGGAAATTATTACAATCCCTTAGTGCAGGGATGATTTCCTTTTACGACCATCAACCTTCATGTTTTCTTTATTTTTAACTGAGGAAAGTCAGTAAGACAAGTGTAGCATAAAACCTTCCAGAACGGGCCATTGGGAAGCAACTGAAGATGGTGGTGCGGCTGTTAAGAGTACACCATGGGGCATTTTTCACTAAAAGTGGAGCACCTATTCTGGAATACAAGGTACAAAAAGACAAGGCCTCACTGGCTTTATGAATAGTTTTGGCTAAATGCCACACAACAATCTGAAGTTTATATAAGGTTTTTTTGATTGTTGTTATTTACTTCGTTTTACTATTGTAACTGTAATTTATTGTCAATAAAGTCACATTTAGAAGCAGGCCAAGGAGCTATGGCACCCAGAATGAGGATGACATTGTGTTCATCTCCATGGTACTATTACATCATTATTGTTTTATAGCAGACATGGCTTAGGGCTTTGGGGGAACAGGAACTTTACCTCCAATGCCTTACAGCAGATGTGAAAAAGTGTCTGTCCACCTGTCACTATTCCTGCTGGAAATGAATGAAAAACAATGTACTTAAAGGGGAGCTGCCACCCACACATAAAAAGCTGTGCTTTTAAAATTAAACACGAGACACAAACTTTCTTGTATTAAAGGTTAGTCCGAACCAGGCGATTCTGGGAGATTAGTCTCCTGACGACTAATCACCTCTTGTGTCTGACGCTAAAGCTGGCCATAGACGTAAAGATTTTTGAAAGATCCAATGGTTATCGTGACACCACAATTGTCTCAAAACGATCATCTAAATGTCCGATGTGTCCGTCAACTAAAAAGACCATTTCAAGAGATATTGCCGCAAAACTGAAGGGCGCTGCCTGCTTGCCCCTGGAAACATAGGTATATAAAGATTTTCTAACCTGGCCGATCAATCTTCAGACCGATGTCGGGCGAAAAATCGTAAGATGTACGATCGTTCGAATCCCACTAACCGCACAATAATTTGACAGATTGGTCGGCCTAGCTAAGATCAGTCATTCCGCAGAGAAAGAGCTTTGCGTCTATGGGGAGATTTACTCAGTTGCCTCGGCAGGCAACTTCGGGCAATTTTGGAAATTACCGCAGGCGTCTTTTCATTTCAGCGAGCGTGAGACAGGGGTAAGCAATTCAGGGAGATTAGTCGCGCAAAAGAAGAGGCGGTCGTCAGGCAACTAGTCGCCCAGAATTGCCTGGTGTGGACTAACCCTTAAACATCCATACCTGTTATAAATGTATTTAAAAATCTGAGCTGTCAATCATATATAGACTGCCCCAGTGCCCCTAGGCAACCTGGCTGGTCTCAGCACCCGAAAAGCGTCCAAAGCGGACACACACATGCACAAAAATGGCACGAATGCGCAAAATGGCTGCACACTCTGGCAGCCAGCAGGGACCGGACTAGTGGGGTAGGCGACAAAGTAGTGCGTGCCTGGTGCCCCCCCAGCTTTGCGCCCAAGGCAGATGCCTACTCTGCCTACCCCGTGGCCCGGCCCTGGCCTGCCCCAGAATTAAAGGCAGGGCAGCAATTACTTTCACTTTACATTTAGAATTTTCCTAGATATCATGTCACTCTTTCCCCTAGCATTTCCTAGATATCACTAAACATTTCCACTCCTTTAATATATTATCTATAATTTTGTAACCTGGGCATTGGTTCCCCCTTTCTGGTGCATAAACATGATTTTGTCACGATACAAAACTTACCGTAACAGTGTCCACAAAATGACACCTGCCTTCTTACTGTGATTGTGAATTCCAAGACTGATGGAAACAATATTTAAATAATTTAGATAGACTAAGTACATTTTATTTTGCTCAACTAACATGACAGCAAAGGATTTGGAATCATTTCTTGGGGTGACAGCTACCTGTTAATACACCTGTGACAGGCAGGCCTAAACCCAAAAACTATTTCTTGAGGTCAGTTTGCCACACATGTGGAGTTTTTAATTCATTTCTATAAGAGTGGTGATAGGAAGACATGTTTTGCCTGCCACTGTTTTCCACAACGAAACATCCTGTATGATATTGCCCTTAGTTACACAGAAAGATAGATGAGACACAAGGAGCAGATATTGATAGTTCACTGGATGAGGACAATCATACAATACAATAAACAACTGCACCCAACCACTCCCTTTTCACAAAAAGATTTTGCCCCAGGCATATGTTTTTGCTGCTTACCCCTAGCTCTGGCAGAAAAATGGAGTTAAAGGGATAGTATTTGATTATTATCTGGAATAAACTAGCATTTAACGTCACTTTAAAGGAAAACTTTACACCCAAAATTAATATTTAAGCAAGAGATAGTTTATATATCATCTATCATATCATGTTAACTTTTCAAAAAGGAATATATTCTATGGGTTGGTGCGCTCAAATCCAAACACCTTCATGAATTTTTTAACATAATATGCAGGTTCAATTATAGCCTGCAAAGCTCACCTTTTTCTGGGATGGTCCGGTTGCCCCAGACAAAAAACAGTCAGTATACATTCAAAAATAGCAGGTCACTCACCGCTTCCGATCTCTGGCCCGGGTGCTACGCCCCCCAACCCGCAGCTTTGGGAGACCTCTGTAGTCAATTCTGAACCCTTGTGGTGTGCACTCAACTAACCAGACAGTTGCGGTAAAATTAAAAGCAGCTTTATTTACCAGATGTCCATCTTCCTAACTCATTTCGTGTGATCTTAAACGTACTCATAATTTTCAAAAAGCTTAAGTTATGTTTGTGTGGATTCCCCTTTAGCACAAATTCTTGTATATTCCATCCCTAAGAGGCAGACAAAAAAGTCGCTCAATAAGAAAAATTCTTTTGTTGTATGTCTGACAAAGTTAATGTGACTTTAAATTCTGAACTACAACACATGAGAAGAATGAGGTGTTTTTGCCTTGGGAAGCAGAAAGCAAAAATATTTCAGAAAAATGTTGAAAAGTTTGTTACAACTGCATTCTGGTACAAACGGGTTGGTGTGTGTCCTAATACTATTACAGAAGCTGTGCTGGGGTAAAAGTTAGCATTACAGACTGTGGGACATGTTTAATGAAAAGTGAAATGTCATCTCTTGTCTAAATTTGCCAATTTATTGCCAGCTGACAAATACAGTACCGTTATTAAGATATAGCAGCCACTTTAGCATCTTATTATCCTTGCCAAATTCACATACATCATTGCTTTATGGCATTACGTCGCCAGCGTAATTGCCCATTACAATGGAATGCTGAAATGTTGTGTGGGCATCTGTATGCTGCCCTGGCTTTGTTTAATTATTTATATACAGCAGTGTTTTTTGCTGGATCCATTTTAGCCATTCACCAATATTTGCACATTACACTTGGAAAGGTGTAATATTTTATCAATAAAATACAAGATGTTGCCCCAAAAATACAAACTTTAGCACAAAAAGTTGCCGTTGACAATTGTTTCTTCCTGACATGGGTGTGCGCCTGGAAATGAAAAACACGTTGTTAGTGGTATGCAGCTGCCTACCCCTTTTATTTTGGTCCATAGAAATGACAGACTATTGTTTAAAGCGAGACAAGTCCTTTGTTCTTACTATATGTCTGAACCTATGCCTTTAACAGGGCCTCTGAGCAGGAGCTTAGGAATTCAGATACAACCAGTTCTTGTGCTACTAAAAGCTTGGAAGCGTTAGAGTCAGACACAGTTGGTCTCCTTACAGTTAAAGGGACAGAACATAAGTCAGAGTTACTGGAGAAGAAGAGTCAGGTATGCAGAATGTTTTTCTGAAGGCTGATGCCACAAAGGAACTATTGTACACCCACTGTATTCCAGCTGGCAAAGTAGTTTCCAAAATGGACACTGTCACCTACCATTTACTCAGGAAACATGTGACTGGTGCAGGTACTAACGCTTTTCAATTAAATTTCAGGCTGAAAAGCACCATTACAAGTTTTTTCATGTGTTTCCTATTTAAACAAATGAGAGGGAGAAAACAGGGCAATTTTCCTAATTGTTTCCTAAGTGGACTCTACCCTGCTACTCCTAACAGGGCACTGGGCCTCCCAAGCAGGCCAACACCACAGTTTGGGAACCACTGCTGCAAGGGAAAGATGAATGTCACGTGGGCTACAACACAACCAGTGTGCAGGACCCAATGCGAATGAAAGCCGGAATTTCAAGGCACTGTGTGGTTCAAAAACCTATTTAGTGAAGTACAGATGCACTGAAAAATGATAATGCTTCTGGTAGATTTGGGTTGCAAGTGTTCTGCCCCGTGGGTGGAAACAAATGGATGGGGTGTGGGAGAAAATGTGACAGTGAGGGAAAATCAGTGACAGAAACAAGCTGAGTGTAGTGCTGCATTGAAAAAGAATTGTGGTTGCAATTCTTGCCTAGTGAGTTAGTACAGGGAGTCCACCCTGAGGCGTACATAGGGTTAACTAATGTTATTATTAGTGTGGAAAGATAAAAATATAGAAAGGCCTAGGGAATATTAGTGCCCAGCCTCACTGATGGCTCTTGTGGATTAATGGCAGCAAATCACACCAACAATGCTGTCACATCAAGGCCAAGCTGACCAGGCACCCTAGGCTACCCCCACCCCTCACTCGTGACATGATGACACGTGGTGGGAAGTGAACATGGATTAAGGGTAGGTACCTGCCCAGTGCCCCGCTACTGTTATGCCCTAGGCAGGTGCATCTTCTGCCTACCACTAGTTCCATCCCTGCTAGCAACTATTTAAAAAAGTAGAGACTATTATAGCAATGACAGAGGACCATATAATGCCATTGATTTTGGACTAAAATGTTGGATAGGCAGCTAACTGGACACTTTTGGCAATATGTGGCATAGTTTCACTGACAACTGTGCAGGGACACAGAGCCAATATGGCGGCAGCGCATCTCAGGGTACCAGGGGTGGCAAAAAGCTGCCAAATTTCAGTTTTTTAAACTTGCACTCTCCACACTAGCAATGCAGATTTAAAGGAGCCAGATATGGTCCTGCAACTGTGAGTTAGAGACCTTTGGAAGTCTAATAGGACAGACTTGCACATAACCTACTGACCCTTTTCTATAAGCAGTGATCTTCTCTAGTCCCCAGACTTGCCTGTCCTGTGATACTGTAGCAAAAAGAAAAAAAAAATTGCAAACAATCACAATTATGTGATATAACATTTAGGAGCAAAAGTGAAAAGTGATACAAACAGCTTTACATATCATTTTAACATAAGCAACTGTTCTGCACTTATTCCAGCTTTCTGTAGCCGGACTTCAGCGTGATGATATTGGTACAAATCAGCTGATCTACTGTGGCTCCAAACTTCATCGCTGAGTCATAAATCCTTCAGTTTCAGCTGGAATATAACTACTTGTAAAATGCTTAATTATAGTGTTTCTGTATGTTTCTCATTGTTATATATTGTCATAACTAGGGGGAATATAAATTTCCAGCTTCTATGTGAGTATAAACCAGCCCCCAGGCTGTTGAAAATATGGTTATGGCAGAGGAAAATAAAATGAAAATGAAAGAATGTTTTGAATGAAAGAATTGTTTGCAATCCATCTGACTCCATGTGTGGGCAGTTTTGGCAAACAAGGCATTTTAACAAGAACCGAATAGAACAAATTGCCTGGTTGCAGTTGCTTCCCTTTCAAATGAAAAAGAAATTCTTGCATGTTGCTTCAGAACAAGCAATTGCCATATTTACAGTAGGATAACATGACATTGGGCCAGCGCTGCATTTCGATGTGGTGCCCAGGCAATAATCCACTGTATTGCATGCCGGTCACTGATGTTCAGGTACCCCCCACCCATCAAATTAAATCTTCTGTACAGGCCAAATTCTGTCCCAGGCACAGGTCATCAAGTGCCTATATGGCTGGCTGCTGAAGCAAAATCAGCTAACTTTGTGTGTCCTATGGCAAATGTATCTGTAACCCTATAGCCAGATCGGTGAATGGATTGCGCAAAAATAACTGAGATCTTGCTTAAACGGGAACTCCACAAAAACATAACTTAAGTTTTTTAAAAAGACTTTTCATGGTTTTTAATGGTTTCTGACAGTTCACTAAGCCTAGCCCCCAGCTCTTCTGCTTTGCAGCTCTCTTGTTTCCACTGATTGGTTACCAGGCAGTAACCAATCAGTGACTTGAGGGAGGGCCACATGGGCCATAACTGTTGCTTTTGAATCTGAGCTGAATGCTGAGGATAAATTGCAAACTCACTGAACAGTTATGTCCCATGTGGCCCCCCTTCAAGTCGCTGACTAACTCAAACCTAAAGAGCTGAAAAGCAGGAGGTTGGATTCTGGCTATTATATTAGACATCCACTCACTCCAGCCTTTATAGTTTGCATTTTTCCCTGACTAACTATATTGGAAAACATTTTTATTTTGCACAGCCTTTTTATCCTTTATATTTATATTTATCCTGTTCCTTTAAACAGCTGGATTTCAGCATAGGAAATTGCATTTTTTGCATACTTTTTGAAGAAACAGGTAACTGTGATGGGTATATTGAGGGTTTCTGTGTTATGGGGGCCTCTTTAGCAAATTTTGGATTGGAAGCCGGAGTTCCCCTTTCAGTTCACAAGCATTTTTTTACAATAAATACTTATGCAGCACACTAAAGAACTTATTTTCTCATATTGGCATTCAATTCAAAGCCCATGCTAACTGTAGTTCAAATCAACCCCATACACCGATTTGACACAGACCACAATTTACAAAGCTTTAAAGGGGACCTGTCACCCTAAGAATAATTCCAAATTCCTTTCCATCAAGTTAGTTGAGCAGTATAAACTTTACTTACACTATATTTACTATTTAAATGTTGCTTTCTTCTTGGAATTACAAAATCACAGAAAGCAGGCAGCAGCCATTTTGTTGACGCTGTTATTAATACAAATTTTGTATCACCCCAAGGCACAGATGGTTCCAGGGCAATATAGAAATCCACACAATAAACAGCATAATAATTGAAAAACTCTCTCTCCTATCTTGAAATTGTTTAAATATAATTCTAAGTATTCTATAACCACAATAACTACTCGAGAGGAAAAAATCAGCTTGTAGCCACTATAAGCAGCTCCTTAATTCACAAAATTAAAACAATATTCACTACTTTATGATCTATGAACCCATAACTTTTTCATGCCAGCATTTGGGAACCTGAACTCACACAAATGGCTTGCTTTCTTTAATTATTATCAAATAATTGTAATCAGGCCTGGATTTGTGGCGAGGCCACATAGGTCCAGGCCTACGGCGGCGCAGCTGCATCTTTAAAGCACTGGGGACTGTAAAAATGTGGGTTGATGCCAATGTTATTAATAGGGGGAAAAGCTAAATATATATATTTTTCCTCCAGAAAAGGTGGCAACCCTAGGCAAGGACCTCAAACCTTTTGTCTTGAGCACCGAATCTGTATTGTAACTATTCTTTATATTTATGTGAATTATATTTTAATACAGGTAAGGAATCCGTTTTCTGGAAACCCATTATCCAGAGAGTTCTGAATTACAGAAAGTTTGTCTCCCATCGACTCCATTTTAATCAAATAATCAATTTAATTTTGAATCTGACATGGGGCTAGACATATTGCCAATTTCCCAGCTGCCCCAAGTCATGTGACTTGTGCTCTGATAAACTTCAATCACTCTTTACTGCTATACTGCAAATTTGAGTATCACCCCCCCCCCCCCCAGCAGCCTAACAACAGAACAATCGGAAGGTAACCATAACCAGATAACAGCTCCCTAACACAAGATAACAGCTGCCTGGTAGATCTAAGAACAGCACTTAGTTCAGTTACATTGAGAAGGAAAAACAACAGCCTGCCAGAAAGCAGTTCCCTCCTAAAGTGCTGGCACAAGTTACATGGCCAGGGGCAGCTGAGAAATTGAGAAAAAAGCTCTAGCCCCATGTCAGATTTCAAAATTGAATATAAAAAAATCTATTTGCTCTTTTGAGAAATGTATTTCAGTGGAGAAGTCTGCTGAAGTAGCACAATTAACTGATGCGTTTTGAATAATAAAAACATGTTTTTCCATGACAGTATCCCTTTAAGGTATAAAGATCCAAACTACTGAAAGATCTGTTATCTGGAAAAACCACAATCATTGTGGATAATGGGTCCCATACCTGTAATGTACTTATTGGTATTTATTATTGCAATGACCCTCTGTTTGTTCTACTAATAATATATTGTTTTGCTGTACAGTGCTTTGCCCTCAAGCAGTTTTATACAAAAAAAAAATATACAGACATACATAGAAATAACAGTATTCGTGATTATGATTTTTATTCTACTGAAATTAGGTGAAATGAAAGACATACAGCTGAAGTATAATAAAACTTGATTAAAATAAAAGTACTTACCCAAGCTGTAACATAAATCTACAAAGGGGCAGAGCGCATTACCTGCTACCAAGAGACTTCACACAATGACTTGCCCTGATTATTCAATCCTTCCTGTCAGTCGTTATCCCTGAGAAGGAAACATATGTCAGCTGAGTGATCTTATATATATGACCTGACTATGCATATCCATTAGCGTTTGTCACTGCCACCTAGCACTAACCACACCTAGGAAGCAAGCCGTACACCCACAGGTAAATGGGAACAGAAAATTAACCCGGTGAGTCACCTGCAAACTGAAAGGGAAGAAGAAATGTTTATTAGTAGGTGCAGAGAGAGAACTCTTGTCATAAAACGAATGACAAACAAGTTGTGGTCAGGTGGGAACTGAGTTTTAATTGACATTCCTGCGCTGCCAGGTTGGCACAGCCTTTCAGCCTCAATGTGACCTGTGGGAAAAAAATCATCACTTCTAAGTTGCCAGGCCCTTCAGTTTCTATATTTATTTCTCTGATATTTGTTGTAATATCATATTTAAACAAAAGAAAACAATAACTACATAATGTAGAGAGCTAGAAATAAATCTCCTAATGTCAAGGTGGAGGCAAGGAGAATATGTCAAGTTTAAAGGGATTCTGTCCTGATTTTTATGGTGTAGTTTTTATTACTTAATTACACTGTTTACACAACAAACAATTCACTCTACCCTGTAAAATTTAATTCCTGACCCAGCAAGTATATATTTATTTTAGTTGTAACATTGGTGTGTAGGCAGCCATCTCAGGTAATTTTGCCTGGTCATGTGCTTTCAGAAAGAGCCAGCACTGCTTTCTGGCAGGCTGTTCTTTCTCCTACTCAATGTGTCACAGTGGGACCTGGATTATACTACTGAGTGCTGTTCTTAGATCTACCAGGCAGCTGTTATCTTGTGTTAGGGAGCTGCTATCTTGTTACCTTCCCATTGCTCTGTTGTTAGGCTAATGGGGGGGGGGAGAAAGGGTGGGGGTGATATAACTCCAACTTGCATTACAGCAGTAAAGAGTGACTGAAGTTTATCAGAGCACAAGTCACATGACTGGGGGCAGCTAGGAAATTGACAATATGTCTAGCCCCATGTCAGATTTCAAAAATAAATATAAAAAAATCTGTTTGCTCTTTTGAGAGCCAGAGATTAAACTCTTTTTTTACATTTATCATAATAATGACTTCGAAATATACCAACTATCAGATCATAATGCATCCAAAACGGGGAGTCCCATAGGATAGCCCCACACACGAGCCAATAATCTGTTGACTCGGTCTTTCAGCAGCTTTTATCGGCCTGTGTATGGGGCCTTTAGATTGGACAGTCAGGTTTGCAAAAAAAAAGGTTTAGAAACTTCAGCTAACAATTACTTCCAAAAATAAATCTCTCAGCAAAAAATGATCAACATGACCTCTAGGTAACTTTTAAAAAGTAGGTTTTTTTAGTGTCAGTATCCCTTAAACTGATGCATTTTGAAAGAAACATTTTTTTCCCATGACAGTATCCCTTTAATGAGTTAAGAGGAGTTATGAAAACACATAGAAAAAGCAATTTCTAGGCAGAAAGACATAGTCTTCAAGGCCAAGGATAAAGGTTTACGGATCAGATGGCAAATGCGAGGAGCGTACAAAATGGTAGGTCACCTAAGGTAAAGTAAAGAGACAAGCAGGATATGGGGAAGACAGTCATGGGGAGATAAAATAAGTTACACTAAGGGGTGCTTGGGTAAGCATGTAAGGTGATAGAAAAATAATATATATGAAAGAACCAGGGAAGGATGGCTGGGGTCAGATTCCAGTCACTGTCACATGACATCCCCTCCCTTGTGGCTATTTTCAGCTGTTTCGCTCATTAACAGGCACAAACACAGAGGTATGAGGAAGCACTCCAATATCCCAACACAGCACAGAGGGTGTGTGCTTATGAGTTTCAGCAGGTGCTCTTTCCTGTAGGGTAGCACCGTGATCATTTATATTGAATAAGTACAGATTAACCCTATAGTGTATTTTGTTCAGAGAAATAGTCTCCCCTGTATAAGATACAGGTATGGGACGTGTTATCCAGAATGCTGGGGACCTGGGGTTTTCCAGATAACAGATCATTCCGTAATTTGGATCTTCATAACTCTAATAAAAAAAAATCTTGTAAACATTAATAAACTGAATAGGCTGATTTTGCTTCCAATAAGGATTAATTCTATCTTAGCTGGGATCAAGCAAAATGTACTGTTTTATTATTACAGAAAAATAAGGGAATCATTTAAAAAAAATGTAATTATTTGATTAAAATGGAGTCTACAGGTGGCAGCTTTCCCTTAATTCAGAGCTTTCTTGATAACAGGTTTCCAGATAACAGATCCCATATCTGTACAGGTAAAATGTATCCCTTGCTCTTATTGAGCATAGGGTTGCCACCTTTTCTGGGAAAAAAATACCTTCCTTCTTGTGGTTTTTTCCTATTAATAACATTGGCATCAAGCATCATTTTTACCGGCCAGGCCAGATGGCAACCCTAATTGGGCAGGAATTCCTAAGGGTGCCCATGATCTATAGAGTAGAACCCCATTAACAACATGAAGTTTATTCCTACAGTACAAAACAGTAATTATAATAATGTGCATGCCTGGGTATAAACCCGTTTTTGGGTGACAGAGATGATTGAGTGACTTAAGGTCAACAAAGCAAAATGGTAAGAAACATGGTTATAGAGTCTCTCCATGGGACATCACTTGTTTTATGCAAAATAGCAACTCTCTTGTCAGATGGAATAAAGTCTAGAAATACTTTGAGTTCACCTAATTCTAGAAAAATTAATTTCCTATATTTCGTGAGCCTGTGAATTTTGGCAATTTCTTTATAGCAATTAAGCACCACGACACCAAAAAATGAATAGGTTGCTTGGTTTGTCTTACAAAGAGCTGCTTTAAAACATTTACAGACTTCCTGGTTGAAAACAAAACAAAAATGAGTCAAGAGATCGGGATTGATATAGTCCTGGTGTTTCCAACACACTTCATCCACAGTGTGGTAATTAACTGAGTTTGTAAAAGTAGCAACAGACCAGGAATCAGTGGTGCTTAGTCTGCAATCACCCTTTATTGGTGTAATCTACATGTTCCGGGAACTGCTCCCTTTTTCAAATGATTTACAGAACACAATTAATCTTTAAATAGTATCACACTTCCTGGTTGCCAATCTATTGTATATTATCCCAAAAACAACAATGTGCATATGACAAGTGCCACCAAGATTTGCCATTCAGAAGCACGTGATCATCTGCATGTAAATGCACCATAACAAACTGCCCAAAATTGGAAACTTGACCATACCATGACTCAGTTCTATGCTTGTGTGGGGTCATCTGATGGTCTGGAACTGTATGGACCTGTAGTTAAGTTTGCTCAAAAGGGTTAGTTATGTTCAATATCCCTTTCTAATTTTGCCCCCATCAGAGTATTTGGGGACAGTGGAAAGATATCAAGTCAGGTAAAGTCACAATTTAAAAATGATACAAAACGAATGTGGATTGGTATAAAAGTTCATCTCTGAGTATATTGTGTAGAAGAAACAGCATCCCTACAAGAAACAGTATCCCTACTAGAAACAGTATCCCTACTAGAAACAGCCACTAGGTTCCCCACTAAGGCACTATAACATCAAATTACAACACTCCAATTCTGAATAGTGACTAAAGTCTGAAGGAAGATATTGAAGATGTAACTTTTCTCCACCAATAAAATAAGGCACATGAATGTCCCTGTACCACCTGAATGATAACTGCTTGTAGAACACACACACTCTTTGGGCCCGTTGAAACATCTCTAATGATATTTATAGGTTTTGAAAGCTGCCTGCCTCCTGAAACAAAAGAGCACCCAAAGGTTCCTGGCACACTGGTTCCTAGCAGGTGATGGACTATGAGTTGTCTCTAAATAAATTCACTCAACTATGCTGCTTTTTGTTTTACTTGTTAGATACTCAACCTCATGTTTTCAGGCAACATCACACTCATAGGGGCAGATTTATCATTATTCACGAATTCGAGGGCTTTTAGCCCTCAAATTCAGCAGAAATTCGGTAGTAATTTGACTATCGAATGTTTATCGAATAGTTTTAGGCTACTTTTTGTGCGCTATTCGATTTCACAAAAAAATTGTACAATTGAACAGCGATCATTCGATTTCACGAAAAAATAGTGACATTTCCTTCTATCGTTCAAAAAATTGGTATGACTCGAATGATCGAGGCATTCGATCATAGCGAATGGTATTCCCATAGGCTTCTATTGCTATTCGGTAGTTTAAATCTGGCGAAGTAGGCAGTCAAATTAAATTTTAAAGTTGAAGTACTTCGATGATCGTATGGTCGAATGATTGAATATTCGATCATTCGATACGCTTGAATTTTGCATATTCGATGATCGAAGTGGCCAAATATGCATGTTATAATATCCGATAAAATCGTACGATCGAATTCTATCGAACTTCGAATTATTCACGTGAATTTTGTAAATCTGCCCCATAGTGTCAATGAAAAAGGTTTTATTTGCCTAATTCGATGTAATTGGCTGCGTCTAGCATCAGTTGACAACATGGAATCTTCTACTGACTAACAGTGTGCTTGAGTTATTTGCAGTAGGAAAAAAGTAGGCTGAAGAGAGACAAAATAATAATTCATTATTATAGATGAAGCACTCCAGGACACACTATATTTGAGTCGCTGATCAAGTCCCTTGATAGTGCTCCATCTATCTTATTGGGCCATATTTGAGTTAACTTGGGTGCTGATCCATGACTGACCCTCTAAGGTGGTCTTAAACTGAAAAGTACATACCACACTGTAATTGTCCTGCAGTACAATGCACTGGAACCATCATGACTCTTCAGTGCAATTCATAGCACCAGCACCATTACAAAGTGAAACATATATATTCAACTGATGGACTCTACCCTAGCAATTTCATTCACAGCCTCTCTATGCAGCGGTGCCTGCACTATACTGCCAACTGCACCAAGGGGAGATTTATTACAAGGAAGGTTCTAAAAACTGCACTGCTTAGAACTCCAATGTAACTGAACAGACGTGGGGGGGGGGTCTTTAAATCCCCTACTGCTAACTTTGACTAGTGATGCCAATAATATTAATGGGAAAGAAACATAAAAATATTGGAAGGGCAGTATTGTTTTCCAAATGGAAACCCTATCTTTGACATGGTCCTAAAGAAAGGATGGGATGGATGCTCATCTCTAGCCACCCATCTTGGCCCAGGCTGTGGTTTGATCCTGTATATGCTCTAGCTTGGGTATAGTGTTTAATTATGTTTTTCAAAGCTTTCAAAGCCCTGTTTGCAGTTGTGACTATAAAGTAGGGGGTGGATTTCTAGGGTCAGTTTAGATGCCTGTGGTCTAAAAACAGAATCATGCAATAGGGCAGTTAGCCCATAGACTAGGAAGACAAAAAGGAATAATGCGTGCATTGCAAAAGCCCTATATGGATTATTTATAGCACAAACTCATTACTGCAAAAATACCTCGACTGGATGATATTGATGTTTTTTCTGTTTTAAATATGAAGACTGATCATTTTGTACTCAATTTTCTCCAACTGCACTTTATGCTTCTTTTCACAAAATGTAATATTTAGCAGGCCTGGAACACTTGTCAATAAACAATGAATATAAATGAATATATTTTAACTATCTCTACACTGTTTTATCTTGGTGGCTATGGGCCAAAATAATATGAGATTCATGCAAGAAGGGAAACTGGCACAAACTAAATCACACACTTAAAATGGTTAGATTACAATGTATGCACTCCTAGAGCCCCCCTAGAGAAAGACGAGTGTAATAATGCCATTATGGTGCCTTCCTGCAGCAATGCTACATTACATGCCAACAAGCAACTGTATTAGTCCAGCTGCAGGTGATTTCTGCATTGTACTGGCTAGGTCAGTCAGGGAAAACAATACAACAAACATATCAGGCCTTCCCATATCCATTATCTTTCCTCTGTATTAATAACATTGGCATCAAGCAAATGGTAAAATACCAGCCACCCTTACATTTCCATACTATTGTAAATGTTGTATGTCTTAGTTAAAATACAATTGGCTTATATGAAATGTAATAAATAGAATATAATCTGGCAAGTCAGTATGGTTGCACTGCTGCATTGCTGCAATGTGGTGCATTGAGTGAGGGTGTGCAGTGGGAAGGGCTAGTCACACGTGATCCCTTACTTAGCTAATCAGTACTGCATTATACCAGATATAGGTGCCTGATCAGGAAAAGGAGGGGTGCATGCAAGATGCAAGAACAGCAAAGATGTGTGGGAAAGGTTTCTATATATATATATATATATAT
>CM044443.1:92010979-92024405 GCA_024363595.1 Xenopus borealis
TAAACACCAGAGACACCAACATTAAACTTTAAACTCAGATTTTGGAAAAACAGTAAAAGATGGAAAGTAATTGAAAAAAAAAGTCTTTATTTCGGGGGAAGAACAACTGAACAGAAAAAAGTGTTTGGAAGGTGAACAACCCCTTTAAAAGCAGGACTTTTCAGTCTAAGGGCAGAGACACACTTGGAGACTCAGGAAGATTCAGACAAATTGCCTCTTCTTCGAACGACTAATCTCCCTGAACTGCCTTTCCACCGGCACTTAAAGCGTTTCATTTTACCGATGTCGCCCGAAGTTGCCTTATGAGGAAACTTCAAGTGACTTCGGAAAGTGGCGCGCTTTACATTCTAGCCAGCTGTAAGGCAGTTCAGGCTAGTAACTAGTGAATAAGTATACAGCCATGTAAAACCTAATAATCAGGTTTAAATATTTGAACAGTGTCTCTGCTCTCTGCATCTCTAATCTGTGGCTGAATAGCGGGTCAGTAGACCGTATTTCATACATATATATATATATATATATATATATATACAGCATGTACTTTTCAGCATATTTGAATATTATTTACTGAGTTACTGAGACACCCAACACCCTAGATGTATAGCATGTTTACTGCAGAAAAGTACCACAACTTTGTGATTAGTATTTCAAATATAATTTCTATAACTCTGTTTTACCTATAGCATAGCTACTAGGAACCATTTTGTTGGAGCCTGCCAGGGGTGAATGTGCAATGATTATGCCTAGGGGCTACAGGTGTTTTTTTGCCATTATTAAATGGACCTTGCCCTGCTGGCAAGTAGACTAGTAGTAGTGAAGGTAGTAATCCAAATGGCCTGCAGAGGGAAGGGACAGACAAGATTTGTGATATGTGGGGACAACGTGTGATCACATTTCTCTGTGTTGTTTCTTTCACGCATTCTTTTGTAAACGCATGTATATAAATAGCATTAGAAAAGTATGCATACAGCTTTATCTCTTATATGTACTATTTTGTAGGTTTTTAGGGGAAAATCAACTTGTCTCACCTGCATGTGTCTCACTTTTCTACCTATGATCAATTGACAGAGGTTGTAATTGAGAACTTTACGACAAATCATGTACTGTGGCAAAATGTGAAGGACTGGCATTTGTTTTACAGTTTCAACAAATGATAAATAGATCAAGTCTGGAAAATCTTTTCTATAATTAACCAAAGGGGAAGTCATTATTGCACTTGGATAGATACAAAGAATGTGCTTGTTCATTCTGTTTAAATATAGTATGTTTGTATGTTGTTATCCTCTGTTCATAGCATTGATTACTAAGTAAGAGAAAATAGTGTTTGTGGACACACATCAGTTGTTTTATTTAGAGTGAAAAGCATAGCGTAATTCTATGATGATATAACTAGTGCAATAGGAGCGGGTGATTCTGTGGAGCATTGTATCAAAATGTGAGATTAGAGGATTTAGAGCTCACCACTGAAAAATTCATCCACTTTCCATTCATTCCTATGGGATTTTTAGAAGCATATTTATCAAATGTTGAACTCTAAGGGGATTTTTTTTTTACTAAAACCTGAATTTTTCTGGTCTGGCTTTTTGAGGCAAAAACTCAAATTTTTCATTAAAAAAAAGTGACATTTTTTGAGATTTATTATGCCCTGATGCTGCAAAAAGCCTGAATCTGAAAATCCAGCATCTCAGACCTGTTGAGGTCATGTATAATCAATGGCAGATGTCCCTCTCCCAATTTGAAGATAAAATGGTTTGCACTGAATTTAGCCCAATTAGCTGAAAGATTTGGGCAAAAATTGTATGATTATGGCTAAAAGTTGTACAATTATGATTAATTCAAATAATTGTTATGATAAATGAGGCAAAATCGAGGATGGGAGTTTGGATGATTGTTTTTTTAATTACAACAATGAGATAAAATTGGATTTTAGGAAATAACCCTCTAACTTTCACCCATTGATAAACATGATTATAAAAACCCATAGGAATGAAAAGATAGTGGATGAATTTATATGTGGTAAGCTCATATTTTTACAAATCTGCCTGTTAGTGTAATGAGGATAATATCATCCAGTAAAGTGGGTCTCTACTGCAATGAGCATACTCATACCTCCCAACTGTCCCGTTTTGAGCGCGACAGTCCTGCTTTTGACAGCTCAACCCGCAGTCCCACATTAGTACTGGAAAGTCCCAATTTCTCTGCAGTGAACGGGGAAAGTCCCTATTTCTCAGGGAGATTAGTCGCCCCCTGAATCTTCCCATCTGGCCCGAGCCTAAAGGGCAATTCACCTTCATTAGTAAAACTGTAATAAAACAAGAAAAACTTTCATAACCTGGCAAATTTTGTAAAATGGGCATGGTAATTAGGGTTTGTGGTAAGTCTTTCTGTCTCTCTTTCCGTTTCCAAAATGTTGAGAGGTATGGCATACTGAAGTCTGGATTGGTGAGGAAAAGAGGAATAGCGCAATACTGTGCGGAACAGTGCAGTAAAGTAATGCAATGCTCTGCAGATCTACTGCAAGAAACTGCACATGTTCCAATAACTGCAGATGCATTGCAATAAGAATAGTTTAATGTTATAATGGTAGAGATACAGCAATAAGCTATAGAGGTAAAGAGAGTGCAGTAAAATGGCATGCAGTGAGGGTACAAGGAATACAATAAAACACAGCGGTAATGTGCAAGTTAAGCCAGTATTAGAAGAGTGTGATGCTGTGAGAATACTGCTAATGCAGTGAGACTTGTGTTATTCTGAGCTCCATACCCAGGCAGCATCACATTCTCTGCTCTCAATTCCCTATCCTTCTTTCTCCGGCAGGTTTTGCTGCTCTGCAGATCTCGTGAAGGAGAAAGATTTCGCACTACGACACTCTTAAAGCTGTATTACACCCCCCTGTTTTTTTCTGGCACAGTGATGAGAGCAGCCAATTACTTTAAGTATGACTTTGCAATGAGCGTTAATTAGTTCCAAGCACAGTTAAACAGATAAACCACCCAGCGGAAAACATAATTGATTTACCACACACACAGGCAAAAAGAGATCTGAATGAAAGGCTGCGCAATTGAAACCATTTCACTGTGTATTTAACAAAAAAGGATAACGCTGTACTCATACTGTAGAAGTGATATTTGTGAATACTAGCAGTGTGCACTGATCCATTAAATACACCAATTTCTATACAACAGAGGTTGCACTAAGGGAAAGAATTCCCCTTCAGATGACCTCAGAGCACGACCACCTTAGTTCCATGGAAATTCTTGGGTCGACTTATAAGCAAGTTATGCATTAATAAACCCCACTGTGGTGAAAAGTGTGTTCTGCAAAATGTACAGTCTTTTTAGGTAGGTGATAACCCAAATTGAAAATGAAATTATCACCAGTCAGCAAGTGACAGCATTTCCGCATCCCACAGGATCGCCTCCTCCTCTGTGAACTCATTGCTCAGCAAAGGATGTATTGATCAATGACAAGCCAAGAAATATATGCATGAGTATAAAGCATCCCGGGAGACCAGGTTCAGGGAATATAGTGCAAGCTACTGATGCTGAACAGATAATATCTTCTAATCCATACGCACGAAAACTATTATGGAAACAATAACCTTTGCTAAAAATACAAAGGAGTGTGCATTTTGTCTTGTGTAGGGTGATGCAGGACAATGGCATTTCTACTAATTTAGCAGCTAAAAAAAAAAGAAATAGGATGGTTTGAAATAAGTGGTCAGTCAAATAATTGCACTTAAATATTAAGATGGCCACAGCTGTACAAGCATGCAACCCATCCGTCTAACCAGGTTATTTCCCAGAAAAGGTGGCAACCCTACAGAACTGGGCTGGCAAAAAGAATTTACCAAGGTATCCAGACACATGCCAAGTGCAAAGTCAGCTCATTTGGAGCCTCCGCATAGGCAAATGCATGGCCAGCATTATTCTCCAAATTCGAGTCTACGCAAGTTGTACAGCTCTGTTAATGATATGGGTCAGATCCAATCTGAAGGTGGAACTGAATGCTGCAAATCAGGACAGCCATTCATCTTCGTTTTCTTTATGATGTTTAATACAAGAATGATTATTCTCTATTTATATGGTGCCACAGTGCTTTACTGAGATTATCCATTATTCACATCAGTCCCTGCCCCATTGTAGTTTACTGTTGAATGTCCCTCTAGTCTACACACATACTAATATCAATTTTATCTGGAATAATTAACCTTCCTATATGTTTAGATTACAGGAGGAAACTAAAGTATGTGGAAGGAACAGGGAGAATATAGAAACTCCTTGCAGAACATCCTTATATTTTACAGTAGGGGTACATTATTCCCTATATATTAAAATATTTATATTTTATTATATCACACTTACTTGCATGCAGTCAACCATACTTGGCAGTAGGGGTACATTATTCCCTATATATTAAAATATATATATTTTATTATATCACACTTACTTGCATGCAGTCAACCATACTTGGCATGAATACTATGTTATCCAACTTATCAGCCACTGCATGATCACTTGATTGTCACTACTGCTTATGGTTCGGCTGCTGCCCCATATACCGGAATCAAATAATTTTGATTCACCCATTCCGTTTAGAAGAAAAGAGGTTCCGCCTAAATATTCGGAAGGGGTTTTTTACAGTGAGAGCTGTGAAGACGTGGAATTCTCTCCCTGAAACTGTTGTACAGGCTGATACATTAGATAGAGGGGTTGGATGGCTTTTTAGCAAATGAAGGAATACAGGGTTATGGACGATAGCTCATAGTACAAATTGGAGAGGCTTCGTATTGGGTTTTTTTTTGCCTTCCTCTGGATCAACTAGCAGTTAAGCAGTTAAAAAATTAAAAAGGTTGAACTTGATGGATGTGTGTCTTTTTTCAGCCTAACTTACTATGTTACTGTGTTAATTCCCTGGGTCACTTCCAGTGGACCAATGCACCACATTATTTCGCTCACCTGCCATATTTGATTTATTTCATGGTTACGCAAAAAGCATCCCTTTTTATTAAGTAAATTAAATACACAAGGGACAATTCAGTAATGTAAATAGGTGGGGCGGGCCGGTGTGTGGGCCGTGCAGCTGCCCCCCCCAACCCCTCCGTTTCGATTTTCTTCTTGCGTGCAGCTGACTGCAGCGGGGCACAACCTGCCAGGGGCCCTGCAGGGGTGCTGACCCTGGTCCACTCACACCCCCTGATCCCCCGGTAGTACACCACTGAGACAACTGGCAACCAACCTATCCTATTTTTCTGAAACTATCTCCAATGGGTGCCATACCTGCAATGATACTCAGCTAGACCGGCCGTCCATATTGTGCAACTGCATAGTTTTCCTGGGATCCAATTTCTGCCTTGCAAAGAACCAGACAGCAAGTCTATAGCATGAGAAGTACTTTAAAGCACTATAATTAATAGATGGAAATGCTACTGGAAAAAAGCTCTATGTATTAATTGGAAACAGAGCCTGCTATTTTATAAAAGCACTGCAGGACTTTAATGCAGTTTTATTAAGTGTATTTATAAATGTTTTAAAGCTTGGGACTCATAATAATAATAATGGGTCCAGAATAGGGTTGCCACCTTTTTCTGAAAAAAATACCAGCCTTCCTATATATTTATCTTTTTTTCCTATTAATAACATTGGGATCAACCATCACAAATACCAGCCAGGCCGATAAAATACCGGCCACGTGGCAACCCTAGTCCAGAACAAGAATATAGATACAGAAGAATTAATGTTGGAGAGTATTTAATGGAGTATGCTCTAAAAAAAAAATTAGGGATTCACCAAATACAGGATTCAGTTCGGGATTTCAGCCATTTTCAGCAGGATTCGGATTCAGCCGAATCCTTCTGCCTGGCCGAACCAAATCAGAATCCTAATTTGCATATGCAAATTAGGGTCGGGGAGGGTAATAACGTGACTTTTTGGCACAAAACAAAAATGTTTTCCCCTTCCCACCCATAATGTGCATATGCAAATTAGGATTCGGTTCGGTATTTAGCCGAATCTTTCGGGAAGGATTCGGGGGTTCGGCAGAATCCAAAATAGTGCATTTGGTGCATCCCTAAAAAAAATATTATAATTAAACTTAAAGAAAACTTTCTTGTTGATTGTAAGCTTTGTAGGTTACCAAAATGTCAGGCATTCAGCTGTTTGTATAAAATGTGTAAATGCACAGTGCTTAGGGTTGCCACCTGGCCGGTATTTTACCGGCCTGGCCGGTATTTTTGATTGTTGATCCCAATGTTATTAATAGGAAAAAAAGGTAAATATATAGGAAGGCCGGTATTTTTTTCAGGAAAAAGGTGGCAACCCTAACAGTGCTATATATATATATATATATATATATATACAGAAAGAACATTATTACAGTATTATGAAGTTGTAGGAACTTATAAGCAGCTCTGCTACAGGCACAGTGGAAAAGTGGCCTGCAGTCACATATAATATGTAAAGAGCAATTCCTTTACCTGATCTGTGTCTCTCTGCTGCTGCAGCTCCGATGGGCTCTAAGCGACTAATCGTGCTGGCCATGGGAACGCCTGCACCTCCTTCCCTTCTCAGCAGACACAGACTCATCCCCTGATGCTGCTGCAACGATGCAGAGATGTGGCTGGCTCCGTCCCCTCGGCCAGACAGTCCTACAGGCTCAGTGACTATACACACTGCCCTCCAGTCTCTCTATATGCGGGCAAGTTGGAACATGTTCAAAGTTCAGATAGTGACTGGAAACTGTGCAGTGTGGTTTTGTCAGCATATGTGCATTCCCAAACAGAAATATACACTCAGTTGTAATACACACACACACACACACACACATATATATATATATATATACATAGATATTTAAATATATCATATATATTATTATAGATATATACACTCAGTTAAATGGGGGAGGGGCATCCATATCAAAGAGTGACAATAGAGTTCACCAGAGAGGAATTCCCCAGAGCTCTCTGTTCATTTGTGTACAGGTTTGGGACATATTATCCAGAATGCTCGGGACCTGGGGTTAGCCAGATAACGGATCTTTCTGTAATTTGGATCTTCATACCTTAATTCTACTAGAAAATCATGTAAACATTAAATAAACTCAATAGGCTGGTTTTGCTTCCATTAAAGGGGTTGTCCACCTTCAAGCAACTAGTTGTTTTCAGAAAGATCACCAGAAATACTGTTTTTTTTTTTGAAAAACAGTAAAAAATAAATAATGGAAAGTGATTGAAAAAAGTCTTTATTTATGGGGAACAATCTGAAAACCACTGAACAAAAAATGTGTTTGGAAGGTGAACAACCCCTTTAAGGATTATTATTTGGGATCAAGTACAAGCTACTGTTTTATTATTACAGACAAAAAGGAAATAATTTTTTGAAAATTGGATTATTTCATTATAATGGAGTCTATTGGAGATGGCCATTTCGTAGTTTGGAGCTTTCTGGATAACGGGTTTCCAGATAAGGGATCCAATACCTGTAGCATATTAAATCAAATGTGTTGTTTCTTTGTATTTTGCACCTTATCAGCCCTCACAACAAACGTCCAAAAATACCTTTCTGCTATGATCTGTTGGGGAATCAATCAAGGTAAAACACTTCAGTGGCATAATTGCGCAAAAATGCAGGCATCGCTTTACGTATTTTTAAATCACATGGATAAGGGTGATTCTGCACCCTGCAGCAACCTTCAGCACCTATTGCAATGCTGCCCCTCACCCCACTGCACCTCTCAACATTTTGGAAATAAAAAGAGGGACTAAAAATTTGTTGAGCGTAGCGTGGCGAAATGTTTACCCTATCCCTACTTTTGTGGCCACACCCCCTACTTATGTTAATTTTACAAAATTTGGCAGGTTGTGAAAGTATGAAAATATTTCTGTGTTTTTTTCAATTATTACAGTTTTGAGTATAACTTTTCCCAAGGGACCTCCTTATCTAGACTCTTACAATTGCTTATTTTCTTATTTCAAAATTGATACAAAGCATCTTATTTGCACCTGCTACCTATTCTGGGCTCTCTGCCAAAAGCCAATTAAGTTAGAAACTTTGGTTTTTCTGGCTGTTCAGTGCAGAGAAAAGAGGGACTTTCCAGTACAAATGAGGGTCTGCAGATTGAGCTGTCAGAAGAGGGACTGTCCCTCTGACAGTTGGGAGGTATGCACTTAACTTAAACTAATGCTCTGGGGGGTGGGGTTCTAGGGAATGCTGCATTGCCAGTGCACAAAGCCATATTTCTGGTTTACTAATTGTAAATTTTGCTCTTTATGTAACCTGGTGCAACTTTTTAGTACCCCTGGTAACTTACTTTGCCTTATGGCAGCAGCATCCCTGCCGAGGATCACAATGGAAAGCTTGGTGCTGTGTGACTTTACTCTCAGGGCCATGTTACACAAGGTGTTTTCTCCACTGGTGTATTTATGCCACAAATGCACCCATTAAACCCAACAGCTGAACAGACAGTCACTGGCTAGTTTCACTAGGCACACTAAGGGGCAAATTTACTATTATTCCCCCCAAAAAAAATTTGTTTCTACTCGATATTCGATTAGCATTAGATTTTCGAATGTTAATCGAATAGTTGTAGGCTATTTATTCGATATTCAAATAAATCATTCGATCATTCGAATGATTCGTACGATTCGAACGATTGAAGACTTCGATCGTACGAATTCTATTCGATCAGGACTTAGTCTCAGAAGCTTATGGGAGTGCTCCCATAGGCTTCTATTGCAATTCGGTAGGTCCAATCTGCTGAAGTAGGCAATCGAATAAACTTTAAAATTAAAATCCTTCGCTGGTCGAATGATTGAATATTCGTTCATTCGATTCCATTTGAATGTATTCGATCGTTTGACCATTCGCTATTCGATGATCGAATATGCTAAAATTTGCATATTCGACCAAACGAATAAATCCTACGTTCGAAATTCAATCGAATTCGTTCGAAATTCGATCTATTCACGTGAATTTTGTAAATTGGCCCCTAAATGATCAGATCAGGCAATTGTCGTATCATCAATTTTGGCCTGTGATCATGTATACACATAAATAACGGTGAATGGACAAGTGGATTCTTAATAATGCCAGTCTGAATCTCCACGTTTCTACTAGTGACATTCACTAGGGAATACAGAGCTACCAGTCTCCATTGCTAGCCATAAGCACTTGGCCTCAGCTAACATACAGTAGATCTCAGGGCTGGGCTAAAGGGTAGGCAGAGTGGGCACGTGCTTAGGGTCCAAAGCTGGGGGGGCGGCAGACACGTACCTGCTCTGTCGCTTACTCCATGTCTGGTCTGCTCTCCCCGTCTTCTTCCTGCACTTCTGCATCCGCATCATGTCGCGCATGTTTGACACTGTCACGTTGTGCATGCACATGCTCAGCCGGTGCCGCAGCCTGCTAGGTCGCTTGGCTGGTGTTGACCGGCTTTGGTAGATCTCCATCTCAAGGGTAAAAAAATAGGTCTAAGGCCATGGGCACTCAGAATATAGGCTGTACTGCTCTTGGTTTGCAAATTTTGCAGGCTGAGAGAAGTGGATCCACTCCATGCCCTCCTCCATTTATCTGAGCCACCCTAGCCTGTACACAGTGGAGTGGAGGTAGGCCCAAAAATGCCTCCTTTTGTGTATTTGGACTGATCGTTGCTCCCATTCTGCTGAGTGCATGCAGGCAGATCTAATTCAAATAGATTGAGATGTGGCAAGTAGCGGATCTGCTTCACTCAGTCTGCAAAAAATATGCTACGTCTGCCCTTGCCCTAAAGAGTTGCAGATACTAGTTTTGTATTGCATGTTTTTTTGTTCCAATATAGGGTTTAAAGGTGAAATATTAATAAATAGTTCAACCAACTAAATGAATAAATGATTTCTTTCTAGGTCAAACACTAGCTATCTTATGAAAATTCAGTGTATTCAAAATTATATATATATATATATATATATATATAGTAACTCCCACAGTGCCGGCACTCCAAACATTCACGAAGCCAGCGGTGCACGATCACTATATATATATATATATATATATATATATATATATATATATATTCATAAAGGAACAGCTTAGTTGGTTTTTTTGCTGTACATAAAAGCAGTCTGACAGGGTCATTTTATGGCTGCAGTGAGGGACCTGCATGATGGGTAACTGGCTGCAGCCATTTATGGATCTTTTTACACTGCACTGGCCATGCAGCAGTGGAGAGTTGAATTACAATGGCTTGTATTACTGCAGTAACATCTGCAATGACCAAGCCTATATGAACATGGTTCTCTATGGAATATAAATCCACACAGGGAAAATTATAGGAAGCTTGGTTTAAATCAGATATTTGATAGAAAATCAAAGTCTTATTATATGTAGGCACGTCTTTGCAACATGACTGTTCTTTTCATTACATTTGTTTTTTTTTTTAAACTTTATTACCATTACATTTCAACCTCTTGGCCCAGTTCTGATCCCAGCAATCAAAATGTAGATTTAATAGATAGACTTTTAACCTGTTCATCTTCTAGCCTGTCATCCATACCCCAACTCCAAGTGGAAGAACATGGAGCCAGATTTATACAGGTCGTTGTTGAGATTCTCATTGGAGGATTATTTAGCATTTTAAAGCAGCCATAGTCCCTGGATGCTGGGATTTGCAGCTGACAACTGAGTAACATTGATTAAGCAATGCAGTGCAGCAAAGTTTAAGCTGGCCATAGGCATGCAGATTTTATTCTTTGTATGACAAAACATCATTCATTTCAATATATCAATTTACAACTAACCATTCAGTAGGAAAATAACAAATCAGATGATTTGACAGCCATCAATTGTACTCAAGTTATGTCCCGGAAATAGTAGTGCCAGTCACCCAATGATACTGTCAGTTAATACATGCAAAGTAGGGATGCACCGAATTCACTATTTTGGATTCAGCTGAACCCCCGAATCCTTCCCGAAAGATTTGGCCGAATACCGAACCAAATCCGAACCCTAATTTGCATATGCAAATTATGGTTGGGAAGGGGAAAACATTTTTACTTCCTTGTTTTGTGCCAAAAAATCACATGATTTCCCTCCCTGGTCCTCATTTGCATATGCAAATTAGGATTCGGTTCGGGCCAGGCAGAAGGATTCGGTGCATCCCTAATGCAAAGATATTATTGTTAGCTGTCAGAAATCATCTAACTTGTCGACCGATGATCAATCGCCACAGTACTAAAAATCTTGGGATGATTATTCTCACTCCACACACAGCCTGAAAATTGTGCAAATCTTTTTTTTCATTAGACTGTATCTTTGAGTCTTTGGCCAGCTTTAGTGCCCCTTTAACATTCAGTTCTTCTTCATACAATTTCTAGGTTTAATAGACCTAAAAAATCTATTGTATCTTTAACATCCTGTAATAATGCTGCCTAATTTAAAAAAAAATTTTTTTAATCAATGATGATTTATGTCTTCATTTCTATCCAACCCATTTCCTTGCGGTCTCTGGAAATAAGTTAACTACGTTTTATGGGGCAGATTAATCAACAGTTGAGTTTTACAGAAAAATGAATTTTTCTATATTTAGGGGCACATTTACTAAGGGTCGAATTTCGAGGGTAAAAAACCCTAGAATTCGACCCGTGAATTTGAGTTGAATTAAAACCCTTTGAATTCTAATTTCGAATTCGAGGGGTGTTAACGCAATTCGATTTTTCGAACAATCGAATATTAAAAAATTTTTATTCAATCAAAAAAACTTGGAAGACTCCTATGGGAGCTTCCCATAGGGATATATAGCAATTCGGTAGGTTTTAATTTTTTTAATTTGAATTTGATTCGAATTTTCACTTCGGATCAATTCGACCCTTAGTAAATGTGCCCCTTAATGTACCCCAAAGCTGGAAATAGCTTGAACCCGTAAATAGTCCATCTAAAACCTGTTGAGGTAATGTAGAAGTCAATAGCAGAGGTCCCCTGAATCATTTGAAGACGTCTGTAGCTTTCATGATGTTCTGGGTTTTTTTCACTTGCTTTTGTTCTACAATTCGATTAATTTTCAGTTCCAGGAATCAGCAATTTTGCTGCATTTAATAAATGGGGAGATACTTCATGAGGTCCATGGTTTGTATTAGTATTTAGTCCTAAAACTGTAATATTGTGTACAGTCACCTTGTGCAGCAATCGCAGCTATAAATCTTTGGAATAAGCATGCACCAGTTTTGTACAGATTTTATCCAGGTTATTTTGGTAAGGTTCTATGATACTTAGGCCACAGATTTTCATTTGGATCGAGATGATTGATTTCACAGGGCCATTGTAGGACCTTATATTCCTTTCAGCACGTGGTTACCGATATCTATGTGTTAAGTTGCAGTTAAATGAAGTTCTTCAATATCATGTGCTAAAGGTCCCTCTGCTGGGGATTAAAGAGTACAGAATGTTCAGAATATGCAATTCTATTAGAATATGTAATTGGGTGTTAGAAGTAAATGAATTAATAGTTTGCATAAGCCATTCCTTCCTAAAGGTACTTTTTAGTTCATTTTTCTTACTGAATATGGGCTTACAGAAGTAAACAACATGCTTGAGAAAGGGGCGTGACCCCGAAACATTGCATTCACAAACAGGCAAAGCATCTTGCTTGAATTCATCCTGTGTGCCTTCCGATTTTTTCTTTGGAACTTTGTATGTGAGGCTGCCGATTCTCTACCTTAGTGCACCAGGTATCACTATTTATATTTACTAATAGGGAGCAAGAGCTATATTGGATTTTACAGAAGTAAACAGACAGCACAATAGCCAAAAGAAGTCCTGGGAAATGCGTGATTGAGCCAATGGCACCGTGTTTGGAAAGCAAACAATCAAATATCCAAGGATTGTGTATGGTATAATACTGTTGCCATGCTGTTGTTACTTTTGTTCCTCAGTAGGGGAGTAGCTTTCTTTATGTACCCAGTTTAAGGGGCAGTTCACTTTGATATTAGTTTAGTATGATGCTAATGGTGGTATGCTAAGAATTTTAAGTTGATCTTGACTTTTTATTCTTTGTTTTTGTATTGTTTCCAATAGATAATAATGTATCCCTATATTAATCAAACTATTAGCCTTGGTAGTAATTTGTTTTCTGTTTACCAGGGTCCCAGCACCAAGTAGAATTTTACATTCCAGGCTAGAAAGACAGAATAGACAGTCATTTCAATAAAAGAAGTCATTGGATGCTCAGAGTATATTGATGTTTCACATATAGTGGCACAGCATGCTGATGCACAGCAAATATGCCACAGTGTATTGACTGAAGGGTATTGTCCCATGCAATTACACTGCAATCTATTGACACAAGGTTTAATCTGACCTGTTGCGCTGCTCATGTGGGTTGCCAATAGACACCAAGGGGCAAATTCACTAACGCTAGCGCTAATTCGCCAGCGTGATGTCATTTTGCAACTTCG
>CM044443.1:92044758-92063150 GCA_024363595.1 Xenopus borealis
AATTTTAGTCTCATCACTCCAAATGACGGAGGTTAGTGCCCAAGGGATTGAATTTCCCTTTAATAGCCATTCTAATCCTTCTGTGGCAAGTTAGATTGCACTGTGTGTGTGTGTGTCTGTGTGTGTGTGTATACATACACACTGCAATCTAACAAAATTTTAAATCTAACTGTATAAAATTATATTATATGCTGTGTGGCTGAAGCTGTTTGAACTTGCTTACTGCTGGAATGCCCTATGTGACATTACCCTACCGCATATACAATACAATATAAAAAGCAGGCATGCTATTGACTGTATTCTGACACAGAGGTCAAAGCTCCCCATGAGCCAGAGCCTTAGATAACACGTGCAATATACTAGCATCCAGCATTTGCAGCTATGTCTTGCACTATTTGGTTTGTGTTTACATGTAGCCTTTAGTTCATTTTGATTATAAACCATTTACTCTTTTTTGTCTTTTTTTAGATTTATTTTCCTGTTCTGGCTGATGTGGAGTCAAACTATATTAGCTATTTGATTGGCCCATAACAAGTTAATGTGTCTTTTCTATTATTGTACATAGGTGTATTATTCTTTATACCAAATCAAACCACCATCAATTTGTCTTTCTTATTATTGATATATATTTTAGGTATGCACAGGATCCAAATGCATATGCAAATTAGGAGCGGGAAAGGAAAAAGTATGAAGATTTTTTTCTTTTCTTGTTTTGTGATGAAAAGTTGCGTGATTTCCCTCCCGGCCCATAATTTACATATGCAAAGATTTGGTTGGCCCAGACACAAGGGTTCGACCAAATCCTGCATGAAAAAGGCCAAATCCTAGTCAAATCCCTTACGGAAGCCTGGATTTAGTGCATCTGTAATAACAAAAAAAATAAAAACTTTTTTTTTTTTTTTTTTTTTCAAAAGTCCACCAAACTACTCCAATTTCTTAAAGGGATGGTACATAGTAAATTTCTGACTTCGCATTTTTTAAAATTCGAATCGAATTCAGGCTATTCCCTAAGTCAAAATACACTAAAATAAACTTGAAATTTGATAAATATGCCCCTCTATATTGAGACTCCGGCTGCTGTTTCAGTTTTGTTGTATCCCCTTAGAGCAGAGGTGGATATATTGCAGGGTGAAAAGTAGGCAAAGGGGGCCCTGTCTGAGTCTTTACAACAAGATCTGAATGGTGGCCAAATCTTTTAAGCAGTTTTTGATTCGGAATAGTTTAGGTTGCTGGATTTGTATATGAAAGACAATGGAATGTTTACATAGCAGCACTACATTATTAGTAGTGCAGATCCTCTTTATCCATGGGTGTCCACAAATAGGGGCAATGGGAGGAGCTTTCACCCTTTCTAGAACTTTGCATATCTCGCAGCCTGGTGTCCCAGATTGTTGTTTAAATATCCCATGTTGCCCTGGTTCTTCCCAGCTCGCTGCTTCTAGCAAAAAATATCCAAGATGGCTGTGCATTCCACTGTGGAACACACAACTATCTTGAATTTTTCACAGGTGCCAGGAAGAGCGATGGACAAGCACTGTGGAAGCAGCAGGAAAGAAGAACTTTGGTTATGATTATCTGTCTGCGCAAGTGTAGGTGAGGGAATGCTTCCAGTTCTGTATTCATCTTAAAGGAAAACCATACCCTCAAAATGAATACTTGAGCAACAGATAGTTTATATCAAATTAAGTGACATATTAAAGAATCTTGCCAAACTGGAATATATATTTAAGTAAATATTGCCTTTTTACATCTCTTGCCTTGAAACACCATTTCGTGATGGTCTGTGTGCTGCCTCAGAGATCACCTGACCAGAAATATTTCAACTCTAACTGTACCAGGAAGAAGTGTCGAAGCAAAAGACACAACTCTGTCTGTTAATTGGCTCATGTGACCTAACTTTATAGTTTGTTTGGTATGTTTGTGTGTTTATTTTTTAAATGGCAATTTTCTATTATGAATACCCAATGGCACATGGTATGGAGCAAGCATATTAATATGAAAATGGTTCATTTACATGAAGCAGGGTTTTACATGAGCTGTTTTATGCAATATCTTTTTATAGAGACCTACATTGTCCGGGGGGTATAGTTTTCCTTTAATGGAGTGTTCAATAGTAATTTCTACAGTGATCTTTATTAATTTCTTTTTATGAGAAGGTAAGCAGGGACCTCGATTCTGGGATGGCTGTGGATGTGATTTACTTCAACTTTGCTAAAGCATTCAATACAGTGCCACACAGAAGGTTACTGGTTAAATTAAGGAATGTTGGCCTGGAACATAGTATTTGTAACTGGATAGAGAACTGGCTAAGGGCTCTTCCAGACGAGGAGTTTGCAGGGTGATTTGTTGCCAGCGACAAACCGCCGCGTTTTTGGGGCAACAAATCTCCCTGAATCTTTTCAAGCGATTTTCAAAAGCGCTGCGCCGTGTTGGAATAGGCGCAGGCGACTTTACACTTTAGTGGCCGCTAGACTGGGGGAAGAGATTCAGGGAGATTTGTTGCCCCAAAAACGCGGCGATTTATCGCAGGCAACAAATCTCCCTGCAATCTCCTCGTCTGGAAGAGCCCTTAAAGATAGACTACAAAGAGTGGTGGTAAATGGAACATTTTCTAATTGGACCAGTGTTGTTCGTGGTGTACTGCAGGGCTCTGTACTGGGTCTGTTGCTTTTCAACTTGTTTATTAATGACCTGGATGTGGGCATTGAAAGTACTGTTTCTATTTTTTCAGATGATACAAAATTGTGCACAGCTATAGGTTCTATGCAGGTTTCTCCCACTTTGTCTAAGTTTGGAAACTGGGCAACAAACTAGGAAATGAGGTTCAATGTTTATGAATGCAAGGTTTTGCAAAAAATAATATAAATGCAAGTTATACACTAAATGGCAGTGTGTTTCGTTTAATGAGAAAGATCTAGGTGTTTATGCAGGTAACAAGTTGTCTAACTCTGGGCAGTGTCATTCTGTAGCTACTAAAGCAAATAAACTTCTGTCCTGCATAAAAAAGGGCATAAACTCAAGAGATGAAAACATAATTATACCTCTTTATAGATCCCTAGTAAGACCTCATCTGGAGTATGCAGTGCAGTTTTGGACTCCAGTCCTTAAGAGGGATATAAATGAGCTGGAGAGAGTGCAAAGACGTGTAACTAAACTGGTTAGGGGGATGGAAGACTTAAATTATGAGGGTAGACTATAAAGGTTGGGGTTGTTTTCTCTGGGGAAAAAAGGCATTTGCGAGGGGACGTGATTACATGCTACAAAGTTGGCAACCTAGCACTTGCATTTGCATGGGCATCCGCAAATAGGGGCAAGGGGGAGCTTACCACCTCCATGAAATTTAACATTTTCTGTGGTAATTCTACTGGCTTCTCTGTGGTTAATATGTAGATTAACCATTTCCTGTAGCAATCATACTGACACATCTCTGGTTAATCTGTTGATTATTCAATTTTTGTAGGAATTCTACCTTTTCATAAATGGGTACATATACGGTATATTATGTGATTTGACTTATGATTTATGTTTTATCCCCCCAGACCACTAGGAGGCAACATGTTGCTGAACGGCCTTCTTATCGTGCTGCTGTTGGGAACCAATTTTGTTGACTGTACAGGAGAGAAGGGGCACATATCTGTTATACTTGTAGGGGCCACCGGGGACCTAGCAAAGAAGTACTTGTGGCAAGGACTCTTCCATCTCTACCTGAATGAAGCTGATAAGGGACACAGCTTTAGTTTTTATGGAGGTGCTCTTTCACCCCCAGAAAAGGCGGAGAGTGTAATGTTTGATGTACTAAAGTCTCTTCAATGTCCTTTGGATGTCACACCAGACAGATGTGCTCTGTTGAAAGACCAGTTTCTTAGACTCAGCCGTTACAGACAGCTGAAGACTGCTGAGAATTATACAGCACTGAACCAGGACATCCAAAATACTATGTCTGAGGAGGGACTACATGAGTCTGGCAGGTTATTCTATCTGTCTGTGCCGCCATTTACATACACTGGTATTGCTCGCAGCATCAATGCCACTTGCCGACCACTGCCCGGTGCTTGGCTGCGTGTTGTCTTAGAAAAACCTTTTGGACATGATTACGCATCTGCACAACAACTGGCCACTGACCTACAGTTGTTCTTCAAAGAGGAGGAAATCTATAGGATTGATCATTACTTGGGAAAGCAGGTGTATAACATTAGAAACATCTTTCAAACTTCTCCTATAGTTCAACCTCTGGTTAAGAAATCCAGTGGTTTTTTTTCATGCTGGCCCTCCCTGCTTCTGCCCCTTCGTAGTGAAAAATGTGCCCATAATTGTGAAACTCTTGTGTCTGTGCAGAGTAGCGGAGCTCAAGGGCGACATCTTCCGTATCTTGGTTTTCTTCTGAAAGGGAACTCTGACAGAGTTATTTGGTGTATGCTCAGTCCGGTGCCAGGCCAGTGTTACACAGTGTCAACTGCGCATGTGTCAGAAACACCATAAATGGCCAAAGGGTAGGAACAGGATCTGAAGAAAACCAAAGATGTGAAAAATAGTACACTTGAGCTCTGCTGTACATATGCGGGAGTTTCACAATTAAGGGCACATATTTCACTATTGCAGGGCAGAAGCAGGGAGGGAGAATTTTGAAGGGTAGTGGAAGGGGCTTTTCACATTGGGGGGAGGGTTAGTTCTCCTTTAAGTCCACTTAATAATCCTTTAAACATTAAATAAACCCAATGGCCAGTTTTTGCTTCCAATAAGGATTAATTATATTTTAGTTTGGACCAAGTCCAAGGTACTGTTTTATTATTACAGAGAAAAAGGAGTAATTTTTTATGGAGTTTATGGGAGACGGCCTATCCATAATTTTAATTTCACTCCACCACTATTTGTACAATTTCCAATAGGAAAATCTAAATATATATCCTTATCTGCATAATGTTAGAAGGTTTTTAACTTTGTTTATAAAACATATGCCTACTTTATTGACCTTTCAGACAGTTGAACAGATTTTGCCTTTCCGACGACAGAATAGAAAGCATCTAGATCCCATTTGGAACCGAGAATATGTGGAGCGCATAGAAATTGTTCTAAAAGAAACCGTTGATGCAAAAGGTAACGTACAGTTCCATGACAGATTGATATGGTGGTACCATCCATGAATGACACATTGATATAAAAAGATAATATGGATTGAGATTAACAAAATACATAACCACTCACATGCTGATATTCATGTGCAATGTAATGTAATGTCTGGTGCTTCAACTGGAGCATTTTTTAAATTAACAATCTAATATACTGCATGCAAATTAGCTTGCCAGAGTAGTATGTGCCAGTTGCCTAACTGGAGACAATTTGGAATATGTGATGTCTCCATTTAAAAATTGACTTATTATTATTACTAACTCCTATATCCTTTGTGACATGACTTTTCAAGCTGGGACGCATTCAGGGGCTATGTGTGGCCCCCGGGCCGCAAGTTGGACACCCCTGCTTTAGGAAAAGCATTTACTATTTTTTATGTATGCCATGCACAGGCGGGGGTTGGAGAAAAGCTGTTGCACAGAGCTGCCTCTGCCTCGAAGATAGCCAGTCCTAAATAATACATCCTGGTAGAGAGAGGCCACTCTAAATCTGCCATACCTCGTGAAAACAATGTATGACCTTGTAACAGATGCAATAAAAAATAAATTGCCAGGTATGGTAGTCACATATCTGAGGAATAAGTAGGAGGGGCAGGAGTGTCATGTGATGACACTCTCAGCCACATGTAACTCTTGGTTTGGCTACAAGAGGTTATACTCTTTACATGCAGGTTAGACTAACACCAGACACCCTAAAACATACCAGTACCCAGAAAATCCATTCGCTGGCACCGTCTATCATTAACGGGAGATAGAAACCTAATGTGGCTATTCACCTGCTCAATATCACCGGTAATATCTCACAATTCAACAATTCATCAAACACTCTCTCCTACAGTTGATAGTCAGGGTTAGATCCTAACAATCACTCCAGCAGCTAAAAGGTTTAATTTTCATTCACACACACTCTCCTGCTAGCCCTACTAGTTATTTAGAGTTAATACATCTAGGCACAAGCTCTCGTATGGGCGATGAGTTCTTTAGAACACAAGGACAAAACGTATTAAATTTTATGTCTTTTGTAGTAGATTATGCAATGTCCCTGAAGTCGGCTTTTTATCCGACTCATAAAAACTAGTTCTCCCCTGAATATGTGCAGTTTCAGTAAACGTGAGTCAACGCTAAAAAGTTCAGGGAAATAAGCACATAGCAAAAGGATATTACGGTGTAATATGTTCTATAACCTGGTAACCTATTTTTTCAGTTACTGCTACCATGCAGTATTCTGGATACCATAAAATATGTATTCTACAGTCACACCATTTGAATGATGTCACCACGTGTAACTCTCAGGTGGGTACTTTAATTATCTTGCACATGTCCAACGACTGAGGTCTATTTACCAGAAGTTGCTTCCTGCTATTGTAAAACATACAGAGAGCTAAATAGTGTAAAAACCTTTATTAAATAAAAATCATTTACGATTACACTCACAATTGTGATGTTTAAAATGGCATATCGAGTCCTCCTTTTTGGTCTGTGCCTGAAGCCTCTGAGGAAGTCGGGAATTGACTAAATGTGTCAGTGAACTTAAGTGGTTCGGTTTGTTTTACAACAGCATGAAACAACTTCTGGCAAATTGACCTTGGTCGTTTGATGTGTGCAAGATAATTATTAACATTTGCAAGTTACACATGGTGTGATCATAGAACACATTCAAATGGTGTGACTGTAGAATACATATTTTATGGTATCCAGAAGACTGCATGGTATTTGGAACTGAGAAAATAGGTTACCAAGTTGTAACACGCCATAATATCCTTTTTGCTATGCTATCTGGGCTTTTTAGCCCTAACTCACATTTATTACATTTTATTTAATATTTTAATATTACAGAAATAAAAATTTATATAAAAAAAAAAGTTGTTACTAAGAGTTTGAAACCTGGGCATATACTCCCATAAAGGCGAGTCCCCAAATAATGAGCTGCCATTGTTACACTTCCCCACCTTTATATATGGCCTGCTGGGACACCCTCCCTCACCATCAGTACCTTATGCATGAGGTAGGAGTGCCCAGGAATAATAACCCCCTGTAAGTGGTTGTAGGTTTTAGGCCAGTTTCCTTCAATGTAATATTGGGACTTGCCAGTACCCAATAGCATATTGAAAATAGGGGTATGGGGTGATCCATAAGTAGCCAATCTGAATTATACCATACATGGGGGGGCCTCGTGTTCCAGTCCCCCAGGAACTGGTGGATATAGGCTGGCCCTGTTTGGTATTATAAGGAAGCATGTTACCTCCTCATAACCAAGATATGAGTTATGTGAAGCCTATGACAGAGGAGATATGGAACTGACTGGCCCAACTTCCTTGCCCAAATTGTGGTTTGTATAGCCTTCCTGTGCAAATCCAAAACCAAATGTCTTCAGTTTACAATGCCGGCGCAATACTGCTCTGGAATGACATATATATTAAAGGGGACCTTTAATATATTCCAAAAAAAAAATATTGAAAAAATGTATTCCAAATCCTATTTTATCACGTTAGGCAAGCAAAATGAACTATATTAATTATTTGAATCTCATTTTCTTTGGTCTGAGAACTCACAAGTATAGCAAACAGGCAGGAGCCATTTTGTGGACATTGTTATTAAGGCAAGCCTTGTGTCAAAGTCTTGTTAGTGCATCAGAATGGGGGACCTGGTGAATATCCAGGACCTGATTTGTGGAGAGGCCACCTAGGCCCAGACCTAGGGCTGTAGGATTTTAGGGAGCAGCTTGCTGCCCAACCACACCCACATTGGTTCAGAAATTTAAATTTCCTGTGTGCCAATTCCTATTGCTCTGTCCCGATGATGAAAATTTGAGCAAATAAAAGGGAGGGGCAGGGGCAACAAATGACAGTGGGCCTAGGGGCGCCTGCTATGTAAATCCGGCCCTGTGAATATCTTCATGCACTGGCTACACAATTAAATGGTAAAGAGAGAGCAGGAATGTGGGGAGTGCAGTAACATCTAGTAAGTGCAGAATGGAAAGTGGAGTGTTGGCAGTTTCTGTTGGCCATGGCACACCAGGCATTTGGTCTGGCACACCGGGCATTTGGTCTGACACACCGGGCATTTGGTCTGGCACACCGGGCATTTGGTCTGGCACACCGGGCATTTGGTCTGGCACACCGGGCATTTCGTCTGGCACACTGAGTGGCACACGTGGAGCAGCTGTCACTGCTTCATGTTTGTCACCCATGGTTCCCTTTATTTGATATCCAAGGCCATTATAGATGCATAGTGGTGTTTTGACCATTGCTTGCGACAATAAACCCATTCCTGCCTTCTTATGTCCTGTAGTCCTTACATTAATGAGGAACGGGAAGTTTTAGGTGCAAATATATGGTAAAAAAGATGGCAGTTCAGGCAATGTGCCATGTGAACATATTTTCTGGTGTTTCACTGTCTGCAGGGACCACAATTTCCTACAGGTCAGAACGCCAAATATTGCCTTGGCTCATATTTAGCCCCACGGTCGTAAATGAAATGTTTTATTCCTAGCACGCACTAGCTTCTATGAGGAATATGGTGTCATCCGAGATGTCATCCAGAACCACCTGACAGAAATATTGACATCTGTCTCGATGGAGGTACCACTTAATTACAGCAAGTCATATGATATCCTACAAGCAAAACTGGAGGTAATGAGCTCTCTTCGAAGCCTTGATCATAGCAGCGCTGTCATTGGCCAGTATCAGGAGTATCTGACGCAGGTCAGAGAGGAGCTAGAAAAAAAATCAAATTTCTTCACAAACACACAAACCTTTGCAGGTAAGTCATCAACATGAATATTATAAGCTAGACCTTTACCAGAGCTGGAAATATTTTCAGTTTCTATAGAAATTCAATATTTACACTGTCCCAGCAATCGAATTATCTTCGATCATTCGACGATCGAATAACAATCGAATAACGATCATTCGAATGAATTATTCGATCATTCTAATGATTCGTACGATTCGAACGATCGAAGACTTCGATCGTACGAATCCTATTCGATCAGGACTTGGCCTCAGAAGCCTATGGGAGGGTTCCCATAGGCTTCTATTACAATTCGAAAGGTTCAATCTGGCAAAGTAGGCAGTCGAATAAATTTAAAATCTAAAATCCTTCGCTGATCGAACCGAACGATCGAATATTCGATCATTCAAATCTATTTGATCGTTCGCTATTCGATGATCGAATAAGCCAAATTTGCATATTCGAACAATCAAATTAATCCTACGATCGGAATTCGATCGAACTTCGATCTATTCACGTGAATTTAGTAAATCGGCCCCTTAATGTTATTGCTACTTTGTATTCTTCATCATCCGGTCCTCTCCTATTCATATTCCAGTCCCTTGTTTAAATCAATACATAGTTGCTACGGTACTTTGTCTCAGAAAATTACTCTCTACATCATACTAAAAGTTAACTCAGTTGTGAACAAGCCCTTTAATGATACTGTAATGATACTCACAGCTGATCTTTCCAAAGGCCAGTAATATTTGCATTTGAACAGATTTTGAACTCATGTATTTGGCAGTACATAAAAGCCTTGCCATTTCATATTGCTTTTAATGGCTCCTGCTACATAATTCCTTGACAAATGTATCCGGATCTAGCAGGGGGGCTCAAAAAGCTCAGTTTGGTTATAAGTATATTTATTTGTTGGCACGTCAGGGAGTTAAGGGCAATTAATTAAACACTTTAAGGAGACATTATAGTATGATATATATATACCCCAAAACATAATATGATAACCAAATGTCCTGTTTTTTCAGGTGTTTTGGTTCAAATAGATAACACTCGATGGGAAGGGGTTCCATTCATTTTAACATCTGGAAAAGCCCTGGATGAAAGAACTGCATACGTTCGGGTTCTGTTCAAAGATAATTCCTTCTGTCTTCAGAAAGAGGCTAACGGAGAGAATGGGAGAACATTCTGTAAAAGGAAACAGATTATTTTTCACATTGGTCATGGCGATTTAGGATTTCCAGCTATTTTAGTTAGCCGTGGACTTTTTAAACCAAAGTTTCCCTCAAGTCAATGGCGAGAATCAACAGAGCTTCCCTCCCTCCATTTGTTTGGGCAGCCTCTGAGTGATTATTATGTGTACCGACCTGTTCAAGAGATGGATGCATATTCCTTATTGATTTCTAATATCTTCTATGGAAAGAAGGAGACTTTTGTCACAACAAAGAATTTATTGGCTTCTTGGAAATTCTGGACTCCACTTCTGGAAATTCTGGATAGAGAGACCCCTAGAGTGTACCCGGGAGGCTCAGAAAATGATCAGTTGCTCGACTTTGTGATAGAGAATGGTGGTTTGCGGTTTGCAACAGTTGAGCCGCTGGAAATAATGGGCACAGAGCAAAATACAAATAGTTTTGCTTCTATTCAATCTACATTTCTTGGCAATTCAATGGTGTCCAACTGGGCTGAACAATTGATAGAGAAACTAGCACAAGATATACAGCTGGCAGCTGAATCTGCAGTGCAGAACTCTGGAGTTTTTCACCTTGCACTCTCCGGTGGTTCCACCCCATTGGCTTTATTTCAGAGGTTATCTAAGCATCACCATGGTTTCCCATGGAAGCGCACCCACTTATGGCTTGTTGATGAGCGTTGTGTACCTTTCACAGAGCCAGACTCTAACTTTGGCAACATTGAAAAGTACCTTCTGCAGAATGTTAGAGTACCTTATATTAATATTCATCCCATGCCAGTGGACAGGAACCAGAAAATTTGTTCAGAGGAAGACCTTGGCACAGAGATATATTCTAAAGAGATTTCTGCTCATGTTAGAAATTCCAGCTTTGATATGGTGCTCCTGGGCTTGGGCAACGATGGTCACACAGCCTCCATATTCCCAGGAGCACAGGACGGTATTGAAGGCGATACACTTGTGTTGTTTACTGAAAGTCCTGGGCATCCTCACCGGAGGATGAGCTTAAGTCTCTCTCTGATCAACAAAGCTCATAAAGTTGCAGTGCTAGTTCTGGGAAAAGGCAAGCATGATATTGTTACATTGATAAGCCGTGCAGAAAGGAACCCTATCAAATGGCCAATCTTTGGCATTAATCCAACTTTTGGAAAGCTGGTGTGGTACATAGATTATGATGCTCTGTTGAAGTAAAACGCCATGTTTTGGTCCACCTAAGTGCCTTTTCTGGGCCCTACCAGAAAGATTTGCTAGGTGAAGGTATATTTTTAACATAGAGAAACATTTCACAGCAGGGAAACCCCACGATTGCCAGATAATTCAGCACAGACAGTACATGTTCCATGAAATCAGCCTAGCCACAGATATTTTATATCTATATTTCCTGGTGTCCTGATCTGACCACATTCAGAAAGATAGCTGATAGGCCAGCATTTATCTGTATGGCACAACTTTCCCCATACAACTGGTTGATTTATAAATGTAGAGGAATGAATAAGACCATATGTATGTTAAAAACATGCTGCTCCTTATTTGCATTTTACCTCAATCAGGGGGTTATGTAATATAAGAAACCAAGTTTGCCCAGGAGCAGTAACCCATAACAACCAATCAGCAGGTAGGATTTACTGACAATGTGTTTCAAAGCATACATCGTATTGGTTGCTATGGGTAACTGCTACTGGGCAAACTTTGTGCCTTTAATTACATATGGGGTAAGCCTTCTAAAATCACTCGAAGAGAAAAACATTCCTGAATTCCAGTGCCTGTTTTATTTCTAATTAAAGGGGTGTTTCATCTTTAAGTTAACTTTTATGTTATAAAATGGTGAATTCTAAGCAACCTTTCAGTTGGTCTTCAATTTTTTTGTAATAGTAATTATTTGCTGCCTTCGTCTGACTACTTCCAGCCTTCAAAAAAGGCGTCGCTGACCCCATCTAAAAAGAACAGCATCTGTTATTGTATTATAGTTATTATAGTAATACAAATTTATGTAGCTATTCATAGTTATGATGTCACCAAACGAGCAGATAGCTGCTGAATAAAAATTTAAATAACTCAAAACCACAAGTAAAAATGAAAACCAAGCAAATTGCCTCAGAATATCACTCTCTGCATTATACTAAAAGTTATCTAAAAGGAGAACAACTTGTTCAAACTTCATCTAGTTACTGCCAGTATTTTAATGCCTTTTTAGATTGCTGACAGCCATTCCAGTGATGACTAAAGGTGGCCATACACAGGCAAATAAAGCTGCTGATATCGGTCGTTTAGATCAATTTGACAGCTTATCTGCCCGTGTATGGGGGCTTCTGACGGGTCTTTCCAATCGATATCTGGCCATGATATCAATTGGGAAGGTTTGATTTTTTCCCCCCGACCCATCTGTCTGTGCCCATTCCCGTCGTCAAAATCCAATCGTTTGGCCATAGGGCCGAACGTTTGGATTGCCCTCGATATCGCCCTGTCGTTAGTGGCATATCGGGGAAAGAACCGCTCGTTTGGCGATGTCACCAAGTGAGCGGATCTTCTAGTCTATGGCCAGCTTTACAGCCAGGTTTGGACTGGGGGGCCTGGGGCCCACTGGGACTTCTGCCCCTGGGCCCCCCTCTGGACTTTGAGGGCAGCAGCCTCACATCCTGAAGCAACCCAACCCCCCGACGAGTGTGTGTGTGTGTACTCGCACACGCAGTGTTTGGTCACTGCAAAAAGCTGTACTGACACGCATGTGCGAGTGCGCACACGCATGTCGGTGGGTTGCTGGATGGAAGCAGGGTTGCCACCTTTTCTGGAAAAAAATACTGGCCTTCCTATATATTTATCTTTTTTCCCTATTAATAACATTGGGATAAACCATAATTTTTACTGGCCAGGCCGGTAAAATACCGACCAGGTGGCAACACTAGATGGAAGGCCATGAGGCAGTAACCATCAGAGTCTGGAGGGGGCCCTGAGGCAGAAGCCCCAGAAAGAAATCTAGGGGGCAGATCTGGGCCTGCGGGCCCACTAGAGCCCATCGGGTTTTTTGGCCCAGTCCAACCCTGTTTACAGCATAAATTGTGTCATTGAATAACCTTGCACATGTGCAAAAGCTTCTGAAATAACTGTAGCATTTCTGAGACACTGATATGAATACCATGCATATTAAGGGAACAAGGAGCTTGTTTATCTACAGGCTTTGGTGCCTTAATATGGGTGGAATGCTTTCCACTGCTAAATATGGAGTAACCAGTAATGAAAACTCTTTCTACTTTTGTATTGTTAAAATATGCCTATAACAGGCTGGTACTGCCTGAAAATAGTAAGACAAAGCCTACTTACAAAACATATCTGCCTGAGATGTGCACTGAGAATCACAGAGAGATGTTTTTTTTATGCCTCATATGCAAAGATTTGTAAACTGGGAAAGTAACTGAATAGACCTGATCAAATGTGATAACAGACTGTCTGTTAAACAATAATACAGTCAGGATTCATTTGTTTATAAAATCTTGATCAGAGCTATCCATATATACAATCCAGGGCTTCATGTTGCCCTGTGGGGGGCTTTGTCTGTTTTATTGCTATTAACCTATTTCCCAGGCACAGCTGGTAAGTCGATTTAAAATATGAAATTCTAAACTGTAGAAGAGGTTAAATAATCAAAAAGAAGCAGAACTACAAATAGTCTGTCACTGTAGCAGTGCTTACATGTAATTTGATTAAACTGACGCTGTATTGTGCAGGTTCCCCAACACATAGAAACATTGGACAGCTCTGATTTAGATATACTTCTGTACTGTATATTACAGGGTCTTATTAAATGGGGGGTTCGCCTTTGCAGTAAATTGTAGTATGTGTTATAGAATGTTCAAATCCTGGTAACTTTGCAATTGGTCTTCCTTTTTCGTATTTTATAGTTTTTGAGTTATTTGCCTTTTTCTTCTGACTCTTTCCATTTTTCAAACCCAGTCTAAAACTAAATGCTCTTTTAGGCTACAAATTTATTGATATTGCTTTTTTTATTCCCCATCTTTCTTTTCAGACCCTCTCCTATTCATATTCCAGTCTTTTTTTTTTTTTTTAATCAATGCATGGTTGCTAGGGCAACGTGGACCCTAACAACCGACCTGCAAACCACAGAGCTGCCGAATACAAATCTAAATAACTAACTCAAAAAACCACAAATCATAAAAAAATGGAAACCAATTGCAAATGTTCTTAGATTATCACACGCTACATCATACTAAAAGGTAATTTAAAGGTGAACCACCCATTTAAAAATAAGTTTATTGGCTTTCAGTGTTTTGACATCATAGATTCATTGCAAGCAGTCAAATATAGATACTGTTGATGTATTTGTTGTAAGCACTGAAAATTGTTTTTTTTCCCTATTTGCTCAATTTAATAAAGAACATTTATCAGATGTAAGTGTTTTATTTTCCTTCCTTGAGATCTGGAACAAAAGATGCACTTGGTGGCGCTCTTTTCCCAACCCAAGGCAGGAACAGAGCAGTGTATCCTGATATTCTATAAAGCAGAATCACATTGGGAACATTCTAAACCCAAAAGGGTTATGCTTACTTTTAATACGTTTTAAGCCCATCATCCATTGTATTTAATTAGATCTTTTTCTTTGTTCTGTCTATTAACCTCATGTCAGCATATTTTATTTTAGAACCTATTCTATTATATACATTATTTGTATTGTATCTTATTTAGGTCATTCCCATGTTTTGGTGGTTTGCTGTGCTACAATATAGACCAATAAGTATAGATGTATTAACTAGACTTGTAATGAATTAAATTGCATGTTGTACAGCTACACCAGAGAGAGAGAGAATGCTGCACACAGCGTTTCTGCAGCAGCTACAATCTCACAGACTGGATACGCCTATGGTTCCCTGTATTTAAGTAGAATTTATGGCAAAGATTTCAATTTCCTAGTTTAATCCTATGCCACTTTATTGATTCAAAAGCATGTGGATTAGTTACATGTTCTCTTCTTCCCACAGGCTTAATGAGATTAAGGTTTGTTCATAATTATTTTGCTAATTATAATTTTAGTAATGTTTAAAATAGCAGCTAGAGAATCAGCCTGCCAATGCCAGTTAAAGAGCAGGGATTGTTATGTTCTATTTTAATACAATAATGATTACATAAAGTGATGGGTCAATGATAATTTGTTTAAAGGGCTGTTGAACTGTGCTTAATACAGAAAAATATCTGTTTGTATAGAATCTTTGTATAGAATATGCAAAGGCTTTTCCTGCTGCCATTCCAGGACTTTTCCATTGCCAAATGTTTCTATAAGGCCATGCTGCCAGTGATGTCTGATCATACTCCTGATTTTTTTTCTTCTACTTGTGCAGAGTCACACAGACCTTTTATAGAAGCTTGGCAAATGAAATCAAGAGAAATAAATCTACAAATATATTAATATAGGGACAAAGTCACTAAAGGGCAAGTTTAGTACTTCCAATTAAAATTGCCCATGCTTTTATGTTGTGATCATGTGTTTTCAGTGGTGTAGAAATTACTGTAGTTTTTGGTTAGAGTTGCTTAAAAGGGAGGTATCCAAAAATAACACATTGGCTAGTCAAAATAAAATGTGAGTGAACTATTTTCATACATGCATTCATCCAAAAATTTCCAGTGGCTTTACTGTTTTTTTTGGTTCATGTAATTGCAATTCTAAACTGTATTTTTCTGTTCTTTTTGCACTGTTGGTTCTGTCTCCTGAAACAATGTAGCATATGCCAGCCTTGCATGTTACATGAATTGGGCTGAGGGCGGCCCTGTAGTGAGCCACGGCATTTTTACAAGGTGCGACAAATTGGACACCGGCACGCCAAATTGGATGCCAGTGCACCAGGATTGGATGTCGGCCCGCTGAATTGGATGCCACCCCCCGGTGCCCCCACCCAAAACATTTGCCTCAATACCAGTCCCCAAAGCAAAAAAGGTTGGGGACCCCTGACGTGGCTTATCAACTTTATGATTATAACTTTGTACAAAATAACCCCTGTTTTTAAACAGTATGCACTTGCATTTATGCTGATTTACTTATGAGACAGGGGCCCAGGGAATTTCTGGAATCGCCCGAAGTTACTTCATGAAGAAACTTTGGGCAATTCCGGAAATCGCCGTGCCGCGTGTGCACAGCGCCGGCGCTTTGTCATTTCAACTAGCGACGGACAGGGAGAAGGACATTCAGGGAGATTGTCGTCTGCTATTAAACGCCAGGCGACATCTCCCTGAATCTCCCTGTCTGTCCCCAGCCTTAATGCTGGTGAAAGTAGTGTATGACACATTTAAAAGCTATGTGTGCTTGTGGTAGGAGATATTAATAGGGTATCTTTATCTTATAGACTTAAAGAGATCTATTTAACACTGTGAGGCTGATGTTCTGGGATATTAAGAAGTAAAAGAGGAGACAGAAACTCTAAACTTAAAGCAACATATAAACCAATATCAGAAATTAGTTAAAGATGCTGTTTATGATCTTTATGGTAAAATTGAATTGATTTAGGATTAGTGATCAGGGAGTCTTTTATAAGAAATAATTTACTCAGCCAACTGAACCATAAGTTTGATGTCGCTTAATAATATCCTAAACTGTAGGTGGGATGGGTAGAAGTGAAAGGGGGCCCCAGGCTAATTCTTTTGGCACTAATTCCTCACCCTCTCCTGTGCAGGTTGGGGGTTGGTGGACCCATCTGCTTTGTATATAATTAATTATCCCTTGGCTACAAGTTAGTCTAGGGACCAATAAAACCTACTACCCTATAAGACGATCATTTTTTGGAGAAATTCTCTGTGGGGGAAAAAGGTTTTCCCTTTTTAACTTGCACTGAATGTACAGATCACTTTATGTGCATCAGAATGCTGAGATTAGTATTCTACATGAGCAGGTATCAAAACAGTGGTGTACATATACAGATAACTCCATGGTGGCTGCCAAGCACTGGATATGGACATTTGGTTCTGTACAACTCCAGTTGGCCCCAAAAGGTAAGTGTTACTCTTGTAGTCCCATACCCAAATAATACATCATTTATGTATATAATAAATAAATTAGATGCAGTGTAATTTATTTATTTCCCATTCTCTGAGAAGGGCCTGCAAAGTGTGGAGCCCAGGGATGTCACTCCTGTAACCTAGAGTTGCTAGTATGAAGGCTGGTTTAATTTTGCAGAATACTAGCATGTGGGAATGCACAATGTAAGCTGCTGCAGAGAGCAACCAAGGCCCTGTAGTTCGTTTAGCATCATGTGGATATGCACTAGTAGGGACAGAACTTCCAGCCTCCCAGCACAATGAACATTTTAGGCCTCTCCTATTCCTTACCTGAGTTTGGGGATGTGGCTTAACATCTCCCTGTTAGTGGTTACTAGGCCACCCTATAGTGTTACACAATTGTTTACTAGTTATATTAATAATATATTAGCTATATAATAATGTATAATTAATGTAAACCTGTTAAACCTGCTTAAGCAATGACGCCATTTTATAACTGCAGCTCTTTATTTGTATCCTTATCTTTGCTATGGGAGTGACCATGATGCTAATTATTCTCCAATTTTATTCACTTTACGACTGGTTATAAGTCAATGCAGAAATCCTGATTTCTGTATTTCCAGCTTAACGAGCCTAAGAGCTACTAAAAGTGACTGGTTGTTTAGAGGACAATTCTTCAAGGGATACTCTTACTATTATTTTTTTTTAGTATTTCAATTCAGCACAAAATCAAAATGAGAAAACATGCAAAGCATCAGGCCTATTCTAGTGTCTTAAAACGAGACACTGATTTCTAAACATAAAGTATATGATGTGCAAAGGGTTCCACAAGGTTACAAAGAACCTTTCCATGTTTGGGTAATGTTCCATTATGAATGAGAAGAATCTGACTCTGTTTATTAATAATTGTAAGAAGAATATAGATATTTGCGCTACATTCTATATTCTGAACTTGAGGTAACAGCCCAGAGTTTCATCAGCTCTGTAATAATAATGAGCCATGTCAGTGACACTACACATGCTCTGTGTGCTCTGGCCTGCTGAGAAGCGAAGCTTAGGGGTAGTTTTAATTAATAAAAATTTTTGAAAAATATTAGTAGAAAGTGTTACCACAAGTTGATACTATAAGGTTTGTTCAACAGTGAAGGCTTTTCAACTTTGTACTCATGCGGTGTGCTGTTTGATCCTTCATGCTTCATATTTTCTTCACATTTTGGACCCATAGTGGTGGTAAATGGAAATTTTTCTATTTGTGTTGACCAAGGATATATTTAAGTAAATATGTTTATTTAGTCTCATATACACATGTACATAAGTATTCCTGGTTATAAGGGTTCTTTAACGAAAGA
>CM044443.1:92086375-92123415 GCA_024363595.1 Xenopus borealis
TTTCTTGGAAAGATCTTTTCCGAGAAAGATCATAATTGTTACGTCTATGGCCAGCTTTAAACTCTGCTGCTAGAATCCTCTTGCTGTGAGCTAAAGGTGCTCCCTGTCCTGTTACAATCTTTATAATCGCTTCATTGTAAATTAAATGTCATTCAAACCTTCCCCATTCTTTACCCTCGGAGGTAAAAATTCTATTTTATAAAAGGCCACCCTACAGTTTATTGCAGGGGTCTGCCTCCAGATAATTGCTCCTTGTGCAGGCTGCCATATTGGTAGCTAATTCATATTGAGCATGTTTCTCAGCCTGGACACTGCTCCTCATGCGCATTACAGGTGCTCTTTAGGCAACATTCACTTAAAGGGATACTGTCATGGAGAGTTTTTTTTTTTTTTCCAAAATGTATCGGTTAATAGTGCTGTTCCAGAAGTATTCTGCATTGAAATCCATTTCTCAAAAGGGCAAACAGATTTAATATTCAGTTTTGAAATCTGACATGGGGCTAGACATATTGTCAATTTCCCAGCTGCCCCAAGTCATGTGACTTGTGCTCTGATAAACTTCAGTCACTCATTACTGCTGTACTGCAAGTTGGAGTGAAATCACCCCCTTCCTCTCCCCCACCCAGCAGCCTTACAGAACAATGGGAAGGTAACCAGATAACCGCGATTTTTAAAATCGCTCAAAATTGCCTCGCCCATGTCAGATTTCAAAACTGAATATTAAATCTGTTTGCTCTTTTGAGACATGGATTTCAGTGCAGAATTCTGCTGGAGCAGCACTATTAACTGATGCATTTTGAAAAAAACTTGTTTTCCGATGACGGTATCCCTTTAAGTCGGCATCTCGGTGGACCACCAGGAACATACAAATACACATCCACTTCCATCTTAATGGTTCTTTCCATCTTAAGCTCCTTACCTCTGCAACTCCATCTCTAAATTCTTCTGTAAGCAGCCTCTTTCTAATACAATTCTACCCTTGGAGTTGCTAGCACTATATAGAATGAATTCTTGGCACTTTGTCACCTCTACCTTCTATGACTGTAAAGCTGAGATTGTGGAGTAGGGTGTCGAGGCTTGGCATATAGTCTGTTTGTGTCAAGGGTATCTTGATCAAATGAGGAATGTTTGCACAAAATGCAACCCAGAATCTGCAGTACTGGTGTGAGCCCTATGTATTTTAGAACATGCAACACAGAGTAGGTTCATCTTTGTAAATTTGTATTTCATTTTCCTATTTGACACTATGGCATTGCAAAAAAAAAAAAATGTAGTGTTCAGGGCTGCAAGTAAAAAGGGACACACAAAAATTGGCGCCCATATCTTTTGAGCATGCCTGTTTTTGTGGCCACACCCCCTAATTACCATGTTCATTTTAAGAAATTTGGCAGGTTATGAATGTTTGTATGCAAATACCTTATCTAAACGGTTGCATTATTTTCTTAACTCCATTGTTACAAAGCCTCTTATTTGCACCTGTTAGCTGTTCTGGGCTCTCTGCCAAAAGCCAATTAAGTTAGAAACTTGTTTTCTTTTATAATGGTGTTCAGTGTAGAGAAAATAGGGACTTTCCAATTTCCAGTACTAATTAGGGACTGCATGTTGAGCTGTCAAAAGGGACTGTCCCTCTGGAATAAAGACAGTTGGAGGTATGCTTTTAATAGTAGCCCTATTCAATGTGGGACAGTATAGTATGGATGAGGCTTCTGCTGAGCGCTTTGGGTATTTTATTTATGAAATGTCTAACCTGAAATCATATCTTACAACCGAGTGAGGGGGCACTGATGCAATTACAGTAAATTGCTGGATAAATCATTTTTAAAATTTATTTAGCAGTCAAATAAAACCCATAAAAATTTGAATGCCAACTCTCTGATCATTCTTGGTCTCTCCTTCTTCCCAAAGGCGGCTGCTTCGTTGGCAGTTCTTCAGACCAGAAGTGACAATATAAATACAAAAGAGGGACACACAAACATTAAAAACACGGTTACTCTTCCGCAGTTCAATGCTCACAGTTCAATGGGCCCGGCCCAACGTGTTTAGTCTAATAGGCATAAATCACATCTGTTTGCACCTCTAGGCTGGCTCAAATACTCTAAAATTGGCAATTTATAGCTGCGGCTGTTGGTGCAGGTGACTTACTGCCAATGCTAAAGGGGAACTAATAAAATGACTAAACTTGGGCATAATCCTAGCAAGTCAAGCTGCCGCCCTAGCCAAATCTGTTTAACCCAAATCATTTCAGTTTAATTCCAATGCCAAAAGGGTGTGTGATTGGTGATTTGAGAGGGTGCTTCCATCACAACACATGTACTTTAGCTGGTCTCCTGAGTGTAGTTGTAGGTTACTTGCACTGCAGGCTCAATGCATCTCTCCCTAGTGGGAGGCATATGTGAATGCTAGCCATAGAAATGATTGATGGATGTTCATATAGATGGTTTTTTGTATCCTCAGTAGTCCTATGGCAAGCTTCAATTCTGTAGGATTCTTGTGTATGTAAGTTAATGGACTTTTCCCCATTTCTTGTAGCCGAACCACTTCCACTGATGGATCTATGTCGAAGATCTGTTCGCCTTGCTTTGGGAAAAGACAGACTGAACGAAATACAAGCCCTTCCACTACCAGCTGCACTTAAAGGCTACCTACTTTACCACTGACACGTGCACAGATCTTCTACCTATAGTAATCTATACAGTACTATGCATTCTGAGGCGCCAATCCTTTCACCTACACTGCATCACTCTTGGGTGTAGCGGTACTATCTCTCTACAAAGCTCAAATGCGTGCTACAGACTACCAGTACCTCCAAGTGTTTGCCCTGGAGTTTTTGCACAGAATTGCACCTTTTCTGTGAAGGAAATCTTGTAACGCAACTATTTGCCGTGGGCCTAATACAAAACAGGGTTGCTTTTAAATTTCTAAATTGGAACTGTCCAAATTCTGCAATTTTTTTATGTACCGATCAAGATTTGTATGTTCGTCTGTCAAACTGCAGTTGTGCCTCTAAATATTAAGTTCAAGACTGTCAAGAATACCTGAAGGGGCCATTGGCTTATTTTACAAAATTCTGGAATTTTTTTTTTTTTTTTAATACAGTTTTCGTAAATGTTAGCTTTAAAGATGCTGTTTGACCTTTCCCAGTATGTTGATAGAAATTAGTTGTTAAAATGTAATACATTAGCTGGTACATTGCTGGTCAGCTTCAACCCTTACTGATCATGGTTCCCAAGCTTTATTATGGTCAGTCATACTGTAAGTGTTGAGTGAAAACATTGACATTTAGCCAATGCTGTCCGTTTAGCCACCTAATGTGTGTTCTACAATATAAAACATTGGAACCTTTCAGTATTTTCTTAACCATAAAATCAAGGGTGAGGGCATGCTGGGAGATGTAGTCCAGCAACATCTAATGATCCTAGGTTACAAAACTTGTTTAGAGGGTCTGTGAGCCAACTTGTGCAAGAGGAAAGCAACTTTCTTTAAAGGTAAATATTACAAAACTGTAAACGGAAAGCAATTTAAAGGCAGAGACACACTGTCCGATTCAGGGCGATTAGTCGACCGGTGACAAATATCCTCCTCTTCAGGGGGACTAATTCCCCGAACTGCCTTCCCACCGGGTAGAATATAAATCGCCAGCAGGATGGCACTCGGTGCTTTGTTCTCCGAAGTTGCCTTATGAAGAAACTTCGGTCGACTTTGGAAAACTAAGCGCTCCGATTGCCATCCCACCAGTGATTTACACAGGGAGGTTAGACGCCCTGAAGATATTTGTCGTGGGGCACCGAATCTGCTTGTTTCTGCCAAAACAAATGTGTAGCTTTTTAAAAACCTCTCGCTTCCATCTTTTATGTTTTAGTTGTATAAACTGAGTAACAGCCTTTTGTCCCTGCCTAATATTGGGCCAATGGTGCACAACTGTATAACTTTCTGGTTTCTGAAACTGAAAGGATTTTCTATTCATTAACATCCCTAGATCATCCTAGCTCATAGGGTGCATGGAACACCCCTGCTAATTTGCATCTGTTTATGAGTGGGATCTGTCTTACTACTTGCCTAGTTTATATTTGTTACTGCAACTTTTTTCTTAACGCCTGGACTGGTCTCCAGTTAAAAGCTACATAGAGCACATTGCAGTGTGCAGTCCAGCATGGGACCAGTCATTAGACCTAAGCAATAGGATAGCTTCCGTTCATATGTAAAAGATGGAATTGTGCAGACGGGTTTTTGTTTTACACAGTTGGAAATTAAAGTAAAAGCCTAGTTATAATAAATCACTTCACTGCCACATTTTCTCTCCTCTATAGCACTCCATCAGCCGCACACAGACCTACAAGGAGTGGAATGGAAGTAGCAAATTGGCTTGTGGCACTTGTAAAACTAAATAAACCCAGTTAATGCATCTGTTGACCACAGCAGGGACTACATTTTTCTGCATCAATGTTATGGTGAATACTGGGTGGCAGATTCCTAAAGAAAAAAAAAAAACTGGCCAATCCAGTTCTCAGGAACTTCTCCCAGAAACCAAAATCTGTTGGATACCTCTCTTCCCCATTTTTGTATGATGGGCCATTTGTTCAAAATGAATTTAACATTAATTTTTTTAATGTACAGGTACAATGGCTGGATGTGTGACTTTTAATGTTGAATTAATGTATGTAGGAGTGTGAATATATTTTAATTGCTGCTGTAGGGTACTTTATAAAGTCCAAGAAGACCTTCTTTCTTCTAAGGTGCACAGTGGTGCCAAGGCTGTAAGGGTACGTCGGGTGCCATCTTTATCTTCCCTGTAAGCTGTTTTCTTGCTGGATTAGGACACTTGCAGTATTGCACAATTAGGGGGGAACTGTAAGAAAAATATAGTTGCTGCCTTTTATTTTATTTGTGCAAGTAGTCTTCCAACCTACAGAAAAGTGGCTTAGTATGTCTCCCTTCTGTCTTCAACTTGTTTGTACAGTTTAATCTTTTTATAAAATATGTAGATAAAACATGTGTAATAAAGAAATAGTTTATTAAATGTAAAGCCTCTAGTGGTTTTTGGACTTCAATAAGCAACATTCGCAAATGTGTTATTTTAATGAAGGAAAGCTACAGAGGCAGTTTATTGCCAATAGAGTAATCGCAATAGTGCGAGCTATAATACTGAGTAACTGTTGTAGAAGCTCTGTTTTATTATGTCGGCTGCCATTTTAGCTTGGTGTGACCTCACTTCCTGCCTGAGTCTCTTCCTGCTCACTCATAGCTCTGGGCTCCAATTACAACAGGCTCGTGGACAGAGCAAAGAGGTTTAAGCTGAAGGCAGGAAGTCTGATACAGAAGCCCATGTGTACACAATAGAAGGAAATAGTGTTTCTTTTGACAGAGGACTCGGAGCAGCATTGCTTTGAGGGTTTACTGGTGTATTTATATAGAGCTTTCTCATAAAGCTTACTTGGTTTTAACCTTTCCTTCTACTTTAAACCTTTAAATTTCAGTGGATTAAATTATTTGTAAATGTAATTGATATTAAAAACTAAGGATTCACCAAATCCACTATTTTGGGTTTAAGTTGCATATGAAGGGTTAAACCATGTGTCAAAATGAAGCTTCCTTTTCCACTTGCTGAGTCAAATTAGGATTTGGATTCCATTTGGCTAGGCACTTGGATTTTTCTTTTTTTCATTCCTGTCTCATGAAACATAGTTGCAGATAGGGATGCACCTAATACCAAACTGAATCCTAATTTGCATATGCAAAATAAGGGTGGGATGGGGAATATATTTTTATTTTTGGCAGTCATGACTTCCCTCCCAGACCCTAATTTGCATATGTAAATTTGGATTTGGTTGGGCAGAATGATTCATCCAAATCCTGCTGAAAAAGGCTGAATCCTGAATTCAGTGCATCCCTAGTTGCAAACCAGCGGCTTAAAGAGCTCCATGGCTGAAGCCATTTATTGTCAGACAACTGTTTACTCTTTTTAAATCATAATCACTGCACAAACTACCCAAATGATCCTGATCAGAAGTTTCCATCCCCTGGTGATTTGGCCTGATAACACGCACACAACTTGACACAAGGGTAGAACTACACACACTTTTGTAGGATGGTGTCCTACACGCATTCTACACGTCTGTGTTGTGTGGGTTAATATAATGGGACTGACACAAAAATCTGATACATAAACTAAATGTAAAAATTTCCATCCAACACAATGTACTTGCTGCTGCTTCATCTGACAAGATAAAAATGGATGGTGTTTTTTTTTTTTTAAAGTCTGATTAAAACATATTGACTGATGTAAACGCATGAACAAAAGACATGTCCAATCCAACTTTACATTCTAGCCTAGGGGTATTGGATTTTGTAGCATCCTACAAAGCTTGTGGTGTTGTGTAGAGTATCATATAAAATGTGACCCACAAAATCTGAAAAGCCTTTTTCTTCATGGTTAAAACCAGAGATACAGTAACATTTCAAGCCACACTCTGGTTCTTTTTCAAGCCTTGTAAAGAGCCAGGACATGGCTCGAAACATTCCTGTATCTCTGGTTGTAGCCATGAAGAAATAAAGGTTTTTTCTTTAAAAGGTAATGTTTTATTGATTTTAGAAATAAAGGCTTTTTAACTGAGAACGGTGCTGTTCTTCGTAGAAACTTCTGTATCAAGTGGATTTTGGCCACTTTTGGAATGTGCACTAAAAATCCAGAGGAGTGTTTAGATAGACTTTCCACAAAATCTGATGAAAAATGCTCCTCTAGGGTCAAAAAGGTTAGAATGGCTATTAATGTTAACATAATCACCTGTGATCTGTTTATTAGTGGGTGTGTATAAAAGGTCAGTGACTTTCTGGACTCCTGACAGACCCTTGCATCTTTCATCCAGTGCTGCACTCATGTTTTTTGGATTCTAAGCAAAATAATTGTCAAAGGATCTGCGGGAAAAGGTGTTGAAACTCTAATAAAGAAGTGGAAAATTAGGGGTTCTGTTGCAACCAAAGCACGGTTCGGTAGACAATATAAAATTTCAGCCACAACTGCCAGAAAAATTGTTTGGGATGCAAGGAAAACACCACAAATAACTTCAGGTGAAATACAAAAAATACGGGAGGAAAATTTGCACTGATCAGCCTGGAAGCTGCGCATGGGACATACTTAGACATTCCAACATGACAATGATCCAAAACACAAGGCCAAGTCGACCTGTCATTGGCTACAGCAAAATAAAGTGAAGGTTGTGGAGTGGCCATCTCAGTCTCTTGACCTCAATATCATTGAGCCACTCTGGGGAGACCTCAAACGTGCAGTTCATGCAAGACAGCCCAAGAATTTACAGGAACTGGAGGCTTTTTGCCAGGAAGAATGGGCAGCTTTCCTGTCTGAGAAGATTAAGAGCCTCATCCACAAGTACCACAAAATACTTCATGCTGTCCTTGATGTGAAAGGGGGCAACACACAATATTAATAACTGCGGTATGTAAACTTTTGATCAGGGTCATTTGGGTAGTTTGTGTAGCGTTTGTGATTTAAAAAGTGGACATGGTTGTCTGACCATAAATTGGTTTCAGCCAAACACTAACCATGAGTGAAAGAAAAGTGTGTTTTATCATTCATATTCTCTGAAATCATAAATTCAAAAATCCAGAGTATGAAAACTTATGAGCACCATTGTAAATGTAGAAAATGTTGTAAGGGGGTTGTTGACCTTTGAGTTAACCTTTAGTATGATGTAGAAAGTGATATTCTGAGACAATTTTCAATTGATTTTAAATTTTATTTGTGGTTTATTTAGTACCTCTCCAATTTGCATTTTCGGGAAATCTGTTTGCCAATGTCAAGATTATCTTAGTAACCATAAGACCTGTCTGACTACTTTTCTGAACTACTGTTACTTTGTAATAGCTGGATTTCAGCATAGAAAATTGCATTCATTCATTCTTAAGAAACCGGTAACTGTGATGGGTATATTAGGGGTTTCTGTGTTATGTGGGCCTCTATCAGATTTTGGTTTGGAAGCCGGAGTTCCCCTTTAAAGTGGAACCACCCCATTTAATGTAAACCATGTATAGCATTTAATCGCGCAACATTTTAGAATGCTGTTGCTCCTGTTTCCTGAAAACTGCAACGGTCTGGGGGTTTTTCTGTAGAAGCACTTGCCTTCTTTGGCCAGGGCCAGTACATGCTCTTTGGAGTAAAGTCAGATTTTTGCTTAGAGAGACTGACAATAGAAAATAACTTTTTTTTTTTTTTTTATTCTCACATTGTCTTGCCATTTATAAATTTGCCATAAATTTATTTACCTGATGCTTTTACATTGCCTTTCTTACTACCTTGTTCTTTTATGGGGGGCTGCCATATTTGTGCAGTAGTAGTCTGATTGAGAAGGGACAGTCAGGTTGGTGTCCATATCACTTTCAAGTTCTGCTTTTCACTGTACTGCACATGTGCTGGCCTGGATACAAGCATATTGCAGAAGTAGCCGTAGCAGGGGCAGTGTTAATGACCAGGAGCACCAACCTGGAGGATCATTGATTCACTGGGAGGTAACTAACATTTGGGACCTCTCCAGTGATTAAACTTTTCTTCTTTAAAGGACAAGGAAAGTGTGAAATAGAATAAGGCTAGAAATGCTGTATTTTGTATATTAAACATAAACATGAACTTACTGCACCACATGCCTAATCAAACAAATGATTTATGGTTTCAAAGTTGGCCACAGGGGGCTGTCATCTTGTAACTTTGTTAAACATCTTTGCCTGGCACTGCACATGCTCAGTATGGTCTGTGCTGCTTAGGGATCGTCCTAAATGATCAAAAAACAAAGCTGTTTGAGTTCTGCATGGCTGGTAAGTAAGGCAGCGGCTCCCCCTGCTGTTCATAAGTATGATTGTTTCCCTGCCAGAAGTTAGGGACCGTCTGACAATTCCTATCCACAGCACTAAATGAAGGGAGAATTTCACTGCATACATTCAGGTTTCTTATAAAAACTGTACACTTTTTTTAATTAAAGTATATTGGAGATAGATTTCTTTTTCATTAAAGAAAGTAAAAATGGGATTTTATTTATTTGCCTTTCCTTGCCCTTTAAAGAACAAGAAGAAAACTTCCACTTGTTAACATGTCTTTGCCAGGTAGGTTTTTCTTTTACTTGACAGTTACTCTATCTTGGGTGCAGTTAATACACAAATTCCTGAGTTATCTGGAACCTTTACACTATAATTTTACATTATCTAACATGATGATTGTTTTATGTGATGTTTGGCCTAGTTTGCTGCAAGCCTAAATGAAGCTACTCTTCCCTTGTATAGGGTTACATCAACCACCCATTCTATTGCAACTACAAGTCGACTGCATACATGTGTACACTCTCAACAGTCAAACTTTGTCAATACAACCATTCCTCAATACAGCAAATCCGGTCTCTCCTTGGCCCACCCTCATAGTGCATTAAAGGACATTTTCCTACCATGTATATAATTTGGCCATATCTTCCCCACCCAAGACACCTCATTTGTACTGCATATATGCCCTTCCTTTGGCAGTGGCATCACATTTTCATAAAACAAAGCCGCTTTTGCCCAGCAGCCATTTTCCCCGACGCATCGTCTGTAACATTGACCTCTGTAAACTAGACATATATGCTGTAAAGTTCATAGAATGCAGGTTTACACAGACACAACATACATGAGAAGTTCTGCTGAGGTTGAGCACTGTAATGGTTAAGCTGAGGTCAGGAGAAGAAAAAATGGGATTAGATGCCTAGAGCAGAGTTTTCCAATGCTATCTTTTCATTGGCTGTTAGGCTGGAGGGTGTGTTTAGTAATCTGAGTTGAAGAATTGACCATGCTCATGAGCCAGCAGCCAAAGTAAATTCCTGAGGGAGGGGACAGAGTGGGTTGGAGGAGGAGAAGGAGTTCTAAGTGATTAAAGAGATGCTGCCGCCTTACTGTTAACCTTAACAACCAGAGTGGCAGGTATCTAAAGCTTTCAAAGAGGCTGTTCATTGATTACATTTTTGTGGGGGCAGTTTACATGTCATTTAAAATTAAACCTGTTTTAAAATACACCTCCTAAAAACAGAACACCTATATACACAGTGCCGGATTTAAACCTGGTGTGCACCAGCACCCTCACCCCTCCAGCACAACCTGACCTTTCTCACGTGCACTCATGCTATATCAAAACCCAACACACCTTTCTTATTCCTGCTACTGACAATCTGCTGGAGTCCACGGTTCAAATACAGTGGTCTTTACTGATTCACGTCTGTCACTTACTGAGCTTAGGGACCCACTCACAATATACAGTACACATAGAATAGAAATTTCACAATATAAGGCTAATTAATTTATACAGATAATTACTACATGGCAGCACAGAAACCAGTGGAACTAGCATCAGAATTTAATAATCAGCCGTGTAGCATCAACTTATATTACAGGGGAACCTAATTTTCTGCTTGATAATTAGTGATGACCCCTAAGATTAGCTTCTCAATAGCTGCTCAGAGCCCACTGAGCATGTGAGTGTCACAGACACTTTCCAAGATGGTGACCCCCTGTGACAAGTTTGAAGTCCCGGATCATTGCTGCTATTGACAAGCTGAAACTTTAGGATTGCACAGTAAGTTCAGTATATAAAATATGGCATTTGTAACCATATTTATTTTTAGGGTTTAGTTCTACTTTAATAAAATGATTGTTTTGACAAGCACATTTAAGCAAGAATTGTGGAGTGTGTTTTTATAAAACACACTCCACAATTCTTGCTTAAATGTGCTTGTCAAAACAATCATTTTATTAAAGTAGATCCAAAAGGGCCGTTTGTAATTAACATGATTTGTGTTTAAATCTAGCTGCTGTAGTCCTGCCCCATAGGTATATTTCTATGTCTGGCACTACTCACTAAGCATTTTTTTTTTCTTATTAAAATTGTCGGGAATTCTTGTCTCCCATCCACCTCATAACAGACATTTTTCTCATGTTCTCCCTAACCACCTTAGATTCTCTATGTGCTACTGATTAGAAACGGTGAAGATGATGACAGACAGGACAAAGGCCAAGCAAAGTTGTTGCAATGTTTGACCATATGTGGGCAGTCTATTAAATGTTCTTGTGAGGAATGTGGAGCTCTGCTATAAACTGCACTAAAACTGCCTGTTCTCTGTGGGAGACTCACAAATAAGAGCGTCCTGGGCTAGACACCCAAACATGGTTGAGTTCCAGCTGTAGCGAATACTTAAAATAAATGAGCAGGAGGTTGCTGTTTGCAAGCCGAGCCATAGCAACGGTAAAATAAAGTCACTGGGATATGATACAGCTTTGTACTAATGTGAATGCATCCAGCATGTGCTTTCCTGCTCCCTGGTGAATTATTGCTGCTTTCATACAGGGGACCAGCCAAGGGAATTGAAAATGTTTAATAGAGGAATAGCTTTAGAAATCTGATGCCCATACCTTTTACATTACAGGTCACTTTAAACTGACCAATGTGTCTTAAACAGGGTTTTTTTTCTTTATAAATCCCCTCCATGCACAATGCCAGCATACAATAGGACATTGCTGTACAATAGAACTACATATAGAGAAAACCTGTCCTTGATCCTTTGAGCTTACACTCTAGTTATAGCGTGCACTGAACCTGCTTTTTTATTTTCCAGGGGATCTGACCAAACTGTTCCATTTCAGACATTAAAATGGACATATTTCCATTAATTTTAATACGATTCAGAGATTGATGCAGGTACAGGTCCTGGGGCTTTCTAGGTTAACTGATCTTTCTGTAATTTGGATCTTCATACCTTAAGTCTACTAGAAAATCATGTAAACATTACATAAACCCAATAGGCTGGTTTTGCTTCCAATAAGGATTAATTATATCTTAGTTGGGATCAAGTGCAAGCTACTGTTTTATTATTACAGAGAAAAATGAAATCACTTCTAAAAATGTGCATTATTTGGATAAAATTGAGTCTATGGGAGACTAGCCATTCTGTAATTCTGAGCTTTCTGGATAACTGGTTTGTCGATAAGGGATCCCAGACCTGTATTGAGATTATTTGTGGTTTTTGAGTTATTTAGCTTTTTATACAGCAACTCTCTAGTTTCCAATATCAGCAATCTAGTTACTAGGGTCAATTCGCCTAGCAACCATGCATTTATTTGAATAAGAGACTGGACTATGAATAAGAGAGGGCCTGAATAGAAAGATGTGTATAAAAGAATCAATAACGATACATTTGTAGCTTTACAAAGCATTTGTTTTTAGATAGGGTCAATAACCCCCCTCTTTTGAAAGGTGGAAAAAGCCAGAAGAAAAAAGCAAATAATTAAAAAAAACTGCAGAAAATATTGACCAGTTGAAAGTTACTTAGAATTGGCCAGTTTATTTTATTCTAAAAGTTAATGTAAAGGTGAACCCACCAAGTGCTTATTCCTACATGCTGCATTTGAGTTTCATCTGCATTCAAAATAATTAATTACCCATATGTAAGGGCCATACCCCATGTTTTAGGCCAGGGGTTCCAACCCTTATTACCCACTAGCATCATTCACATGTAAAATTAGTTAAGGAGTAATGTAAGTGTGGGAAATGTTCCTGGGTGGTGCAAAGTAAATGATTTGGCTATTTTGTATTTGTAGCCCCAAAGTGGACTGTCAGCCAATAGGAGTCTCTGGTAATTTACCTTTGTTTTTATACAACCAAAACTTGCCTCGAAAACAGGAATTAAAATAAAGCACCTGTTTTGGGGCCACTGGAAGCAACATCCAAGGGGTTGGTGGGCAACATGTTGCTCTTGAGTCACTGGTTAGGGGTCATTGTTTTAGGGCAGCTTTGATCCAATGAGATGTGACTGCCGTATGCAAATGCTGCAAGCTGCGTCTACATCCAACAGTTGTCACATCGTCACAAAGCTGCGATACCATCCGACTTTTGTATTACTTACACCTTATTTCTGTCTCATCCGAAGTGACGCCTGCGTCTTTGCAGATCACGCTCAAAACGCTCGTGGAGTTCTGCCCTTAGACTAAGATCAGTCTGGAATAGCAGTGTCAATGGGAGGCAGCTGTCTATAAGCCCAGCCCTTCTCTGCCAGCACAATCGTTTTTATAATTTTTTTTATTATATGTTCAATGTATCTGTTGCCTTTGCCTCAATAATAAAGCATCCTCCACCATCAGAGCAGTTTCTGAATTGTAGCCAGAATGTGTGTTTGTTGCTCACATTTCATCTGTCACTCTGGGTGACCGTTTCCATTAAATCTAAAGCCACGTTTCACCAGCTGATAAATACAGGGAATATGTCCTGTTTACTATGAGCCTTAGGGCAGAACTACATGGACGATTACGTTCCGTTTTCAGTGCATCCGGCGCTTGGAGTTAAAACGCATTTGATAAGTCACGTGCGACAAAATCAAGCAAACTAATAGAAAGTTTGCACGATTGATATGACATGACTGTCGGAGGAAAACGTTGCGAGCTGCGTCTTCATACGAGAGTTGTGTTGTCGGATCAACCATGTGACACCATCCAACTTTCTATTAGCTGGCTTGATTTTGTCGCATGTGACTTATCAAATGTGTTTTAACTCCAAGTGCTGGATGCACTGAAAACGGAACGCATTCGCCCGTGTAGTTCTGCCCTAACAGTGTCTGTTGGTCATCGCAAGCGGCAATGTAGTAAATAGGCCAGATAGCTAAGGAGTTAATTGGTGTGGTTCTGTCTAACTGAACAAAGGTCAATTCAATCCTTGCCATAGAGCAAGGAAGGTAAGATGCCTACCAGGAAGTAGATTCTTGGAATTTGTCAATTGTGACACTGTTTCAACAATAAAGCAAAATGGCTTTCCCATACTGCACTGCTTTAAACAATTTTTTTTCTGTCTCTCAAGGTCTATTCTTTTTTTTAAGGACAAGGAAAGTTAAACTAAAGAAGTAGCTAGAAATGTTGTACATTATATTTTGTGCTTCTGTAACAGCCCAAGGCAACCAAAGCCCTTTAGCAGTAAAGATCTGTGTCTCCCCAGTAGGTGCTCCAGTAGCTCCCCATCTTCTTTTCTGCTAATTCACTGATTCACATGCTCTGTGCTGCTGTCACTTACTGAGCTTAGGGACCCACTCACAATATACAGTACATATAGAATAGAAATATAGTCACAATATAGGGCTGGTTAGTCATTAATACAGATAATTACTACATGGCAGCATATAAACCAGAGCAAATAACACCAGCCCTGTAACATCAGCTTATATTACAGCCAACCTCATTTTCTGCTTGATAATTTGCGATGACCCCTAAGCTTAGCTTCTCAACAGCTACTCAGAGCCCACTGAGCATGTGAGAAGTTTGAAGTCCTGGATCATTGAGAAGCTGAAACTTGGCTGGTGCAATAAGTTCATTATATAAAACATGGCCTTTTTAGCCATATTCATTTTTAAAGTTTAGCACTAGTGACCATTTCGCTGTGGGTTTAGTTTGAGAAAGCATGGATTTTTGGCATGTTAGGTGAAGGCATGTTTATCCTGTAATAGCATTGCTTATTTCAGTGGCGCATTTAGTGGTGCAATCATCATTTGGCTGATCAGTAAAGGGGAAGTTGTGCTCAACACAAAACATTTTTAAAATAGAAGACAAATTTTGTGCTTACTCTTAATTATATGTTAAGGACATTAAAAGCTTTTTTTTAACAAGCTACTAAGAAAAAGACAAAATAGGGTTTGTCTTTCCATATATTTTAATGCATTCAAGCTGGCCAAAAGATCAGTTATCATTGGTCTGGCCAGTCATATACTTCCTTTCATCTGATTCATAAAAATTCAGTTTCTTTAGGCATTTGCAGTTGCTCCTTTAAGCTAGATCAAAAATGCAGCACTAGAAGCAGCTCCCAAGACTTCATTAAATCACTTGACTAGTTCTAATACATTAGATGCCAAAAGCCTGGACATGTATTCCAATATCTCATAAGGCTCCTCCTATAGCTTGAAAATGATGCTTTAGGCAATTTATGCCAAATACAGATGTGCCCAGAGTTCATAAATGAGCTGCACCCTGTCTGTACCCCTATATGACTGATCAGCCAGCTAACCCGAGTGTTTCTGGCATATAAAGAGCTGCTAACTGAAAGCCTGGTATTAGCAGCTGAAAACTGCTTACAAAGCCATAAAATAGAAAATGAATATTATGCTTACAGCAAGTTCTGTGTAAGTTTACATTGCTTTTCTATTTGGGTTTAGATCCCCTTTAAGGCAATACTGAAAATTTTCATTCCAGTTAGGGAGTTCTATTGGTATGTTGCCCCATTTATTTTGGTACATGTGAAAATCCACTGCTGTCTGCAGAATATCTGAAAGCCGCCAAACTGGACAAGTTGCGGAGTCTGAGCTGTTGGGATATTCTGTATGCAGGAAATGTGTATTTGTTTCTGTCCGTTCCAAAGCATATCTCTTGTAGAAGAATTCCACACTTGAACATCTTGGCATGAAACGAATAGCTCGCTGCTGTCTGACCCTTCTTAACTGCGTGCCAACTTCAAAACTAAAATGCCTGTTGGAATAAGGCTCATGTTTCCTGGATTATCCTTATGTATGACTCCAGAGGAACCCTTCTCCTCAAGCATCTTAACATGAAGCACTTCTTCCAGGCTCTTGAATATCTGCCAAAGATTTAGAACATTTAATACCTTGGTTTGGTCTGTTTGCTGTTTGGTCGATTTTGCACCTAGTTTTCCCAGTCGACAGAAAAGTAATTGGTACAAAGTTTAATAAACCACAGACACCCCAAACATATAAGAAAATCCATCATTTACAGCCAAGCAAAAGAAAAATTAAAGGCGCACACCCAAAACATCAATGTGAGGTGCAATACTTACAATAAATTAGGAATATTTCAAGAAAAGTGTAAATTGCACATTCCAAAATAATTTTAAAAATCCATTCATTACATCAAAAGAACATAATTACATTACATTTGTATTTTGCCTGACAAAGGGGCGTGGGTACTATGAAAGCTTGCAATTGTTCAGTTAGCCAATAAATGGTATCACCAAACTTTAGGTTTTCTGCACTATGGCTAACATGGTACAACATCTGAAAACTATGGAAAGTTTAATTATGTAATAGTGTTCCAGAATAATGTATGTGTAAGCATACACATACAGCCAATGGTGTCTAAAAGCCAGTAACCTCAGTAGTGATTGAGCCAGGGATGTTTGGGAGACTGTACCCCAGAAACTAGACATTAGAAGGCGTGTCAGTATTTATTTAATAAACAGGTTAACTAAATGTGGCCTTAATACCATTAACAAATACTGTGTATGGGATCCTTCAGCCATGGTTTATCCATGTACTAAAGGTGGCTATAGACGCACAGATAATATCATACGAAACTAATTTTCGTACAATATTCGGTGCGTGTATGGTGGGAAATGAGCCGACCGATATCGTCAGAAGACTTCAATATCTGTTGGCTCCTCGATCGGGCTGGACGGAAAATTTTAATCAGATGCCTTTGAAGGGACCGTTAACATCGACCATTGTTAGTGCTGAATCATCAGATACAGGTAAAATTCTTTTCCGAGAATTGTTATGTCTATGGCCGCCTTAAGAGTTTACTAAGATGGAGAGACCTTTGTTTCACCAGCAAGTGATTAGGTGGCACTGTATCAAAAGAAATGCAGTATATAAGTAAGCTATATGTACGGAAACACTGCTGTCCCAATTCTACTCACTTTGCACTAAACAGAAATTCACATTGTTTGAAAAGATGTCTTCCACCAAATCGTCGTATCCCCAATCATGTTCTACAAAATAATAGTTTTGAATGCAATCTTAGACACTGAACTGCAAATATTAGATGCTCAGGTCTGTACAGGTTGAAAGCAAATACCGGTTTTATGATTTAATGGCACTGTGGCATCAGATCTGAGGAATTCTGAGATTAGATATAATGACTGAAACTGAACTAAACTCTATGATGTACAATTTTGCATGTAGCCATCTTTGCAACCACAGTTGTTAAGAATGAGAAGCCAATTGATCATCATACCTGCTGTAAAGCCTTTTAACCCCACTGCAGAACAATGGGCCAGGGCATATGTGTGAAGAAGTATAGGCTCAGAAGTATCCATTATGATTTCACCACACTTTCATTTTAATGAAATTAGAGTGTGGTCAAAGATTTACCTACAGTTTCAATGATTAACAGCCATCATTTATGTGAATGAGTCAAGACTGGAAAAGCATTGGACCCACGACTCATGTGATGGAATCTGGCACAAATGTGTACGACCAAAGTGCACTGACCCATCAATTTGTCCCCAAGTCATTGGGCATGTGACCCCTGCTAAATGCCAGTTGGCCGTGATGCCATTCACACAAATATTGATCATTGCAGCCTTATTTTGTAACTGATCAAAGTGAAATGAAATGAAGAACCAACCCAACACACATACACATTGCAGCTTTGCTGGCCTGATTGGCCTTTGTTGCCAGTTTTGCTTTCCATTATCATTAAATGTATATGAAGCTCTTTACATGATGTTTTTGAATTCTTAAAGATCCTCCTAAAGGCTGAATAAATTATAGTTCTGTGAGTTCAGTGGCAGAAATGCATATTATTATTATTATTATTAATAATAATAACATGTACAATATATAGGGCCAGCAAATTTTGTAGCACTGTTTATATGCACCGGTATGATACCAGTTGGTCATACTGAATATTTATTGCACCATATACTACAGAACTGGAAAGTGCCTATTTGGGGAATGGTTCTTATGTCGAAAAAATGTGTATCTCCACATGTCTTTTATTAAGATATTTTATTAAGCTGTACATCAGTGTTCCAGTTTGAATAATCATTTTGCCACATTAATTCAGAGTTGCTATTTTTTTGTGAGGAAAGGCATTTTTTTTCTCAAGTGAACATGAATTTTCAATACTTATTTCCATTATAACAAATGGGAATCTCTTGGCTTGTGGCAAGTGAGGAGCTTTTGCTCAGAACATGAAAATGAATCCATTGTACCACTAATAACAGTGTCTAGGCAACATCCAATCCAAATTGCTGGTATAATATTGCAGAACAGTCTCATCTCATCTGTTTTTATAATCTTCCTTTGCTATTTTAGCTTGTTTCCCTCACCCTAAGGGCACATTCATACATTGTCGTCACTAATATGTTTATATAAAGGATACAGCAAATCTGTTACTGTTGGGTTCTACTCAATAAAATACCAAACATTCACCTGAATTCTGAACCCCATCTGAACCCTAATTTATACGTAACTGCATTCTGCACATTTGTTAATGCTCATTTGACTGTGCCGGCTGCTTTATAAATGCTAAAGCCAAAACAGTGTTTGTCTTGACTGGAACAAAGGAATTAGTTTGTATTGTATAAGGAGCTATTATTGGTTGGAATCATTTAGGGTTTTAAAGGTAACTGAACAGTGTACCTATTCTAAGCAAATAAAAAGAAATGTGCTCTCCCATACCCACATGCACCTGTGAACTCTGTTCTGCTTCACTAGACTTGTGGTATGTCACTATTGCTATTTAATGCGTTGGGCACAATGAACAATCCGTAGTTTGGAATTTTCCATGAAGGCGTGTTCTTTATTTGTGAAAAAAGGGCCAATTGCTCCAAAGGATGCAGCTGTGCAGCAATTATCAGTACCAAATTAACAAAGCCATTGCTTTTATTTTAGTATGATACATTTAGACGTGAAGCCAGCCATCCAATACTGTGCCAGATGGGTATTCATTGTATGTGTAGTAAATATGTTATTCTATCTTTCCTTCTGGTCTAAAAATAAATCTAGAAATAGTTGGGCACAGAGATGTAAAGTGGGTTGGTTGATACATTTGAAAAAAAATGAATGGTCAAGATAACGCTATTCCATAATAGAGAAAAAGACTGAATTGGACCATTTCATGGTAAAGGAAAGTAAGGCAAATGAAAAACCTCATGATCTTTTTCTTGGTACTGCTTATGGAATGTTAATCTATATAAAATGTCCATTTGTGCAGGTGTGAAGCCATACAAAACAAAGAGACCATGACAAAAATGTTTTTCCTTTGTATTTTTGAAGAAGGAACACTTCTGCCAGACTAATGCCAGACCTGGCGGGATAAATAAAGGCCAAGAATCCTCCCCTAAGCTGACATTATCCTTCTTCCTTGCCGGCACCTGGAACCACTGTGTTGGCCTTGGCGTGGGCACATGCTGTAGATTTCAGTGCCCAAATGTATACCCACTGGTTTATTTCAAAATTTGCTACATGTGCCTACACCCAGGCCAATGCAGTGGTTCCAGGTGCAGGGAAGGAAAAAGACTGTTGCCATAGTAGGGGTTGATTTTTTACCCATCTACAGGCCAAGAATTCACCATGTCAGGCATTAGCCTAAGAAATAATATCACTATGTTGGAATCAGGCCTGGACTGGCAATCTGTGGGTTCTGGCAAATGCCAGAGGGGCTGCTATAAGGTGCCATAGAAAGTCAGTATTTAGTGGGCTGGTGGGGGCTGTTTGGGCCTCTGTGTGGGCTGATTGGGCCTCTGTGGGGGCTGTTTGGGCTTCTGTGTACCTTAATTCTCAGTCCGGACCTGGTTGGAATTGCTGTGCCTGCAAGTCGAGTTGCAATGTTGTGGAATACTCAGATGGAGGAAGGCAACAATGGATTCGTTTTTATAAACTACCAGGATATTTCAAAAATGGCTTTTTTAACCCGGAAATTCGGCTCTTCTATTGTCGTGCTCTCTGCACTAGCGTCGAGGACCGTCCCCTGGGGTGGGGGCGGCAAAAAGAAGACGGCCTCAGGTGGCATATTTGTTTGATTTGTACAGTTATCACTCGCTTGTGGCCCCTCAGCCATTGATGAACTACACCAACCAGGCGGCTAGAGGCTGCTGGGAGTGATATAGTAACACCATTCTAGATTACTTTAAGGGGCAGATTTACTAATGGTTGAATTTCGAAGTGAAAAAACTTTGGGGGGTCATTTTTGATTGTATAAAAATAGCTTGATCGTATCGTTTGAATCGAACAATTCAAACGATTTTGTGCAAAATCCTTCCTAGGACTTTTCAGGACAGGTTCTAGGAGGTCCCCCATATGCTACAATGGCAATTTGGCAGCTTTAAGGTGGTGAATTCGAAGGATTTTAAAGGGACAGTACTTGAATTTTTTCAATTCGAATCGAATTTACTTTGAAATTTGAATTTTTTAAATTTTATTTGAATATTCACTTCAACCCTTCATTAATGTGCCCCTTAGAATTACATTGTTTAATCAAAAAGTTGCTCCTTTAAGTTGTAACCTCTAGTGTCATGATGTGGAAATGACTTCATTAATTTCTGCATGAACCAGTCTAGACACTCTTCCTCCTCAGTTCTTCTTCATTAGACTCCTTCATGAGTAACAGGACTGAGAGCTAGTGAGGTCAGTCTGGGTAGTACACACTCCCATCTGCACAACCTGTGAGCACGGATACAGCTGCATCCTCCTGAATGTATGTAATAACCCTCTGCACTAAGGCTTTTCACAACTCTGCGCAAATTCAAGGAGGAAAAATCATTAATATTGTCCTCTTCATCCTCTCTGCAGGTTCATTCCAGCAGTTTTACCTTGATATCAAATGTATTTTTGTTCCTGTATGCTGAATTTGTTCCATGGCTTTCTGCATAGTCAGACGCCAAGCAAAACCACAAAGAGGCAGCTGGATCTTCCCGTGGCTGTCGGCCATTTTTTAAGAGTGCTTAACCCCATCAGTAACATGGCTCCCCGTTTTCTACAATCAAAACTACTATTTATAGGAGTTCAGCCAATGATACTGATTTGGATGATCAGTGTTTGGGTAAATGTAATTTTATTATAATATTACACTCATTATAGAGACCAATAGACCAGCTACAGGAAAGAGCAGACATGACATTTGTCCTTCAGCCTAAGAGTGGCTCCTTGGCTAAAAAATTTCTTGTAATAACTTTATATATGGAATATCTGTCCACTAATGTTTGCCAGGGAGGAGCAACATGCAGCTGTTAAACTACAATCCCATAGGGAATTGTATATTCATTCAAGACTAGCAGGGCCACAGTTTAAACACCAAATTTAACTTAATTCCTATAAGTTGGGATGCCCAACCTTCCTGCATTTCCATGATTCCCTCTATTCTATCTCTGGTCCCGAGCAGAAGCTGTAGTCTCAGTAAATAATGCATAGAGACAGTAAAGGCTTGTTTTCATACAATTTATATATATATATATATATGTATACACACACACCAAGATGCTTCTATGCTTGAACTTCTTTTTTTCAGATATGCGTCTTGTTAGCTTTTTAAACAGTCGAACACATTTTGCATTCAGGCGCTCACCAATTATATACTGTGGTTCGGGTACTTTAGCCCTGAATCCGCCACTGGTTTATTATCATGCACCATTTTTGAATACAGGCAACTATTCAATATAGCCAGCGCCAAGAAAGGGTAAGGGATTCAGGGAGATTAGTCACCCAAAACAAGAGGCGATTAGTCGCCAGGCAGGCAAATTTGGGTGATTTCACAAAGCGCACTGCAGCTTGTGAATTTTTGCAGGCGACTTTTCATTTTAGCCAGCGCGAGACAGGGGTAAGCGATGATTCAGGGAGATTAGTCGCCCAAAACAAGAGGCGATTAGTTGGCAGGCGACAAATCTCCCAGAATCGCCTGGTGTGGACTAACCCTTACAGAGCTAATCTATTATACATATGGGGGAAATTCACTAAGCGGCGAAAATTCGCTAGCGTTGCCTTCGCTAATGTTCACGCACTTCGCCAGGCTAATTTTCGCCAGCGCTACGCATATTCACTAAAGTGCGAAGTTACGATAAGGTTGGCGAACGGTAGCCTAGTTACGCTAGTGTTACTTTCGCCAGGCAAAGCGCATTTACGCTAGCGATGCCTAATTTGCATATGCCGCAAATTTCAAAGTATAATAGAAGTATATGTTACAGCCACTACACTACACAAGCCCAGGAAACCATTAATAAATAAAATAAAGTTGTCGTATTGCCCTACATGTGCCCCCTGTATAATTGAGTTGCCATATGTTAGGAAATGTAGGGGGGAAGGAGAGTAACCCCCCAAAAAAAAATTCGCTCTTTTTCAGACTATCACCTTAGAAAGGTAAAACATGCCAGCGTTTTTTTGGGACAGAAAAAAAATGCCAATTTTTTTTTTCAAACTCCTATCTATTGTATTGAACTTCGCCAGGTCTGACCTGGCGAAGTAACGTCTAGCGTAAGTGGTAACATTCAGTAAAATGGTCATCTTAGTAAATTTGCGTACTTACGATCCTCAGTCAGTGCTCAACTTCGCCTGGTGTAAGGGTGCGAAGTTGCGCTAGTCTATCTTCTTCGCTAGCGAAAATTCGCCAGAGTCGGTTTTAGTAAATTTCCGGTTACAAATTGATGTCACGCTGGCGAATTAGCGCTAGCGTTAGATGCTTTGGGCTTTAGTGAATTTCCCCAATGGTATTTATTTTATAATTTGGACTGATGTTAAGTTTTATCTCCAAATGAAAGGAACAGCTATTCACCCCCTAGCTGTGCTAATTTATTTATGGACAGTGGGAATCTGTACCTGCGATAAAAAAAAAAAAAAACATAAAAAATTGGAAGAAAAAAACTCTGCAACTAAAAGCTGTAGAAGTCAGTGGACAGAGTCTCCCCAAATATAAAAAAATTTATGTTTAATTTGTTTTTCAAGTTTATGAAAATTGTCGAGATTTAGCAGCCTTGTTGACAACAAATGGAACAATTTTGTTTTTGTTTGCAAGCAACTTTTTCATAACTACAACATTCAAGGGCAATTATTCTATTCAAGTTTTTCTTTAAATATGCTAGTGCTCCAGAAATAAAAAATACGATTCTGTTGCGTTTTATTTCCTCTGATCAAATTTTTATTTTGCTTGAACACAACAATTCATGAATCTGCCCCATACTGTTGTCTAGTTCTAGTATAGTATTGTATAAAATGAATATGGAGGACTGCTTAGATTCAGAGTAAGAACTAAATAGGTCTATTTGTGGAACTGACTAATGGGCATAGTTTACAGATTGTTCAGATCTGTAGTAAAATTAATTTTAGCATTTAAATCTGACCGTGTTTCAGAAGGCAAATATTTACCAAACTTTATTGTTAAAAACATTGCCTTTAATTACTGTTGTTAGTACAGTAAATGTTTTGATAACATCCTCCAAGAACTGTTTAGTAGGGTTAAGCTGGATGGATGAGGAACAGTTCACTGTCTTTGCCAATTACTGCATTTTAAAGAGATAGAATATTAAGATGAACTCAGCAAAACTTCTAAATTGCTGATGGGTAATGTAAACTGAAAAGACTTGCAAGAGACTTTAAAGGAACAGTTCAGGGTAAAAATAAAAACTCAGTAAATAGATAGGCTGTGCAAAATAAAAAATGTTTCTAATATAGTTAGTCAGGCAAAAATGTAATGTATAGGCTGGAGTGACTGGATGTCTAACATAACAGAACACAACACAACATCCTGCTTTTCAGCTCTCTAAATCTGAGTAAGTCAGTGACTTGAGGGGGGGCCACATGGGACATAACTGTTCAGTGAGTTTGCAATTGATCCTCAGCATTCAAAAGCAGATTCAAAAGCAACAGTTATGACTAATGTGGCCCTCCCTCAAGTCACTCATTGGATACTGCCTGGTAACCAGGGTAACCAGTCAGTGTAAGCAAAAGAGAGCTGAAAAGCAAGAAGTAGTTTTCTGTTCTCTTCTGTTAGGTTAGACTTACAGTCACTCCAGCCTTTATACATTACATTTTTGGCTAACTAACTATATTGAAAACATTTTTTATTTTGCACAGCCTATCTATTTACCAAGGTTTTACTTTTCAACCGAGCAATTCCTTTAAGGTGCCTTTTATTACAAAATACAGTAGAGATTGCTCTATATTAGGCAGAATAAATGCTTTACTAATTTCCTAGTAATTTTTCATTTGTGACTGATTTACATTTTCTTTAGCATATTAAAGGGGAAGATCACCTTCAAATTACCTTTTAGAACGTAACAGAATATGCAGTTCTTAGTAAGTTTTCAATTGGTCTTTTTACATAGTTTTTTTTTACTTATCTTCTGGCTCTTTCTCTTTTTTAAATGTGGGGGACGGGGAGTTACTGACCCCAGAAGTAAAAAAACAAAAAACTTTTGCTCTTTGGGGCAACCCTCATTGATATTATTATATTTCATTATTTGTCTTGTAATATTCATATATTGTTTTGACATTCCAATGTTTCAATCATTGGACCAAAGCAACCATATAGCTCTGAAATTCCCTTCTGATGATCTGCTGAACAAAAAGCCAAAGACTTTAAAAAACATAACACAGTAAAAAATAAAGACCAGTTGTAAACTGTCTCAGATTATCACTTTCTACACCAGATTAAATGTTGATTTAAAAGTGCACAACCCCTTGAAGACAGCATTGTGTACCTGTAATTGAGCCAAAATATATCTTGGTTGCTAATGATTTTTTAATGATTGGATATTATAGTAATCTCTAGGTTTGGCATTCTACTTTACACATTACCCCTTGTCCAGAAAAACACTGGGTCTTAGAGTGATTGTTCACCTTTAACTTAACTTTTAGTATGATGTAGAGATTGATATTCTGAGACCATTTTTTATTGTTTGTGATTTTTGAGTTAATTAGCTTTTTATTCAGCAGCTCTTCGGTTTGCAATTTCTGGTTGCTCGGATCCAAATGACCCTAGCAACCATGCATTGATCTGAATAAGAGACTGGTATATGAAAAGTGACCACCCCTTTAAAGGGATACTGTCATGGGAAACCATGATCTAGTAGACTTCTGCACTGAAATCCATTTCTCAAAAGAGCAAATAGATTTTTGAAAATCTGACATTGGGCTAGACATTTTGTCAGTTTCCCAGCTGCCCCTTGTAATGTGACTTGTGCCAGCACTTTAGGAGGGAACTGCTTTCTGGCAGGCTGTTGTTTTTCCTTCTCAATGTAACTGAATGTGACGCAGTGGGACCTGGGTTTTTACTACTGAGTGCTGTTCTTAAGCTGGCCATAGAAGTAAAGATTTTTGAAAGATCCAGTAGTTATCGTGAGACCACGATTGTCTCAAAACGATCGTTTAAATGCCTGATGTGTCCATCAACTAAAAAGACCATTTCAGGCGATATTGCCAGCAAAACTGAAGGATCGCAGCCTGCTTGCGCTGCAAACATAGGTAGATTGCAAGGGGACCGATAAAGATTTTCTAACCGGGCCGATCAATCATCAGACCAATGTCGGACGAAGAATCGTAAGATTAACGATGGTTGGTATCCCACTAACCGCACGATAATTTGACAGATTGGTCGGACTTCCCTAAGATCGGTCGTTCGGCAGGGAAATATCGTTGCGTCTATGGGGAGCTTTAGATCTACCAGGCAGCTGTTATCTTGTGTTAGGGGGCGGTTATCTGGTAACCTTCCGATTGTTCTGTTGTTAGGCTACTGGGTGGGGGAAAGGGAGGGTGTGATTTCACTCCAATTTGCAGTACAGTGATTGAAGTTTATCAGAGCACAATTCACATGACTTGGGGCAGTTGGGGAATTGACAATCTGTCTAGCCCCATGTCAGATTCCAAAATGAAAGATAAAAAAATCTATTAGCTCTTTTGAAAAATGGATTTCGATGCAGAATTCTGCTGGAGCAGCACTATTAACTGAAAAAAGAAAAAGAAACATTTTTTCCATGACTGTATCCCTTTAAGCATTCTGTGTAATAGATCCCATACCTGTATGGGCATCAGTTATGTTGAGCTTCCAGGTCTCTCTGCTCTTACCTGATTATATATATATATATATATATATATATATATATGTATGGTGAATAAAGTACCCCTTTTGTAAATTATAAGGATATTATAAGTTACCGAGGAACTCCGAGGTAACTTCTAATATCCTCATATTTTGCAACTGGGGGTACTTTATTTATTATAATACACTAGTTTCAGCGAGTCATGTGACAGAAATGACATCAGAACTCACCGTTTATAAGGATATAATTTACAAGATATTTACAGCTTTTGTGTATTATATACATATAGTATATGCATTTAGTCTATAGCAGAAAGAAAAACAAAATGTTTCTAGGAGGTTGTACAGTTCGCAGTATGTACAGTATTTTTCATAATCAACTTTCATGACAATGGAGACCAGCCAACATTACATATTTATCAGTGAGTTCATCTGTGTCATTAGTAGTCTGAAAAACGTCCACATCAAAATGAATCTGCAGAAGGTAGAGGCACTTCAACTGCTCTTAACTATCAAAAGCTTGCAGTTCCTTAAACGTAGGGGAAAAAACGAAATAACAGTGTATCAAATGCAATAATCGTAAACTTCACAAGACTGGAATAATATAAGTCATACATACATCTGTCTGGAAGGGAATAGTACTGGTAAAAATGAGCCTGAACATAACATCGGAATGAGAGAGAACCCAGAACACCAGCCAGGCTATGATTCTGCACTGTTACCAAGGAGTTGCTAAAACAAGTGCACTCACACCAGACAAGGGCTCTTTCCAGCACTCAACAAAGTAAAGCAATATTATAAATAATAATTCTTCATGACGGCTCTGTAATAATGTCTTGCCAAGACTGGCTTTTTTAGAACACGGTACAAACACAGTGCAGTTAAGTTGGCTTTCTGCTGTGAGAACCCCCCCACCCATCTGCACTTAACCCATTCTATTCTGCAAACAACATTTTTGTTCAGTAAGTACTGTATACAATGTGCAGCCGTGGGTCTCTTCACTCTGTTTTGGAGAGCAGATATCAGCAGCAATCTGTTAAATTCAAGGCACAAAGTACAAAAAAAACCCCCAGTGCATTGCTCCAGTGCACCCTGCACTGCACATAGGAAATTATTCTTTTATCTCTGTATAAATTAAGGATATTAATATGACACAGTTTACACTAGATCAAAAATGTGCCAACTATTTATTGAGAGACGTTGAGTGCAGTTATCAGAGTATAGTGAGCAGTAGTTTCTGGTATGTATAAGATTAACAGCAGTGTTTAAAACTGTTGTGTTTGTGGAATAGGGAATAGCATGGTGGTTCATTGGTTGGCATGTCTGCCTTGCAGGACTGGAATCATGAGTCTGATTCTGGCCATGGCTGGAACTATCTGCAAGGAGTTTATAAGGACCATTTCTGTTTGCAAATGAAAAGTGCAATTTTAGATGCAAGTCACAATGTGTTTTGCCCATAATGCAATGTTTTTTTTTCTCCCGCAATTTTCCAGTGTTCTAGAGCGTCAATTAGAGCAGTTGATCACTGTTCCTTAGAAGAGGTGGGGTTGGAAGCATTAACAACCGTGTGGAAGTGCATAATTACTTTTGTCAGTGTGCGTTATCAACTGTGTCCATTTTAGAGCACTTGTGCCAAAAGTTGGTGCTATTATATATTTATACAGATGTGTTTTTGTAGGTGGCTATTATATGGTTCCAGGTACTCTGTCAATGGAATTGACCTAAGTGTGTGTGAATGTGATAGGGGCCTAAACTGTAAGCTCCACTGGAGAAGGAACTAATGTGAATGATGATTACTCTGCTTTAAGCACTGTATAAATATATGTGCCAGCACTATAAAAAATGAATAATAATAATTATAAAGTTTTGTACCAATACAAAATTGAGGAAAGTGCAATAAAACGCTTAACACTTTCTTCTGAGGTTATAATAAAACAGGCACAGAGATGGTGAGCAAATGGGATAAGTTGTGACCTTCTGGAGTAATTCCTATACAAAGAGGCACAATTTAGCACCAGTTGAAATATCTCTACGTTGAACACCAACTTATCATCTCTCAATAATCATTGATTGTTCACCTTTAATTAAATTTTAGTAAGATGGAGAGTGTGATATTCTGAGACAATTTGCAAACTGGTTTCATTTTGCTTTTTTTTGTGGTTTTTGGGTTAACCTTTTATTCAGCAGCTCTCCAGTTTTCAATGTCAACAATCTGTTTTCCAGGGTCCAAATTACCCTAGCAACCATGCAGTGATTTGAATAATAGACTGAATAGAAAGACAAGGAATAAAATAAAAAAATGTAGATAAATGTGTAGCTTTACAGAGAATTAGTTTTTTGAGCCAGTGACCCACATTTAAAAAATAAAAAAAAATAGACCAATTGAAGCTAAAAGTTAACTTAAAGTTGAACCAGCCCTTTAAGGGGAGAATGATCAATAGAGTTGGAACCACATCAATGATATTAGTGTTTCTATAGCTCAGCTTTTCCCCAAAATCAGCTGTTGCTTGGGGCTTAAGTTCTAAACACCATCTGTAGTCGGACTATATGCTGACAATTTAACAGGCTAATTTCAACAACAAGCTGATATTTTCAAAAAAAACCTTGGAACACCACTGATCTAACAAGAACGAATTCCACATATGTAATGGTTAAATGCCAAGGAATAAAAGTCACATTATTTTCCTATTACATTTCGAACGATTAATGATATTCTGCACTCAAATCTATATTAAAGCTCAACATAACTACGCAGATTTATGCACCCGCTGATTTATTAACTATGCAGTGAAACCCCTTCCCTTGCATGTGAATGCTTTTTCAGTTCCAGTCATTCCATAGCAGAAGGTTCTCAGAGGAAGACAGATTTATAGCATATTGTGTGTATTGAATTTACTGACCAACCCAGAGCTTTTTGTTTTTGTGGCAGTGTAAGGGTTTGCATTGTGAGAAGTTGAGATGGACTTCTGCAGGGAATGCAATTGAGCTTGGGATAAAAAGAGTAATTGTCTTTTGTCATTTTTACAAGGAGGATTTAGAAGAGGCAAAGGTATCAGCTGTGAGGGAAATTCCAAAGATATTTCACCAGCTATGTGATATTTCCCCAGAGAATTCCCAGACTAAGTATCTCTGACTGTTTCTCATCAGTGAAAGCTCCTCCACAGAGGTCCTCTGGATAGGGATCAATGGAGTTCTTAGTTGGTTAAGGAATTTATGGCATGTTACAGAGAGCTACAGCCTGTACATTGTTACAACCCATATTAGACATGGTCAGGTAGCACAATTGTACCTGACATATTCATTGTCCATCAGCACCCAACCATGGAAAAAAAGCCACACAATCAAGATCACAGATAGGATTTTGTCTTGGGTACATATCATCTATGGTTTACAAACATGCGACTGTCCCCTGTAATGGAGAAGACAAGAGAACATTATAGCATTTTGGCTCTGTTACAGCAGCACAGCAGTTTAGTTCTGTTGCAATCAAGGCCTTATAAACATTCTGTTTTGTTTGTTGTTTGGCAGTGTTAGTGGCTGATGAAGACCAGAAGAAGGGTGAGAAAAAACAAGAAGCAGCTCTAATGATGAACCACTCAGATTGTGCTTCTGTTTACTGTATACCCATACTGACTGCATCTTTCTATTTTCTATTTGCAAGTTCTTGTGTTCGTTGAGAGCCTAACTCCCTATTGCTGCCACATAATTGTGTTATCTCGTATAATGTATTTGTGTTGCCTCTGCCATGCAGTTCATACAGACCATATAGCCCTTGTCTGTAGATATAAAATCTACATTATACACTGCTGTCTGTTTACTGTATTAGCAGCTATGTTCTACACACTCTCTGCTCATAGTAACACACCCAACAATAGAGATGAGGTAACCTGTCCTTTGCAGATCATGTTGCTGCACTGGGAGATTTCTGTGTATGTCATAGTATACGCTACAATTAAATATAAATTGAATATTCTGTGCTCATGGGTGTCCACGGAAAATTTTCCAGGGTGGGGCAAGTAAGCTAATATCAGATAGGGCAGCATTCCACTGAAGATTATCCTATTCATGGCAATGCAGTAGATAACCAATGAAATGATAATAACACACACCTAGTTAAATTCATGTTCATTTCTGAAAACATTTACAACTGTTATTGTACTACTCTAATCAGCATAGGTGGCAGTGCCAGTTTTAGAGGCATATTTAAAGGTTTTTTTTTTTAACCTAGAATGAACTTGAAACTCAAATATTATCTTGTTTGAGAAAAAACTCGAACGAATATTACCGACCCGAAAAATGGAATTCAAATCAAATTCATATTACAGTATGTCAACAGCCAATGAACACTCCCTACTCCCTGCATGGTCTTAGCTCAGCCAATCCCCTGCAAATGCTGCAAGTAACCTGCTGCCTACCAACTCAATTTATTGCTGCCACTGCAGTGTTACCATCAGAGCCTCCTTAGCCCCTTCCGACATCACTTTGTGAGTAAAAGATGATTAAGGCTTGCCTTGGGGAGGGTAGTATAAAAAATATTTTGTGTTGTTGGGAATCAAACAATTTCTTGGAACCAGTGTGGAGGAAACTGCCCCCATCTACGAACACCCATTTGTGTTGTTGGGAATCAAACAATTTCTTGGAACCAGTGTGGAGGAAACTGCCCCCATCTGCGAACACCCATTTGCTGTACCCTTCTTCAACCAAAAATACATCAGAGCATACATATTAAATTAGACTTGTTATAAGAACATATTTGCCATTGACAAATTAAATCAATAAGAAATTCAATAAGAATTAAACAAAATGTCCACAATTAAAGTCAACGTATTTGTTCAACTGACTGTATAATTCTATAACTCTGAGTTACACAAGATAAAAATCACACTTTGTCTGCGATTTGAAAGGGTTTCTGCTCCAATAAATCGGGTATTGCTGAGTTAGTTAAGAAGGCTGCAGAATGATAACATCACATCTGCCTGTACTTGACAGCTCCATACAAAGCTCACTACAAGGCAACATTTTGTGTGGTTCAGTAACCTGAGTGTTTAACAACAACCATCTACCACAGCATCCCCGATTCCCCAAGGGCAATTTCTTATAAAACTGAAACACATTACAGAACTGATCTGGCAAGAAAGATTCCTTTTTATCTTACCTAGACGTTTCAGAGGGTTTCCAACATAAGAGGAAGCAAGTGTTTTTAAGCAGGATTGTAATGTTTGAAAAAACATAATTTCAATAAAATACAAGATTGGAATATGCTCAAGATTACTTGCCAGATACATACAAAGTACTCCGGCAGCAGTAACATACTTATAATCTATTAAATGAGTTTGTGCCTATGTCTTGAAGAAAACAAATAACTAGCGGATAGGGAAAATGAATTCTTAGTTAAGGGTATAGACACCCCTGTGTTATACTTTTATTTTGTGTTGAGAGCGACTAGAGCCTGAAATATAGATCAAATTAATTTTAGGTAGAACTATCAAAGAGTTAGAGATTCAATTACACTCGGGAGCCAAGGTGCCGAAGTTGGAAAAAATTGAGTGCAAATTAACGTGATTCTTTTTTTGCTCATAATGCATCTTTCCCCTCTTTGTAGTGCCTAGTAGTAATGTGCAGGTCAATTTTCTCGTGATCAGTGGTGTAACTACCGGGGGTGCACCTGGGCCCACTGGAGACGGATATTTATAGACCTGCGCCTGCCCCAAGGTGATGTTACAAAACGGATGGGGCAGGTGCAAGTTTATAAATTCAGGGAACTAAAGCTGGAATCCGGAAGCTGGCATTGTGAAGTTGCCCGCCACCCAAAGATTTTTTTAGGTAGCCAGTCCAACCCCGCTTGACCTGTCACCTACAGGTAAAACCACAGATCCTGTGGGTTTCGGGACGACCTGCACATCACTAGTGCCCAGTGCTGTAAGTGCAAAACATCACACCAACAGGGGGTGCTGTTACTCCTGGCATGTAAGGGACATGCAAACTGGCACCCCAAAGACATCCATCAGCATATGAGAGGAGGTTTCAGTAAGAGATGGCTTTTCTTTTTTGCAGGAGTGGGTGTGAGATAAGAGCGGCTGAAAGCAGTAGTAACTTCCCCTACAGGAAGTAGTATCCTTCTCCATATGAGGAAGTGGAGTGTTTTTTTTTTTAATATATTTTACTGATTTGTGCGTTGAAATCAGTTAAATTTGTGATTAATTATTATTAACATGTACAGTATAACCCATGGGTGCCCCTTTGCTTAGAGGCACAAGGCTCATCCAGAAATGTATTCTTATTGCCCATTTGAGAAGTTCTGGCATTACTTACATCAATGAGGCCTGCCTAGTGTGCAACATTTTCAATTGTCATGTGTTATAGAGAGCTTGTATTGCAATGAGTAGTAGCAAGTATTTAATGTATGACCCTCTATGGGGTGTGATTTTGTATCTGCTCCAGCACTTTCTCCTATCAGTGACTGAGAGACATAGGGGCAGATTAACTAAAGAGAGAATTGTCGCCAGCTACCATTTCGCACACTTATTAGTTACCACTACGCTAATTCACTAAGTTGCGTCCTGGGTGCCGAATGCTGGGGACTTTTAGCTAGCAATACTTCTTCAGTGCGAGCATTTCATAGCTAGCGTTGGTTTATGCTTATTGAAAAGTCACTAGTGATCTTACGCTTAGGTCAATTTGCATAGGGCAGGTACATTAAAGTTGTATGGACGTCTTTATTAAAGGGGTTGTTCACCTTTGAGTTAAATTTTTGTATGATGTAGGGAGCAATATTCTGAGACAATTTGCAATTGGTTTTAATTTTTTATTATTTGTAGGTTTTGAGTTATTTAGCTTTTTATTCAGCTCTCCATTTTGCAGCGTCAGCAATCTGGTTACTGGGGTTCAAATTACCCTAGCAACCATGCACTGATTTGAATGAGAATGTGGAATATTAATAGGGGAGGGTTGGAATAGAAAGATGAGTAATACAAAGTAGCAATAATAATAAATGTGATGCTTTAGAGAGGATTTGTTTTTAGAGGGTGTCAGTGACCCCCTTTTGAAAGCTATAAAGAGTCAGGAGAAGAAGGCAAATAATTCATAAACTATAAAAAATAAATAATGAAGACCAATTGAAAAGTTGCTTAGAAGCGGCCATTCTATAACATACTAAAAGTTAACCTGAAGGCGAACCACCACTTTAATGATGTTGGTGCAAATGCTTGAAGTTACCACTTTTTATTAGCAATTTCCTAGGAACCTTAATAAAGACAAGAGAGTTAATATAATGCCCTACACATGAGCCCACTGTAAAATAAATATATGTTCTCAAATGTCTGGGGGAAAATGTTAAAACAAAAAAAAGTTTAAATTGGGGCTTTTGCAGGCAATCCCGCTTATGAAAAGTTGCCGGAAGTTACATATAAAGCACAAATTATAAATAAAGTAGCAATCATTTATGATTCATTAACTTTATATAATAATTTATATTGCAACACCCCAAGATGACAAACCAGTTCAGGCAAGAATGAAATCACACCTTGATCTGGACGCAGAAGCTCTTAGAAGGGAGGGTATTACTATTTACGTCAGTAAACTAACCAGACTACATTTCAATACTTCTGTTTCCAAGAATGTCACACTGAACAAAAATGGTTTTACGTTCCACAAATTCAGTTACAAGAATGCCAGCATGTTTTATTATAGACTATGTCAATGTCACAAGGAATCACAGCTGGCAAATAAATTTGGAGCTGTAATGATAAATGTGAGAAACTGAATGATAAGCTTATTAAGGGTAAACACTTCATCTGGTCTGTGTGTTGCTTATAATGTATGCTACTGGCTAGGCCTGAGTTATATAAAAAATATAAACCCAGACATAGCACAAGTCTTAGAGGTAAATTTATCAGAGAGTGAAGTGAAGAGTGAAGTTCTGCCACTAGAGGTAAATTCCGCAGGTCTCCATTAATTTCTATGGGATTTTGAAAGGCGTATTTATCAAAGGGTGAAATTTCACTTCACCCATTGATAAATACACCTTTCAAAATCCCATAGAAATGAACTGAGAGCTGCGGAATTTCCCTCTAGTGGCGGAACTTCACTCTTTTGATGAATCTTAGAATCCAAGGGACTGTATCTCACTGGCTTATCTCTCTTTTAATTTCTTCTATATAAGCCTGTATCTAAGAATGCATTGTAAACATGACTTCCGAAAAGAGGATGGGGTGTTGGTGCACCCCACCTATATCTTTGGTAAGTGCAGATATCAAAGCCGGTCTTTAAGCTTTCAGCAAAAATAAAGTGAGTTTACAAATTCAGGGAATGGAAGCTGGCGATCCGAAGATTTTTTTGCAGTTTCGGCCCGCCCCACACTTCACTAGTGTAGTGTTTGAAAAATACAGAAAGAAGGATACAACACCTGCAATAGTATGGGAGTATTAACAATGAACAGGAACCCATAGAGGATCACTTACACCCCTGTAAATGCAAACTGTGCTCTGCGTCTTGCACTGAGCTGAAGATCTGGTGAAATTTGCAAACCTGACAGGTGCAAAGGAACCTGCATTTAAACTTGATGTAAGCAGAATATCGGAAAAATTGTGGATTACACCATTCAGATTTTTCAGCTGTGGGAAATTTTACCTAAAGGGAATCTAGTATTTTAGGGATCTTATAATTTAATACTAGGGATAACCTGAATCCAGGATTTGGCCTTTTTCAGCAGGATTTGGATTCGATCCTTCATTCCCGGCCGAACCAAATCCCAATCTGCATATGCAAATTAGGGATGGGGAGGGAAATCGCAAGTAGTAAAACATGTTTTCCCCTTCCCACACCTACTTTGCATTTGCAAATTAGGATACGGATTCGGTATTCCGACTAATCTTTTGCAAAGGATCCCCGGGGTATGGCAGAATCCAAAATAGTGGATTTGGTGCATCCCTACTTAATACTACCAGAATATTTAGCTGGCACACAGGCTATTTGCAGTCCTAATTGAATGGTCTCACTTCCTTAAAGGACATGTCAACCCCGAAAAAAATTTTTTGCCTAAGAAAATAAAACCTGATTCTAAGCAACTTTACAATATACATTCATTACACATTTTCTATGGTTTTTAAGTTTTTTGTACATGTATTGCTATTGAAAGCAGTGTTTGTGACTGGTGACTGAAACAATGTAGCATAAGCCAACCGATTAACAGACCTGTATTGCTGGAGGAGACTGGCTTTTGCAACATTGTTTAAAATGTAATAAACAGGTATTATGCAAATACTGCTTTCAATAACAATTGCATTTACAAATAACTTTTAAAGCACCAACAATTTTGAATACGTTCATTTTGGAAAGTTGCTTTTTGGTGTTTTCTTTTATTAGGCAAAAAGTTATTTTTTGGGTTGTGTGGGTTTCCTCTGGATACTCTAGTTTCCTCTAAAATCATATATCATATCGTATGACCCTACTGTGCGTGAATGTGATAGAGAGCTTAGATTGTAAGCTCTCCTGGGACTGGGATTGATGTGAAAGATGTACAGGTATGGCAACTGTATGGGACCTGGGGTTTTCCAGATATAGGATCTTTCTGTAATTTGGAGCTCCATGCTTTAAGTCTACTAAAAATATTTTAAACATGCAAAATTGTTTTGCCTCCAACAAGGATTAATTCTAGTGTATCTTAGTTGGGATCAAGAACAAGCTACTGTTTTATTATTATAGAGAAGACGGAAATCATGTTTGAAAAATGTAATGATTTGATTAAAATGGGAGCTAACCTTCCCGTAACCTACAGCCTTCCCGGATAATGGATCCCGTATCTGTGCAATCTCTGTAAGGCATTGCAGAATATGTCCTTTAAGATGAGCAAATTAGCTTGAAAGATTCAGAAACCCATTCTACAAAGTCCTCTCTCTTGCTGGTTTTCTCACCTTAGAAGAAATGGTGCTGTGTAGGGAAAGGTTAAAATATCATAACAATCTTTTCTTATGTATTTAGTTGGGCAACGACACTTTACACAGAGAGATGGAATCAGGCCTGGACTGGCTCAGGCAAATGCCCGATAGGCTGTTTTCTTTTAAATATGAATGGGCTGCTCACCTAAAAATGCAAATTAGGTCTGTCTTTAATATGTAAATGAGCTAATCACTTTAGAAATATAAATGAGCTGTCCATAATAGCCAGCCATAGCTAAGCTGATGCCTGCGTTTGTTAGTTCTCATGCCTGTAATGGCATATGGGTGGAACCAGGAATTCTGGCCAACTTCAGTTAGTAATATTAGAGTTTCTTACTATATACCCAATCCCTAATGATTATGATAGGTTTGTTGGCAACAGGAGGATCCGTGCTCAGAACAGTCACTTCAGCCTGTATATGGAACACTGTGATATGTAGCATTAATTGCATGAGACAGACTAGTCTATTCAAGTATGACACACTTTGCCCTGTGATACACATTGTAATTATAGTCATCTGCCAGGGTACATGGTCTAGCTGGGGGCACACAAAGGAAAAATATACTGTAAGTAAAGGACCATTAATCCATCTGATAGAATAGTTGTGATAGAAACTAGGGTGAGATATTTGTTGCAAGGACCAGTTTCAGCACATAGGGTGTATAATATTGCTGGGGATTATATGGTAATGGACTTTTAAAATATCTATGAATAAACACTAGTTCTAGTTAACCTTGGGGTTGGAAACATATGTAATGCTTTGCATGCGCATGAATACATGGGCTACTTTGATACTTCTGCCAGGGCTGCTTTTTTCCTCCCAGTCCGACCTTGGATGGAATGTATGGCATTTAACAAGCATGATCATTGATTCATATAACAATGAATGCAAAATGGCATGTTACAGATGTATGTGCAGAGTAGCAGCTGGAGAACAGATCAATATAATTTAATCAGACAGGGCTAAATTCCTTCTGTATAATGATGTAACATCAAAGCACCCTGCAGCCCTATTAGATGTATTTATTATAATGGCATATCCTTATCATTTCTGAATATTTATTTCTGTGTTTGAAGCCCAATAATCTTTGCAAAGGCCAGACATACATGTTCTCTCGTCTAGTGATGCATCAGTGGGGATTTAGCAGGGGTTTGCCAGTGTCACATTTAGGCAAAGTCTAGACACTGTGGCTATATATAACTTGCACATGAGATGCTGCAGGCCTAAAGAAACAATTCTAATGGTGTGATATTTCTCTCCTGAGTGCAACTTGTTACCCCCCCCCCCC
>CM044443.1:92123558-92137917 GCA_024363595.1 Xenopus borealis
ATTGAGAAAAACTCACGTGGCACGTGAAAACCCCATTTCAGTCTGTGGGAAAAACTGGAATTGAATTAGGAGAACAGTTTTTTCTCTTAGTTTTTTTTGTCACTGGTAATTTTTATAGCTGGTACCAAATGCAGTGCTAGAGGATATTTTTTGCGCACAATGTTGGGAGGACATTGTGAACCAAGTAGAATTGGGCTTGAGATTAAAAATCACGGTAGACCAAATCTTACATCCTTCATCTACTCAAACAGACAGTGTGAGACTAGCTCAACAAGGTACCTGTAGAAATCCTGGTGGACCTGGCCCTTTTGGGCCAATCTGCTCTAGGTCCATGCATAGAGGGTAGCACAGGTGTGTATGTAGGGGGGGGGGTTATTGGCACAAAGGTGATGGCAGCAGAGTGCATCTGGTGTAAGTTATTGCCCAGTAATGTACCTAGGTGGGGGCGGGCCCAGGGGTGGGCTGTGCAGCCGCCCACCCCCCACCATACCGATTTTTTTAATGCATGCAGTCTACTGAAGCTGGTTGCAGCAAGGCGCAATCTGCCGGGGGGCCCTGCGGGGTGCGGACCCTGGTCCACTCGCACCCCCTGCTCCCCTGGTAGTTACGCCACTGTTATTGCCAGTGGTGGACAGGATGGTTAGTGGTAGTAGAAATCCTTGAGATGAGGTCCTCCAGAGAGTCCAAGAGTCAGCAGTCTGACACTGTAAAACACCCTGCCTCTTTTGTGGCTCTTTAATATGGACCATCTGAAAGTATGCATCGGTCAGACCCCTCACAGTACTCTTGGTTGCCCATGTATTTGATATGCCAGTCAAAAAAATGCATAAAGCAGAAAATTATGGGCCCTAAGATTCCCTCTGCTGCTGATGTCTGAAAGCTAGACTGCGGCCATACTTTCTACCACGCATGGTATAGGCCATATTAGTTTAAAGAGAGATTGTGAGCACCATAAAAAAAATCCTTTATTTTAGCAAACTGCTGTCTTTATCTTGGATTTACAAATAGCAAGCAGTTACTTTTACGGTAAGAAGAATGAATTTCCAATACAAACCCTATATTTTGAGATCATGTTAAATACGTTTTTTTCAAAGTCTAATTTTAAAGGGCCCCTATTGGCAAAAATGTTATCCCCAACCAAAGGTGCGGGTTGATAGAGCATGCATTCCGGTTGGAGATAACAGTAGTTTTTTTTTTTTTTAAATGCCCCCCGCCATCGCTAGCCTACTTATACCAGCAGGGAGCTCCCGGTGTGAGCCGCTATGTCAGTTCAAGTGCATGCATATAATGAAATTGTGACGTCACACGAATGCACATAATGAAAAGCTGCCACGATTTTGGGGCCAATTCATTGAGCTGACATGGCGGCTCGCATCGGGAGGGCCAATAGGTGTCCTTTAAAGTTGAAGTGTATCTGGGGTTTCCGTCTGGCAGCTCAATAATTCACTCTAAACGGATACAATTTTACAACATTCAGTTGATCCATTTCTCAGCAGTATCTCTGGAGTATTAGCAACTATTGTATCAATTCTAACAGCTGCCTGTAATGAAACCCAGAGATTCTGCTCAGCAGGGACAAAGATAAGAAATGTATCCATTAAATGTATCAATCAAGAACAGCTTGGGGAGCTGCTTTAGGCGGTGAAAAATAACACTTCACACTTCAATATTATAAAAGCGGTTACAAATAGAACATAGAAAATAACTGGGAAAAAAAGTCATTATTTTGGGTGATCTATCTGAAAACAACTATTTTTTAAGGTGAACAACCCCTTTAACTAGATAGTTCTTGAAATTGGATACATTCCTGATTCTAGGTAGAGCACCTAGCATATAATAGAATAATAATAGTAATAGAATATGTTATATAATACACCTGAGCCATGAATGGCTGTACATTATATCATTATAATACACAAAAGCCGTGAATATCTTGTAAATTATATCCTTATAAACGGTGAGTTCTGATGTCATTTCTGTCACATGACTCACTGAAACTTGTGTATTATAATAAATAAATTTATAATAAATAAAGTACCCCCAGCTGCAAAATATGAAGATATTAGAAGTTACCTCGGAGTTCCATGACCTGTATAAAAACAGTCGGCCTTATAATATCCTTATATTTTACAAGAGGGGGTACTTTATTCACTATATAAAGGGAGCCCAGTGATGACAATTGTGTCTGCTGCCAAGTTTGGCAAGTAACAGTTGCTTTTAAAACTTATATGGTGTTATAAAGTGAGTCCTGTTAAGTCCTGGTAATCATCTGTGGGGTTTCAGTTGTTCTTACTGCTGTACCCCATTTCCACAATAATGCCAGGAACATCACAGTAGGGACATTTGCATGTGAAAGAAGACAGAAGTGCCAGCCCATAAAAATTTGGTCCAGAGTAAACCATATATGTGTCCATTTGGGACATAAGTCCTGCAATTGACAGGTATTTAATAGAGTCTTATTACATGGTCCAATAACCAGTTCAATGCAAAATTAGCAAACTTTACAGATAAGTTTCTTGTGTGACCTGCTTTAGCAGCACTTTAGCATCATTATAGTTCTGAGTAACTGAAAAGCTGCCTGTACTTGGGCTCCTCCTGCTGGCATCCATAGGAAATCATTGTCACTGTCTCCTTTCGTTTTGCCAGCTGTCATTTGTTTAATTCTAGCAGTGAGCACATGTAGTCTGGTTTTATTCATTTTGCCAACTTATTTTACAGGCCTAGCCAGTAAACAATACACATGATGCAAATGTTATTAAGGGAAGGAATTTTGAGCAGGACCTCCTTTACCTCTTGTATCAGATATTTTTTGTATGTAAATCTGCATGTTCAATGTATACACCCAGCACAGTGAAATATTTTGGCACTTTAAAAATATTTGATAATAATAATAGGCTATTTGTAATTTACATTGTAATTTCAGTTCCTATACAGTAGCAGACACATATAGGGGCAAATTCACTAAGTGGTGAAAATTCGCTAACGTTGGCTCCGCTAACATTCGCCGCACTTCTCCAGTCGAATTTTCGCCAGCACTACGCAAATTCACTAAGATGCGAATATGCACTCAGGGTGGCGAACATTAGCGAAGTAGCGCTACCGTTAGTTCGCCAGGCAAAGCGATTTTATGCTAGCGATGCTTAATTTGCATACGGCGCGAACTTAAGTATATAATAGAAGTATATGTTACAGCCACTACATTCCACTACACAAGCCCAGGAAACATTTAATAAATTAAATAAAGTTGTCCTATTGCCCTACATGTGCCCCCTGTATAGTTGTGTTGCCATATGTTAGGAAATGTAGGGGGAAGGAGGGTAACCCCCCCCCAAAAAATTCGATCTTTTTCAGACTATCACCCTAGAATGGTAAAACAAGCCAGCGTTTTCTTTGGGACTTAGAAAACATTTCCAATCTCCAATCTATTGTATTGAACTTTGCCTGGTCTGACCTGGCGAAGTAAAGTCTAACGTAAGTGGTACGTTCAGGAAAATGGTAATCTTAGTGAATTTGCGTATTTACGATCCTTCGTCAATGCGTAACTTCACCTGGCATAAGGGTGCAAAGTTGCGCAAGTCTATCTACTCTGCTAGCGAAAATTCGCCAGAGTCCGTGTTAGTGCAAATTGACGTCACGCTGGCGAATTAGCGCTATCGTTAGACGCTTCACTCTTTAGTGAATTTGCCCCATAGAATTAAGCCTTGTATGTGTAGCGGGTAAGTAAATAATATCTATTCGCACACCAGTATTATACAGCCACAAATGAAAAGTACAGAAATATACAATTCCTTTTACTATTACCTAAACCATGGAAAACACCTATTTGTTTCACTTATGGGCTTTCTACTTCAAATAAACTTACAATTTAAATAAACTCAAATGTTTGCTTATTTATTAAAAAATCCGAATACAGAAAACTCTATTGAATACAATCATGGGGAAAAAACTTGAATATCTTGAATTTATGAGTTTACAAACTCAAAAAAAAGCTTTGAAATTTTGACTAGGACAACTCCCATTGATAATTTACATGAACTTACAAGTTTTTAGATGCCAAAGTTTTACATTTGAGGCCTTGTGTTTAATACATACCATTCAAATTTGCAAGTTTTTGAGAAAAGCCATTTTGAATTGTGGAAAACACTTGAATCCTAAACCTTTTGTTTTTTTTTAAATTTGCCTAGTAAAACAGCTGACAATGAACAAACATATGTAATTGCAATAAATACATTCTTTAGAAGTAGGGTTTACATCTATATTATTTTGTAGCACAAAAGTGGGTTGAGTGATATAATTGGGTCAGATGATAATATGGAATATAAGGATATTTGAGCTCACCTTGCAGTACTGTGATCTTCATAACCATCCTGTCTGCAACCTCCAGCCTCTGTATCAGTGATCCCCAATCAGCAGCTCATGAGTAACATGTTGCTCTGCAACCCATTAGATGTTGCTTCCAGTGGCCTCAAAGCAGGTGCTTATCTTTGAATTCCAGGTTTGGAGGCACATTTTGGTTGAATAAAAACTAGATGTCCTGCCAAACAGAGCCTCGGTGTACCACCTAGGGGCTACAAAATAGCCAATCACTGCACTTATTTGGCACTCCAAACATGCTAGTGTTGCTCCCCAACTCCTTTTACTTCTGAATGTTGCTCACAGGTTCAAAAGATTGGTGACTCCTGCTCTATATGGTCATGGAACTCTTTGCTAATTTACCAGTTGTGCTTTAAACGCCATTGGGAATGGGTGAGCTGATAGGGTATAGAAAACAAAACACAACTGTTTCACCAATTTTCCTGTGTTTAGGGTTGCCTAGCCGGTAAAATACCTGCAAGAGCCGGGGCCGGTATTACAAATTTAGTAAATGTAGTTGCCGGTAATTTGTAATACCCTTAATAAAAGCCCTCAGCCTTCACTTTAAAAGTCTCTTTCCCCCCCGACGCGGTTGTGACCCCGCCCCCTTTCGTGTCATTCCCTGCCCCTTTGTGAGTCTCTTCCCCCCACTCTGTTGTGACCCTGCCCCTTTAACACAATGCCCGCCCATTTGTGGAGTTTTCCTATGACTCCGCCCCTTTTGCGGCACTGCTGTTCCCACCCCCCACCACTAGCCGGTAACTTTTTTTAAAAAGGTGGCATCCCTACCTGTGTTTTGAGAACAAACCAGGGGAAGCTTTGTACTTTATTCACTTCCAGCAGTGTATTTCAGCTTGCGGAGAAGCACCCAATACTGCCCCTGCTCCTTATTCCTTCTTTTCAAATAAATTGGAAAGAAGGCTTTTCAAATTTACTTGAATAGGAGGAATCAGGAGCCACACTGCTTGATATGCCTAGGTGGAGGAAATCCCCATGCGTGTCAATGCCCTTACACCCTTATTCGAAGTAGAAAGCCAAAAGTGAAAATAATAGGTGTTTTCCATGGTTTAGGTAATAGCAAAAGGAATTTCAAGGAGTTTGACTGAGCAGCCACAAACAATTAGTAATTAAAGGAACAGAAACACCAAAAAAAAAATGATAGTTTTAAAGTAATGAAAATATCATGTACTGTTGCCCTGCTCTGTTTTCTTCAGAAACACTACTATAGTTTTTTTTTATTTTTTTATATATAAACAAGCTGCTGTGTAGCAATGGTGCAAATTGAAAAAGGATATATGGCAGGGGTGTCCAAACTTTTGGCTTCCCTGGGCCACAATGGAAAAAGAAAAATTGTAAAGTAAAGCAAATGCAAATAAAAGAACTGCAATACAAGTGGATAACCAGATAGAGCTATACACTGGAATATGGGACACCTGGATAATAAATAGACATTATTATTAGGATATTACTATATCATTTGCAACCAGGCCTGGCCAGTAAAAATGTTGCTTGATGCCAATGTTATTTATAGGGAAAAACCATAAAAATATAGGAAAGTCTATAATATTCAGTCACCAGGGCGTTGCAACACAGATCTGCGCTCAGAAGTGTGACTAATGAAATATGTTTTTAAAAATAAAGGCAAATTACACGATGGGCATTGTCTCTGCTTTTTAATGTCTTTACACAAAAAGAAATACCCCAGAGTTGATACACATGTGCTGTTTTGAAATCTGGAACCTTGTAAATTGCTAATCCCACCAGAAAGTGGTGCGTTTTGTTTGTTTGAAGAAAACAACATTGCACCTTCATTCTACCTAAGGGCCCTTACAAAGAAAGTACTATAAGCACCTTGTTTTACTTAATTAAAATATTATTTTGGAGATAGCATTTTGTAAAAATCACTATATACTTTAGAACACATAAGAAAAAGCTATACCTAGACTTTCTATGGTCCAAGACACACACACAGATTTGTGTTGCAACACCCTGGTGATTACATTGAACATTAACAATGTTGTGTTAGGTACTGTTATTAGATTTTTTCCATAGCATGTGCCGCTGATCTATAATCTTATTGTTATTTTGTGAACCAGTGGAGGAACTGCGAAAAAGATTGGCAAAGGAAAACTATCTGAGGGTCTACGTTTCCTTTAATCTTGGTTGATTTACAATTGTAACTGTTATGCCTGCACAATGTGCCACTTAGTATCCCTACAGAGTAGAATGATTGTACCAACATGTACACAGGCCTGTGATTAACCCGCCACCATAAAAACATACAAAATGATTCTGCTCTGAAATTTTATTAAGCATTACCCTTGCCAGGCATAGAAATTGTATATGTTATTGTACATAAAAAGCAGAGGCAAAATAGGGGTTACATTTACAAACAGCATATACATATGAAAACAAAAGTTTGGGCACCGGGCTGGCCGGTATTTTTGATGGTTAATCCCAATGTTATTAATAGGAAAAAAAGATAAATATATAGGAAGGCTGGTTTATTTTTCAAGAAAAGTTGCAAACCCTAAAAGCTAATAAAACATAAAAATAAATGAAGGCGAATTGAAAAGTTACAAACATACTAAAAGCTAACGTAAAGGTGAACCACCCACTTGCGTTGTGGCCACTTAGATTGCTATGTAGTAAATACTTCAGACACGCTATGGAAGAGAAAGGCATCTATGACTGTGGAAACACATTTGGCAAGAGTCTGTAAGGTCTTTTGGGCAGGGCCCTCGTTTGTATATAAATCTGTATATTCAATGTTTGCACTCATTTATTGCATAGCACTGTGAAATATAATAAAAAGTTACAGGAGATATTTTGTGTGAAATACAGGAATATGCTAGAGTATTATAAATATAGAATTGTTAAAAAAGCAGTACTTCAGGCTAGTGATGGACAAATGTATTCGCCTGGTGCGAATTTGCAGCAAATTACTGAGATTCACCGCCTGTGAATAAATGTGCGCCGGCGTCCAAAACGAGCCGCTGGTGCCGTTTTTTGTGAATTTTTTGCCATTTCAATAATTTCTTAAGAAATTCGCAAAAAAATTGGCGAAACTCCCCAGATTCGCCCATCACGTCTCTTACCGCTGCTTCCTTTCCCAGGTTGTGCAGGGGAACTGGCAGCACTCAGCACTGTAAGATAGGAACCAATCAGCAGCTAGGGAACTGAAGCATGTGAATCAGGACTGTGATTGGCTGTCCCCTTCCTACTGTGCTTCTGACAGAGAACATTAGGACATGCCCACCCTTTATTTGAAACATGAACAGTGACTGTAGCAGATCTATAGGGAGCTCAAATAAAGGGGCCATTTTGAAAGATATTAATTTTTTAGCCCAAATATTATTGTTGCTTACAATATTAGGGAGGGGTAAACTTACCCTCTTATATGTCTCCTTTAAAGGAAACATTACCCCCAAAATGAATACTTAAGCTATAGACCGTTTATACCATATTAAGTGACATATTAAAGAATCTTATCAAACTGGAATATATATAAGTAAATATTAAGTAAATATTGCCCTTTTACATCTCTTGCCTTGAACCACCATTTCGTGATTATCTGTGTGCTGCCTCAGAGATCACCTGACCAGAAATACTACAACTCTAACTGTAACAAGAAGAAGTGTGGAAGCAAAAGACACAACTCTGTCTGTTAATTGGCTCGTGACCTAACTTTATAGTTTGTTTGTGTGCACCGTTGAATCATACGATCCCAGGAGGCTGTCCTTATTTTTTAAAATGCCAATTTTATGACACATACTATTAAAAAAGTATATTATTATGAAAATGGTTTATTTATTTTTAAGCAGGGTTTTACATGAGCTGTTTTATGTAATATCTTTTTATAGAGACCTACATTGTCCGGGGAGTATAGTTTTCCTTTAAAGGAAGCAGTCCAGTCACAGGCCACCTGAAGTCAGCAATAACTAGAACTGTCCATCATATAGATTGTGGCCTGACACATTTGTTCACTATGTAAGTAACCACAGGATGGGTGCTCGAAGGAACTGTGCAGCATGAATCCAATCAACACTAGTTGCCTCTGAGATAACATCTTTGTCTGTCTGTCAAACTGTGTGCACTACCACTCATATTAAATCCAACACACAACACTATAGTTGCCTTCCTTTCTCTTGTAATTAATTAACGATCACAGTAAAGTGTGAAAAGTTTAAAGCACAAGGAAACCTCGATGCAAATATGTTGGTGACCCTCCCCCCCACTGAAACATATTCAAGTTTATTCCCCATGCTGATGCTCCTTTTAGTAATGAATTGCAAATTCAGAAAAAAGAAAGCCATTTTACTAACCTTTCCTATGTTTCTCTAGTACAGACTTGACATGCACATTAGCTTAAAAATCAGAAAATTGTACTGCACTGTGTATGTGTTTCTGTTGGAAATATACATAAGATGGCAGCTCTGTGCATTTTTTCCCCTAAAAGGGCACTTAAAGGAGAAGTAAAACCTTTTGGTGCAAAACCAGCCTACCCCCCCCTTCTTCCTAGATCCATCGGCATTTGAAGGCGCATGCGCAATAGGAGCATTTGCCGGTTCAACTCTACTGCTCTGAAAGTCACAAAGTTTTCTGATTATTTTGTGACTTTCTGTGCATGTGCAGTAGAGCTGAACCGGTGAATGTTCCTACTGTGCATGTGCCGTCAAACGCCGAAGGATCCAGGAAGAAGGCCGCACGGAAGAAGATTGTGCCTGTGAACTCCATGGACAGGACGTACGCCAAGTGGTAACATAGTAACATAGTAAGCTAGGCTGAAAAAAGACTCGCGTCCATCCAGTTCAAACTTTTTTTTATTTTAACTGCCTATCTGCTAGTTGATCCAGAGGAAGGCAAAAAAAAACCCATCCTAAGCCTCTCCAATTTGCCTCAGAGGGGGAAAAATTCCTTCCTGACTCCAAAAAGGCAATCGGACTAGTCCCTGGATCAACTTGTATAATGAGCTATCTTCCATAACACAGTATTCCCTCACTTGCTAAAAAGCCATCCAACCCCTTCTTAAAGCTATCTAATGTATCAGCCTGTACAACTGATTTAGGGAGAGAATTCCACATCTTCACAGCTCTCACTGTAAAAAACCCCTTCCGAATATTTAGGTGGAACCTCTTTTCTTCTAAACGGAATGGGTGACCTTGTGTCATCTGGAAAGACCTACTGGTGAATAAAGCATTAGAGAGATTATTATATGACCCCCTTATATATTTATACATAGTTATCATATCACCCCTTAAGCACCTCTTTTCCAGCATGAACATCCCCAATTTGGCCAGTCTTTCCTCATAGCTAGTAACAAGTTTGGGGCATTTGCCCAGGGGGGAGTAGGGGCTATGGGGGAGGGGTTTTGCAATGAAAGGGTTTCCTTCTCCTTTAAGATATTAGATATATCACAGTACTGGTGGATCTATCAAGTGATTCACTGGGAAGTTTACTGCCATATGAGCCCCAGATACTTTGTCTCTGATATACAGTATATATCCAATAATATCTAGAGACCCAGGAATTGTTCATTGTACGAAGTGCTGTGTTCCCTGTGATTGTTGTTCCTTTCACTCCTGCTACCTGCTCCTGTCCCTTGTGTGACTTCCTGGTTCTGACCTGGTCTGTTCCATGAGTTTGCCTCACGATTCTGCTCTTGTTATCTGGTTCTAATCTGGCCTGTCTGACTAAGTCCAGCTCCTTCCCCAGAATATAGTTTTGGAGTCCTTGCCTGCCCCTGTGGGAGTACTGGATTCTCATGCAGTAAGTCCCGGTGACACTTGAATAGCTGAGGGCCAGGTCCAAAGCCAAAGATCGTTGTTATAGGCAGGAGAGCACGCCTTGACAGGGACCCAGTGACTCCCTGAGGTTTGGGTTTGCCATATGTGACAATGGCTCAGACAACACAAGCAACAGTGGCTCTAATGTTTCATGTTAAACTGATATTGGACTTCTTTATTTTGTAAAATATTTATGCAGTACAAAAAAGCATTAACAGAATACAGCATCTATGCACAGTATCAATAACCAATGGCCCCTTGTTCATATTTCTTCTTTACAAAAAAATTGGAAAAAGTGTAGTCACAAATATAGAAGCTCACTAACATTTAGTGAGTGCTGGTGATTTTATGCACTAAGGAGAAGAGCAGGGGTGGTCAAGTCTTGCTCGTCACCTTGTGGGGGGTGAATGGAAACCGATTGGTAGAGGTTGGTCTTCAGAGCTCTCACAGCTGGGCCTGGCACTTACTCCAGGAAGTCAAAGCTCCAAATGGGTCTCTGGAAGAGCTGCAGAAATGTATTAGACTAATACTTCTCAAAGCTCACCACCTCCATGCTTTTCCATTTAGTTTATTACAGCCCCAGTTTAGTTCAACGACCACCTTGTTCTTGTTGTGGTTCATGACTATCAAACATACCATCATCTAGAAAAAAATAAAAATAAACATTGGCCAGATGTTGATCAGGTAGAAATAAAAATCATGTTCAGCAAGCGCTAAACCGGTGTATTGATTTGGTCCTCTTGTAACTTCAGATGTCAGAGCTTTATTCCATCGGAGAGGAAAATCAGAGCTACTTGGCATTTCCTGCTTTATTAGTGCATATATTACAGGACGTGTAGTCGTATTATTCTTATTCACTCTTAATATTTTTGTTAAATTTGAAGAGATTTGCCATTGAACATTCATCTGCCTTTGACTGGTAAGTTATACAAATGCGTAAATATTGTTGTTTTACGATCTGAGAGAATTAGTATCACTACACAGTTCAGTTCTGCTGTCATAGCTTACATTTACCTTGTCCATAATATTATTTTGATTTTTGGAGGGGTTTGAAGCTTTCATCAGAGACTCTAACTGCAACTTTATATTTAGATAAGTGATTTAACAAAAGGCAGCACCAAGTGCCAGGACTGGACTGTGGTTTCTGGCAAATGCCAGAGGGACTACTGTAAGATGCCACAGAATGGGCTAGGGGGCTATTGTACTCAGGGCCGCTCTGGCCATGAGGCAAGGTGAGTTACCAGGGGTGGAAAAAAGCCGCCTCTGGTACCTTTAAGAGCCGGATTTCCATTTTTTTTTAAATTCTGCTCTACTAGTGCAGCGAGCACAATAGTGCTCGCTGCACTAGCAATGCGGCCCCTCCTGCACCCACTCCGACACTATAAGTTAGAACCCTGATTGTACTTGAATGCTTGGGCCTATTTTGACTCCCAGTTCAGGCTGCCTTTTCCCAGGATTCCATATTGTTCGTTAGTGGGCTACTTTCCTTTACCCAAATACAGTACTTTAAAACTATGTATTTCTGATTTGAAAATTTGTTGTACAAATCCTTTCTATATAGCACAGAGGATGCAGAAAATGTGGCCACTTATAAGTGAGATTATTGGAATTGGAACATTTCTTAGAATTACATTTTTTCATTATGCAACATTTTATTTTTCATTTTACACTCCTGTTAATATTTATTCCTAACTATACAAAAAAAATATAAAACAATGTAATACATCCACCACCATTCATGTAATAAATGTGCTACAAAAAGTAAAGGTAATTATTGGAAATTGCTTAGTTAATAGATACCGTTGAATACTGTCCCCTGACATTTTCCTGGAACCAGTGGCAATTTTTTTTGGTCCCATACAAACTGCATTTCCCATTCCCTGATTTTAATTTTTGACATAGCCATTCTAACCTTTTTGTATCACGTTGTGTGCATGTTATCAGGCCAAATCTCCAGGGTATGTAAACTTTTGAGCAAGAAGAGAGAGAAAGTAAAAGAACCCCTACTCCACCTAGTATTTCTTATTATGAAATTCCCAATTCATACAATATCATACCAATATTTGGATAATTACTTCCAATCTTACCCACATTATATGGGATTGAGTTAATCAAGAGTTAAGTGCATTGGTTGAATAAATAGTTCTCTTCTTTTAAGTAGAAATTCTGACTGAGTCAGACTCCAACTTCAACTAGAAAATATATCCTGAGTATCTTTTTTCTCTGTATAAGTTTTGATCATGGACATTTGGGTAGTTTGTGTAGTGATTTAAAATTAGTAAACACAGTTGTTTGACCATAAATGGCTTCAGCCAAACACTAACCATGGTGTTCAGCCCTAAAATGCATACCTGAAAAGCTGATAACTAGAGCAGTGGTTGTGATAACCTGAAGAATTGACACGTTTAACTCAGGCATGCTGGCGAATAGGTCCACCTGTTATATGAGCAAAGGTTTGAGCCTCTGAGGAAGTGTACCATGTACAGGTATGGGATCCATTATCTGGAAACTTGTCATCCAGAAAGCCATGAATTACAGGGGAGCATGTGACTAGCTGACCAGGAACCCACAGTACCTGTGTTGTGTAGCAGGAAGAGAGAAGGGGAAGGGGAGCAGCCTTGTGAGTAGTTACTGTACAAGCAGGGGTATAAAGTCTGTATGTATTTATTTACTGCACCACAGGTTTCTTTTTTTTCTAGGTAACCTGCATTAAGACCATAAGTGGGCATTTCCAGACACAAATTATTGTTTGGTATAAAAATGTGTGAACTCTGAACTACATTTTTATGTGGACTTTTACTATATAATTGCTGCAGATATACAGGGGAGTTTACCACTTGTTTTGCCTACAGATTTTCTTTACAAGTGTCTTGAACTTTTGCACAGTACTGTGTGTATATAAAACATATAAACACTTTAAACCTATTTCAGGCAAGTTTTACTTTTAAAATGTTCACACCATTATAGTGAAAGAATGCTCTACATTTCCAATGTATAGAAACACAATTCACCTAATAAGATTTTAATTTAGCACAAGAAAAGGTTCTGCTGCTACAGCTAGTTAAGAAAATGCTTTGTCTACAGGTGCTGACAGACTCAGAGCAGAGAAAGGAAAGTGCATTAGGTGGCCAGTCTAATGATGAAAAGGTAAACAGGTAAGGTAAATCTTACATCATTCACTCAGAATAGGTCTGTCAGCCCATGTGAATGCTTGCATTGAAAGCAGTGCAGCAGATTATAATCCACAGAGAAATCAGGGAATAACTATAAAGCAAATAGTTTGTCTTTAATGTTAAATCATTCCAGACAATTTACATTCTGACAACAATATCACTGATATCACTCCAACTTGTAGTAAAGAGTGACTGAAGTTTATCAGAGCACAAGTCACATGATTTAGGGGAAGCTGGGAAATTGACAATACATCTAGCCCCATGTCAGATTTCAAAATGAAATATAAAAGAATTGGTTTGCTGATTTCAGTGCAGAATTCAGCTGGAGCAGCACTATTAACTGATGCATTTTAAAAAAACATTTTTTCCCATGACAGTATCCCTTTAATTATCTATTCAAAAAATCCCATTTGATCCTTACATTTACTTTTTGCTACATATTTTCTACTTAAATGGTGGGTGGACTTAAAATATATTTTGTCATATTTTTATGAAGATCATACAACTTTATTGTGCTATTCCATACTCAATATACAAGAACTTACATGTTGTCACTAAATTATTTATTATAATGGTATATAAAAGGCTATGCTGTACCTGTTTCCATTGGTGTCTGTATTTTTATATTAGGTTTCTCAGCTTAAAAAGAAGCAAAATGTACAATGATCATACAGCATAATATTTGCATCAAACACACAAGTATTCCTACAAGTAGCCTTGTTTTTAAAGGAGAAGGAAAGTCGAGACTTACTTGGGGGTGCCAAATCTTAGGCATCCCCAAGTGATTGTAATGACTTACCTGAAACCCGGGGCCGGTGGTCCTATCATCAGAAAACTGCACTGGCCCGGGGTTTTACAAGTGTCTGAGCACCACGGAGCAATAGACTTCCTTCATCCGCTGTCTTGATGATAGGCTGCGCATGCGCATTAGAATGAAAAGCCTAACTTTAAAGGGATACTGTCATGGCAAAACATGTTTTTTTTCTAAATGTATCAGTTAATAGTGCTGCTCCAGCAGAATTCTGCATTGAAATCCATGTCTCAAAA
>CM044443.1:92146668-92165550 GCA_024363595.1 Xenopus borealis
TGGTAGGGTTAAGTAACAAGTTAGGGGCATTTGCCCCTGTGGGGGGTTGGGGGGTAGGCCTGGAGGGAGGGAGGCCTACAGGGTTTCCTTCTCCTGAAGACCAATTGAAAGTTGATAAGAACAGGACATTGAAAATGATGACTGGGTACTACAAAATTTCCTAGTATGTAAGTAATGTATGTGCTACAGTTCAATGTGTATGTATAGCATGGCGGCTTAGCTTTTTAAGAGGGTAAATTATGAACTTTCTCTGAACTATCTCTAAACATTATACATTTGCCACAGTGACATTTAGTGCAGTGATGTGTCACTAATATGACTTAAAACAACCTATAGCAGATCCAGCCACCCCCACCAATGTATATACCCACCCAATCTCTTATACCACTGGAGGGAGGAGGGCAAGCACCAGTATAGAAAAAGCACCAAAAGTCATTAAAAGGGCTGGAACATTTATAAAAACTGGGAAACAACTGGCCTGTCATCAGCACACAACCTGATTTTTGAGGAAGCTGGTTGGCCCAAACCCGCCCAACACGTGCATCATTAATTAAGTGGGAAACTCACCTATATATTTCCATATTGTGAACATCGGTATCATTATTAGTAATAAAAGAAAAGAGTAGTAACGATTCCGAAGTTTGCCGGAACACACTGAGTTGGAAGTTGATGTACCGCTCTGACTTTCCTTCAGGCCTATTTCAGAGCACCTTCAACAGAAAGATACGTAATATTAGTGGCATTGAAGTGTTAAGTAACACTTAGAGGCTGATTTATCAAATTGCAAAGTGTGAATTTTCATGGTTTTTTTTTTATTTGAAAAAACTTGAAAACTTAAAAAATGTGAATTGAAAGAAACTTGAATTTAAAAATTCAAAAACAACTACCATGAGCTTTTTACAGCAAGAAAATTTTAATTTAGGTAAATACTCAAATTTAAACATGGATAAATCCACCCCATGTTCTAAATCATAACTACATAGAATTACTGTATTAAATGTTTTTAAATGTGAGCCTTTCAATATTCACCATTTAATTGCATGAAATGTCTACATATGGTAAATGGTCATTTGCATGTTGTACATTGGGAGGTAGAACAGACAATAAGTGCTCAGTGTGCTGAATGTGAAGGAAAATGTGCAAAAAAATGGCATCAGGTAAAAACATTAACTAGCATAAGCAAAGTATGCCGTGAGAATAAGGTGAAATGCCCCAAAGTAGCTTTTAAAATAGGAAGAAAATGTTTGTAACTTTGAACTGAAAATTGTATTTTCTTATTTGGCATTGTATACTGTTGACCACTTCACAGTTTCTCATGAGATTGTGCCTTTCATAAAACCCTTTTCTGTTAAAGTTTTCAGTCACTTGGATTAATCATGGATATTCAGTATAATTAAAGCAATGTGCGATTGGTTGCCATGTTTCTACTGTGGTGAAAATCTATAGGATCTTTGTAACAGTTTTCCAGTGAATGCTCTGCAAAATCTAATAATATTCTTAATATTATGGGCACATATATTTTAAGGTTAAAGTCCTGAACTGATCTCAGCACCTGAAGATTTCATAAAGTCGCTTTTTTTTTATTTTAGACTTAATAACTCTAAAAGGTCCCTTTTAGTGTACATTTTAAAAAACAATATCCAAATTTCTGTTTAACTAGTTCATTTTCTAAGAACTATATTAATCTAAATGAGCACATCAGAATGGATTCCATCCAAATGAAATGTAATTCTCAGACATCCTAATAATTCAGATTACCAACACAGCTTTGGGGGGTAAAACAATATATTTAGTTATTCCAAAATATAATTTTCCAGGACACAGGAGTTAAGGAAATACCAATTCTTCATACTTAGTCCATTTATTGCAAGAAGTTGACATAATTTCGTCGCTGAAGGTTCCTTCTGGGCATGGTTCACACACAGTATCTGAATACCTTGTTCCTGTTAAAAGAAATTAAAAATAAAGAAACCCCAAACAAACAGTATTAATCCAACACTTTATAATATTTTATATAGACACTTACATTACAATAAGTATTTAACATAAATATGTATCAGCTTTGCACAGTGATTTTGGCCCATTGATCCAAACATATTTACTCCAGGAGGTTCGGGTTAGTCAGATTAGGCTTGTGCACTTTTGTTATCAAATGTTGCTATTGATTCTCAATGGACAGAGATCAGGGCTTTGATTGAGCCATTGTGTTCAGACGAAAAATACTGGTACAAGGAGTCCTTGGTAATTTCCTTAGTATCCCAACACCTTGCTTCCATCCAAAAGCCAATATAATCAAGTTCAAAGGTAGGTGTGGATACAAATGCTCAGACAGGTCTGCTGCAAAGGTGCCTTTATTTTCTTATCAACACGACATGTTTCGAGCTTGCGCTCTTTTGATTTGCACTTGATAAAGAGCGCAAGCTCGAAACATGTCGTGTTGATGAGAAAATAAAGGCACCTTTGCAGCAGACCTGTCTGAGCATTTGTATCCACACCTACCTTTGAATTTGATAATACCATTGTGTTAGATTCACCTTGTTGTTCTCCAACAAAAAAAGTACTCCAATATTACTTTTGTCCATGCTTCAGTTTTCCTTTCCTTTCCTGATTTTTTATGATGCTTTCTTCTGTCTGCAGTAGCTGCTGATGAATAGCAACCTCATAGTATGAAGCTACCACACCATACTTTACTCTTCATATGAGCTCTGGATAATTTGTCCAAAAGCATTAGCGACCCAGTTGCGATGTGGGAACAGGGAACAAAGGTTCAAAACTAGGGATGCCCCGAATCCAGGATTCCGTTCAGTATTCGGCCATTTTCAGCAGGATTCGGTTGAATCCTTGTGCCTGGCCGAACCTAATCCTTAAAATTATGTGACTTTTCGTTACAAAAAAAGGAAGTAAAAATTTTTTGGCCGAATAGTGGATTCGGTGCATCCCTATTCAAAACAATAAATATGGTTCATTTGTAGCACTCAAAACTTGTAAGGGGTTTAATGTGAAGGATCACCTGGAAGTGACCATGCATACTGCCCACTAAAAATGAAAGGGTGAGGACAGTATCAGTATTGATAATTTGGTGGAAATTCACTAAAGTGTGAAGCCGCAAACATTAGTCCAAATTCGCCAGTGGTGCCAAGGAAGTGTGCAGGTAGAGGAACTCAAAGGAAGGGGCAGACAAGAGCCATCTGCTTTAACTGCATCCAGCCCATGAATGTTGAATGTCCTATGGCCTAGCTATCATTATAGCTATTACCATGTAAGCAATTGGTTGGTAAGGTCCTTGCACAAACTGTATTAGTTCAGAAGGAGATCCCATCCCAACCACTGGGGGATAGCCAAGCACATCTCCTGTAAAAAGAAAATGAATATCTACTCTACTGACTATAACTAATAGGTATAACCCAAATCTACCTCCTGGAGACAGAACAATCAAAAAACGGATTTCTAGTAGAAATACTTCCTTTATGACATAGGGTAGAGTCCTGCGCGGGTCCATTTTTCGGAACTCGTACCCACCTTGTACCTTATCCACAACCCAACCAGCTGACCATCAAGAATCAACCTCTAACATATGTGTCCATGGAGTAAATGGAGGAGAGCAGTGTGGGCTTCCATTCCTTGCTCCATTAAAGGAAAATGATAACCCCGAACAATGTAGGTCTCTATAAACAGATATTGCCTAAAGCAACTCATGTGTAAAACCCTGCTTCATGTAAATAAACTATTTTCATAATAATACACTTTTTTAGTAGCATGTGCCATTGGGTAATCATAAATAGAAAATAGCCATTTTAAAAAATAAGGACAGCCTCCTGGGATCCTAGGATCCAACGGTGCACACAAACATACCAAACAAACTATAAAGTTAGGTCACATGAGCCAATTAACAGACAGAGTTGTGTCTTTTGCTTCAACACTTCTTCCCTTTACAGTTAGAGTTGAAATATTTCTGGTCAGGTCATCTCTGAGGCAGCACACAGACCATCACGAAATGAGATGTAAAAGGGCAATATTTACTTAAATATATATTCCATTTTGGTAGGATTCTTTAATATATCACTTAATTTGATATAAACTGTTGCTCAAAAATTCATTTTCGGGGTATAGTTTTTCTTTAAGTGTTTTCAGCTGTAGAGGTAGTTAGGGCTACAGTTAAAAAGAGGTAAGAGACAATGCCTCAGTGCTTCCCCCAGAGACCTCCATGAGTAGAGTAGGGTAAGTGGCCAGTGGAAACCTCAATGTGCAGGAAGGAGGTGTGATTATGTGTGTCACTGGGAAGGAGATTGTGATTTCCTGCTGAGACAAAGGACTGGAGGGAGAAAGAGAGAAACCTTTCTAGGAGAGTGTCAAGTGTGAGTCCAACAGAGGATTATGGGACTGGTGTACATCCATGCCTATGAGTGCTGGAAATGCGTGAACACCAAGGGGCAAATTCCCTAAAGCGCAAAGCATCTAACGCTATCGCTAATTCGCCAGCGTGGCATCATTTCGCAACTTCGCAAATTCACTAACACGGATTCTGGCAAATTTTCGCTAGCGAAGTAGATAGACTTGCGCAACTTCGCACCCTTACGCCAGGCGAAGTTGCGCACTTCGCAAATTCACTAAGATGAACATTTTCCTCAATGTTAGCACTTACGCTAGAAGTTACTTCGCCTGGTCAGACCAGGCGAAGTTCAATACAATAGATAGGAGGTTGAAAAAAAAATGTCAAATTTTTTCTAAGTCCCAAAAAAACACTGGCATATTTTAGCATAGGAGGGTGATAGTCCGAAAAAGATTGATAATATTGATGATAATAATAATAATTGGGGGAGTTACCCTTCTTCCCCCTACATTTCCTAACATACTGTATGGCAACTCAACTATACAGGGGGCACATGTAGGGCAATAGGACAACTTTATATCATTTATTAAAGGTTTCCTCGGCTTGTGTAGTGGAATGTAGTGGCTATAACATATACTTCTATTATGAGTAAAAGTTCCTGACGTATGCAAATTAGGCTTCGCTAGCGCAACAGCGCTCTGCCTAGCGAAGTAAAACTAGTGCAACTACACTACCATTCGCTGACCTGAGTGTAAATTCGCACTTTAGTGGATTTGCGTCGCGCTGGCGAAAATTCGCCCTTCGAAGTGCGGCGAACGCTAGTGAAGCCTACGCAGGCGGATTTTCGGATCTGAGTGAATCTGCCCCCAAGTAAGGGTGTTGAAGCTGAACTGCTAATGCTTATGTGAAGCAAGAGTGCTGAAAATGTGATTTTGTTAAAAATAAAAGCCAAGCTGCACTGACATCTTGAAGGTGGTGTCAGACTCCATGTCTGTGCTAAATCTTTGCCGTGGCCTATGGTCTTAACAACCTGAATGTCACACAACATAAAAACTAATTTAACATCAGCTGCCCAAGGCCCATAGTGAATTAAAGTGGACCCGTCACCCAGACACAAAAATCTGTATAATAAAAGTCCTTTTCAAATTAAACATGAAATGCAATTTCAAATTTTTATTAAAGCATTCATAGCTGTTTTAAGAACTGTTATAAGAACTCCCTGTTAAACTTTGTCTCCTTTCCTATTGCAGGTGGTTATAAAATCTATCGACATGTGCTACTGCCCAGTGTTTGGTAACTGTTTGTTGTGAAATATCACGTTTGCAGAATTTTATTTTTGTCATGTTTAATCCACAGTGCGGGGTTACTTCCCCATAATTTCAGTGTCTCTCAGTGTACTGCAAGCATTTTAGATAATAACATGCATACATGTATTTTTTTACCCTGGGTATTACACATTGCAACTTACCATATTCCTTTACGCTTTCACCTGGCTGGCATTCTTTACATGGTTGACATAAATCACAGTAATCTCTGTTACAAAAATATCCATCTTTGCATCTGCATATGGTATTACTTACATAGTTACACTTCTGATCTACAGTGAGACCAGATCCTAAAGAGTAAGAGAAAAACACAATATTTTATTTAACTGATTTAAAGGACCATCATCAAAAACTAATGTTTACATTTGTGCCAAAAAACATAATTTAATTAAGCAGAGGCATATTATGGGGAAATTACTCACATTACGTCAACTGGGGAATCCACAATATTATTTCTTGTTTTACATCCTGACTCTCAGTAACATTTTCTTGGAAGTCATGAAAGTTACACAATTTTATCAAAACAGATAGATGTGTCAATTCTCTTGAACATGTTTCAATGCTTTGAGGAGTTGAACACATTAATTTCAAGTGGGTCTCAGCACAATCACCCAAGGGCGATGGCACACAACGCATTGCTTCCACTTTCCATAGTTGCTCAAAGTTGCCTCAAGTGGAAACTTCAGGCTACTTCGCAAAGCGTGTTTTCCAACCAGCGATTTCTATTACTGTCAGTAGGAAGGAAACTAGGGACGTCTTGATGACCATGGTAGAAAAGATTTATTGAAGAAGACAAAAGACTCCAAATTATCCAAATTTTAAAAATTTCCTTCCGAAGCTGTGGCACCATGGTCTTAGAATGTAATTTGTAAAGTTCTTCTGGTAGGCCATCTGAGCTTGCCACTTTGCCCAGAGAAGCAGTCTATGGCTTCTTGACTTTCTAGCTCTGTAAAGTCTTATTCCAGGTATTCCCTAAACTATTGACTAAGTGCTGGGAGTGTTACTGAGATCAGGAAGGCCACTACCTTCATCTTCTGGGACCATTAGTTTGCTAGTGTAGAGGTCTGCATAGAATTCAGTCATCATATTCCTAACCTTATCTGGCTCTGTATGCAGGACCTCTTGCTTATCTTTTCGAGCCGGTATGAGGGGCGGTGTATTTTGCACTTTGTGAATATCTATCCTGTGTTTGCTGAAGTTTCTTGAGGTTGTCAGGTTTTGGGGGATATAGCTGCCTGTGTATCCAGCTAAGTTTACCTGCTCCTTTAGGGCTTGGGTTGCTAAGCGTGACTGCTTCTTATGTGTGACTGCTTCTTATACGTGACTGCTATTTCTGATGCTATGGCGTTTTGCACATATGCCTTAGAGGAGTTCCATAGGGGAACAACAGTGGGTACACTTAAGTTCATAGTCATTAATGGTCCTTTCCACTGATTTAAAGTTATCCACTATATTTAACTATACCGGGTTGATAGAGGGGCGAGGTCCAGATTGTGTGGGGGTTTGAGCTTAAATTGTATTGTGGCATGATCAGAGATACCTCTGGAAAGGTAGCATGTGTGCATTACGAACAGGACAGCTACTGCATTGACAAAGGCCATGTCTATTCTTGACAGGGCTTGATGGGAAGCGGTGTAGCAGGAGAAGAGCCTCATATCGCTGTAGGTGGCTCGCCATGTGTCTATAAGTGCCAGAGACTAGACCATTTTCCTAAGTCTCATGGACTTGGTGGGTGGGTGTTTCCAGAGCCTGTCTAACTGGGGTGAGGACTCCATTGAAATCTACAGCTATTAAGATATTATTATTAACATGTATTTCTATAGCGCCAACTTGTTGCGTAGCGCTGATAGAATGTGTGTATTGGGTTAGTTGATCTGCTAGGCTCTGCAGGACCTCAGTTTAAAAGGGTGGGGGTATATATATATATTAGCTAACAGGATTTTACAGGAGTGTATATAACCATGGCTTAATAAGTACCTACCATTAGGTTCTAATTTTAGACTTTCAAATCTAAAGGGGACATATTTGCCAATTAGTATAGATACCCCAGATAAATATGTTGAGTGTACTGCATGGTAGGCCCGCCTGCCCGACCCCGGGCCTTTTCATGGTCAATATTTCAGAGTCGGTTAGATGCATTTCTTCTAGAAATGCTATTGAGGTGGAGTGCCTGTTAAGGAAGTCTATCAAGTCTAAGCTTTATTGGGTTTTTGAGGGCCCTTACATTCCAGCTAGTAATATTAATCAAAATTATTCAGTCATCTCAGGTATACCAGAATATGTATATTGAACACATCATTGTAAATCATGCCTTTCCTATGAGCATTATATATAACCAACATAACAATCTTATCAACAATCATCAACCTGTGCTTGAACATAGCACCTTTAAACTGGCCATAGAGTAAAGTACCCCTACCCCTTCCTTAACTGTGGATAGAATTTATCCTAAAACAACTCTTTGTAACAACATCCTTGATAGGGACAGGTCATGCCAATCCATTGGCAGAACTTAGGTGCGGCCAAAAAAACAAAACTGCCATTTGTTGGCTCAGATGCAACCTTAAGAGGGAGTGGTTATAACCGCTGTTGGCTAATGTCAAGTGTACACCTTGGTAAATGGAGCTGCCAGTTCGCTGGGCCCATTGCTGTCAGTGTTATCTTTCACCCAAAGTGCCATGTGTAACTGCTGCTATTTTAACACCCTGAACCCCTTCACTCAATGTGAGGAGCTTACTGCGGTGCAGGCTATTAGCATGTTGCACTTTGTATAAAGTGTGGTTAAAGGCCCCCCTTTGGGAGTTTAACTAAATGAAACATGCGTTCTGTGGTTTCTGGGACAGTGCTGCCCCTCTGAGCACCCATTTTTTCATGGGCAGGCTCCCCTCGTGCTGTCTGACTTGCGTTGGCAGTTTTCATTCAGCTTCTGTTCTGTGCAGTACTGGTCCGGTAACTCTGCAGGAGTCTTCCAGGTTGCTTACCAGGGACTCCAATGCTGATGTACGCTCACTAAGCTTTTGCAAGTCATAAAATGGACAGGTATATCTTGATTTCTTCTGTCTTCACATTCTTGAGAGTGGTACACGCCTCATTACAGGACAACCTGATTTCCACCATGACGTAGTAGTGTAGTGTTGGTTCCCTGACAGGTGCAGATGCTGCCGGTGTCAATGGCCTGTTGTTGATGGGCCTGGTTTCCCAATTCTGCTGCTGTAGAGGAACCTGTGTGTTTTGCGGGTTGGGCAAACTTTTCCAAGTGGGCCGTGTAGCTGGCCAGCTAAGACCTGTCCTAGGTTGCTATTATGGTTCACATATATATGCACCAAAACCTGCCAATAACCTCAGTACAGTTTATATGTTCACATGTTTAGCCCAAAAGCAGAGTTATTGCTGTAAGTTTCTGAATGTTATAAAAGTTATATATGCATTGTGTTAGCAGAAGCAGAAAAAGAAAATGTACGAGTCATCATATAGATAAGCCAATCATAGCCAGCCTCACACTGCACAAGAGCCTCAACCAATCCCAGTCAGTTACACACTGGGCCTGTGTGGGAGTTCCCCATGCCAGATCTTTCTGAGGCTATTGCTCAACAGACAGTGGAAAAAAACAGACAGAGTTCCAGCCAGAGATAAGTTTTATGGAAGCAGAGAAGGCCAAATAGGTATTTAATACACTTATTTATGCCCCCCTATTATTTAATAGTATGAGTAGGTCTATATATTGAACCTGTATATGGGCTTACTTACAGTTCCACCAATTAAAGACCGATTCAATTACAGATCAATTACAGAAATACAGATACAATTACAGATCAATACAAGTGCCAATTATAGAGCAAATACAAAGGTGAATTGCTTGCTGCTGCTATAAAGCAAATGCACAGTGCTATATTAAAATGCTACACCTAACTGAGAATCAATTACATCCACCATCTTATGTTATCTGACAAGACTGAAAGGGGTTGTTCACCTTTGAGTTGACTTTGAGTATGATGTAGAGAGTGGTATTCTGAGACAATTTGTAATTGGTTTTGATTTTATTATTATTTGTGGTTTTTGAGTTATTTAGCTTTTTATTTAGCAGCCATCCAGTTTGCAATGTCAGCAATCTCGTTGCTATGGTCCAATTTACCCTAGCAATCATGCATTGATTTGAATCAGAACATGGAATATTAATAGGATATGGTCAGGAAATAAAGATGAATAATATAAAGTAGCAATAACAATAAATGTGCAGCTTTAGAGAGGATTTGTTTTTTGAGGGTGTCAGTGGCCCCCTTTTGAAAGCTAGAAAGAGTCCGGAAAAGAAGACAAATTAATTAATAAACTATAAAAAATAAATAATGAAGACCAATTGAAAGGTTGCTTAGAATTGGTCATTCTATAACATACTAAAAGTTAACCTGAAGGTGAACCACCCCTTGAACTGTTGAACCGCCTTTTGTGATTTTATTCACCACGCGTTTGTACACAGAAAATCCGCTGCACAAGCAGCAGTGTTATCTGAAGAAAGTTGAAGTTATTAAAGAAGTTGTTTAAAAAAGTATTTGGTGTGCTGTTTAAACCTACTGTTTCCATAGAACGGCGATAGAGGAATTACAGAGTAATAGACAGTCTGATTAGACTAAAGAGAGAGTCATTTCATAATACTTCTAATGCCACAGCGCACAAGGCACTAAGTGGTGCTGCGCCTGCCACAGGCCGCTGCCTCGGATATGCCCTTATTTAAGCCCATTATTTTCTTCTGTGGTTGAGCTTGCCAGGAAGGTTAACCCAGCTCCACGTTGATGTGGTTACTGTGGTTTTGTCAGGATTATTTGCCAGGTTTGCTGTGGCGCTCCTGTATGTACGTGCACTCACATCTGTGGTCAGACCACACACCCTCTGGTCCCTTCATTTTATTTTTGGATTTTGGGCTTTAGACACTGCTTTCTTATACAGTATTAGTGTCACTTCCTGCTGTGTTTGTATTTGTACTTTGTGGTAAAACAGATGGAATGCAGTTTTAAAAGGTGCTGAGATTGGTTTTGGATTTGTTTGGTTTTTAAAATGTTAATTTAATGCACAAGTCACTTTTATAGAAGTTTTTGCTACCCACATTGTAGCAATATCATCTTGTAACAATCACCACTTTTCATTTGGTTTCAATTTTAATTGAAAACATAACTATATAAAAGATGGGTATTCACAGATAGTTGCCAACTAGCCAACTTAACCTCAAGTGTAAAGAGAAATAATCTTTACAGTAATTGTGATATTGGTATAAACCTATATATACGTATAAATGGGTTACAGTGACTTTCTTTTACTGCATATTATATTACTATGTTACCTCAAACGTTGCACTGTATAGCATCTAATCTTTCACATGTTCTTAAAGGGGAAGGTGGGGGGTTTGGGTTAGCGCCGGGGGGAGGGGTTGGTTTCATTCCCCTTTAAAGGGAAGATGACACCAAAAAACTTATTTAAAAAAAAAAAAAAGATTCTTTATTTGAAGTTACCTATCGGTCATGCTGACTGTTTTCTAATTTTTTTCACTTAATAAATCCAGTTCTGTATCTGCCGTCTGTAAGATTGTGAGCTTGATGATCTCACAGAGGAGGGCAGAGCTTCTTGTTCTATTTCTTTTGCTGCTTCTGGTTTCTCTTCGTCTACAGCTAGGGTTGCCACCTTCTCTTAAAAAAAAAAAAAAATACCGGCCTTCCTATATACTTTGTTTTTTTTCCTATTAATAACATTGGGATCAGCCATCAAAAATACTGGTCAGGCAGGTAAAAAAACGGTGACAACCCTATCTACAACCTGTGAGTTTCCTTTACATCAGCTCGGTCTCTACCTCCCTCCCTACTTCACAGGGCTCTCTCTCCCTCATACTCTCCCTCTCTCTCCCTCATACTGCACCCCTCTTTGTAACCCAATTCTCTGTATGTAGATGGGAGGGGGGCATACTTTAGAGCAGGCGGCAATGGAAAGCCTGTCTCCTACCTAGTTAGGAGAGAGCCCTTTGAAGTAGGCAGGCAACACACTAGAGGGGAGAGAGGTAGAGACCGAGATTATGTAAAGGAAACTCACAGGCTGTAGATGAACAGAAACCAGATAGTAGAAGCTGCAAGGGAAATGGAACGAGAAGCTCCACCCCCTGTGTGACATAATCACGCTAACAGTCTGACAGGATCCACAGTTGGATGCAGAAATAGATTTAAGTGGAAAAAAGATTTAAGGAGAAAGCAGTCAGCATGACTTCAAATGAAGAATTCTTTTTTTTTTTTTTGGTGTCTCTTTAAGTACAATTACATCCTAGAGATAAATGTACCCACTTTGCACAGCAGTACAGCATTTTGTAGTCTCTGAAACTGAAAATACTATGTATGGACAAAAACAAGTAATCTGAGACCAGAATGCAATCAAAATTCAAAACCTTAAAGGACAAGGAAATTCTAAAATAGAATAAGGCTAGAAATACTGTATTTTGTATACTAAACATGAACTTACTGCACCACAAGCCTAATCAAACAAATGATTTTTGCTTTCAAAGTTGGGCACAGGGGGCTGCCATTTTGTAACTTCGTTAATCTTCTTTGCAAGACCATGCTCAGGGCGGTCTGGGCTGCTTAGGGATCGTCATAAATTATCAAAACCGCACAAGTCAAAGAATATCTGCCAGAAGTCAATACAGCATGACTGATTAATAATCAGAATATGCAGACTGAACTGGGTCCTGTGTTATCATGTAATCTAATGTGGATTCAATAGTTTTTGTATTATTTAATACAAACTTTCTCCAACCAGTGGTTGCAGCAAAATAATCTTTCAAATCAGGGCCGCTTAACCGGCCGCTTTGTGCCTCAGGCGGCACAAAGCGGCCGGTTAAAAGCTCCACTAGTGCAGAGAGCGCAATTGCGCTCAATGCGATAGGGATACTGCCTCCTTTTGACCCGCTCCAACGCTGATTTTTAAAGGGCACCTATTGGGGCAAAATTATACCCCCAACCCAAAATGCGGGCTGATAGAAAAATATGCCCCTCGCTAGCTCCCGGAGCGAACAGCTGTCTCCCCATAGGCTTGCGAGGGGCATATTTTTTTTAAAAAAATAGTGAAACCCCCAACCGGAATGCGGGCTCTATCAGCCCGCACTTTTGGTTGGGGGTATAATTTTGCCCCAATAGGTGCCCTTTAAGCGTGGAGTGGGAAGGGGCGGCGGCAGCCCCAGAATCGGCCCTGCTCCAAATAGAATCCCAGTTTATCTGTTTAAAGCTGGCTCTATGATCTTTCCCTCTGCAGCTGGAGTTGGAAACATTAAAGGGGATGCAAAGGCAAAATTAAAATCCAATACAAATCTCTACACACAGTTGACGACTGCTTTACAGGCAAACTAAGCTGCTTGAGTTCTGCATAGCTGGGAAGTAAGGCAGGAGCTCTTCCTCAATCATAAGTATGATTGTTTCTCTGCAGAGCAGTTAGGGACCATCTGGCAATTCTTATCCACAGATTGAAGGGAGAATTTCACTGCATACATTCTGTTTTTTTATAAAAATGGTACACAGTTTTTAAATTAAAGTATATTGTAGATAGATGTCTTTTTCATTAAAGAAAGTAAAAATGGGATTTAATTTTTTTGCCTTTACATGCTCTTTAAATATTTGTGTACAGTGTGATAACATTTATTAGAAACAAACAAGCAAACAACATCAATGTCTTATTTCTAAAAAAGTAATAAAATCACCCCCAATTAAAAAAAAAAGAAAGATAACTATGTCGTTTACATAGCATTCATTCAAATCACACTGTGCAATACAACATCTTTAAGGGTAAACAACACATGTCCACAACCCATTTTCGAGTACTTTACACTCTCATTTTAATTTTGCAGTCCCACATGGTAGCTCAATGAGTAAAGCAAGCTGTGCTCCTGCCAGCTCAAGTGCTTGGCCACCTCTGATTTAAAGCAATGTTTAAAAAAAAAGGGATGTGAGGAATAAAAAAAAAATAGGGAGGGCCATGGGTCATGCTCTGAAGGGGATAGTCCTTGACACATCTGCCGAGATCTCATTCAATTACATTTTTTGAAAGTTGTTGCAGAGCTGGAGTTGTAAAGTGCACTTCTTTTATATACATGTTTAGATTGTTTTGAGGTTTATAACAAGAAATAAGGGAGAGGAATTGATAGTAAATCTGCCCCATATTGTCAGCTTCCCATCTGCCCCCAGTCATGTTAAGCTCCCCATAGACGCAACGATATTTCCCTGCCGAACGACCAATTTTAGGGAAGTCCGACCAATCTGTCAAATTATCGTGCGGTTAGTGGGATACAAACGATCGTTCATCTTACGATCTTTAGTCCGACATTGGTCTGATGATTGATCGGCCAGGTTAGAAAATCTTTATCGGTCCCCTTGCAATCTACCTATGTTTGCAGGGCCAAGCAGGCTGCGATCCTTCAGTTTTGCTGGCAATATCGCCTGAAATGGTCTTTTTAGTTGATGGACACATCAGGCATTTAAACAATCGTTTTGAGACAATCGTGGTCTCACAATAACTATTGGATCTTTCAAAAATCTTTACGTCTATGGCCAGCTTTACTTGTACTCTGATAAACTTCAATCACTGCTGTACTGAAAGTTGGAGTGATATCACCTCCTCCCTTTCCCACCAGCAGCCTAACAACAGCACAATAGAAAGGTAAACAGAGAACAACTCCCTAACACAAGATAACAGCTGCCTTGGTAGATATAAGGATAGCACTCAAAAGTAAAAGCCATGTCCCACCTCAACACATTCAAAACAACAGCCTGCCAGAAAGCAATTCCCTCCTTAAGTGCCAACTCATGCTGAAAAGCACATGACCAGGCAAAATGACCTGAGATGGCTGCCTATGCACCAATATTACAACTAAATAAAATACACTTGCTGGTTCAGGAATTCAATTTTATATTATAAAGTGAATTATTTGCAGTGTAAACAGTATAATTTACAAATAAAACTACATCATAAAAATCATGACAGAATCCCTTTAAGATACAGTCAAACCTCAATTTTATATAGGGATGCACCGAATCCAGGATTCGGTCAAATCCTTGTGCCTGGCTGAACCAAATCCAAAAAATCATGTGACTTTTGGTTACAAAACAAGGAAGTAAAAATATTTTCGCACGTTTTGACCCTTCCCCTACCTAATTTGCATATGCAAATTAGGGTTCGGATTCGGTTAGGTATTCGGCCGAATCTTTCACAGTGGATTTGGGGGTTCAGCCGAATCCAAAATAGTGGATTTCGTGCATCCCTAATTTTATATTTTCCTTGAACTGCACAATTATGTTACAAACTCCAAGAAAATTAATAAATTCCAAGAAAATGGAAAATTAAGGTTTAACTGCATCTGTTGTAAACAATATATTGTTTGTGGTCATTCTATTTAGAATATGAGAGGATTGTGTCCTACAGTATAAAGTATTTGATTAAGAATGATCTTTAACAAATGTAAAACCACTTGACTGCAAAATTGAAGATCTACTCTATATTATTGTTCCAAAGAAAAACTATTCAAATGTTTTGTAGTAGAGAAAATGATCTTACCTGAATCACATTCTTTACATCTGAGACACTTAAAAACAGCATTAAGGTGATCCATATAACTTCCTTCCACACATGGTATACACTCTGTATTTCCAGAGACTGTACAATCTTTCCTTATCACATTTCCTAAAAGATACAGGTATAAAAACATGGTTTAAAAGTGTTTAGTAGTGAGCATGTTTCTTGTTTTGCTACAATTAATACAGGAGCAATGGCCATCTTAATTTTGTTCCCCCCCATAATCCCCAACTCCAGTCAGGCAAACCCTGTGATGGCCAATAACGTAATGAATCAAATGAAAGCAAGTGCAGGACTGGTCAGAATATGAATGATTTTGACATTGTTGGTCAGCTCTAATAGATTACAAAATTAGGGCGAACAACCTCTGTTTTTGTTTGAAGGGGATGACATTTTTAGTAACATTAAAAAAGTAGACTGTAAACTTGCTCAGGGTGTTCTTCTAAGCACTTTGCAAGGTACATATTTTTTTATTGGTTTCAAATCTATTAAAGGGATACTGTCACGGGAAAACATGTTTTTTTCAAAATGCATCAGTTAATAGTGCTACTCCAGCAGAATTCTGCACTGAAATCCATTTCTCAAAAGTGCAAACAGATTTTTTTATATTCAGTTTTGAAATCTGATATGGTGCATGCGCCAGAAAACGCTGGTCAGTCCAGAAAGAACAGCGATCAAGACAAGATAGCAGAACTATGCTGGACAGGACCTGGACAGAGGCATGTGTCAGAAAATGCCAGTCAGTCCAGGAAGAAGAGCAATAGAGACAAGATGGCGCCTGTGAAATCTGCTGGACAGGACCTGGAAGTAGGGGTAACAAGATGGCGCCTGTGAACAAGTTAGGGGCATTTTCCCGGCGGGGGGGGGGAGAGGCAGGTAGGCAGGGGCAGAAGAGGGAGGAGGGCCTACACAGGGGAGGGTTTTTTTCATATAGAGGTTGAATTCTTAGGCAGATTTGTTTAGACCGATTCGACAGCTTATCTGTGGTTTCTGAGGCATTACGATGGGCTTCCCCATGGATAACTGTCCAAAAACTGTCCAGATAAAAAAGAAAGAGGAAAATGAAAACTGTCGATTTGGCAGGTTTGATTTTCCTCTGCGATTGAGGACCACACCAGCTGGTTCATGCTGTGCTTGTTCTGTTTTCTCTTATCGTTTGGCCCTATGGCTGAATGATCGGATTAGCACAATATCGCCCTGCCTTTGGCAGGCATATCAGGGAAAGATCCGCTGATTTGGTGACCTTGCCAAATGAGCAGAACTTTTAGTGTATGGCCACCTTTACTATACATCTACAACCCATTACTATGGGTAAAAATTCATAGAGTATCACATCTGTTTTGCCTTTTCATCTCTTAGTCTGAGGGCACACAGAATGTTTTTTGCAGGACCATCAGAAAACACCTCCTGTACTCAATTAAAGTGCAGCTTTCACCTACCGGGTGCACACATCGGACAGCATACATCTTTAATTTCATATTCTCCTAGATTACAATTTAAGCCATGTACAAGGATTCTTCCAAAGACTGACCCAATATACAGCTGTAAAAAGACATTTAAATACACATGATTAAGTATTCATAGCATATAGTAAGGTTGGTTACAAAAAGACAACTTCAAATTCACAAATTGCTAAATTTCTAAACATTTATTTAGGGAGTAAGCTAGTAGTCAAGACAAAAATTTTAAAAACACTAAATAAGGGGATGCTTCCTGTAAGAAAATATTATTTTATGGTTTATCACATGAAAATTTATAGGAGAGATTTAATAAAAAGAAAAAACTTTTCTCATTGATCTGCATCTGGCTCTATGGGGGAAAAACAGAATTTTAAGGCAAGATTTCCTTATCTCATGAATCTGATCAAATCTATTACAGAAACACTTATGTCATTATTTATTAACATCTTACTGATGATCTCAAAAAGGACATCAAGGATCTGGGCGATTGTACAGCACATCTCGAAGACAAAATGGGTGAGATTATGAACGCCCATAACGAACAAAAGCACAGAGTAAGACCCATACTGAATTACAGCGTCTGGCAGATAAAGTTACAGACTTAGAGGGTAGGTCCCGTAGGAACAACCTACGTTTCAGGGGAATTTCTGAGGCTATACTTCCTAGAGATTTGGAACAACATGTAACTGAATTGCTCAAAGCAGTGCTTCCAGATCTACAGGCCTAGCAACTGGCAATTGACCGTATACAAAGGGTTCCAAAACACAAAGCAGCCCCTGATAATGTTCCTAGAGACATGCTAGTAAGATTTGTATTCTATCAAACAAAGGAAAAACTACTATCCATGGTTCACAAAAAGTATAGATGGCCAAAGCAGTACCAGCACCTAGAAATATACATGGATCTATCCCCTGCAATCTAGTTAAAACGCAAAGCCTTTGCAGAAATAACAAATACTATGCCAAAACAACATCTCATACCGCTGGGGATACCTGGTCAAACTAATCATCTAACGTAATGGGACACCCACAACTCTCTCCACAGTGTGTGAGGCCAAAAAAGCCCTCGTACACAGAGAATGAGACACCCACAAAACGAGACATGTCCAAAACAGACATCCTGTTTTTGTAAGGTATCCCCCCCCCCACCAAATTCTATAACAAACGCTTTCCGAATAACTATCATGCTTTTGCTAAAAGCAAATCTAAAGGTGTTTCAATCCTAGTAGCGTCTAAGGTGTCATTTCAGTTTAAGGGCATGCATGCCGACCCTGCAGGTTGATATTTAATGTTAATATGTGAACTTGGCAATGTTACCTATTCCTGGATAAACATATATGCCCCCAACGAAAACCAAGATGCTTTTTTAAAAAAATGTTTTTTCTAAACTTCTACAATACAAAGTTGGGAAATGTGATATAGCAGGGGACTTTAACATGATCTCTGACCCCACCATTGATGCCTTAAAAGGTAGAGGGGGAGCTACTTCACAGGCACAAAGGAATCAGGCTAAAACCTTCACTAGCCTACTACATATACGCAAGGGCTGATAGATGTGTGGAGGGCCAAGAACAACAACATCAAGTACATCATTTTTTTATATCATAGGGCATGTTTGCCTTCAGAAAAAAGTCTGACATTTTTAAAAATGTGCCTAGTGATGTTGGTTTATAAAATGAAGCATTATCATATCTAGCTCTGCAGCTCTTTGCAGGTGTATGCAAGTGATCAGTTTGGCTGGCATACTTCACCCAGGCATGCTCAGTAGGACTGAATCACCAAACTTACGGTCATCCTGTGGGTAGAGGGTTGGTGATCCCAAAGATGGGGTGGATTGGTGATTTGTTGAGGACTGGCAAAGAGGAGCTACAGAGCTAGATATCTTGACAATACTTGATTTTAAACAACCAATATCAGTAAGAATGATTTCAATGGGACGGACTATTCACTGTCAGACGTTTCTCCGAAAGTGAACATCCACTTTAATACACATAGTTACATAGTTAAATTGGTTTGAAAAAAGACAAAGTCCATCAAGTTCAACCCCATCAAATTAAAATCCAGCATACATACATATCCCTCCACTCTTTCACACAAACTGTATATGCCCAGCCATGGCTATACTAACTGTAGAGTTTAGTATCACAATAGCCTTTTATATTATGTCTGTCCAAAAA
>CM044443.1:92210336-92235101 GCA_024363595.1 Xenopus borealis
CCCAGGTCCCGAGCATAATGGATAACAGGTCCCATATTGTATAGTGTCCCCCCTGCACTTCATGTGATATGTGTGCCCATTTTAAATTACTGTAACTCCTTATTCCCACAATAAATGTTTCTACAGAAACCAATCCCAAGAATTATGCTTCATTATATTACAGGACAGTCTCTGTACGTCAACAAAACTGCACCACATAGTTTTTATAAGGGATGAACCAAATCCAGGATTTGGTTTGGGATTCGTCCAGGATTCGGTCTTTTACAGCAGGAGTCGGCCAAATCCTTCTTCCTGGCCGAACCAAATCCTAATTTGAATATGTAAATTTTGGGCGGGGAGGGAAATCGCATGACTTTTTGTTACAAAACAAGGAAGTAAAAAATGTTTTCCCCTTCCCATGCCTAATTTGCATATGCAAATTAGGATTTGGTTTGGTATTTGGACTAATCTTTAGCAAAGGATTTGGGGGTTCGGCCGAATCCAAAATAGTGGATTCGGTGCATCCCTAGTTTTAATGGATGTCAACAGACTCACAGATATGCCATTCAACTATGTATGCCCACTGAGTTTCATTTGTGTCTCTTCGTGTAATAAATATAATGTGCTATAAACCCCTTTATTTATATGTCAAATTGAATTTGGATTGACCCATTAATTAAATATTGATAAATTGGTTTGCTAAATTTTTTGAAATAATAATTTCACAATTCAATTTATTTTAGTAATTATATTTTTTAGATTTTCAGATTACTACTGTGAAGAAGTAACCCCCCCCGCCCCCGAGGAGAACCCATCTGTTTTTTTACAGCAGAGCATTCTGGCAAAAAATTATTAAACTAAGGTTCCCTGAGAAAGTGTCTCACAATTTACTGTGTCCATGAGCTTTATAATGGGTGGAGAACTAGGTGAAGAAAGAAGGGGAGTTCATGGTGCATACAAATAATTGTTAGCTGACAACAAGGTTATTAGCACTAGGCTGTGCGGTTTTAGGGTTTGCACTACTTTCCCACAGATCCTCCTCCCACAGAATGACAACATGGTTTTTCTGCACAAAAGAAGTGTGGCTTTTTACTAGCAGGCACTTCATTGGCGCTGCTGTATTGAATGAATGAATGGAAGGGAAATATCCCTCTATTCATACCATCTGGCTATCAATAATGAAGTTAGGCCTTTAACTCATGATGAATGCCCAGTGGCTATATTTTTTGAAGGAAATGGGTGCAACCAACCTTGGAGCAGGCAATTTAACTTATACAAATAACAAGTGTAGAAAACCATTAAAAAACAGTATTAAAAACACCCAAACTGTACACGGCAATCCAAACTGGTTATGCACCCCAAAAAGATAGACAATAACCAGTTTCTGCCCATTAAATTATTATGTGTTATGAAAATTGATTTTTGGTGAAACTCAGCACAGACCATAATATCTTCAAATTTGAAATGGGACCTTTGCCACTGACTTCTACAGGACCCTGACAGCTTGGCAATGGAATATTTTGGACTTTTAGCTGCCTCAGGGTATAATAAATTACAAAAAAATTGGGTTTTTTTTTCACTAAAAATGTGTATTTTGTAAAAATAAAAATTTGCTGCAGGCAAATAAACTCACCCATCACTGTAAATAATGACAGTGAAACTGGGTTAGCCATTATCCATTAATGGGGTGGTTCACCTTTAAAGTACAAGGAAAGTTAAACTAAAGAAATAGTGTAGAAATGTTGTACATTATGTTTTGAGTTTCTGTACCAGCCCAAGGCAATCACAACCCTTTAGCAGTAAAGATCTGTGTCTCCAAAGATGCCCCAGTAGCTCCCCATCTTCTTTTCTGCTGGTTCACTCCACATGCTCTGTGCTGCTGTCACTTACTGAACTTAGGGATCCACTCACAATATACAGTACATATAGAATACAAATGACAAAGTATAAAGCTGATTAGTAATTAATATGGATAATCATTACATGGCAGCACAGAAACCAATGCAATTAACACAAAAATGTATTAATCAGCCTTGTAGCATCAGCTTATATTACAGACCAACCACATTTTCTGCTTGATAAGTGGCAACAACCCCTAATCTTAGCTTCTCAACAGCTGCTCAGAGCCCACTGAGCATGTGAGTGTCACAGACACTTTCCAAGATGGTGACCCCCTGTGACAGTTTGAAGTCCTGGATCATTGCTGCTATTGACAAGCTGAAACTTTAGGCTGGTGCAATAAATTCAGTATATAAAACATGGCATTTTTAGTCCTATTCATTTTTAGGGTTTCCTTCTCCAACATGGCCTTTTTAGTCCTATTCATTTTTAGGGTTTCCTTCTCCTTTAAGTTAACTTTTAGTATTACTGGAGATCTGCAGGCCCGGATTTGTGGAGAGGCTACCTAGGCCCGGGGCTAGGGCAGCAGGATTTTAGGGGGCGGCATGCTGCCCAACCACACCCACATTGGTTCAGAAATTTTAATTTCCTGTGTGCCAGTTCCCATTGCTCCGTCCTGATGATGAAAATTTGAACAAATAAAAGGGAGGGGACAGGGGTGACAAACGACAGCAGGCCTAGGGGCACCCACTAAGTAAATCCGGCCCTGGAGATCTGCTGAATAAAAAGCTCAAATAAGAGTAAAAGTGCAAATAGAACCCACTACAAAGCTGAAATAATGCACCTATGTAACAGGGCAAGACTATGGCACACATTGATTAAGCACAACCTACCAATGTAGTTGCTCTTAAAGCAGTATTGCATGGTATGAAATCATATACAAAGAGAATACAGAGAGAAATTTTTTTGTGCATAGTAAAAGTATTTCCTCATGCTTTTAAATACACTGTAGTTTTCCCCTAAGCATGTTAACATGGAAAAAAACAAGAAAACTATTTACTGAAACTGACATTTTCTAAAATATATATTCAGTCCTACAAAGTGATAGAATAAAATTAGTAACTGAACAGTGTTAGTGAATAGTGTTAAGGGTTTGTTTAACATAAGTAAATAGTTATGTGTATACATTATACTGTGTAGTAGTGATGGGCGAATTTATTCGCCAGGGGCGAATTCGCTGCGAATTCCCGCGATTCGCCGCTGGCGAATAAATTCGCGAAACGGCAGCAAAAATTCGCCGCAGATAAATTTGGCAACAAAAACGAGTCACGCGTCGTTCTTGACGCGACGCAATGAAAACGACGCGACGCACGCCGAAAGCAACGCATCGGAAATGACGTGACGCGATTGACGCGACGCACGTCGGAAACGACGCGTGACTCATTTCGCGAATTTTTCGGCGAAACGCGGGAGTTTCGCCCATCACTACTGTGTAGCTGTTTTAAAGGGGTGGTTCTCCTTTAAGGTAACTTGTATTATGTTATAGAACAGCCAATTCTAAGCAACTTTTCAATTGGTTTTCATTATTTATTTTTTATAGTTATTTGTCTTTTTCTTCTGGTTCTTTGCAGCTTTCAAATGGGCGTTGTCGTCACCTTCTTAAAAAACAAATGCTCTGTAAGGCTACAAATGTATTGTTATTATTACTTTTTATTGCTGATCCTTCTATTCAGAGTCTCTCCTCTTCATATTCCAGTCTCTTGTTCAAATCAATACATGGTTGCTAGGGGAATTTCAGCCCTAGTTACCAGATTGCTTAAATTGCTACAAATTGAAGAGCTGCTGAATTAAAAGCTAAATAACTCAAAAACCTTCGAAAATAAAAAATGAAAACATATCGCAAATTATTTCAGAATATCACTCTCCTAATAAAAGTTATCTCAGAGGTGAACAACCCCTTTAAGCTAGACTTTAAACAACTATTGAATCAACATACAATATATGCATATTTTTAACTATGAAACACAACAGCTATGACGTTAGACCGTCTTTCAGTTTCATTGTGCGTTGTCACTTAGAAATGTGCAATTAGACCAATAATGACTTACAAAATGCAATGACAAATCTTTCTTTCTAAGGAAACTGCAAATTGTCCACCCACACTCTGAGAAAGTAGCCTTGAATGGGATGTGAATTTTCTCAGAATCTCCCACCGTTTTCTCCTCTATTTGTAATGCCCACTGGAGTTGACAAAAGAAGTGTGTCTTACAAGGGGGGAATTACTGATGATGTTTAACTTGCTATTGTGCTTACCAGCAATTCCCAACACTACGGGCCATCTGGATCAGTATATTCCCAAGAAGCATATTGATCGCGTTGCATTGTCATTTCACTCACAGACCTGGGAAAGTAATGCCCCTTGACACCAAAGGAGTTGCTCAGTGGAAAGGCATTGAGTAGTATTAGGAGCATGTAAAACCACTAGAAATGAACTAGTTTTCCATGTTGTTATGCTTCTTCATCCTGCAAACGAAATTTGCCTGATATTATCTGGTTTGTTCATTTATTTGTTAAAATAATAGCATCTTGTGAAATCTTGTGAAAGATGCAACTAATTACATTTTGTTTATTCACGTAATGTGATCCTTGAGGGATCTCCAGCATAATTCAAGTACAGGTTAAGAGGCCTCTCTGGCTAGAGAACACAATGGCAGTATTCTCTGTGGGTCTTACTTGGCTTTGTGATGTATATTGTATTCACACCTTTGGCTTTGATAAAGGCCTTAGGTCAAAACAACAAAGCTATGCACAGGAAAACAGTGGCGGTAAATTGGCTATTTATGGTAATAAGCAACACACTTGCTTTGATCTATCACATATACATTTGCATAGAGGTTTTGTATTTATTTCATTTATATTGAATTCATTAATTTATATTAATAATGGGCCAATTTGTCCCGTTTCACCCCAAAATTTGCAAAGTTTCCATGAAATTCTGGCATCACTTTGTGGGAAAGCAGCAAGTAAGTTGCAGCCTTAAAAGGGAAGTAAGCGCCATAGGAAGTATGCCTCTGATGAAGCTGATGACTCAGCTAAACGCGTCGGGCGGAACTGAAAGTATTGCGGTTGGCAGCACAAACCACAAGGGCAAGAGGGAAAAGAACTTTGCCGGCAAGAGATTATTAACCTCCCCACTCCCGGGCCCATCCTGGAAAGGAGCAGCAATACTGAAAAGGGATTGAATTACATTTTAAATTGTTAGTGCAATATTTTACTTAAATTTTTTTTAAATAAATACAATTACACTATGGGATGTATGCTTTTTCCCTTATGGAGCTAGAGATACCATTGGAGGAAGAATAAAGCCGAGAACCATTATATGCAATATTCCAAGACTTGGTCTTGTAAGTAGGTACTTCTGCTACATTATTGGAATTGTTTGGAGCACGTTTGTGGTGATTTTGTGGAGACAGATAAAGACCCCAAAGGGAATTCTCCCCTAAGCAGCACTTGTAAATCCAACTACACAATTGGGTGCCTAATGAGTTATTCGAATTACTACACTATATAGTGTTTTTTTTCCTTGATTTCCCCGCAGCCTTAGGCGCTGATCTATTTTTTAGCTTTTGAAATTCTCTACATCCAGTGAGGAGACTGTGGAAGGGTTGGCAGGAGGAAATAAAACTAAAGGACTTACTAACTTTTCTTTCGTATATATACATATTTTGTTTGCATATTTTTTCTGATCACTATGTGGGCGTCACAATTTGCTACATGCCTATTTTGTCCAGCGTGACAATTGACGGGATCATTGACGCAGGTGTCAAAATGTTTTATCTTCCATGGAATTTTTGATTTATACAGGTATGCAGTGTTGGACTGGCCCGGCAGGAGACTGGGAAAAAAACCTGGTGGGTCCTGAACCTTAATGGGCCCCGCTGGGCCAGTCCTCTCTCCCGATCGGATCCAACAAAAAAACTATTTATTTAGGTGCCGCGCAGCATCATCTGTGCATGCGCGCGGCACCTATTCACTGTATGCACGCAGGCACGCAAGCAGTGCCTTCACGCAGGTACGCTCGGTGCGGCATAATAAGGGGCATGTCAAAGTAGGGGGGGGTTGCCGGGAGCCCTGGACTGTAGTCCCGGTGGGCACCGGGCCCCCGGGTCCGACCCTGCAGGTATGGGATCCATTATCCGTTATCCAGAGAGTTCCGAATTACGAAAAGTTTGTCTCCCATAGACTCCATTATAATCAAATAATCCAAATTTTAAAACATGATTTCCTTTTTCTCTGTAATAATAAAACAGTAACTTGTACTTGATCCCAATTAAGATATAATTCATTATTATTGGAAGCAAAACCAGTTTATTGGATTTGTTTAATGTTTACATGATTTCCTAGTAGACTTAAGGTATAAAGAGCCAAATTACGGAAAGATCTGTTATCCGGAAAACCCTTTGCTTGGAGAGTTCTTGTTAAATAACAAATTACACATTTGATTTCTAAAATATGACTATCAATTTATTCCATTCATGTGATGGGTATTGCACCTTCATAATCCAACGGATACAAATGGAACACAGAGCTAAAACAAAATGTGTAGATTTTGCAGGTAAAATTAGACATATCTCCCACTGACATGATTGTTCCCATTGAGGCTACTGTATTAAAGAGTTGGAGGGTCCTATTGTGCAACATCTGGTTCTACCAAGCCTGCCAAGGCACACTTCAAAAAAGAGCAGCATATTGCAGGGTAGATGTTCCCATCCAACCCCAGTGTGCTTATAGTGATGGGAATCTCTTTCCCACGTTCTCCCACCTCATATTAAAGCTTGTCTCTATTGTGTAACACACTCTCCACCTGCTCCACTGGGAGAAGGGTATTATCCTCAGGCAATTCACAGTCAATTTACCATGCTGTAATAGATGCCTGCTCTATTGTCTGCCTCAATGCATGTATTGGCTAAACGAGTGTGGGAAAGTCTAGTAGGTTTGGGACTCATGCATTAGTATGCGCACTCTGGGGTATAAATACAGGCTCACTGACTCCACAGCTCATATGCTCTCCAGCACTAGCACCCTGTGCACTCAGCTCTTACACACTTTGGATAATGGCTCCTACCAGCATTTCTATGGATACTTTCTCCTCCAAAGAAAAACACAAAGTAAGTATTAATTTAGTGTACATGAAATCTCCTGGCTCTTAGAAGGGACCCTCTTACAGTCAAGGAATAATGCAGATGGTATAATTCTACACTGATTTTATTGTTGCATTGCTCATATTCTTGCTTTTTTACTTTATAGCTGAGAAAGCCTATTGTGGAAAAGATGCGCAGAGACAGGATTAACAACAGCATCGAGCAGCTGAAAGTTCTCCTGGAGAAAGAATTTCACAAGCAGGAACCCAATGTCAAACTAGAGAAGGCCGATATTCTCGAGATGGCAGTAAACTACCTGCAACAGCAAAAAAGTAAGTATCTTATATTTTATCTATTTTATCTAACTCCCTAGAATCTGTATCAGTAATGCATAGCCTTACACAGTTCCTCTATTATTTTCTATTAAAAAAAACCCATTCAAGATCGTTCCATAGTTTAGGCTATTTTCTTAAATATTCCTTTATAAGCGGTAGGCAATTATCAGTTCAATATGATGTCATTTGTAGTTATAATTAGGAGTTCTACATTATTTACTGTGTCAAAAACAGAAACTTGTGCTGGGAATATGCTCCTAACCAATCGTGTTGTTTTTCCCTCCAGGTCAGTCTCCCAATCAGGCAAAACTGGAACGCGATTATAAGCAAGGGTTCTCAAGCTGTATAAGAGAAGCTGTCCAGTTCCTGTGCTATTACCCAGAAAGTGGAGAAACCCAAATGAAACTGCTTAACCATCTGCAAGCACCCCAAAAGCTATCTGTTGCACCCCAAACCTATAGCCCTAGCGTATGTGACTCCAAACAAGCAGCTGTGGCAAGCAACACCAACAAAATATGGCGTCCCTGGTGAACTCCAATGGACTATTGCATCCAAGAGGGAAAAAAATGACTCAAAGTCAGTGAATTCCTCTAGCAGTAAGGAACACTCTCCTAATAGTCTGTCTGGATATGCTTGGATGTTATCAGTCAACAGAAAAAAACTGATTCTGACAAGCATGAATGTTATCCTATGGGATGCTTACTAACTCCTTCTATGAAGAAGAACATTTACTTCTAATCTGCTCAAGGGTTTGATGAGCGTTTATCATTATTGATAATATAGTATGAGTACAAATGTTTTCTAACATCTTATTTTATCTTCTGTGAAGAATAGTTCTATAATATATATATATATATAATGGGGTGATAGCACATTCATGTGTCATACTGTATGTAACTGCATCATGTTACATATGGCAATACACTAGGATGGTGACATCCAAACCCCCATTTCAGCTAGTTACTTCAGTGAAGTTGCCTTTGTAGCATATATATAATATGTATATTAGGGCTTTGTTTTTAGAAAAGGAGAGAATTAGGCACAGTTTTCATTTCGTTAAACTGTCTTCTGTACCTGCAAAACAAGACTCTGTACTTGTATTGTAATAGGATGCTATCATTTGTATGTTTAAATTGATATTCTTATCTATAGCATATCATTCTTTAAGGAATGAAGACTAGTATTTCTAAAGAGGAAAAATGTTTTTATTTCTGATGATGGCAGTGCCCCATCAGTGCTGGCAGCAACAAGATTTATTATGTTGTATATTCTGTGTAACTTCTGTGAAGTTAAAAGTGAGTAGCCTTCATAACAGGTTCAAGAGAAATATCTTTAAGAGCAGCATTTTATTAGAGAGTATCTTTAATAAAATGTCTGAAAGATGATACAAATATCTTTTATAAAGATTTGCTTGTACCTATTCGCATGTTTATTTCTTGTTAAAGAAATGTCTGTTCTATGTGATCCTATGACTTTTTGTTTTAAAAAAAGGAATTGTATGAAACGTTTTGGTTCATCAGGTAGCTGCACCTGAGAAAATCGTCCTTGTAGGACGGACATGGTGTATGTTTACATGTGCCACTGTAATTTATATATTGAAGTGAATTTGTTTTCTTTTTAAAGGAATATTGCACAAGGTTGAAATAAAATATTCCTTCTACAGTATTCACATTTCTTATGACTTTTCTTTACATTGATAGCAATTATAACAATTCTACATTTATATTTATGTGACCATAAACAGTGTTTATAAACATGCTTTTGATGACCTACAGCTCCCAGGATCCATTGGATATTACAAGATTCTGGGATTTGTAATATAACAACAGCTGTTGGGAAGGGGGGGGACAGTTTTCAACTTATAAATCCCTGTACATACAAACACACACACACAAACATATATATATATATATAATAGAATAATAATATGTATTGTAACAAAAATCATCTAAGTATTTGTTTGTTTAGACTGTCCAACCACAAGAATTATATGATATAGCCATATCAGCCATACAATCGAATATTAGCTAGACTTACTGTATTCATATATTATTTAGTAAAAATGCACGCATATATTCTATGTACAATCCAGATATGTCTAAAGGTGTCAATGCTAGGATAGCTGAGTGTCTTGAAAGTGATGGGTCAAATATCTTTCAGATATTACCAAGCAGGGATGTAATGGAGGGCCCCCTCTAGACAAAATAAATAAGCCAATGTACTATTAATGGCATAATTAGTGCATCACCCTTAGAGGTTACTTAGCATTGAAGTACCAAACCTGCTGCAAGTCTGCATATAAAGAGGTAGGTATACTAATATGAATTGTCTATGCTGGATCCATCAGTATCTCTATCACCCATTTGGAGAACTCATGTGCAGGATCAGTGTGCTTATAGCAGGGCAACTGTCGCTGAGTGTATAAAGGTGCTTTATTCATTGGTCCTCAGTGGCCCTCCAGCGCTTGTCACACTATAACATCCTCTGTCACACAAAACTATCAGGGGATGCAGTTAGTGGACTATGTAGAGCTGCTTTCCCACTTGGCCTGTACTACATAAGCTTGCCCAGCAGCTGGATCCAGGCCCATAAAAAATGAATGGGACACTTTTGTACTGCATTGATGTTAATAGACTACAAATCCCAGAATTCTTTTCAATGTTAAGGCATGAGGGGAGTTGTAGTACAGTAACATCAGAGTTAGAGTGCTCAATAAAAATGTTCCCCATGTTCTCCACAACCAGTGGCTGTCTTAAAGGAACAGTTAAGTGTAAAAATAAAAACTGGGTAAATAGATAGGATTTGCAAAATAAAAATAATATTTCTAATATAGTTAGCCAAAAATGAAATCTATAAAGGCTGGAGTGGCTGGATGTCAGAACAATACACTTCTTCCTGCTTTTCAGCTCTCTAATTCTTAGTTAATCAGCGACTTGAAGGGGGGCCACATGGGACATAACTGTTCGGTGAGTTTGCAATCAATCCTTCGCATGCAGCTCAGATTCAAAAGCAACAATTATGACCCATGTGGCCCCCTCAGGTCACTGATTGGTCATTGCCTGGTAACCAATCAGTGTAAACCAAGAGAGCTGAAAAGCAGGAGGTAGTGTTTTGGCTATTATGTTAGAGACTCCAGACTAACTAAGTATATTTTAAACATTTTTTATTTCAGTAGTGAAATCTTTATAATCATAAGAAGCCTTTATTGGATTCCTAGCTCAGATCTCAAACGAACCGAACTCAGATATCAAACAAGTTAGTTTGAGATCTGAGCCAGGAATCCAATAAAGGCTTCTTATGATTATAAAGATTTGGATGGTGCTGTGATTGGAGTGGACAATTTTGCACATGCACCTATTAATTAAACTCGTGGTTTGGGTTAGTGCTGACCAATTGTTCCAACATTTTTTATTTTGAACAGCCTATCTATTAAACCAGTTTTTAAATTTTATTTTGAACAATTCCTTTAAAAAGCAAAAGAATCCTCCAGTGGGATTCAGTGTACATATGCCTTCATGTTGTTTGTTCCAGTAGTTAGAAGCATTAAGTACAGTTTTCCTAGCACTGAACAAGGACATCCTTTATCCCCATGTCTGATTCCAGTATAATATAATGAAGCCAAAATGTAAGACGCCCCCCTGTGATTATCATTGCTTCCTGATCAGGGCTGGGCCAAGGTAGTTTGGCACCCTAGGCAAGGGGTTCAATCAGCGCCCCCCCACCACCGTTCTGTATGATCATTTCCCACCTATTCACATTCTTAAATAAAGAAACCATATAAAATAGTAATATATCAAATTGTACGTGTGCCAGCCAGCAGCACCCAAAAAATTGCCCCTAATCTGTACCTGTGTCAGCAGCACCCAAAATATTGCCCCTAATCTGTACCTGTGCCAGCCAGTAGCACCCAAAATATTGCTCCCAATCTTTACCTGTGCCAGCAAGCCAAAATATTGCCCCAAATCTGTACCTGTGCCACTAGCATGGCCCCCCCAAGTCTTTACCTCTGCCACCAAGCATTGCCCCCAAAGTCTGTAACTGTGAACCAGCACTGCCCCCTAAGTCTGTACCTGTGCCACAAGTCTGTACCAGAGCAGCAGCAAAAATATTGCCCCAAATCTGTGCCAGGCAAAGGGCAAGTAAGAGGGTGGTGGGGACTGAAGTAGAGCAGAACGCCGCTGCTGGAGACAGGGGTGAAGTTAAAACTTAAAGAAATAAAAATAACATTATTTCCCTTCAAAAATGCGCCCCATCCATGACTGCGCCCTAGGCGGCCGCCTACTCTGCCTACCCCTAGTTCCGGCCCTGCCTGATATCATACTCTGGTGCCCCTGTTAACAGAAAACTACACTGGCCCAGGGTATTTCTACAGAAGATTGTCACAGGGGATCACCATCTTGGAAAGTGTCTGCGATACTCATATGCTCAGTGGGCTCTGAGCAGCTGTTGAGAAGCCAAGCTTAGAGGTTTTCACAAATTATCAAGCGAGGTATGAGGTTGGCCTGTCATATTAGCTGATGCTATAAGTCTGATTATTAAATTCTGATGCTTGTTGCACTGGTTTCTGTTCTGACATGTAGTGATTATATGTATTAATTACTAATAAGCCTTATAGTGTGATATTTGTATTGTATGTGTACTGTATATTGTGAATGGGTCCCTAGCAGCATGGCACCAAGAACCCAAGCTCAGCTAATTTTCACCCCACATGTGTCTCCACATTCCTGCAGCACCCTGTTTTTTCTAAATATAACGTCCAGCATATAGTGAACATCCCAACTGTCCCTTTTTCGGAGGGACAGTCCCTCTTTTGACAGCTTAACCAGCAGTCCCTCATTTGTACTGGAAAGTCCCTCTTTTCTCTGCACTGAACAGCAAGAAAAAGAAACAAATTTGCTAACTTAATTGGCTTTTAGCTTTTAGAGCCCAGAACAGTTAATAGGTGCAAATAATAGGCTTTGTAACAATTCTGAGATAAGAAAATAGGTAATTCTAACAGTTTAGATAAGGAGAAATATGTTCAGACTTTCATAACCTGCGAAATTTTGTAAAATGAACATGGTAATTAGGGTGTGTGGCTAAGAAATGAGGCGTGGTCACAACATTTCCCCCCCCCCTGTGATATTGCAAGTTTGTGTGTATATATATATATATATATATATACACAAGTCCAAAGTATTGTGATGCATTAGTTCCCTATAAGAAACAATAGTTAGGGTGCAAACTCAAAAAAGGCAGTGAGTTAATCCGCACATAGCGTATATACAAAGTCCAACTCAGTTGCACACCTTATTCAAAAAATAAGCCTTTAGTATAAAACGTAGCATTTATTTGCTCCTTTAAAAGTTCAAAAGGAATTATGGCAGATTTGTATAAATCACTTAATGAACAACTTATCTGTATGAGTCCAAATCATATCGCAGCATTGTAGCAGTCACGTGACGTTTCGGGAATACTCCTTTCCCTTTCTCAAGCGCATCAAGCGTGCACTTAACCTCTGCCCTCTTTAACTCTAAAATGCAATTGCCTCCTCTCATACTTCAGATGACCTGAGATTTAAAGTTATACAACATATTCCACCACCCAAGAGAGGAGGCAATCGCATTTAAAGAGGGCAGAAGTTAAAGGGGTGGTTCACCTTTACGGTAACTTTTATTATGTTATAGAATGGCCAATTCTAAGCAACTTTTCAATTGGTTTTTATTATTTATTTGTTATAGTTTTATAGTTATTTGTCTTTTCGTCTAATTCTTTGCAACTTTCAAATGGGCGTCGCCGTCCCGTTCTAAAAAAACAAATGCTCTGTAAGGGTAAGGACACACGAGACGATTTGTCGCCAGCGTTTTTAAAAAGCAAATCGCGGCGACAAGGCGATCGTCTTTTTCGAACAGGCGATTCCCAGCGACAATTGGCACAGAGCGATTTGTATCCCATTGCTCTGTGCGGTACGTGCTCCTGTCCGTATCAAAAAAGTGCTTCAAAAAAGGCATTTTCGAGCATGTTTTCGTCCGAGTGTTTGTTCGGCGTGTTGTCTCGGCGTCTCTCCTCGAGCGTTTGTGCTTCCCGCTGTAACCTAGCATCTTTGTATTCCTGCGCCTTTACGTTCTTGCGTCATTGCGCAGTGTAATTTGAATACAATCGCTGCTACTTATCTGTATGTGTGTGCGTGTCTAGGAGATTTCAGTGCTTTTCTAAGTACATGCTATTTCTGATGAATCGCTCGGAAAAGGGTCTCAGTGCGTTTTGGAGCTACAGGCGATTCACAAACGCGCTGTGTGCACAGTAGCTGGCGTTTTTCATATGGTTTTGTGCTGAGACAAAACGAGCGACATGTCGCCGCGATTTGCTTTTTAAAAACGCTGGCGATAAATCGCCTCGTGTGTCCTTACCCTTAGGCTACAAATGTATTGTTATTGCTACTTTTTATTGCTGATCCTTCTATTCAGACTCTCTCCTATTCACATTCCAGTCTCTTATTCAAATCAACGCATGGTTGCTAGGGTAATTTGGGCCCTAGTTACAAAACTGCTTAAAATGCAAATTGAAGAGCTGCTGAATAAAAAGCAAAATAACTCAAAAACCGTAAATAATAAAAATTTTTAAACCAATTGCAAATTATCTCAGAATGTCACTCTCTACATCATACTAAAAGTTATCTCAAAGGTGACCAACCCCTTTAAGTGGACTGACTGGTTGGGGACTTTATACTAGTCTACTAAAAATAATTTAAATATTAAATACATCCAATAGGACCGTTTTCCTCCAATATGGATTCAGGCAGCTTAGTTACCATTAAGTACAAGATACTGTTTTTAAAATGAAATTGTTTATAAAAATTTGAATTATGTGTTTATTATGGACTCTATGGGAGACGGCCTTCCGTCATTTGGGGCTTTCAGAATAATTAATTCTGGATAACAGATCCCATTCCTTTATTAAAAATTTACCAGTCACTACAAAGTAACAGTATGGCACATCAAATATATGTGTACTCTGACTAGAAAGGGTCAATAGTTGGGTATAAGGACAATATTTTCTTTCTGTCTGTCCTTCTATATTTCCTGTAATGGCAGGGACTTTGTATCCCTGTCTTCATTCCTTCTTTGACACAAGGCACCTTATTAACATAACACATGCAAAGCATATTCAAATGTATGCGCATAGCTCGGCGGGAAATCCAATATGGCGGCCAGTGGAGGGAGAGGTAGGAGTGGAGAGAGCATGGATAAAAGCATCACTTTGCCACCTGACGAGATTTTCCGTAATCTGGAGAACGCTAAGCGCTTTGCCATTGATATAGGTACGTGCTATTACTGTGTATTAGGAATAGGTCAGTGCGGCAATGTGACCCAGAGACCATCCTTTACAGCCACTCAGGCACTTGTGGCAAGTTAGCTTATCGCTTCTTCACTATGCACTGCACGCCGGGTATTGTAGTTCCCGCTGATGTCCCAACCTAGCGCAAGCTGTTGCGAAGGGGGATTTATAAACTACATATCCCGCAATGCTACACTGAAGATATGGATGCTGGGAGTCGTAGTTATAATAAGGGACTCTGTGGTTTAAATGAAGCGTTTTTTTCGTTCAGAAGACTACAACTCCCAAAGTGCTCCTGATGGGTACCCCTTAATGGGGGCGAGAAGTAGAAAGTAAACAATCTTGCTGCGATAGGTTGTGCAGAGTGCGGCGCACTGTCAGTTGGTTTCTTGGTGTGGGGCAATGTGTACTACATTTAATGGCATTGCTTGGAGACGTCCATTGTTATAGTCTGTGTGTGGAATAAAGTAAGGGGGCGAGGGTTAAGCCCAATTAGCTCTCTGCTTGCTCCGACCTTGTCCTATTAAGAAACAGTTCTGCTGTTTGTGTAGGACAAGCAGATGCTGAGACATGTATTACAGGCAGTTGAGGTCTCATATTTACACAATGTTGGAGTGCTCTACCCCTGTATTCCGTCTTTGGGTTCAGGTGCCAGACGGCATATTACCCAACTTGCCACTGGCTGGTAAATCGCATACAGTCCAAGAAGCTGCTGCATACTGTTTGGGTGAATGAAAACATTCGTAGTGTAATTTTATTGGCTCATGCAAGTAGACAAGGCATTAAGGTGGCCATACACAGAGAGATCTGCTCATTTGGTGATGTCGCCAAACGAGTGGATCTCTCCCCGATATGCCCACCTTGAGGTGGGCGATATCGGGCTGATCCGATTGTGGTCCCTGATATCAATCGGCCAGATATCAATCGGGAAGCCCGTTGGAGGGCGGCATACACGGGCCTATAAGCTGCCGACATGGTCTGTCGGCAGCTTTTATCGGCCCGTGTATGGCCACCTTTATTTACACCTGCCTCATTTTGCCAATTCAATCATTCAGGTGGAGCAAGACATGGTGGGAATCTGTGTAACTGCACTTTGTGTTATTTCCAGGCTACTGCTATGGTGACCTGCTTTTTGCCACCTGGCTGGTGATTTACCCTACCCCGCAGCTAATTAGGAATGCACCGAATCCAGGATTCAGTTTGGGATTCGACCTTTTCCAGCAGCAGGATTCAGATTCGGACAAATCCTTCTTCACGGCTGAACTGAATCCTAATTTGCATATGCAAATTAGGGGACTGGAAGGGAAATTGAATGACTTTTTGTTACAAAACACGGAAGTAAAAAATGTTTTCCCCTTCCCACACATATGGAAATTAGGATTAATTTCAGTATTCGCCCAAACCTTTTGTAAGGGATTCGGGGGTTTGGCCGAATCCAAAATAGTGGATTCGGTGCATCCCTTTAGCTAATACTGATATTATTAGCGAGAGAGATAATAGAGATTGGTAGGGTGGAATAATGCTGGTTTAAAATATTAAAGAATAAATAGTTGAACTTTTTGTTATTTAGCTTATGAATAAGGACTGTAAAAAAGGGAAATGCCTTGCATGGACACTAAGGGCTCGTCCAGACGAGAAGATTCGAGGAGATTAGTCGCCTGGCGACAAAACGCCACGTCTTTGAGCCGACTAATCTCCTTGAATGGCTTGCTTGTATCTTGCACCCGCTAGCGCTAAAGTCGCCGGCGCCTATTCACATGCGGCGAGACGTTTTTTAAAGTCTCTCGAAATTGCCTCATGAGGCAATTTTGAGTGACCTTGAAAATCGCATCGCCGGGTGTGAATAGGCGCAGCCGACTTTAGTGCAAGATACTAGCAAGCCATTCAGGGAGATTAGTCGCGGTGATTAGTTGCCAGGTGACAAATCTCCCCAAAATCTTCCCGTGTGGCCATACCCTTATGCAGCTTGTTAAAGCAAACACTGAGAGAGATCAGAGCGGGTATAATCTAGTTTGCCTTTTCCAGTAGCCGCTGGCTTCAGGTTAATCTTCCTAACCTACTTGTTGTCTTATGCTTTATTTAATGCAGAATGTCTAATCTGTGTGGTCTTCCCGCTTTTTCTGTACAGCAACTCCCATCACCCCACCAATAGTTTGTCTTTTGGAGATGCTGGGAATTTAAGTTTACTTCCATGAACAATGCAGGTTCAACACCTGTTTTTTTATCTGAAACATTTTCAGGGTTTTGTTAGGTTATTGTTATCAGGGAGGGGTAACCTGCAGATGCTCCATACATCTTCCAGCAACATCTGCTGTGCTTGTGTCAGCAGCAAAAAGGGGCTACGTGTGAGGCAACCCTGATTTGGGTTTATTTGTGTTGCACAAGCTAATGAAAGCCTTCCCTGCTTGTTATGAGAATGGCAGTTATTCCCAGCTGCAGCTGTTATGAACAAAACATTGTTATGATTATGAATAAACCTATAATACAGAAGAGCCATGAATATCCTGTAAATTATATGCTTATAGGCGTCCTTCGTGATGTCATCTGTTCCAATCAGAGCTTAGTGATGTCATTTCTGTCACATGACTCTGAAACTTGTGAATTCTAATACATAAAGTACCCTCTGTTGCAAAATATGAGGATAGAAGTTGAAGTCTGAGTTCATGACCTGTAAAAAAAACTCTGCCTGTGGCCTCGTGCTTTTATGTGGTCGTGGAACTACTAGGTAATGTTTTAAAAAAGGAGTACTTTATTCACTATATTATGGACTGCAAGGGATTACAATTCTCTTTCCACTGACTATTTTTTGTTTGGTTGTATAACGGCAGGAAAAGGGAAACAGGCTTCATTAGAGACAAGTTATTGTTCTAGTTATTTGGAGACGTGTTTATTTCTGCAAGCAAACATGTTCATTCCCACATTTAACAATTAGCCGTGAATGTCATTTCCAACATTTCCTCCTGTAGTCACAGTATAATATTTAGTTAGGAAGCATACTTGTGGTTTTGCAGACCTGCGTTTGCTCAGGGCTCCTGTTAGCATAGGACATTCTAAGGCAGCATAAACTGTTTGTACACCCACAAAATCGAAACATAATGGGGTTTCCATCTGGGCTTCCCAGAATACCAGAGCGTGAATACACATGTCTCTGTATGTCAAGCACGTACTTTGGGAAATGACTCTGGCCTTTTATTTGTGTGGAGTTGACAGAAAAGTGTGTACTGTGTATTCTTTGCACAGCACATTTTATGCACATCGTGTGATTTTTTTTTAACCATGTTAAAATTTCACAATTTCAACAGCTGTAAAAATGGAGAACATGTTTACCCTTATTTTGCTTTGTTTAAAGGAATGTTGCAGCTGTTCCCGTACAGCTGTAATCCGGTCATACTGTCCCCACTCCCCATATTGACACTCAAGCAAGCATTTCTGAGCAGAGGGCTGACGTGTTTCCTATAGAATCCTTTGTAAAGTTGTAACAGGAAGATTTTGACTGCTGCTGTTTGTGGCCTGATAGCAGGGTCACAATACCGTGTGCATGTGCGTTTGGAGCAAATCAGCCAAGAGCAAAGTCTAGGGCTATACTACACTGTAGGAGCAATTTCTAATTAGAACAGCAAAGTGCAATCTGCCACTCGATTGCCTTCACTACCATGAACATCATTCAGACATGGGAGAGTCAACGGACTCAGACCACAATGGGGCTCTGACCTTACGGCTAGAGCCAAATGATGTCGTCTAGTTTTGGTGCCAAAATCCAGAGGGTCTGCCTGCACCTCAGTGGAAACTATGCTTCCGGGTGCACACAGAGCAGAAGCAGGAAAACTGATTTTTGGCATACCAGTGCCATTTTCCTGTTGGAAAAAAAAATGAGCTGAAACTGGAACAGTACAGGAAAAAAAATGCATCTTTACATTTGTATGCAAGTATCTTCCCATGCTCATCCATGAACATTGCCATGCCCACTGAAATGTTGGTGCAAATTCTGCAGTAACTCTGGCGTATGCATATTTATAAATAGCACTCCCAGAGCTTTTATGTAAGAGATTATACCAAGGGGCTTATGCTTAGTGTTAGTTTAAACATAGCCGCTTTACATTTATTGCTAGATTAACTAAAATGGCTGATATTGGACTGATGCAATAGTGGGCCCTAGGGCCTAATGAGGAGAATACCGGTGGTCAGATCAAGGATCTGCCCGACTTTCAGCCAGATATCGATTGGGGAAGTCCGTCTGAGGACTGCATACACTGCCCAATAAACTGCCGAATGAATATGTTGGCAGCTTATACAGTATCTGCTTGTGTACGGGGGCCTTAAAAGAGATGGAAAGATACCAAAGCAGTTTATTGCCAATAGATTAGCCACAATACTTCAAGCTACAACACTCTATTTATTCTGCAGAATGCTTTCCCGTACCCGAGTAAACCACTCTAGAAGCTCTCTCTGTTTGTTTAGGATAGCAGCTGCCACATTAGCTTGGTGTGATATCACTTCCTGCCTGATTCTCTCCCTGCTCACTCAGAGCTCTGGGCTCGGATTGAAATAGGGAAGGGAGGAGGGAGGGGGAAAGGGAGTGGGTGAGGGATGGATGAGCAAGCTAAACATGTGCATGGAAGTCTGATACAGAAGCCCATGTGTACACAATAGAAGGAAATAAATGTGTTTCTATTGACAGAGGACTCATAGCATCATTACTTCAAGGGTTAACTGTTGTATTTTTATAGAACTTTCTGAAAAAGCTTACTTAATTTTAGCCTTTCCTAGCATTTTGGGGAGATTTAGCCACCCAACGACTAATCACCTCTTCTCCGGGTGACTAATCTCCCCAAAACGCCTTCCAGCTGGCTATAATCTGAAGTAGCCCGAAGTTGCCTGACTGGGACACTTCAGGTGTTGAGAGTGCCATCCTGCTGGTGATTTACATTCTAGCCGGCAGGAAGGCTTTTCGGGGAGATTAGTAGTCTGAAGAAGAGGCGATTAGTTGCTGGGTAACTAAATCTCCACTTTGTGTGTCTCTGCCCTTAAGTATATCTCCTTTCAATATTCTGCCTGCTACTTTATAGAGTCTCTTATATATTGTGAATCAATTCTGGTGAGAGTTACCTGAGAATTGTTCAGGTATAATGAACCCGGGTCTGCTAGCAGTTAGTGAGAGGAATCTTCTTTATTTCTCTCGAGAACTAGTTATCAGAATCTGTGATCTAGAGAGATTGCCATCACTACTGTAATATAATTGATTGTTCCCATAATAACAATCCTGCAGATGGTCAGCATGTGGCTGCAAATGAATGACCAATATTTGTAAGGCTTTGCATTGTGACCTACTGCTGGGTTTTATATCAGCTAGACATTGCATTGCTATACGTGTTACTGCCTCTTCCATGCTAAGCATTGCTGCACTGATCAACGGGTAAATGTGACTGAAGCTGAAAAGAATTAGATGCAAGTATATGAGAGGCACGCACACTGCACTTACACATAAGGGAGTTTACCCACAACGAATGGCATCCGCAAGCCACCCACTGATTCAGAAAAAGCACGTCTGTGCAGTTAGTTCGCCTGACAGAGATATAGGGGTAATAATGCAATAAAATGAACATAATTTGTACCAAGTCCAACCAATCCAATGTTTGCTTTTACATGTGACCAGCAATTGATGTGTGCTGATTGGTCACTGTGAGTTTATTAGACTTGGTGCAAACCATTTTTTTGCTCCCTGACCCATATGTTATAGATGAAGAAACCCTGTTATATGGTCATGTTCTTAACTGTAACAATGGCCACAATAAATCAAAGCATACATGTGTTGTATGATGAGCAGTATGTTTACTGTGTCTTTACAGGTGGGTCTCTGACAAAGTTGGCTTATTATTCTACTGTCCAGCATAAAGTAGCCAAAGTAAGGTCATTTGATCACACAGGAAAGGTAAGACATTTATTTTTAGTGTGCTTTGATAATTTTTTTTCCCACATTAATGCTGCCTTTAGTATAAGTTTTAAAGAGGAAATTCCATTAAAGCGCAAGTCAACCCCAAAAAAAAAATTCATTAATTTTGCTCTCTTTTAAAGTTATTTGTAAAAACAATTCCTATTGAAAGCAGCACTGGCTTAACTCATACTTGTTACTTTTTAAACAATCTTGCAAAAGTCTTGGTCTGTTAATCAGCTGACTTGTCTTACATTGTATCAACAGTCTGAGTCACCAGGGCAGAGACCAGACAGCTTTCAACAGCAATACATATACAAATAACTTAAATACCACAGTGTTTAATTAATGCATATTGCAAATATGAATAGAATAATGGTTTTTTTTATTAGGCAAATTTTTATTTTGGGGTTGACTTGTCTTTTAAAGGACCAGTAAGAAAAAAAAAATAATTTAGTATACAGAAAAGGCACAAAGACAAATTAAACTTTGAAATCTTCAAGTCTTTATTAAAAAATAACTAAAGGTGGCCATACACGGGCCGATAAAAGCAGCTTATTGGCCAGTGTATGGAACCCTCCAACGGGCTTCTTCGATCAATATCTTTCCGAAAGTCGGGCGGATGTCGATTGGACGGGACTAAACATCCTGTTGGATCACAGCCGCGATCCCACGATCGGATCAGCCAGATATCTTGCGACATCGAGAGATCTGCTCATTTGACGACATCGCCAAATGATCGGATCTCCCAGTGTATGGCCACCTTTACTGAAAATCAGCTTCCGCTATTCTTCAGAAAAGTTGACAAGGCAACGATCCATCGTGCGGTGCTCGATCTCTCCTCCCTGGCTATCTCCAATAAGGAAGGCAGGGAAGTGAAGTCGAGTGCCGCACGATGGATAGTCGCCCTGTTTCAGTAAGTATTTCTTTATAAAGACTTGGCGATTTCAAAGTTTAATTTGTCTTTGTGTTTTTTTTTAAAAAAAATTGTTGTTATTGGTCCTTTGACTTAAACATGCACCACAAACTGTGGTGATTGGGTCTCTGCTTCAGCTCCTTGGTGCATTATTTTGTATTAATTTCTGGCCTGAAATGTCTTGGCAGTGCCCAGCTAATCGGACAAATATTCAGTTAAGTCAAAGGAGGGGGAATTAATAACATTTTGATGCTCACTAAGCTGGAAGATGCTCAGGCAGCAAAATGCTTGTGATCTCCCAATATTACATTGCTCCAAATGCTGACGTGGGGGGTGATACGTTTTTTTTTTTTTTTTTGTTTAAGACCCAAGTTTAAAGTAACCGCCACAAAGGAAAAAACATTGTCAGGAAATGGTTTTAACAAATGCATGCACTTAAAAGAGAGCTACCTCAGTGTCTCAGAAAATGTTTGGCTGCTTTGAGCAGCTGAACACCATTTTGCTGTATAGGGTGTTATAAAATGTTTGGCTGCTTTCGGCAGCTTAATACCATTTTGCTGTATAGGGTATATAGTCGCCTGGTGACTAATCGCCTCTTATTCGGGGCGACAATCTCCCCGAACTGCATTTCTCTGCGTTTCCTCAGGAAATTTTGGGCCACTTCGGAAAACAAAGCACCACGTGTGCTATACCTCTGACAATTTTTCATTGTAGCCGATGGAAAGGCAGGGGAAGGCAGTTCAGGAGATTGTCACCTCGAATAAAAGGCGATTAGTCGCCAGGCGACTAAATCTGCCTGTGTCCCCTTACACTAAAGAAGCTCGAGGGGAGGGGGCAACAATTTGTAACTGCTCTAAATTTATACATTAGTTTATGCATTTCTTATCGTTGGCCCTGTTGAGCAGAAGCCCGGAGTTTCAATACAGGGGTCGTTCACCTTTAAGTCAACTTTTAGTATGTTACAGAATGGCAAGCGCTAAGCAACTTCTCAATTGGCCTTCATTATGCATTTTTTATCGGGTTTTAATTATTTGCCTTTTTCTTCTGACACTTTACAGCTTTCAAATGGGTGTCACTGACCTCTTCTACAAAAAAAAAAAACAAATGCTTTGTATGGCTACACATTTATTTTTACTGGTACTTGGTATTATTCATCTTGCTATTCAGGCTCTCCTATTCATATGCCTTATTAAAATTGCTAGGATCATTTAGAACCCAGGAACCAGACTGCTGAAATTGCAAACTGGAGAGCTGCTGAATAAAACTCTAAATAACTCAGAAACCACAAATAAAAATAAATACAAACCAAATTCAAATAGTCTCAGAATATCCCTCCCTTTATCATATTAAAAGTTAACTCAAAGGTGCACAGCTCCCTTAAAGATAGCTGCATGAAAACAGAATCAAGAGAAACAGATGCTGAGAGAGGAATAGTGAACATAAAGAATTTTTAATTGTTTGTATTTAGAACATTTCTTATTTCAGTATGCTCAAGCTTAAATTTTCATTTTTGCTATAGTTCTCCTTTAAGAATAAAGATACTTTATCCCCTGTGATCAAAAATATAAGTTCAATAGATCGTTCAATAGATGTCAACAAGCAAATATGTGATGTCTTTTTTTAGGATGCCGACCATGAACAGCTGTATGAAATATCTGTACAAGAAGAGATCACAGCCCGACTTCACTTTATTAAATTTGAAAATGCCTACATAGAGATTTGTCTAGACTTCATCAAAGATCATTTAGTGAATACAGAGACAAAGGTCATCAAAGCAACAGGCGGAGGCGCATACAAATTCAAAGACCTCATTGAAAAGAAGTTAGGATTACAGTAAGTTCATTATGAGTTTGTGTTTATACCAAAGTATTATTGTTTCTTTGCCATTTTTAAATGTCTTCCATATAACCATGGTGTTAGTGTTCAGCAGCATTCTGGCAGAGAACAGAAGTGGGAAAACACTAATGCTAATGCTACTAAATTAGAAGCAAGGTGCAGCAGCCCCAGAATTGCCGCTGACCTGCACTTACCTCCTCTCGGCAAACTTATCATAAGAGTACTACTCTAGCCTGCATGTAGAGAGACAGGTTGTGGTAAGGATACTAAAGTGTAACTTAATTCTTTCAGAAAAAAGTTTCTGACATAGCAATGAGCTTTTATCACGGTTTTTGTTTTTATGATGGTTCCCCTTTAAAGGATAGCTAAACCCATGGGCGTAACTCTAGCAGAAGAAGCAGGGGAGGCCTGCACTGTGGAGTCTGCTTCCTCTATATCTAACTAAAACCCCTGCCCCAGACACTCTCTTACCTGCAGGACAGAAGGGGGGGCATGAAATAGGCAGGAGGATTGGAATCGGAGTGTGCCAGGCCCTCCTGAAGATTTCTTTGCAGGGGGCCTGGCACACTATAGTTTCGCCACTTGCTAAACCCCTAAAGGATTAGGCTAGAATAGGCCTGCTCATTCAGCTGAGGGGGGGGGGGGGCAAATTTTGTTTCTGATAAAACTTACTTAATTTTAGCCTTTCCTTCTCCTTTAAATGTTAGAATATAATCATGACATCATTTTATCTGTTGTCTTTTTAGAGTGGATAAGGAAGATGAAATGACATGCCTCATAAAGGGATGCAATTTTGTATTAAAGAACATACCCCATGAAGCTTTTGTCTATGTCAAACACGCAGATCCTGAGTTTCGATTTCAGACCACTCACCCCAATATATTTCCGTATTTGCTAGTGAACATTGGCTCAGGTGTATCGATAGTTAAGGTAATCTGGCTTAATTCCTTTTTGCATTTATTGTTTTTCTCTAAGTAAAACTTATTGGTTGTACAGTTTGTATGGAACAAGATATTTATTTATACTGAATTAAGTTCATTAGAAAGTATTATAATGCTGACAGAATTTGTAGTAGCATATCAGTGCTGCTTCTGGAGGGCTTTTTGCATGTATCTCTATGATAAACTATGACATGGATAGGGGCTAAATGCATGCAGTTAGGCTTTATAACTTCAGCAGTAAGGCAACTCATCTAAAAACTCCATGTGAAATTTTAATTTTACTTAACAGGTAGAGGCAGAAGACAAATTTGAACGCATTGGTGGAAGTTCTATAGGTGGAGGTACATTCTGGGGGCTAGGGGCCCTGCTCACAAAGACAAAGGTCAGCTAAAACTGTTATATGTCTTTTTAATCCATGGTGTATGTGCTTTTAAAATGCAGTATTTAGCAGGAACTGGGACACTGGGGTTCTTATAAAGAAACTTTTGAAAACAATGATCTGCAATGTATGCAATTACATTTAACCCTTTCG
>CM044443.1:92251830-92269147 GCA_024363595.1 Xenopus borealis
AAAAAATGTGCTCCTTGTTATAAGCATTTCAATATTGTTTATGGCCACTTAGAAGTCTGTAGAAATTGATTTTACTAGAATTATACTACTACCAGCAGGAGGTGCTAACAGTGTTCAGCATGTATTTGTTTACAGCTTGTTAGACTGAATGAGGTCTTTAATATTTGGTCTTTATGATCATAGAAAGTGTCCTGGCTTTTAAGCAGAAAACATAGGCCTACAAACTGCATATATTTTTCTGGAATTAAGGCATTTCCATGCTCGAACAAATATTAACAATGTATTGCATGCACTTATACATATACAGTATGAAAAGTATTGTCTGTAAGTAGAAGTTGCACTCACAGGGCTTAGCAGAAACAAAATTATTTTTATTAACAATGCCCTCAAAGGCAAAACTAACATTTCAGATACTTATTGCTGCATACATCTATACAGCTACATTCTTTCATGTGCTCCTGTTTGTTTATTCCATTCAGAGTCTTGGAATCGAATTCAGAGTTTGGATTTGAAGAAGCAAAAGAAAAATTACAAGGTGAGCAATAGAAGAAAGCTTCAGAGGCACACAGATATTAAATATAATAAAATAAACAATGCATTTTTTAACCTGCCCTCCATCTTCTAATACATTTGTGCATTTAATGTACTTTAGGCTACAATGTAATATTCTGCCCCTTCACTTGCTATTAAAGCTTCCCGACTATATTTTCTGAGTAAGTTTTTGAAGTACATGTTTGGTATTGACTTTATTCTGATCACCCACTTGCCTAATGAACTGTTTGAGGTTTTCACCCCGATTATGGTTTTAAACAAGTAACATTAAAGATTGCAACACATTTTAAACAATGTATTTTAATAATGAACACATAGGGGTCACTATTCACTTTGTGTATATAAACTGGCTGTTTGGTTTGTAATGGATGCCTATGATTAAGGGATTGATTCCCAAAACGCGTAGGGCACAGTTTCCTTATTCCTAATAAACCTGTTTTTCTGATCGGAGTGCCGTCCTCTCGTGGATTTCTAATGAACTGTTTGTGCACATTTTTAGTCTACAGCTCACATTGCTCTGTATGATTACACAGACGCCATACTATGTTTTGTAACATGCATTTTTTGTTATCATGATGCACAATTTATACACAATAAGATCCTCCTGGCACACAGAGTTTTTTTAGTGTTTTACAGACCATCAAACACAAATTTGGTTAACATACTGGATTATCTATTTTTGGATTATGGTTTCATGCGGTCTGTTAACCACTAGACTAGCACCAGGCATATTATTTATACTGCAGGATTATACCTTCTGTGTTCTGTCCTTAAGTCCAGCCAATACATTTCTTAGTACCATTTCTTCTCTTCATTACCAAGTTTGTTAAGCTTACACAGCTAAGTTTGAAAATTTTTTAACATATTCTTTTTAATAAAAAAAAAAAAGTGTTTCAATGGGGCAAAGGTCTGTGTTAGGTGGTATGCAGCTAAAGATTCTGTAATGCAGATATAGGATCTTTTATACAGAAACTTGTTATCCAGAAATCTAAACTATCGGAAGGTCACCTCCCATAGACTTAATTTTAAGCGTATAATTGAAACATCTAGCACAGTGTCTCACATAAGTAGTCCTCCTCGGATGCCTTTGTCCAGTGGCATGGGAGGCCAAAGTTTAGATTATGAACTACCACTAGATCTTGAACTGGTGGCCAGTAGATCACAGTAGCCGGTTTGACAAAGGTTTTAAACCAAAACGTTAATGTAAATGTGTTTTTACATAATGGAATAAAAGGAGAATTAACATTTGGAGTGCGCAAATTTTCTGAGCACCCTTGCCTTAAACTAATGTACCCTACTAGCCAGATTGTGACCCATGTGGCTTTATGGAGGTTTAATAATTGATCACTAACTTATCTACATCAGAACCAATTTATTGATGTACTGTATATATTTCTGTGAGTACTTACCAGGTTATGTTGGGCACAGTAATATATGCATAAAAGTCCAGCACCCTTTTCGGAATAACCGCTCACCATTCAAATGAGGGTGCACCTTGCCCTGAACCCTGTTCTTATTGCTTTAGGCTAATCCACCCATGGTACATATTGTCCCAATGTTCAGTCTCCCATAAGTAGTTCTATATGGATTGGCTTACTCACTTCGTGGTGTGACTCGGGTGCTGCTGCCCGAGTCTGTTGCTAAGGAGGCAATTTCACCAACAGATTGTTGCATTCAATTAAAAGGAAAAAGCAGCCCAAGGTCTATTTTTGGGCACATTGTATTGTTACAATAGAACTGTGGGCAAATGCCATTTTGTTCTCTTTTCCTGCAGAACGTCCTTGGCTAGTGGACACATACGATAACTGGATTGAGCGATTGAGAGTATGTTTTAATTTTCTGATTATTTTTGAACGCTATAAATCTTAACCCTTACTGTGCTGTGATTATGAATTTAAGTACCTAATCACCAATGAGTTGACACCTTGCATCAAGTAAGTTGGCCAAAATGAATAACTGTTGCATTTATCCGTTCATCTGTGTACCTTGAAATACTGTAGGTGTACTTGCACCAATGGATTTATCTATTTCACCCATAGGCCTGTTGCTCAGATCTGTGCTTTTTGGTTATGTTGGGCAAGAGAATTAAATGCTGCCTTAAATGGAGACTTATGTGCTGGTTATCACCCAAGAAATCACATGAATTATATCCATATAACAGGTTTTGTGCACTGTCAACATTTACTCTAAAACCTATTAGGAGTGGCTCAGAATAATAATCAACTTCACAGTTTTTTGCCAAAACCCTAAAATCTCCAGTCATGTTCATGACATCTGATTAATAGAAAAGCAAATTGTAAAATACAGGGAACATCTGCTGAAGAATAGAAGCAATTCTCTTATGGCCGTTTCTTTATTTATTTTGATTTGCTTCTCTCTATTTCAGGGTCCTCCTCATAAATGTGCCTTAATTTTTGTGGATAACAGTGGCATAGATATAATTCTGGGAATTTTCCCCTTTGTTCGAGAGCTGCTTGTCAGAGGAACTGAGGTACAGTGAAAATATCCATTATTTTTCTCCAGCCTGTAAAATTGTGATTAGAAAATGACTATTCAACAAGGACCAAGACACAGACACCCAGACCCTTACAGAATTTTCATTGCTTAGACACTTGCTTGTCTCAAAAGGTAAAAAGATCAAAAGGCATTAACTTAATGGGACAACCAGTGGAACCCCACACCAACTCAGGGTTGCTTCTAAAAGCTGAAGCAAACCTGCCCAAAGGCAAGTACTGCAGTACCAGGATTTAGTTTGAGATTCTTGTTAATTAAAGGGCCACAAGAACTTTATATTGTCTGCTGTATAGTGATTAGTATAGGAGAAACATTTAGACATTATATCACAATTATAAGCAAGACATATTTTCAATATAAAACACATAGTGAATAAAAAAAAATTATTATGACTGAAAATGGAATATGTCCATTACATACCTGTAGATTTAAACATGTAAATTTGTATATGACATTTTTAGAGAAAAATCTGCATTTTTTCAGTGCTATTGCTGGTTTACAAAACCATTGTATGGGTTTTATGGAGATAATAAAATGTTTGATCTTGCAGGTTATTCTGGCCTGTAATTCTGGTCCTGCTCTAAATGATGTAACATACAACGAATCTCTGATTGTAACAGAATGCATTGCAGCTTTGGATACTACCATACAGTAAGCAGTTATCAGTTTTGTCTGCTGCTAGATTTCTAGCAGTTTTGTGAAAATAAGATATTTAGTACTGGGAACATCATATATTTATGTAATTAAAGGTCAACTAAAATCATTGTATACATCATGCTACTACTCTAAAACTTGGAGGTACTGTACAACATCCTTTTAAAACTGTAGACAATGTCTACCCTCCCCTAAGACTTGTTCTTCCTGATTTTATTTAGATCAACAAGTGAACATGTGCACAGTGAAGGGTATTACAGCAAAGACAGCAAAACACTGCAAAAAGTTATAGTTGTCTGTTTTAAAAAAATATTTTATGTAGGGTAATAAATTATTAATTGTATCATATACAATATGAATATTACAGCAGACCTGCACTTTGAGGCACAAACTAAGCCTCTTTATACTTTCTAGGTCTGCACTGCAAGATGAGCGGTTAATATTGGTACAGACAGGCTCAAGTTCCCCATGTTTAGACCTTAGGTAAGTTCTCAAACGTGTGTTTCTCTGAGTTGCAAACACTTGATGCATAGCAACTACTTGTGTTTGTTGTGGATCGGAACAGGGGTTGTCTTGCATCTCTTTTGCTTTTTGATATGACCATTAGGCTTTTAGGGAATTCAAGGGGCTTTGCCAGGGAATGTGAGTGAAAAAAATGTATGTGGTGCAAGGGCATCCCTGATGTAGATGATGTATAAAGAGCCCCTTAAACCTGTTCCCCCAAATCACAACTTTAAGTAGGGACAGAATTTTGCTAATAGCATTTCTAGATTAACCATATCTCACACCCATTGGCTAGCTAAGCCTGTTAGAGGGCCTTTGACCTCTGCTCAAAATGTAAAGACCTTCTTCCATGTATTTGGGAAGTTCTTTAAGATTCTGGTTTGAGCCTGCACTCCCCAACATCTTCTCCCCTACCTGGCATTACTGATAATGTGAAAATGCACTGAAACGTAATGGACTATGGAGCACCTGGATTCAAGCTCAGAAATCAAGGTGAGCGCTGTAGGAGAATCTCCTTTATCTTCTTTGGTGTGTTTTCTCTCTGGTCAAATACTGATTTTTTTTATGTATACTGCTTTATACACTATATAGCATACATTAATTCCTGGTTTTCTTGTGCTGGTATAGCAAATGTAGATCTGCCTTTGGGTTTAAGAAATTAGAATCAAGTTAAATCTGCAACTCAGCCTGTCCAGGGAATCAGATAACACCTATGATTCTTAACATGTTTTGCTTAGTGATGCCATTAAGCCCGGAATGTTTTCTGCTTTATATGTTGAGGGAAGAGAAGCAGGATTGTAGGCTTAATAATGGACAGAAATAAGGAACTGGGTTTGCTTGTTTTTGCTAGGGAACATTTTAGTGGTTTCTATCACACAGGTGCCATATTTAATTCTAATTTCTCTATTGTTTTCTGCAGTCGACTTGACAAAGGACTTGCTACACTTGTTAAGGAACGAAATACTGATCTGGTGATCATTGAAGGCATGGGACGAGCTATCCATACAAACTACTACGCCAGCTTCCAGTGTGAAAGTTTAAAATTGGCTGTAATCAAGAACTCCTGGCTAGCTGAAAGACTGAGGGGCAAGATCTTCAGTGTGGTTTTTAAGTATGAAACTCCTTCCAAGTGAGGTCCTGCCTGGCTGGCACAAACCCATTCCTCAGCACTAGTTTTATTCATCATTTGTAAAGAATGTATTTTTATTACACGGGGTGGGACGTTTAAAATGGCTGTATTTATTTTGTGCTTCTGTGCTGAGAAAAAAGCTTCGTTATAAATATATAAATACACTTAAATTATATATGTATACACAGTTTTTCTTTTGCAATTTGTGCATTTTTTATATCTAAATATACACAGCCAGCTGGGGTGGAAATCAGAGTATATTACTATAGTTGTATATAGTAACTGTCTATATATTTACTTATAAATATATAGATATTTATTTGTGCATTGTACTTCAACGTTTAATTCTAGCAAGTGTCAGCAACTTGCTATGTACCACTGACAAACCGCATGGTTGAGTTGTTTGCAGCAGGGCAAATTATCCACTACTGTTTGATTCACCTATATGCAAAATTGTTTGCTATCAACCATAACAGAATATATTTAGGAGTATTTCTAAACTGGCATTTGGGCAACAGAAAGTTGGCTAAAAATTATTAAAATATGAATTATCGGTAAGAGATAAATTCAGTGAATTCAAACATGCAAAATAAATATACCTGACATATGTACAAACTACAGCGAAGTACATGAGTGGCTTTTGTGCTCCAATGATAGATTGCCAATAATAAAAAAGATAAAAATTCAACCGATGTATCCTGATGGATTCTAATTCAAATGCTCTCACTGACTGCTAGGAAAGTGTTGAGTGAATTGGGCAAGTTTATTAAAGCCTTTTACTTTTTTGTAAATGTGACCATAGAAGTAACACTCTTGAGTGCCCCAGAAGTCCCTTTGGAGATGGCAGAGGCAGGAGCAGTGGCAGAGAAGTCTGCTGGTAAATCTGCCCCTCAAATTCCCCCCTTGACTGGAGTGCCTGGAGTTATGGCCGACTAACTTTTCTGACTTTTCTTCCATTTATTTGTAACAGATGCCAACCTAGAGTATATGGTTCTCTACACCACTTTATATGCTGAGCAGTATATTGCCCAAAAGACCTTATGCGAACATTCTAAAGCTCAGCTATAGTGTCCCATAAATATCCATGGGCACTCACCTTAGCAATGGGACTCATAATACTCAACACCATAGAAGCCTACTGGGTCAACACAATCGTGCTTACGGTCCAGGTCTTGCCCTGAAACCATTACCATAATTTACTGTGTTTTCTTCACTTCAATGATAATGCGGTGGCTGCCCTCCCCCACCAGCAAGCCTGGTCAGAATAGGCTGCATAAAGTTATGCCTCTCATCAGTAGTCTGTCCCAGCACTTCTCAAATGTTTACAGCCTGTCCCAAAACATTTGCATAAATGAATCCCTACTGGTTTTCAAAGGGCTCCTATAATTTCCCCAGTCCATCCCGAGTAAGCATTCCACTATGGGATCAAGTACAAACTCTGTGAAAACATCACTGGGTGAACTAATATTTTCATTTAAGCAGGGACACCAGTTTAGACCTGTCGGGTTGTCTACTTGGTTTGACTTTAAGTGAAAAGATTATCTGGGAGCTCATCACCCTACTTCTGGGCCAAGGTTACCACTTATATGTGGATAACTTTTATAGCAATATGGAGGAGGTGCCGGAGATGGCTACACATGAGAATGACACTTGGCTGATGGGGAAACACTTTATTCACCACATCACACTCACACCCAATAAGCAATATCCCCAGAGAGAATGCAAAGTATGTGGGGAAAAAGGTTAGACAAGATGTCTGTGGTGGCGGCCCCAAGTGCCCCAGCGGGCTGTCCTCATGCTTCAAGCTGTGCTTTGAGCTGTACCGCACGGGTCCACTATGACAAGGATTGAGGCTACACAACCATGTAGAACAAAGGCTGGCACAAACTGGACAAACGTTTTATTAACAAAAAATATTCTATCTTATTGTGTTGCAAAAAAGCCTGACATATTTTGTGCCCCTTCTGGGCACTTAATCATAGACTTTTTTGCCCTTTTACAATAAATAAGTTTGTTTTTTTTTAAATAAAACTTCTTCTAAGCAGCATATTAGTCTGAGGTCCGTATTGTGCCTGCCTTTGTTATACATAGTTGTATGATTACTCCTCTTAGCTGAAGGTCTGGGTCATGTGCACCTGGATCCACTGTTACCTATGGTAAGTGAATTTTTATAGATGGGGGTTATAAGGATTGAGGCTAGTTATAAATCTTTGCTCTCCGCATGTCCTCTAGGAGCCATTGGGAAACCAGTGTCGAAAGCCTGGCAGAGATGCACAGCAGCAAGCTGCCTGACTGCCACTGCCCCACACCTTTGCAAGTGCACTCCCATAGGAACTTCTGGGTGCAAGCAATCCCCTCTCCATCCCCTGCCAATGGGCATCTACCCCTGTGTAGGAATACCTCTACCTGCATTCTCTACAACCATCATGCACCCTTCCATTCTGCCCAGAGACGGAAGCTACACTCCGTGCCGGTTTTAAGCACATAGGACCAATTCGGCCCCGCACTTATGGGGGCCCCGCTCCAGTGTGAGCTCTGATTCCTATTCCCTTAATTCCCCAGCCTACCCCCATCCCCAACTGGCAGCCATCACTTGGACAGAGGGGAAAGCAGGCACTATTTGCCCATCCAGCTCTGTGACCCTGTGACAGACAGCAAAGTTCCTTCTAGGGGGCCCCATCAAAATGGTTCCAATTGGGCCCCGCACTTGGTACGGCCGGCCCTGGCTACACTCACTCTCTCTCCCCCTGTCTCCAGTGCGTGGCTACACAGCCCTGCCATCAAATCCTTTGGGAACACCAGTAAACCGGCCCTGTTCCGGTAGCCCTACTGGACTTGGGCTTCAGCCTGCTCTCCCCACGCCTGACCTGTCTAGAATCCCTCCTGAATGCCCGTACAGTACCTGTTGCTCAAGCTGCCTATACAAATTAGTCCTCCCCAAGTGTCTAATGCATGTAAGCATGGCTTTGTCTCAGACTGGCTCACAGGACTCTTTCTTTCCCCTGGGGACTTCTGGAGAAAGGTATCTGTCACTTCTCTCCCCAAGCTGGCAAGGGCTCAGCCCTGGGCTCACTTGCAATGTTTCTTCCCCCAGGGAATCCCCCTTCATTCTTGGCACTCTACCCTGGGCTCCCACAGCCACTTCCTCTGGTGACTTCCAAAAGAGGGCAGCAGGAGGATTAAGTGTGAGTGTTGTTATCTGCACACCCCTCCCTGCACAGACACCCATCATGTGGCCAACTGTGTAAAAAGAATGTATCAGGAGAGCTCAGATGCCTCACCAACCTGAAAGAGTTGACTGTGTTTGGCAGTGCTTTTTTTTTTTTTTTACAGAAATACAAGTAGAAAAGCTACGTTATCATAAAACATTTATTCAGTATTTTAGAAGCACATCTGTTATCGAATCAATAGTTTTACTTTTTACCAATTTTTTTGTGATAATCATTTTTATACAAAGATTGACAGCAGATTCATGTGAATGCATAGTAACTACATGTTTTAGATCAGTTATAATGCATGAAAACTTCACAAAGACAATACATACATTCTGCACAACACAGTACACCTTACTGGAACAATTTGGTAAGACCTTTGTATTTAAGCTCTCTGCTAAATCATTGAAGTGTAGTAGCTGCCTCGAGAATTTTGTCCCTAAAGCACGAACACGTGTCTTTTAATTAACGGCTAAAGTTGTTTTTAATAGGGGTTTTTCAATAGTTGTGAAAACTGTTGTATTCAGTATTGTATTGTGGTCAGCCCTTTAGCCCAAATAGAAAGTATTCTCTCATAATCTTCAGGAACATTTTAGCTGTATTTAGCTCTGCTGCCTTTCTCCTAGTGGATGTTGCTCTAATGCATAAGCATCATATCTGTTCCATCTCATACAATCTGCACCCGATTTCATATTGGGTGTCTTATTAAAAAACTTGTAAGACTTACTGCTAAAATAACAAAAAGCAAAATATCTGGTTACATCACTATGTTTCTAATGATATCACATTATGTTATATAATATATACTGACATTCGTTTGTCTCACATCTATGCCTATCATTTTGGTTTCTTAAGCTTAACTGTATGTGCCAGATAAAAAACAATCGGCACATCTATAATTTAATGATGAAACAATCACAGCATGTCGGACATCTTGAAACTCTGTGAATTTTTCACATTATCCAGGTCATGTGTAACTGCTTAATTTTTCAGAGTAGATGTTTTGTGTGATATACCCTCCCAATGTATTACCTCTCCCGTGTGTCATCTCCTTCCTCTCTTTGTAAGTAATTATAGGAAACAAGGGTAAAAAACTAAATGTAGGGGAAAAAAAGTGGTCTGAAGGGAGACTATGGACACTGAGGTTCAAACAATACACTATTTGATAACAAGGAAGAGCACACTGTGCATATCATCTAGGAAACATGAAAAATAGCTGGGCTGGGGCAGAATGTGGTATCGGTAGCAAAAAGGACCACTGGAAACATGGAGGAGTGGCAATTAGAGCGGGGTGAATTTTTGTGGTACCGTTCAGCTGATGTAGCATACCTCTTATAAGGCAAGCATATATATATATGTGTACATTACTACTTCAGTACATTGCTACTTTATCTATCCCAGCATTCCTCTGCACTTAGCAAGCATAGTTTTAAATAGAGTTAGTCTTTAATCTTGATTCTCCTATCTAACTGACTTCTTTTCACATTTCAAATACTATATGCAAGTATATCTTGCAAACATCAACTTACATTTGATCTGGTACTCACATTAAAGTAAAATTATTTCAGTGGTTTTGTACCAAAAATGTGTAAGCGCAGGGTTTTATTTGGCACTCTAAAATTCTTGTTGTGCTGCTGCAGGTAGTCATTTATTTAAAGGCCCTAACTAGGGAAGATTTAGCCATTGGATGCGCATGGAAGGTTTGGATAGCAACAAGAAAAACTGTATTAAACTTGTCAAATAACATCTAAATGCCTCATATCCCTGTACCACCATCATCCAAAGGTGCCCTGTTGCAAGCCCTTATAGACCGTTCTTTCTCAGTAAGAGATACATAAGGAATATTGAACCAGTGGCTTTGAGACTGAACTTAAAGATGGAGGTACTACTACAACAGCCGGAATCCCACAACTTGCATAATTCTGATTCTAGAAATGCTGAGTTCTTATGTACCGTGTGCATTGCCTTGGCACCATCTTCTTTCCTGCACGCTAACAATAACAAAAATCCTATAAATCATATAAAGAGAAGCAAGACTTTGTTCATTTACAATCCCTTCAGTTGTACTACAGTTTTAATATGTTGTACTGTGTTAAGCATTGAAGAAATGTAGAAAATGTAAAGTCTGGTGATAACTTTTATTGGCTAACTGAATAAGTAAAAATTGCAAGCTTTTGGAGCGCAGAGGCTTTTTCAGTGATCTAATAGTACAGTATATATGATTTGCCTTTCCAGCTTTAATTTGTATTGCATCTGACACCTGTGTGCTCCAAAAGCTTGCAATTTTTACTTATTCAGTTAGAAACCAGACTTTACATGGTTTCAGTTGTCCTGTAAATATTAGGTAGAGCTCATGGTTATAGATAGCTGGACTGATCACACAATTGTGGGAGGACAATACTCCGTGTATACAATGCAGTTCATAATTGGCATCCTGGATTTGTCCTGGGAAGATTAAGATATACGTTTAGTATAACTATGCCTATTATTCAGAAAGATCTCTGAAAAATTGTATTTCTCTTAAAACACATTTTCAAAATACAGTCATGCATACTTAGCTCACTAGCACATAAAAAGCTGAGTCTGGTTACAAGTAGTAAATCTAAAAAAAATCATGACACTGATCACAGAATCTTCTTATGATTTCACACTGTCTGCCGCTCCCTGGTTTTCTTTATTTGTACCAAGGCGCTCTCCCATTTCCTCCGAGAAAGCAGAACAGCAAGATTTCTAGAAACAAGAAACAGATGTATTTGTAAATACAATAAACATCTTAAAAAAACACTAAAGCACTGTACCTGTTATCCAGAATGGGGACGTACGTTTTTTTCGGGATAAGGGATGTTTCCGTAATTTGTATCAGGAATTAGAAGAGTTACCCTCGCACACCCTGGCCCTCCGGATGATGGGATACCTCGGTGCTCAGCAGAAAGGGTTTGGCGACCCTCGTTAGTAGTAGGAAATGGAAACACCACCGGCACAACGAAGATACTGCTAGCAGGGCAAGCCCTTGCTCGTTTATTTGCGGATGCAACGTTTCGGGGCGTAAGCCCTTTGTCAAGCATGCTTGACAAAGGGGTTACGCCCCAAAACGTTGCATCCGCAAATAAACGAGCAAGGGCTTGCCCTGCTAGCAGTATCTTCGTTGTGCCGGTGGTGTTTCCATACCTTAAACCTGCTAAAAACATTTACAGATTAAATAAACCCAATTGTTTTGCCTCCAATTAGGATTAATTATATCATACTTGGGATATAGTGCCAGGTTCTGTTTTATTATTACAGAGAAAAAGGGAATAATTTTTAAAATGTTGAATTATCTGATTATAATGATGATGTTTATGGGAGATGGCATCCTGTAATTTGGAGCTTTTTGGCTAGTGGGTTTCCGGATAACAGACCCTATACCTCCTAAAAAAGAGTTCAAGTTCCAAAAGTTAGGCACCCCCAATTGATTTTATTTACTTTCCTGGTGCTCCTATCAGCAGAAAATTGCACCAGCCCAGGGTTCTTCCAACGAGTTATTGGCTTCCTTATTCTTATTTCTTCGTAGAAACGTGAAAAGCTGTCAGCTATTTCATTCTACTGCACATGTGTTTGCCCCAGGAAATTTAAAGAAAAAAGGAAAAGGAAGCCAAACGCTCCGTGTTGCTTGCTGGAAGAACCCCTGGACCAGTGCAGTTATCGCCTCATAGGAGCACCGGCCTGGGGTGTGAGGTAAGAATATATATTCAATTGCGGGTGCCTAACTTTTGGCACCCCCAAGTAAATATGCGTTTCCTTCTCCTTTAATCAATGCTTGCAAACTTTGAAGGCTATAAGAGCCACCCTCCTGGTCCTGAGGAAGTGCCACGAGTTAGGGCACGAAACGCGTAGACTGCATGCACTTTACATTGCCACCCAAGCTATGTTTGCACAATAAAGCCAGAATTCACTAATAGATTCAGCTTCCAGATTTCTTCAGTTTAGGGCCGCTGCGCTGGTTCACACACACCTTTATAAGAGCCACTCCCATGTGAAAATGCAGTTTTATTTAGTTGCCTGGGATAACGGTGTAATTATTTACTATACTTTTTGAATTCTGAGAATGCCTCATTATTCTTCATTCTATATTTTTTAAAAGGTCCACTCACATTTATGAGGACACACATTTCTCTATCCCATGAGTGGGAAACACAGAAACACCAACAATGTTTTGGTCATTGGTCAAAGGAAGGAGAATCATAACAGTATAACAAAGGGTAACAAACATTGCAAAAAGTGGACAAGGGAAGTCGTAAAATTGCACAAAGAGATACAGTGGGGAAATTATCAGGTAACATTACCACTCCCCAAAATGTTTCTAAGGGACCCCTGTTAAAGGAGTATATCAGGGAAGAACCTTTCTTTAATATCTGGTGGACCTGCCAGGTGTTACTACTATTCCAGGGAATAAAATTTCTGCTGTGGGGAGATTCTTGCAGTACAAGAATGGGATCCATTATCTGGAAACCTGTTAGAAAGCTTCAAATTACAGAAAACCATCTCCCATAGATTGCATTTTATCCAAATCCAATTTTTTTAATTAGTTTCCTTTTTCAGTAAGATATAATATGATATAATAAGCAAAATCAGCCTATTGGGTTTATTTAATGTTTACATGATTTGCTAGTAAATTTAAGGTATGAAGATCCAAATTATGAAAAGATCCATTACCTGGGAAAACCCAGGTCCCAAGCATCCTGGATAACAGATCCCATACTTATATGAGACGAGCTGGTGGCACACATATCAATGCCAAATGGCAACCATAGAAGGATCAAAGAACGTTAACATCTGCTTACAATGTGAAAAAGTTTAGGCACAGTTGTTACTGCCTTCATTTGAGTCACAAAATTTAAATATTTAAGGCTAAAATATGTAATATTAGCACAAGGCTTGAATAATGTTTGCAGGGATTTTGTATGTCACATGGCAAGGTATTTTAATAAGAACCTCACCTCTAAAAATGAGGATCCAGTTTTGAAAACACGTAAAGAACTTTTGCTACATTTCAGAAGAATTTATTTTCCTGTTACTGCTAGAATAAAGGCATCAAAACATCCCCTGCAACTCAATAAAGCAGGATGGCTACTCAACAAAAGGATGACTTGTTTTGGTCCAGGGCAGTAAGTATGTGACCTGCACATCCAAAAGATGTACAGCTGTTCAACAGAACAGAGATATGTGAGAGTGGGTTGAATGGCTTTGAGAGAAGCAGCACATTGTGATCTTCAGGGCTTCACAAATGATTTATTCAGGATGTTTTCTGTGTGTGTTTGTTTTTTGCCTTCTTGTGGAATGATTTTCTCTCAGGAGGGAGAAACAACTCTTTGGGCAAGAAATAAAGTGGTTATCTGATTTATCTGGCCTATGTAGGTTAGGTTTTGCTTGGACCACAGCCCGGGAGCTGGTGTAGCCCTTATTCAGTTAAATAAAAGTGACAGTGACAGTAGAAGAGCCCCAGGAGGTTTATTGCTAAAGTGATAAAACCAGTTATTTCCATAAGTGACATTGACTTCCTGTGCCAAGTTGGCGTAAGAGTCTCTTGAGAGGATGACCTCTTTCCTTCTATAGAAACTGATGGGTGTAGCATGTAATATGTAATAGAGTAACCGTTGTTTACTGGATTATTGTAAGACTCCTGTTTGTTATAAATTAACGTAAAGAGCTGTGCAACTTGCCAGGGAAGGGGGATACATTATAGGGACTAGACATACATAATATGCTCCGATTATTTAGGGTAGCAAAATTTCTGTTTTTATACTTAATTTTCAAGGCTTTGCAATTTCATTTTATTATATAAAAAAAATCACACTTACCTTTTGCTGATCTGCATTGTTCCTGGCTTTTATCACAAGCTCAATCAAAGCTGCTATAACTCCCAAAGCCAAACCAATACCAAGAATGAGGAATATTCCCCCCAGGGTATGTGGCTGCACTGGGTTCCATCCAGCACTGCGTTTCATGGAGCAAGTGTTGTCCCACCACTTTTTCCTTAGGTACTCAATATTCCCTGACTCGGTTTGTTCCAAAATGGCAACACTTAGTGGTTTTATAAGTGGAGAATCTGTGAAACAAAGACAATAAAATAGGAGTTTTTGTGACAAATACTGTATGTGTTTATATTCATATGTGTAAATTAATTAGAATTAGATAGGATTTGTTTTTAAAGCTTACAGATTTTGTCTCAATAAGTCATGGAGAGACAGAATGATTCCGCTTTAGTAGTTCACCATTAATATTAGTATTTCACCTTTAAAGGACAAGGAAAGTGTGAAATAGAATAAGGGTAGAAATGCTGTATTTTGTATATTAAACATAAACATGAACTTACTGCACCACAAACCTAATCAAACAAATGATTTATGGTTTCAAAGTTGGCCGCAGGGGGCTGTCATCGTGTAACTTTGTTAAACATCTTTGCCTGACACTGGCACTGCACATGCTCAGTGTGGTCTGTGCTGCTTAGGGATCGTCATAAATGATCAAAAAACAAAGCTGTTTGAGTTCTGCATGGCTGGTAAGTAAGGCAGGGGCTCCCCCTGCTGTTCATAAGTATGATTGTTTTTTAACTGCAGTGTTTTTATTTAGCAGTGTAAGATACACTTGACAAAGTCAAACATGTAGTGTGCTTACACTGCTAAATAAAAACACTGCAGTTAAAAAACACTGCCCTGGAGCTGCTTTTGATTCATTTATTTTTTGGAGGATTTAACACAAGGTGTGACACAGGCATCTGAATCAGCAGCCATAAGAGAGATATAACTACAGCAATCTGAATCAGAATTTTTCTTTGCAAGTATGATTGTTTCCCTGCCAGAAGTTAGGGACCGTCTGACAATTCCTATCCACAGCACTAAATGAAGGGAGAATTTCACTGCATACATTCAGGTTTCTTATAAAGACGGTACACATTTTTTAATTCAAGTATATTGGAGATAGATTTCTTTTTCGTTAAAGAAAGTAAAAATGGGATTTTATTTATTTGCCTTTCCTTGCCCTTTTAGTATCTTAAAGCATAACTTACTCTTAGCAATTTTTCAATTGGTCTTCGTTTCTTATAGTTTTTATTATTTGCCTTCTTCTCCTGCCTCTTTCCAAATGTCAGATGGGGGTCACTGATCATGGCAGCCAAAAATGATTACTTTGTGAGGCTACATTTTTATTGTTATTGTTACTTTATGCTACTTTTCTTTGTTTTCAGGCCCTCTCCATTTCATCTTCCATTCTCTCATTAAGACCACTGCCTCAATGCTAGGGAAAATTGGACCCTAGCAATCAAATAGCTGCTGACCAAAAATCTAAATAGTTCAAAAACTACAAAAATGAAAAAATAAAGACCAGCTGCAAATTATTTTAAAGATGAACAACCTTTAAAGGATTTTATTGGTTTTAACATATTGCTCCTGGAGTCAGAATACCCACCTACTAAATAACACAAATTAGTTGGTTGCACTACAGAAAAAATAAAATTTCTTGGGAAACATGTTTATTTACCATAAACTTTTCCTAGTGTTTTTTTTTCTAAAAAAAATAAACAAATATGTATATCCTTTAGATGTTCCGAATAACAGTAATTTGAAGGCAGTTTCGCATTTGGTGGAGTCTTTGGTGTATTGTTGTACAAGGGAGGGAGCATTATTGGTACTATTATTTTGACATGTTGATGTTATTTTGCACTGTGATGAATGTATGCATGTCTCTGGGTAATACCTATTGAAGCAGCAATGCCGTATCCTCTGCCTGCAATGATCTGAGGGGCCCTGGCAAGTTCACAATGCTTTGCTACCATGATGTCTTGCATAACAGACTCGCCAAGGAAGGCATAGTTTGACTCTCGAACCCGACGTACACCCTCCGCAAATGATTTCACAAGAAGTTCATCTTTTCTTTTATCCATATATTCATAAATCATTCTGTATGTTGGATTCTTGGAATTCTGTATGAAAGATACACAATGAGCAGTCTTTAGTGATGGTTGTTCAAAGTCAAATATATAAGAAAACCACTCCACCAAATCCCCTATAAATAGATTCCGACAAATCATAAATCTTTCATGAAGTATTCATCTGAATCTTGCAGAACCCTAATTTGCATGTACAACTATCATGCAATGAATAGAGCCTGTGCTGAATATACTTTATGCCTATTATTTTGCTCATGAAAAATCTGTTTTGCTCATGAAAAAATGTTTTTGTTATTTCATGAGCTTAACAGGGCAAACAGGGAAACTGAAGTTACTCCACGTTTGCTTCTTGTATGGTGGATAATGAAATAGCCTATTAGCAACCAACCTCTCAATCCCCTGTGCTCGTTCCTACAGTTGGGCAGAAGTCCATTATACAGGGGGGATTAACTGGGAATATAATTATCTTCTTTGAAAGGACCAAAAATGGAGGAGTTTCCATTTCCTTGTTTAGTTCAAGAAATAAGAAATAAACGTAGCAATAAACTATATCCATATATTTATTTCTTGGTTTTATATAGTATTGACACATTTCTGTAGTATTTTATAGAGAATATTTGTCATTTCTTGCCCTAGTGTATCTTACAGTCTTTGGTCCATATCATATTCACACACAATTTAATTTTATTAGTAGCCAATTAACCTGTCTGTACGTTTATTGAGTATGGGAGGTATATACATATGACTATGCTTTGCTTTATAAAATAGCAAACTCTCTCTCTTTCTCTCTGTCTCACTCTCGCTCTGTCCCTCTCTTTCTCTCTCTCT
>CM044443.1:92271579-92346163 GCA_024363595.1 Xenopus borealis
TATATATATATATATATATATATATATATATAAAATATAAAAAATATATAAATACAATTTATAATACAGACCTTAAAGAACTGAAATGTGGAAGAGCTGTTGATAGTTCCAAACTCAAGAGTTCTTTGGTTGACTAAGTCTTCAAATGTCTGAATGTTTGTAGTTTGCACACTGTCAGAGTTTAAAAAAGCAGCGAAGCTTGCAATGTATGCAGCAACCAGTACTATAGAAAATATCCACCAGATGACTGCTATGATTCGGGCAGAAACAGATTTTGGGTGTGGTTCTGCACCTATGGAGAAATTGATGAAGAATTGTGCTGATAGAAGGAAATGGTAATAGAAGCTAAATATATATAGTTGCAGTAACCAAAATACCTTGTGTCCTATAATATTTAGAATTTTATATAGTAATGTAGTAGTTGCTCACAATCTCTTAGATTAATAATAAATGTACCTACAGATGCAGCCACTGGGATTTGTGCGTTAAATGCGTCGTGACTAAGGGCTAACTGAAGAAACTGTGTTATCTAAAGTTATCTTAACTCATTTATTGCATTTAACCTTTTCATTAGCATACCAAAGCAAAATTGTTTTCAATGGTGAACTCTTTAATTGGATGGGATTCTGTGACACGATATTCTGTTCTAAGTGGGATAGATGAGTTAAGTTTTTCTGTGTCAAATGTACAATCCAAAGTGGCTTCATCTGTATCATGTTTTTTGTAAACAACGAAACACATGAGAATCCTCAATGCAATACACAAGTTGCTTAACAGTTAAAAGAATAATTACCTCCTTGCTTATTTTCCATGCATAGGAAATCAAAAGCTAGATATAATTTCCTTTTAGTTTTCCTAAAATTGTTGCAACAAAGGAGAAGGCACAAAACTGTCAATAATATAAAAATATACTGTAGCTTTAAGATATGCTGTCAAGGCAATCAAGGGTCCTAGCCCAATCCATGGCAAACAACCCAGATCATTATTCCTCCACCAGCAAAGTTTATCGTTGGCATTATGCATTCAAGCCGCGTTTTCCTGGCGTCTTACAAATCCAGGCTTTTCAGTCAAACTTTCAAAAGGCGAAATGCCATTTATCACTCCAGAGAATGCATTTCCTCTTCTCCACAGTCCAATGGCTATGACATTTAAACAACTCCAGTTGACACTTGGCATTACAAATTATAAGGTTATGTTTGTTTGCCTGTGATCACTAATAAAGAAACCCACTCCCCCTAAATAAGGATATTCCACCTTAAATAGGGTATCCTTATACGCTGGATAAATATTTCTCCAGATAATTTTGACCTTACAGCATTTGTCATCCGTTGACTTGGTTTTGACAGAAAGTTTGGATCACATTTGATCTGTATAAACTGAAAAGTTCCATCTGCTGATGCACATTGTTGGGGGTGTATGATGCATCTGTTGATAAAGAAGTGAGAGGAGCTGTAGCCCCTCCTCACTTATAATTACTCAACAACAAAGGAAACAATAGTATTTTGCTATCCCGTGTACATTATCCATCTGTTTGGCCCTTAAGAGGTACAGTGTGGCCTACCTTGTAATGTAAAAGCACCAGCTCCAAACCAAAGGCTATTCAGGAAGGTAAAGTTATTCTGTTCAGTTGACAGTTCGGTCCATTCACAAGGGCTTAATCTACAATGAAGTTAAAATGTTCTGTTATGAAGCAAAATGATTGCAGAGTAAGATTTAGTTTAAAGACAAGAGGTACATCATATATTAATAGATAATGGAATATCTTTTCTTCCATTTCTTCCATTCCCCATTGTTGGCCCAAATTCATTGCTATTTATTATGTCATGTTCATCATTTAACAAAAGTCATTGCACCTGACAGCTTCATTTTCTGCTTCAGTTTCTTTCACAAACCCTAATCTGGAGCAGCAGGTTACTCTTTTACCTGTGAAATAGAATATTCACTTTACAGGGAAAAAGTTTAACTACACTTGTATTGTTTGCTATTGGTACCCATGACTAAAAATATACATATTGATTATAAGTGGAATTCAAAGAAATACAAAATAATAGACTTAATAAGCAGACTTTATAATAGCAAAAAGATTGTGATTAATAGACTGGGACTAAACTGAGATTCTCGTGAATGTGTGTAAAGAACTGCATCTACATAGGGGTTAAGTAGACTGGCAATTAGTTGATATGTTCTTACCTGCCAACAAGAAAAAGACAGAGGCTTGTGACCAAGTAGGCAACTAGAATTCCTATCCAAGTTTCTTTACTGAAGGGAGTTAAAAAGCCAAAGAGAAATGAGTTCTCTGAAGCATCGTCCTTCCTCAGTAGTATACTGATACCAGTTTGCATGAATGGCTTTGTAAAGGCAAGTTCTCTTTCCCGGTTGGCAGTAATTGTTAAAGGAGCTACTGCCAAATCAGCTTCCTGGTGAAAAAAAAAACATGAAATCAGGTATAGTTAGTGTTATGTTTTGGTAGCTGAGGATGAACAGAGTATAACAGTGCTTTATTAGCAGGTTCATGCAGCCACTTCAATAGTAACTTGAACTCTAACACACTAAGCAGTATAGAAAGTATTGTGTATGCACAGTATAACGCCTATTCACAATGACACCTAAAAACACCTTGCACAAACACCACAATTAGGCTAAGTTCATCTTATGCTGACAATGTTCAATAGACCCAGATATTATAATTACAAGTGAGCTATGAGGTCAGTTTATAGACTGCTGCCTTCTGAAGCCCAGGTGAATCACTGTTTCATATCCAGAAATTATATTTGTGACCAGCTTTTGTATTTCTAAGGTACTCCGATTCATTTTTCTATTTACCTTTCTTAACACCTCTCCAACCATCCCATTCCAGTTTCCGTCTTGGTCTTTGGCACCATATCGCCCATCCTTCACTTCTTTTATGGTGTAATTAAAGCCAAGGCTTTGAGAAAGTTCAGATAGCAAATCTATGCAGAAACCTTCCATTCCTGAACCAGTCTTCATTGAGAAAGGCTGCTCCTGTAGCAGAAACATATCCTCCTCATTCTAGCAGACATTTTACAAACAAAATAACTGAAAAGTTATCTTTTAACTCAAAGACTAATATTTTAGTATAGATTAGCCTTACCATGATAGTAGTGACAGTCAGATGTTTTAGAGCTTGTCTCTTTGATCTCTCTTTTTCCTGAAATGTAAATACATCCATATCTATCAATAAAACAGCATACTGCATGAGCTAACAAACAATATAATTCAGTATCATAGTAAGGCCTGACTTTAGTTGTGGGGCATTTGTCTATCCAACCTACAGTATTTTAGCTGTAATTTTAAGTACAAACCCTATCATCCCCAATATTTTTTTCAGGAATGGAGGAGTGAAGGGTTATAGGGTAGGTAACATTGATTGATAAATTGTAGTTGATACCATCTTCTTCTTTTGTAACCATCTTTCCCTACTATATGTCCCATACTGTATAATTTCCTCTGCAGTAACCATCTGGCTCTATTATTCTCCATTTATTATTATTATTATTATTAACATGTATTTCTATAGCACCAACATATTTCGTAGCGCTTTAAAATAAATGTGATTATACAACTAAATCACTTGAATAATATACGAAGAACATATGAAGTTACATACATCACAATCTGTACCAGTACAAAACGTGAGGAAGGCCCTGTGCAGAAAGAGCTTACAATCTAAAGGGAAGGGAATGATACACAAGGTGTGGGAGTGGGCAAGTTAAGTGGGTGAGTAATGTGGTATGTGATATTGCATTTGGTAGTTAGGCTTCTCTAAATACGTGTGTTTTAAGAGATTTCTTGAAAGCAGAAAGGTTGGGAGAAAGTCAGACAGACCATTGGAGAGAATTCCAGAGGAGGGGTGCAGGCCTTGCAAAGTCTTGAATGTGTGCATGTGAGGAGGTAATAAGAGAAGAGTTGAGTAGCAGGTCAGTAGAGGAGTGTAGTAAGCGGTTGGGTGAGTATATAGAGATGTGTTCAGAGATGTAGGGAGGGGCAGAGTTATGAAGTGCTTTGAATGTCAGGGTCAGTAATTTGAATTTAATTCTGAAGGGCAGTGGAAGCCAATGCAGGGATTGGCAGAATGGCATGGCAGAGGAGGAGCGGTTGCTGAGGTGTATAAGCCTTGCGGCAGTGTTCATTATGGACTGGAGAGGTGACAGTCTCTGACGGGGAAGGCCAATTAAAAGAGAGTTACAATAGTCTAGATGTGATATGACGAGAGAGTGAATAAGAATTTTGGCAGCATCTTGGTTAAATAAAAGATCATATTTTGCATATGTTCCTTAGGTGGAATGACATGATTTAACAATTGACTGGATGTGAGGAGTGGATGACAGGGCAGAATCTAGGATAACCCCAAGGCACCAGGCCTGGGGAGACGGGGTGATAGTCGAATTGTTAGCTATGATGGATACTTCCGGGATGTTACTGGTGTTAGTTGGAGGAAAAAGAACCATTTCCGTTTTGGAGAGGTTCAATTTAAGGTAGTGTTGTGACATTCAAATAGAGATACCAGACAGGCAGGAGGAGACCCGAGTTAGGATTGGTTCTGGGTTGAGATCAGGAGAGGAGAGAGAGATCTGAGTATCCTCAGCGTAGAGGTGGTAGTGAAAGCCATACAAGCTGATTAATTTGCCGAGGGAGGAAGTATATAGGGAAAAAAATAAGGGTTCCAGGACAGAGCCTTGAGGAACCCCAACAGAAAGAGGTAGGGGAGAATATGTAGGAGACACGGAAGGAATGATTGGTGAGGTAAGAAGAGAACCAGGACAGGGTTGTGTCACAAAGGCCAAGTGAATGGAGGGACTGGAGGAGGAGAGGGTGTTCTACAGTGTCAAATGCAGCTGAGAGATCAAACAGTATTAGTAGTGTGACATTTTTGTTGGCTTTAGCTGTTAGAAGGTCATTAGTTAGCCGGATCAGGGCAGTTTCAGTGGAGGCATAAAGTTTGTCCAGATGCAGTAACTCGTCTAACCAATAAGATGTTTGCCATTCATAAGATGGCTAGTAAATGCTACAGATGCAGTCACTTGGATTTGTAAGTTAAATGCGTCGGGACTCAGGGCTAATTGAAGAAACTGTGTTATCCAAAGTTATCTTAACTCATTTAATGCATTTAACCTTTTCATTAGCATACCAAAGCACCATTGTTTTCAATGGTGAACTCTTTAATTGGATGGGATGCTGTGACACAATATTCTGTGCTAAGTGGGATAAATGGGATAAATGAGCTAAGTCACGACACATTTAACACACAATCCAAAGTGACTGCATCTGTACCTTTTGATTAATTGATATAGGGGAATAGACCTGTAGCAACTTGCATCACAAGGCAGTATACTCGCTTTTTCAGCATAACTGTATATCAATCCATAGATGCAAATAATTGTTGCCTGTTTTGTTATTTTTTGCGCTAAACAGAGCAAAGACTACAGTAAGAACCATTCCAACTTTTAGAATATAATATAATAGAATAAAAAAATAGCCACTTTACTGAGAAGCCCTATGTATGCAGTTCATTATACAGAGGACTTCTCTGTGGACGTGCCATTTGTTTAACCAGCCCGATAGAACCAGGATGGTGGAACTTACTTACTTTTTGTCTAGTTTAATGCAATGTTCAGGATAAGCTCTATTCATTGAACTAATTTTGAAAAATATATAAACTGCCAATAATACAGCTCTCATCATAGTTAACTTTAGATTCCATGCTACAAGATAGCCAGCATGTTTGCTGGTTTACATAAAAAATTGGCGTTTCAGCTTTAACAGGTAGGTGACCTCTCATCCAGAATTCTCAGGACCTCGGGATTTCCAGATTAGGGATATTTCTGTAATTTAGATCTCTATACCTTAAGTCTACCAAAAAATCATTTAAAGGTTAATTAAAACTAACAAGATTGTTTTGCCTCCAATAATGATTAATTATACCTTAGTTGGGATGAGGTAGAAGGTACTGTTTCATACAGAATAAAGGGAAATCATTCATTACTACAGAATAAAGGGAAATCATTCTTAATTTGGAAGTCTTCTGTATAATGGCTTTCCGAATAACGCATCCTATACCTGTACCTGGAAAAATGCTTGTACAACACAGAGTTCACAAACACAGCACATAACATATTTATCTCTTGCTTTTCATATAGTATCTCAAGAAAACACTTCTTATTCAGGTTTTTACTAGCTCAGGCTAAGCATAGTTTTATTTAGCCATGCTTTCTTCTTCTTCACATTAACTTGATTTAGCACCTCATTCAATATTTCACTAGCCATTGTATTCCTTTCATTCATCTTCTTGGTCATTTAATCACCGTGGCTAAACTTAAAATGGCTGATGCCTCTGGCGCTGAATAAGAATGAGTTACCCTGAGCAAAATCTATTCACATGGCAGCCCATGTGTTATGTGTTCCCATATCGACCTTTCTTTCTACAGGAGAAAAAAGAATGCATTCTAGAATCTTTTAACCAGCCCTTGTTTTCATTTGTAAATATCTTATTATTAAACATTTTCATGTAAGTTATCATTCACTACACGTTATACCTATGGGTAAAAATATATATACCTTATATATAAAAAGATATATGCATTATATATAAAATATTATTCCTTAAAATGAAAACCTTAATTGTATTTAGTTGTAAATATGCATACCTTGTGTATGGATCCTTTGCTTTCTCCTGCATCTTAAAAAAAACACAATACAGAAACATGAGAAGATCTTTTCAAATCCAGTATCCTCATATATCCACTAAACCATCAAAATGCAACATATTTATGGTTTACAAATATATAATGATAATAATGGCATATGTGAAATAAAATAAAAAGTGCTTGCTAGAGCCATGCAATCATTTACTGTTTATAAATAGTTGCACCTTTAGGGCGCAAAGTTTAACATTAGAGTCATGATGTCAAATATCTATCTGCTCCTATTCATTTAGATAAACACAACTGGTAAGACTAAGGCAGAATGATGGAAGCCAATATACTTTATAGACCATTTACAGAGTGGAAATCCGTCTTATCTATAAACAGTATACTTATAGCAGGTGCTTTTTTTCAATTCTTGTCTTGGAGACAAGTTTTAATTGCATAAAAACCAGATGTATTGCCAAACAGAGCCTCCTATAGGCTGTCAATCAATATATGGGCTACCGAATAGCCAACCACAGCCCTCATTTAGCACCCCAAGACCTTTCTTCATGCTTGTGTTGCTCCCCAACTCTTTTTAGATTTGAATGTTGCTCACGGGTAAAATAATGTTGGGGACCCCTGTTTTAAAGGTAGAAATCAACTATAGGTAAAGACCTCCCTTGTTGTTCTCAATGTATATGGTTCATCACACAGAGCCAGGTACTGCCACACCTCCTTTATTTCATAAATCACAAAATATCACTCTAGCATTTCAGCCAACTGAAACTGTGAACTTTGATACTTTTATTTGGTAAATTGCACAATGTTTGGCTGAAATGGTTCTTCAGAGTGATATTTTGGGATTTATACTCTGGTACTGTATATTCATAAAGTATGTGATTTGCCATTCTGCAGAAAAAAAGAACAATTTTTAGGCATTTCCTAGCAAATAGGGCATCTATTGTACTGCACATTAGAATGTTCTTGAATCATATTATGAAGTCTAAAGGTTAAAAATGAGAGCAGTGCTCTAAATACTGAAGAAAGACCCAGTTGTCTCTAGACTATGTGTCCTTTCAATTGCATCAAAATACGAATTTAGGGAAAAAAATGAAGAAATGTTTTCTACAGTTCCTACCCCCTGCTTTCCCCTTTCTTTTTTCACTTGATCACTTGTTTTTTTCCTAATCCTTGGCTAAGCTTGGAAGAGTTGTAAAACAGAGTGGCTTTTCTCTGTGTCTCAGCTGGAGCTTACTGTTCAGAGAATGATTCTTCTGGTTACCTTTTCATACAAGCCCTGCACATAAAAGACCTTTTGAGCTCAAGTTGAAGAACTGCTAGAGAATATTCCAAGCCAACAAGTATCTCTATTGAAGCTGTCAGATGCCCTATTGCCTCACAGGGTGAGATTGGCGAACCCTTTCACCGGTCTTTATTCCAGATGACATCCTTCTAAGAAATATAAGTAATTGGGAGTTTGTGTAGAATCTATCTTTGCAGTGAACTCAGTAAGAAGAAGCACATTTGATAGATTTGAAGTGTTTAATCCAAGCCAAGAGATACTAAGGGGGAAATTCACTAAGCGGCGAAAATTTGCTAGCGTTGCCTTTGCTAACGTTCGCACACTTCGCCAGGCGAATTTTCACCAGCGCTACGCAAATTCACTAAAGTGCAAAGTTAAGGTCGGTGAATGGTAGCGTAGTTGCGCTAGTGTTACTTCGCAAGGCAAAGTGCATTTATGCTAGCGATGCCTAATTTGCATATGGAGCGAATTTTAAAGTATAATAGAAGTATATGTTACAGTCACTACATTACACTACACAAGCCCAGGAAACCTTTAATAAATAAAATAAAGTTGTCCTATTGCCCTAAACATGTGTCCCCTGTATAGTTCAGTTGCCATATGTTAGGAAATGTAGGGGGGAAGGAGGGTAACCCCCCAAAAAAATGTCACTATTTTTCAAGACTATCACCCTAGAAAGGTAAACACGCCAGCATTTTTTTTGGGACTTAGAAAAAATTTCCAAATTTTTTTTCAAACTCCTATCTATTGTATTGAACTTCCCCAGGTCTGACCTGGCGAAGTAACGTCTAGCGTAACATTCAGTAAAATGGTCATCTTAGTGAATTTGCATAATTACGATCCTTCGTCAGTGCTCAACTTCGCCTGGCGTAAGGGTCCGAAGTTGCGCTAGTCTATCTACTAGTGAATTTGCGAAGTTACGATTTGACGTCACACTGGTGTATTAGCGCTATCGTTATCCGATTCGCGCTTTAGTGAATTTCCCCCTAGGTATTTATAAAAGGTACATATTAGTGACTCGGTGGCAGTGACATACCTGGATGTAACCCGAGCCACTCAGAAAACTAGTTTTTTTGGCCCCCTTAAAGTTTGGAAGATGTCCTGTTTCGTATATAGAAATTGCTTATGAGACAGACCCCACTGAATCATCTTCACCCCTGGTCAAAATGTCAGAGTTTGTTAGGCATTACATGAATTTGGGTCTGTGGAGGTAAAAATGATGGTCTGTACATTTGGGGGTGTAAATGTAATTGCTGTCTCAGGACCAGGCCCGATTCGTATGCAAAAGCTGATATTTGGTGATTATTGCAGCAAAAATGGTGTCCACAAAGCCCATGTGTATGTACGAATATTTTTGTTTATGTAGCACTACTCATAAACGCAGCATTGTACAGCTGACGGTAAAATTAATAGAACAAACATTCAACATTACAATAATAAATACAAATAATAATTTATAAAATTAATGCAAAGTACACTTACAAAGACAAAGGGGCACAAGAAAGGAGATCTTTGCCCCACTGAGTTTACAATCTAAGGTTTGCATATTTTTACAAGGCATTAAACAGTATATTAAACAGTTAAACACTGTCTCTTAATTTCAATATAAATGGGCTCTTGGAAGAGCTGACATGGTTCAGTCGATACTGTTTCTCTGTAGTATTGGAGTCTGTGACCCATGGCTTGGGTTTAGATAAATGCGCTGGTCTAATTGCCTGCCCACTCTTTAGCTGAAAGTGAATCCGACATTCTGCACCGCCATGTATCTCTTTGCCTGAGTGCTCACAATCCAATTCTTTGTTTTGTTTGTGCCATTCAGCATGACTCTATGTGGTGCATCATTTATATTTTATGTAAAATGTATATTATGTTCCTATTTAATGGTGTTTTTTAGGGGTCTTTCAGACATAAAGTATGACACTGATTACTGATCACTAACCATTCAAACAGTATTTGGATTGCATACATCACCTGAGACATCAATTATACCAAGTTATTAGGGTCATATTGATCCACTTTGGGCATTTGTGTTACCATTTATATGGGAAGAGAAAGTAGGTTAAAGAAAATACCCAGGACTGCTTCCTTATCACCTTAATGGCATGATGCTAGTTCACATCTCTGAAAGATATCAATGTATTTGTTATGTCCTAAAACAAGAAATATTCAAAGCATAACAAGTGTTGATGTATAGAATCTCTTACCACATGTAGAATCTCTTACCACATCATAGCATGATTAAGTGTCTTATTGACACGAAATGAGTCAGGCGAGAGATGAATATATAAAATAAAGTTTTCATTTTTATGCATTATACTTTTTTCGGTCTGATCCATGTGTGGGTTTCCAGTGTGCCTTGCACCAACTAGTTGTGTTACATATTTGTCATGTCCCCCATCATCAACAGGACCAGTAACAAAAAAATCTACAGTAATAAAAATATAATGCAGTGTTGCCCTGCACTAGTAAAACTACTGTGTTTGCTTCAGAAACACTACTATTTCTTATATAAACAAGCTGCTATGTAGCAATGGCTGCAGCCATTCAAAGGAGAAAAAGCTCAAGTTACACAGCAGATAAGCTCTGTAGAACATAATGGTGTTATCTGTTATCTATTATTTATCCTGCGCCATATAGCCTTTTTTCAATATCCGCCATTGATACTCAGCAGCTTGTTTATATGAACTATAGTAGTGTTTCTGAAGCAAACACATCAGTTTTACCAGTGCAGGGCAACACTACATGATATTTTCATTACTTTAAAACACTTTTTTGGTGTTACTGTTCCTTTAAGGGACATGTTTACTAACATTGGAGATAAATATCTGGAAAGATTTCTGGATATGTTGCTCGTAGCAATCAGATGAGATCTTTGCTTTTGTTTTCTATATTATAGGTGGCTGTTTAAATCTAATCTCTGATTGGTTGCTATGGGCAACACCTCCAGAACTTTCGCCAGAGATTTATCTCCAATATTAGTAAACATGGCCCCAAGGGGGTTATTTAGTAAACCAAGATTTTTTCTGGTTGGAATTTTTTGGGCAAAACCTAAAAATTTTTGTGGGAAAAAAACTAGAATTTTTCGAGATTAATTATACCCCGAAGTTGCAAAAACTCGAAAAGAATCCGAGCTGCCGAGGTCATGTAGAAGTCAATTTGAAGACATTGTGGTCTGTGCTGGATTTTGTCCGATGATCTGGAACATTTGCGGTTTTTGGGTGATAGCCCCTCCAAAAATTTTAATTTGTATGATTCAGGTTTTTGCTCGGTTTTATTGAGTTCTTTCCTGACCGGACTTTTTCCTTTTTTTTATTGATAAAAATAAAAAAATATTGGTTTTAGTAAACAACCCCCTAAATGTATGCATCATAATGTTTCAGACTTGGAGTTGCAATGGAGCCCCGAATAAGGCATAAATGAGTTCCCAATACAAAAAGGGGGGTTGTGGATGCACTCCTAGGGCTAAGTAAAGTATACAAGTATAATGGAAGTGCTACTGACAAACCAAGGTTCGGGACACATCTATTTCAATGTTACTATGCAGAGGGGTAGGATTGGTTAAGGGGGGAGTCCATAAAAGACTGTAGAAATATGAATTAGTATTAGTTATAGCTTAGCATACATGGAAATTCAATGCATTACCTTCCACCCGTTGTTGCTTACTTTATTAATAACTGTCAATGTGATTATTATGTTTTTAATTGGAAACTGGAAAAGCTGTATATATATATTTTTTAACATCACAGATGTCCTCTCCCTACCACAATTATAAACAAGCAATAAGTGGATATCTGCCAGCAGTTTCTATATGCCGGGGTTATTTTCACAGCAGGCGGCAGCATTCTTGGCTAAGGATCTAGGGATTGTTGGCCTGTATCCAGCCTCTAACACATGAATAATGCAAGTTTTGTTAAATGGATAATAAAAAAGTAAGTATAGTAAGAACAATGTGCCATTTGACATACATCTGCATAATACTATACTATTAGATGTACAGTTACATACAGTAGATGATTCAGTATGGATCACATCCCTCTAAGGCTGCCATTTCTATAGTCAAGTGTTTATTGAAACAAACTGCTTCAAGTTTGCTTTGAAAAGTCTATAATTAATCATTTCTTCACTTACAGATTAAAGACAAGATACATTCTAATTCCCTAATCAACATCCAAATCTTGTTTCCCTACAGAACATAAGCAAATAGAAATGCCAATTAAATGGATTCTTTATTATGGTTTGGACATTGTGTGTTCATTTATGGTGCATTCAGATCCACAGTATAACACCACTAAATGGCATTAAGCTCAAATATCAGCTGTATTGATTTAGCCAGTATTGTCTCAGTCTGACATCTCTAGGTAACCAAGGATATTTGCTTTCTGCCTAGCAACCTAACAGCCAGTCTCCAATTTCCTCATCAAAAAGCAACAGAAGGCTCAGGGGCCAGAAACACGCTTTCTAAAAAGAAATTCTAGCCATAATTTGTATTATATATGTAGAAAGCATTATTCTTTGGAGATATTAAATATGTAAACATGCATATATATATATAGGTAGGTGGGAATAAAGCAATTCATGTTTTTTTTTAGATGTAATAAAGGGAACTAATGAATTTATTTACATTTTACATTATTTATTTACATTTTAATAAATAGTATTAAATGTTGTGCAGGTTACTGACAGACACAATTCTTTGCCCTTCTGGTATTTGCTACAAACCTTTACACATTGAAGGCACCTAAATATTCGGAAGGGGTTTTTTACAGTGAGAGCAGTGAAGATGTGGAATTCTCTCCCTGAATCAGTTGAACAGGCTGATACATTAGATAGCTTTAAGAAGGGGTTGGATGGCTTTTTAGCAAGTGAAGGAATACAGGGTTATGGAAGATCATAGTACAAGTTGATCCAGGGACTAGTACGATTGCCATTTGGCAATGAATTTTTTCCCCCTCTGAGGCAAATCGGAGAGGCTTCAGATGGGTTTTTTTGCCTTCCTCTGGATCAACTAGCAATTCGGCAGTTTATAAAAAAAAAAAGTTAAAAGGTTGAACTTGATGGACATGCGTCGTTTTTCAGCCTAACTTACTATGTTACTATGCCCTATGCAAATTTTTTGTTATTTAAAGGAAAATTATATCCCCAAACAATATGTAAATAACCATTTTCATAAAAATATACTATTTTAGTAGTCTGTGCCACTGGGTAATCCTAAACAGAAAATTGCTATTTTAAGAACTAAGGGCTGCCCGCTGAGATCCTGCGATTCATGGTGCACACAAACAAACCATGCATGTTGAGTCAGACTGGGGGACCTGGGGTCCACCGGTGCTGCTGTCTCAGGGCCCCCTTGAGATCCCTACCCCCTGCCATGTGCGATTCTTTTTTTTACACAAGTGTGCACACTTTTCTCTTTGCCACACATGCATGCTTTTTTTTTCTTGCTATGACCAACCCAGAGAAGGGAGGCTGCAGCAGGAAGATGATGCAGGGAGGGGGTCTGGGCAGGCGGGGCCCACAATCGCTGGGGCCCAACATTTTTTTCCTGGTGTCCCGCCGGCCCAGCCTGACCCTGGAGCAGCAGTATTTCTGTTCAGGCCTTCACAAAATGGTGGCTCAATGTAAAAGATGTAAAAGGGTAATATTTATTTAAATATGTATTCCAGTTTGGTAAGATTCTTTAATATGCCACTTCATATTATGTAAACTATCTGTTGCTTAAATATTCATTTTGGCTGTATAATTTTCCTTTAAGGGCTTTTGTTTCAACTGGGATAGCACTCCCTTAGTCTTGAGGAAGCCGTGATGTTAATTCTCTGGCAAATATACATAATTTGATATAGAGTTTATAAAAATGGTTTTGGATATAGGTTATTCTGCAAATGGAGATAAATAACATTCTGTTTCATCTAATAATATTAAATGGAATGGCCCAAGAGGTTTAATTAATTTAATCAAAGAATACTAGGTATTTCTTTTAGTAAGTGACTACTGTTACCTACAGTAAGCATTTTTTATATTAATAATTTTTATACAAACCTGTGCATCCCACAGACAACAGTGTAACAGCAAAAAGAAGCAAGAGGGATTTCTCCATCGTTTTCTGCAAGATGAACACAAAAAGGGGAATTACAATGTGTATCAAAATAGAGTATCACTGGTTTTAGACGTATATTTTGGGGTTAAGTACATGTATGCCTTATTTCTATGTTGCATGTGGATTATGGATGCAGTGTATGAACAAAACTCATGAGCCAGATAAGACCCTACTAAACTAATATAGACTAAATTAGAAACAGGAATGCATTCGTAAACACTATTCTAAAAAAGCCTACAGTTATTAGTGACAATGGTATGTCTAGACATGGGAAACATTGGTTATTTTTATGTATTTATCTCTCCCAGTATATGTGGCAAATAGGGTCATCAGTCAGAGTGGGTTTCCTGGGATTCAAACAAGAGTGTCCCCAATTCACGTGCAATAGGTGGCTATATATATATATACAGAGACACAGTTATCTTATACTTACATACACAACATTATATTACGTTTCTCATGTAAAACAAATCCCATTTCATTATTATTAGGGATGCACTGAATCCAGGATTCGGTTCGGGATTCGGCCAGGATTCGGCCTTTATCAGCAGGATTCGGATTCGGCCAAATCCTTCTGCCTGGCCGAACCGAATGCGAATCCTAATTTGCATATGCAAATTAGGGCCAGGGAGCTAAATCACGTGACTTTTTGGCACAAAACAAGGAAGTAAAAAATGTTTCCCCCTTCCCACCCATAATTTGCATATGCAAATTAGGGTTCGGATTCGGTTCGGTATTCGGCCAAATCTTTCGGGAAGGATTTGGGGGTTCGGCCGAATCCAAAATAGTGGATTCGGTGCATCCCTAATTATTATGATAATACTAGGGATGCACCAAATCCTGGATTCAGGTCGCTATGATTATCATGAATTGGATCTGAATCCAAGAGCCTGGCCAAACTGAATCCTATACAGTATAACTTTAAAAAGTAGGCACACATTTGGGTTTTCCAGCTGGGCACCAGCTTATATAGGACATAGGTTTTGAAACCCTAGATTCAGGATTTGGCTGAATCTTTAAAAAGCAGGGTTCATTTAATCCCTACATCAGTTTTTTTTCTATGGTTTCCAGGTCGGGATTCAGTCAAATCAGAGCCTTTTTAGCAGGATTCAGCAGAATCCATCAATCTGGATGAACTCAATCTGAACTCTACATTGACAATTTTCACTGTACCTTGGTTCAGTAGGGCCAGATCCAGTGGAAAGGATGCAGCCCTATTTTTTTCAGTAATAACTCCCTATTATGTTGTACTGACTCCCTGTTATGTTTCTATATCCTGACTAAATCTAGAGAAGACACAGAAGTAACTCAGATGTTGTCTTTAGCCTACACTTTGTGCCTTTTACCTGGCTGCCTTTAAAAAACTCACAACCCCTCAATATATACTATATGTTGTGTTTTTGTGCTTTTTTTCAATTACATGCAAGAATGACCATAGGATTTTTTTTTATAAACTGAATTAAAAAAGGGATGTATACCAACTAAAAAGTAATATTGAATTAGCGCTTATACTATTACTTCTCATGTGATTTCCAAATCAGATAATGACAGGTTGGTTTTACAATAGAGAATGTGGACAAAAAAATCTTGAACTTGTATTAATGTATATGAAGAACTTCTGGTCACTCTCAGTGGCCCTGTGGTGTTCAAAGGAACAAAGTAGCCATAATTGCAGAATGATTTCCGTGAGAACTCTGTTAAGTATGGGGGGTGCCAGGGACCTCCTACTGAACAAATAGAGTTAAGTACTGTAATTGCAGACAGAATGGATATGTTCTTCTTCTCCATCCAAGCATGGGCCCCCTGCTACAATTATTTCTTGCTAAATTAAATGTTAAAATATGGGTGAACAGCAAATTGGTTTGGAGGAAGAATGAGAGAGACACGCAACCATCTTGTCAGCTGTAATGTTCTCTTTGTCTAATCTTAGCTACTTTAATTGCTATTGTAGACATGCAATTAAGGCATGTTTTGGAGAACTGACAAGGATAAAGACGTAGGTACAGTAGGCAACATTATGGGAATTTACTTAAAAAGACAAGAAACAAAGCAATGGCTGTTAATGACTGTACGTGTGATCCAAGAAAACATGTCGAATTGCTACACAATTTCCATTCATTTCCTTCCTTTAATGATCCAGTAAAACATCCTCCATCAGTATTTGTGTGATGATATATCAAGAGATACACAAATAAAGATATTCCTATTTCAGAATTTTCCCTTGCTTCTTTAAGGCTGGTTCTGCAAAGCCAACAATGTTACCCTTACAACCTTATCCCATATAAAAGGCTCTGGTGTGGTACTAGCTACTTTCAGCTCAGCAAATGCTGTCTCCCAAGGTAGAACAGTAGTGGTTCCAGTATTGGATACCCAGGATGTCTGTGAACATGACAGGAACACTCACTGTAATAGGTTTTCAGGATGCAGTATCACAGTGCCATCTAAAAATCATCAGTTTGATGAGTTGTATTTGCAGGCACTCAATAGACACTGGAACCTTTGTGATAAATGACTGTTACAAACAAAATGTTGCCTGAAGGGATGTCTCAGCTTAGATATATTCATCATAATAGAGTGATGCAGGTTGCACTTGTGCCTATATTCAGAGAAGGCCTTTGCATTTGCTGTTAGAGGCTAAATTATGTATTAGGAGCAAGTAGCTGTGTCAACAGCCTACATTTTTGCAGTTCTGTTTGTAAATGAGCCCTACAATACGACTGTTCTCCAAGCCTTATACAGTATATACTTTGAAGTTTTTAGTCTAGTTTTTCTTTGTTCAATTTGTAACCTTTGAATGGCATTTGTTGCTTTCATGCTTTATTAGACATACTAAGAAGCATTTACCAGTTGAAAAGTTACTTAAATTTGGTCATTCGAAAACATAGTAAAAGTTCATTGAAAGGTGACCCAGCCCTTTAATAGGCGCTACTGACTTGTATAAAGTGATTCACATGTTAATGCAGTGGCACCCTGGAAAAGACTCCATCCCCACTCTGAAAACGTTTTCTGCAACTTGTGTACAGTTCACACAACCCTAATACTAATTCACACATTAGCATTGTGAACAATTATGCCTTTGCGCAAAATTTTGCCCCTCACATGAGAGTAGAACAGCCACTGCATATTTTATAGTTTGAGTTATAGTTTGCACAGTGTGTGTAATAAAACTTCTTAATGAAAAAGTTGTTATGTTTGCTCCAGAAGTTTACTCCACCTTGAAGCAGGTGTTAAAAGTGCTCAATCCGCGATTAAGATTTGCAATGCAATACAATTCGAACAAAGTATATAACATTGACATGCTAATGTTTATTCACGTTTGTGCAAAAATGTGTTCACTTTGTGAGTTTTATTACATAGAGAAGTATTATGTGCATTTGTGACAGACGCAATTTCCTGTGCAGCCGCTTTTACACAGAAAGCCTGGGTAACAATGCTGCATTGTGGGAAAAAAAGTTACAGATTTGAATGTATAAAACCTCACATTGCACCACAATTGTAAAAAGACCTTATTATAGTTTCACAAGGAAGTGCATCTGTGCAAAGGAGTTTACACTTCTTTGATAACATTGTATTTACATTTCCCACCACAACCCTTGGTTTCTGATTACTAAATCCATAATTATCTGGTTACACTAACATCTACTAGCTTGAATACGTTGCACAGTGGGATGAAGACAATTAACAGGGAACGCATCACTCATCAGGCCTCTCTCAGTTGTAGGCAGGAAAGTGGGAGAAAACTATATCACTCTACTTAGATTGGTGTGGGCCCTGCAGGAACATCCACAGCAGTGCAGTGCAGCGAATAGTCTCTGGGAAGGGACTGTCACTCTGGGACAGCAGTTAAATAGTATGTAGCACAATTCCCAGCATTCACCAATATTCAAAAACTCTAGGGGCATCTTTGTGTTATAGATCGAAAACAGCTATAAGATATCTGCATTAACTGTTCTACTCTAGAAGCCAAACAAAGTTTGTTTTGCACTGAACTCTGGTAACATTACTGATGCCTTTCAGGTGTTCTTTTCCTTGTAAATCATGGTTCTAAATTATCTACAAGGGTGTAATTTACCTCCTCACCCTTCCTTGGAAACTTTTTGTGAGACCTCCTCCCATTGTGACTTCCCCCTTGTATAGATCAGGTGGCACATGCCAGAACTGAGGTTCCTTAATGAAACCTCTTTACCCATAGCCATACCTACAGCAGTAGGATCTGCTTCCCCTATTGTTATACAATGTGCTACTTCACCCTATTTTAAGCAAACAAACACACAGGTATTATGGTATGGACAATTAAATTGCTGGTAAATTTGTAATACCGGCCCCAGCCTAACCATGGGGTTTGATCCCTAGGCTGGTAAAATACCAGCAAGGTGGCAACCCTAGCTGGATCATTTATATGTGACGCTTTCTGTATAAAGTACTTAAAGGAAAACCGTCATAGGAAAACATGCTTTCTGGCAGGCTGTTGTTTTTCCTTCTCAATGTAACTGATTAGTACACAGTGGGACATGGGTTTTACTATTGAGTGCTGTTCTTAGCTCTACCAGGCAGCTGTTATCTTGTGTTAGGGAGCTATTATCTGTTGTTAAGCTGCTGGGTGGGGGAAAGGGAGGGAGTGATATCACTCCAACTTGCAGTACAGCAGTAAAGAGTGATTGAAGTTTATTAGAGCACAAGTCACATGACTTGGGGCAGCTGGGAAATTGACAAAATGTCTTGCCCATGTCAGATTTCAAAATGAAATACAAAAAGATCTGTTTGCTCTTTTGAGAAATGTAATTCAGTGAACTATTCTTCTGGAACAGCACTAACTGATGCATTTTGAAAAAAAATGTTTTCCCATGACAGGATCCCTTTAATATAGAAGTTATTTTGCACAAATTTGGCCTTTCTAAAAAATATGGCTGCCTCAGTAGCAATTAGAGACCTTAACAAAGGGAAAGACAGCATATTGTCCTCAATAGATAGTTGACCTACAAGTCTTAACATCTCACCAGCAGCTGAAGGCTTTTGGGAGTTGTAGATCAACAACACTGAGGGGTCAAATAGATTGCACACTTCTCAAAACATCCTTGATGGACTGAATTGATTACAATACAATTTGCCTGATGTGGGACTAAGAACCAGTCAGATGTTTTCCTGGGCTTGCTGTCAAATAAGCAGAACTTTTGTTTAAATGGAAATCCTTAGCATATACAGTGAAAAACAATGATCCAATCATCAGTGAGTGGTTTATAGGAAGGTTGTACTGGAGGCATAAATTCATTATTAACCGGGTCTGCAATAACATTGAATACAATAACCTGTTAAAAATGATCCTTAAATATTCATGTAAAATAAACATCACTTTATGTTATGTGTGGGTAACTCACTGACCTTTGCTTTGGATGAATAAATTAAAGCAGGTGTCTAATTCCTGGGCACTGACACTGCTATGGGGAGGTTGGTATATAGAACATATATGGGTACATGAGAAAGTGGGGATAAATCAGATTGAAATGTGAAGTCCACATGATCCAAATGTTAATTTCTCATAACAGTTTTGATAAATGAAAGGTTCTAGCATATAAGGGTTAAATATTTAGCAGGGCTTTGTGTTCCTCAATAGAAGACCTATGTACACGTTCACATTTACAGTATTTACGTTTAACCTTTGACCTAGGCACATTCCTAAGGTATGCATATTCAGAAGTGTCAGCTATATTCAAGTGTGCCAGTCAAAGTATACCACTTTCACATATATCCAATGATTTTATATATAATAATATAGCTCAAAATTTTCTTGGTCTCAGCTTTTCTTTCTGCAGGTTTATAGGTATATTCTTTAAAACGAACATAACGGAGGTAACTTTTACACGGATTAAGATGCCTTACATCACATGTTGTTTATGACATTTATCACTGCTGATGAAAATCCAACAACAACAAAAAAATGAAAACGATTTTGTTTCCAAGTGAAATCAGCAGGGCTGACGTGTAAAAAACAAAAAGAGAAAAGCATACATTAGGTGGCACATTATTTACTGGACTTAGTTTTTAAACTCATCATTTTTCTTGAACTGGTGGCAGTTATAATGTCATAGAGTTGTAGGAGGGTACATTCAAGCAGACAAAATCTACCTACCTGATGGTGGGCAAGGTTAATGCAAGCCACGCCCCTTGGAACACACCAAGAAAGAAGCTTTTACAGGGTAGAAGTATTCAATTACAGAACAGAAGATTCAATTTTAAACATTTGATATTATTGCAAAGAAAACACAACAGTGACTATATTAATTTAGGGGTGTGACTGGTCCCATTCCAATAAGGTATAAGGCTACACAGAACTTGCTTTTTGAGCATTTGAGTGTTATGAGACAACAGCAAATGAGCAATGGCTGAGGTCTATAGACGTTGGTCTCTAGTGACATTTCTCTTTCCCTAACAGGGAGCCAAATGTGTCTCCCTACCACCGTAGCATCAAATTAATACAAGTAGTATTCTGATCTGCCTGTGTGACTTATATTGTACAGACCTTTAGGCAATTACCAGCTGCCTTTGTCAGAACAACAGAAGAGAAACAGATGCCAACATCTGAAAGATGGAAAAGAAAAGCCCTCTGTGCTATTATACCCGGCTGTCAGCTTAATATTTTCTCCAAAATACTGTGTTTTTAAAATGTATTGCTTCCTTCGACAAGCCTTAGTCATAATTTCTGAAGCGTTGCTAGGTAATTGAATTAATCAGTGTAACATCTGCTAAGAATAGAAAAAAAGTGATTCCCCCCTCACCTTAACCTGTAAGCTTGGCTATGATGTTTTTTGGATGGACACCATAATGCAGTGTACATGCCACATCTAACACAGGGTCTACGCTCTAGAAACATGTAAACACACAGACAGGCACTGTAAGGAATGGGTAGGAATTTAACATGCAGCAAAGTTTTAGCAAAGTCAACGTTAAGAGCAGAAGTAAGAAAATATATTTACAGTCATTTTTATTATATTTTATATTTACAGTATACAGTCATAACAGTAATAACATAGCATCCACCCATGCTACAATACTGATAATGATAATGAACTATAATATTACTTGAGGAGGTAAAAACACTACTCAAGAAAGATAATGTTTTATGGAAATATTTTAGATATGTTTTTAAATGAAAATAGTTTTTTTTTAAGTAATTTAATGTTATATCACTGTGACTTCTAGTGCCAATGAGACATTACTTTACACTAACTGCATTATTTTGGCAAAATAACCTGCAAACCGGTATCATTTGTAACATATTATAATCACATGCAGTTGGTGATTGTTAAAGCATGTTAAAGAAAATTTTTTTATGAAAATGACAAACATTCCTGTAAAACTTACAATATGTTGATTCCTCTGATCCTTTCCTTAGTCCTAGGCTGGTATTCTCCCCAGAGCAGGAATGGTAATGAGAGAAGATGTAGCTGTTCAAGAAAACATTGCAAATCTTCCAGTTCAATAGGAGATGGAGAGAATTCAGGAAGGAGGAGCAAGTTAGCTTTATGGCTTAGAAGCCCCCTTATTGGAATGCGAGTATTACAGCCTCTCTGTTTCTATGTGATTGACTGGAGGATAATTATGTGTTCCCTTTGGGAGACTTCATTTAGCAGAACCATAAGACTGGATTGTATTGGAAAGGGGGAAACATTCATAAACTCAGGAAGCTGAAGCCTTTTGGCATGCTCAGTGTTTGGACAGATGCTGATATTTTATAAGATTGGGAGGTTTTTAGATCAAGAGCCTCTTTCCAGTAGTGCCATGAATTAGTGGCACTTTTAAACAAAACTGTATTTATATAACCCCTGGGTATAGATAGTTTTCATCTCTTTTAAAAGGGATCTTCACTTATTTAGCTCTAAAAACCCACAAACATCTGCAGCATTATCTTATGCCTTTACCTTTCTTCACATGATACAGCACATACAATGCTAGGTAACAGTTTATTAACCTAGGAAATGTACCCTATAAAGGTGGTATATTTCATGATACCAGGATACCCTGCAGCACTGGAATCCTGTGTTTAATTTCAATCAGTACTATGTATATGTTATCTCCATGCCTACCTTTATTTCTCATGGATACTCTCATTTCTGTCTATAGCCTAATAAACTGTCATTTATGAGACTGACCCTAATGTGTATGTGTATGGTATGGTATGTGCAAGTGATAAGGAAATGAGACGGGGTCAATAGTATAATGTGTAGAATCTCTTTCTATAATATAAATCTGAAATAACCTCTTGGAACTGTATTGAGTCAGCTCACCAGATAACCACATAGTCTTCTAAGGCTGGGGACAGACAGGGAGAGTCGGGAGATTCAGTCGCCTGGCGTTTAATAGCAGGCGACAATCTCCCCGAATCTCCCTGTCTGTCCCTAGCCTAAAACGATTCCCCCAATAAATATCTAAATTCCAGTTATGTTAAGATTATATGTTCTTTGAAAATTGAAGCCAATCACGTGATGCTGAACTCATCTTTTGTGTGACATGATGTTTAAATCCTTATGTGTAGTTCTCTCTGTGGTCCAGCAGAGTTTAAAGTCCTACTTTGCCCATTTGTTGCCCTTTCCAGTGAGGTTGAAGAATGTGTTAGACGTGTTATTAATTACATGTTTTTTTTTCCCATTTCATATATATTAAACAGTTGATTTGTGGATTATTACAAACTATATGTTTTTAAGCAATCTAATTATATTCATTAAAGTAATTATATTTCAGTTTCATTAAAGGGAAAAAACCCTGCTACATGTAAATAAACCATTTTCATAATAATATACTTTTTTAGTAGTATTTACCATTGGGTAATCATAAATAGAAAATTGATTGATTCAACGGTGCACACAAACATACCAAACAAACTATAAAGTTAGGTCACATGAGCCAATTAGACAGAGTTGTGTCTTTTGCTTCCACACTTCTTCCTGTTACAGTTAGAGTTGAAATATTTCTGGTCAGGTGATATCCGAGGCAGCACACAGACCATCACGAAATGGTTTTTCAAGACAAGAGATGTAAAAGGCCACTTACTATGATATAATAATAATAATCTGTTGCTCAAGGATTCATTTTGGGGGTATAGTTTTCCTTTAAGGGAATTTTTTTTTAAACCCTGGTTTGCTTGGCCTTTAATAGTTGTTCAATTTTATAAATCTTTGTTCCAACTTACCCGTTATTCGTACTGTGGGCAGATGCACTTGATGGCAATATGATGGATTTTTTGGCACCTGCTGGCACAGGTACAAGTTTTGGGCAATATGATGGATTTTTTTGGCTTCTGCTAGTAACAATATAATGGATGTTTTGGCTTCTGCTGGCACAGGTACAGATTGGGGGTTTGGGGGGCAATCTGAGGGATTGACTGCCGTTGGCACAGGTACCAATGGGGACAATGATAAGTGCTGGCACAGGTGCAGGGGGCAATATGAATTGTGGTAATGCAGGACCTAGTGGTGGGGCGGGGGCACTGATCGAAGCTCTTGCCTAGGGTGACAAAATAACTTGGCACGGCCCTGTACATCGCTGCAGATAGCACAGGGCTAGATTTACATAGCAGGCGCCCCTAGGCCCACTGCCGTTCGTCGCCCCCATAGTCTGTCCTTTATTCGCAAATTTTCATCATCAGGACTGGATCAATGGGGATTGGCTCATGGGAAATTTAAAAAACTATAGTGTCTCCTGTGTATCCCCCAGTGTTTCTGAACCAATGTGGGTGTGGCTGTGCAGCATACCGCCCCCTAAAATCCTGCCACCCTAGGCCCGGGCCTAGGTGGCCTTTCCACAAATCTGAGCTAGCAGGAAAATAACATTAGAACCTTCAGATACAAAGATGAAACTGCTCTGGGTCTTATAGATATGAACCTTTTACAATTTGTCTAAATAGTGGTATATATGTTTAGTATAATCAACTGGACTAGCTGAGTTTTCCTGAAAACCTTTCAGCATTCATCTGAACAGCTTCTTCAAATAACTAACAGGTAGGACACTCCCCCCAGAAAATGGCACAACCAATCATTTTCTCTGACAGTGTTTTGATGCCTGTACTGTCTGCCATTGACTTGAAAGGTTTTCAGCTGCCACTGCTCATACTGGATTCTGACCCAGCATTTTCAAGTGAAAATCTACCTGTCCGAGAGGAGACAGAAAAAGACGATTTTAGGAGTTTCCCAGTGGCAGAGGAAACATTTGTGTGCCTTAAACTCTTAATTCAATCTAATCTGAATAGTGCCTTGATTTTTTGAAGCAGGTGTTAAAGGGGGTGTTCACCTTTAAATGAACTTTTAGTATGATGTAGAAAGTGATATTCTGAGACAATTTTCATTTGGGTTTCATTCTTTTTATATGGGGGTGTTGAGTTATTTAGCTTTTTATTTAGCACATCTCCAGTTAGCAATTTCAGCAATCTGGTTGCTGGGGTCCAAATTACCCTAACAACCTTGAATATGAGACTGGAAAATAATAGGAGAGGCCTGCATTAAATTATGATTCAGTGACCCCCATTTGAAAGCTGGACAATGTTAGAAGATGAAGACAAATAATTAAAAAATCATAAAAAAAGTAAAAAATGAAGGCCGCTTGAAATGTTACTTAGAATTAGCCATTCTATAGCATATTAATGTAAAATGTCTGGAGATATGAATGTTGCCTTTGAATAGCACCAGCTCTAAAAAGTAAAGGAAAGGTTAAGGGTTTATTCAAAGTTTTTTAAAGTAATAAAAATATAATTCAGTGTTGCCCTGCACTGGTAAAACGGATGTGTTTGCTTCAGAAACACTACTATAGTTTAGTTAAACAAGCTGCTGTGTAACAATGGTGGAAACTGAAAAAGGCTACATGGTACAGGTTAAATAGTGGATAACAGATAACACCATTATGTTCTACAGAGCTTATCTGTTATCTGCTGTGTAACCTGAGTCTTTTCTCATTTGAATGGCTGCCCCCATTGCTACACATTAGATTATTTATATAAACAATAGTAGTGTTTCTGAAGCAAACACGGTTTTACCAGTGCAGGGCAACACTGCATTATATTTTTATTACTTTAATACACTTATATTTTTTGATGTTACTGGTCCTTTAAGACTTTCATTTTACCATTAGAACAGACTCCACAATCTATATGTTCCTCTGCCAACTTGCAGCACAGGTTGGGGCAGGAGTGTTAAAAGATGCTCATGAAATGAGACAGACCTCAGTATTAGTATCCATGGAGCTTCCTAAACGTTTTTATTATGGTATATTGTGATGCAATTTTACGATACAAGAAATATAACAAAGAATAAGAATAACACAGGAAATGCTAAACCTGTCGTGACCTGTTGTGATTATGATTTGTTCCTATGGCAGCTACTCTGTTGAGCTATAATCTATATGCCAAGATTTTTCTTAAGGCAATTTTAATTGTAAAAAAAAACAAAATTGCACAAAGGATTTTTTATACCCTTAGACCTGATATAAAACATTCAATATTGTAGATATTTGTTTAAAAGGGAACAGGGAACAAAACACCAGACATAACAAACTAGGAACATTAAAGGCAGGGTTGCAATTAACAACATGCAAGTGCCGATTTCACACTGCGACAGAAGAATTCAGAGGGAAAACCTTCAACATGTTGGACATCATTGGTATAAATGTAAAGTCATTTGTAGAAATGGCAAATAAGCCCAGGTCATTTGGGTGGATGTACTCTGGGAATTTCTGAGACCTCATTTCATGTCACTGTTCAGTGTGAGGAGGAATTGGGATTGTTATCATTTTCCCCACCCACAGTAATGCAAATCAAAGGGTTGCAGAATTTATATCATGTACTTTATAATTTATTAAGCAAAAGACAATCTTTTACACAATTCCTACAGGAGAATTTTAATGACTGCAGTTTGGTATAATGAAAAATTCCATGTAAGGATCAAGGAAGGTACTGGAGTAAAATGTTTGATAAATGATCATATAGCTGTTGAGATTAAATCAGATTATGGGAAACAGGTATTCCTGGTAAATTGGGTCTTCAGGGAACACAAAGTCCAACACAAAGCCAAAGTCTGATTGGGATACAACAAAAAGATCCAAGGAGAGCCAGAAAGGAAGTCTTGCAGGAGAGAAAAAGGCTTAAACCACAAACAGAAAGATACAAGGACTAGCTTCATTAATAATGATGATTTAAGGGGCTTTAGTTTCTTATTTAGCTTGGGTGTAAAATTCTAATCAGCTGAGACCATTTAAATCAGGGGTCCCCAACCTTTTTTGCTCGTGAGCCACATTTAAATTTAAAACAGAGTTGGAGAGCAACGCAAGCATGAAAAGGTCCATGAGGATGTCAAATAAGAGCTCTGATTGGCTAATGGTAGCCCCTATATGGACTGGCAGCCTACAGGAGAGAATGTTTGGCAGGACATCTGTTTTTTATGCAACCAAAACTTGCCTCTAAGACAGTAATTCAAAAATAAACACCTGCTTTGAGGCCACTGGGAGCAACATCCAAGGGGTTGGAGAGCAACATTTTGCTCACGAGCTACTGGTTGGGGATCACTGATTTAAATGTTGCATTTTTTGGTGCAGCTGCTTGGAAGCTCAATATGTGACTCTATAAAGGATACAAATAACAGTTCTAAGGGTTCTTTTTAATTCATCTCCCATGAATCCAGTTTTTTAATCAATGCACACAGATAGAGATGCTCCCATAAACCCCATCTGAATTTATTCAGATAAATTAAAACATGACATCAAATGTTGCAAGTTGGAAGGGAATTTGGCAGGAAATATGCAAATAAGGGCAGAACTACGAGGCCGACATACCTGCGTTTTCAGCGGTGTGCACAAAAATGGATGCGAGAAATCGGATGCGACAGGAACAAAAGTTAGATGGTGTTGCAGGGTTAAGCCGATGCGACAGGACTGAAAATGCTGAAAGCTGTGTCTTCATCCGACAGTTGTGTCGCTTCGGATCAACACTGCAACACCATCCAACTTCCTATTACTTTACCTTGTTCCTGTCACTTCCGACTTCTCACATCGTTTTTGCGCACAGCATCGGATCTGTCGAAAACGCAGGTAAGTCGGCCATGTAGTTCCTCCCTAAATGGGGCATATTTATAAAACTGTGTAAAAACTGTGCAAAAATGAGGGCAGTAATACCTTGCTTGGCATTTGCTGCCTGAAAGCAGTTTCTACTCAAGTACAGATATGGGACCTGAAATCCAGGAGACTCAGGAACTGGGTTTTCCAAATAAGGGATCTTTCTCTTTCTGTAACTTGGATCGCCATACTAAAAAATGATTTAAATATAAAACCTATTAGGCTCGTTTTGCCTCCATTATATCTTAGTTGGGATGAAGTACAAGGTACTGTTTTATTATTACAGAAATATTTTTAAAAAATTTGAATTCTTTGGATAAAATTAAGTCTATGGGAGATGGCCTTTTTGTAATTCAGAGCTTTTTGGATAATGGGTTTCTAGATAGGAGATCCCATACCTGTGTATTGAACAGCATAATTTAGCTGTATTCTCACTAATTACAACACACCATCAGCCTTTGTGTATATAATTAGTTGTCAGATGTTGGATAAACAGAGCAGTAGAAATGAGCAGCGAGGGCTAAGGACTAAACTACACTGGAGATTTTGATTTCCAGTGACCCACAAAATCTTGTCACGGAATAAGTACACAGCAGCATGTGGGGGTACCCACTTTATCTTGTCGGACAACAATACAGCATTCATCATGGAGGTTACACATCAGATTTTTACACCAGTCCATCAGTCCATTATATTTTGACCAATGCAAATACATCCGATATCTAGGACACAATCTATTGATCTAACTCCATCCTATAAAATCTCCCGTGTAGTTTACACTTTATCCTTCTGGCAGCTGGAAACAGAAGAGCGAGCCCCTGTTGCAAATCTAAGTTCATTTGTTTACGGTGTTTAATTCCAATTTAATCTAACGATAAATAGGTTCCCAAACTATACACTGCCCCAACAGAGGAGTGAAAGATGCTAGACTAAAGAACGGTTATATCGGGGATTTTTCCTGCCCTGATTTTGACCACAGCCAATCAGCCTTGCTTCATATTACACACGAGTGAGCGGCATATCATGCTATGTTCATACAAATGTTCATGTTTAAGAAACATATTCTGTTACTGGAGCATTTGGCTGTGTATGTGGGGAATCACCCAAAATAGCTGGAGGAAATGTAAACGGAATACATATTCTTTTTCTTTCTTTCTTCACCAATAAATATGGGTGAAACCAAAGACATTTATTAGGGCTGTACAATATAATTAGCACATGCAGAAGTATTTCATATTTACATTTCTAAACAAAACTGTTTTGTTCTGTATCCCACGTCTGTTCTGCTTTCAGGTTCCTTGGTTGTATTGCTACAGCACCCAGAAGTGACTGCACATTGCCAGTAATGATGTTCATTAGATGTTTATCGGATTCTGTGTAACCTGTGTATCCAGTCTCCTTGTGGTGCTGTGATGAAGATTGTCTCACATACTCAGGAATTTTACAGATAAGCTGGAACCTTGTTGTACAACTAGCAGGTACAGACTTCCTTTGAGTCACCCAAACACACAAACTTTGCAGATTTGTCCTATTTCATTTGCTTTCTCTCGGTGCTTTATTTAATGCCATAGTTCTCATTTTCATCTCTAGTATTTAAACCAATGAGTGACTGGAATGAAGGCTTAATAGCAGCTTTAATAGGTTGTAAAGTCAATCCAATAAGTTAAGGAATTCTAAAGGTGACATTTAGGGGCAAATTTACTAAATTCACATGAAGAATTTGAAGTTCGATCGAATTTGTATAAAATTCGAATTTGAATCTTCGAATATCCAAATTAAGCAAATTCGTCCATCCAATATTCTAATTCGAATATTCAAATAAAATTTTATTCGAATATTCAAAAATTCAATGGTCGAATACTTCCCCTTTAAATTTTTATTCGACCACGTAATTCGCCAGATTAAAGCTACCAAATTGGGGATCCTTCCCTGAGATCGAATATAAAAAATTTGATCGATCGATTAAAATCGTTCCAATATTCGATCTGAATTCGATTCAAACATTCGATCTTTTCCTATATTCGATCGATCGAATTGCGGTAAAATCCTTCGAATTCGATAGTCGAATTTGAAGGATTTTGAAGGATAGTCGAATTTGAAGGATTTTACTTCCCAACTATTCCCCACTATTCCCTTGGTCGAATTTCTATTTTTTAATCTGCCCCTTAGTACAGAATTGGGATTCATTATCCAGAAAGATCCCAGCCACTCGACAGTCATCTCCCATGGATTCAATTGTAATCAAATAATTCAAGTTTTTAAAACGACTTTGTTTTTCTCTGTAATAATAATACAGTACCTTTGACTTGAGCCTAACTAAGATATAATTACTCCTTTTTAGAGGCAGAACAATCCTAATGGGGTTTAATAATGTTTAAATAATTTTAATGTTTAAATTAATAATAATTAAATTACAGAAAGATCCCTTATGTGGAAAATCCCATGTTCTGAGCATTTTGGATAACAGGTCCAATATCTGTAATAGAGCTTAATTTATTTTAACCTGTCCCTAGTTATAGCCTCAGGTGCACTCGGACTCTTCAGGAACCACATTGAAGTTTATGGGTGTTTTTTATGCTCATCATCACTTCGACCCGTAGTAAATGTGCCCCTAACAGTTAACTTAAAGGTGAACTACCCCTTTAAAACCATTTGCAACCATAATAAATCTAGAACAAAATACCATTTTTACCAGTTTCAATAGTGATTTATATTTTTAATAAATAAAAATCTTGGTCAGCGGGTCTAGAATTTGTTCAGCTTGGCTGAAGGCTTTTCATCTCTGAGTCCTCTTTTTATTCTAGTAGGAGTCACAGTAGTGACACACAGACAGATTCTGAATCGAACTGCCTTCGAGTGTCTCCCCTTCCTCTATAATGAAAAGTCACCTGCGCTAAGCACATTCGGCGCTTTGTTTTCTGAAGTCTCCTGAAGTTTCCACGTGAGGCAGCTTTGGACAACTTCGGAAATGGAATCTGCCTGTGTGTCACTACCCTAAGGAGGATACTGTATATAACCAAAATCTTTTACTTTTTATTCAGTATACTCAATACTTTTCTTTTTTAGCTAAGCCTCTTATTTTATGTGCCAAATGCCAGCCTAAAAGTAACACAAATAGGAGTAAACATGAAAAACAAATACATAAAGTAGAAATTACTAAAGCAAATAATGGTTTAAAAACCCAGAAAAAGGGTGAGAGAGAGGCTTCATGCACTTTATGCTAAGGCCAGATGGGGAGATTCGGGGGAGATCTGTTGCCTGGCGACTTCTCGCCGCGAGTTCTCGCCCCCGAATCTCCCCGAATAGCTAGGCACCGCTGTGCACCGGCGAGGCTTAAAAACGCCTGCGCTTGTTCACACGGAGCGGCACGATTTTTAAAATCGCTCAAAATTGCCGCAAATAGTGTATTCGGCGCATCCCTACAACATACATACTAGGGATGCACGGAATACAGGATTCTGTTTGGGATTCGGCCAGGATTCTGCATTTTCAGCAGTATTTGGCCAAATCCTTCTGCCTGGCTGAACTGAATCCTAATTTACATATGCCAATTAGAAATGGGGAGGGAAATCACGTGACTTTCTGTCACAAAAGAAGGAAGTAGAAATAGTTTCCCCTTTCCACCCCTAATTTGCAGATGCCAATTAGGATTTGGATGCAGTTCGGTATGTGGCTGAATCTTTCGTGAAGGATTTGGGGGTTCAGCCGAATCCAAAATAGTGGATTTGGTGCATCCCTAATACATACAGGTATAGGATCTGTTATACAGTAAACCTGTTATCTAGAAAACTCAATTACAGAAAGGCTGTCTCCCATAGACTCCATTTTAATCAAATAATCCAAGTTTTGGAAAATAATTTCCTTTTTCTCTGTAATAATTAACCAATACCTTGTACTTGATCCCAACTAAGATAGAATTAATCCTTATTGGAAGCACAACAATTCTGTTGGTCGTATTTATTATTTAAATTATTTGTTTTTTAGTAGAATTAAGGTATGAAGATCCAGATTAAAGAAAGATCAATTATCCAGAAACCTCCAGGTCCTGAACATTCTGAATAACAGGTCCCATACCTGTACTATAATTTTTAGTGCGGAACATTCTTACTTAATAGAGATCATACAAGTATAGGATCCATTATGCGGAAACTCATTATCCAGAACGCTCCAAATTACAGAAATGCCTTCTCCCACAGACTTTATTTTAATCAAATTATTAAAGAAATAAAACAGTACCTTGTATTTGATCCTAATTAAGATATAAATAACCCTATTGAATTTATTTCATACATAAATTATTTAGCAGACTTAAGTTATAGAGATCCCGAATCATGAAAAACCCAGGTCCCATACTTGTATTACTATTTAGATGTAGGGGGATTTATAATGTAGCAATCATGACTGCTTCTGTTGCATATCCAGGGCTTCCATTGGTGTTGGGCAGATGTTGTTCTTAAGAATTCACAGCAGGAGAAAGCAGAGTGCTGCACAGATCTAGTTGTTTGGTGTATATTTATTAATAACTGCAGTTCCTGTGCAATTTAGTGTATTTCAATGCTGTATTTTCCACTTCAACTCAATCAATGATAATGATGTAGTTGGAATGGGAAGAGATATCCAATCTGGAGAGAGAAAGCCCTTATTTAGCAGAGGTAGAGAACAGATTTTAGGTGGGGTTCACTCGATGGACAGGGAACAGATCTTGCATGTTGAAGTGTCAGAAAAAAGATTCATATATGAATAGATAACATCGCAAGCATGAACAATTATAAAAATACACCAGTAAAAAAAAAAAAGAAAAAACCCATAAGATCAATATGACCTGATTAATAGGATATAAACCAGGGGTATCGTTTCCCTCGCAATCAATAGAGTGCAGCGTTTGCTAATTGATGCAATACTTAACGTCATTCTTATTGTCAGTTCACCCTGTTCATACGGTGGTTCAATCTATTGATTGACTAGAAAAAAATGTGAGCTGTAATATTTTAGGCTTTAATGGACCATCCATGAGGCAGGACAGGGTAATTAAAAAGAAATATAGGCAGGCCATTCAGTTTCCAGAGCAATGTGATTTTCTTTTAATCTCCAGGCCTGAGGCCCCTTGTCACCAGGTGTGTGACAGTCGTCTCTCAGGAGACATCTCACTGGGCGATAAAGAGATTATGTGCTGTGCTATATTGATAATTCCTTGGCTGCCTCCCCTTCATAAAGCCCCTTAGATAAATCAACGTAGGCGCTTTTCATGCTCTTGTTGTCCTTAGCAACGCCTGCATAGGAACCATCAGTTACAGGATCCCCTCATCTTGTTATGCTGCTCTGAAGTCTCCCATGTGATTGAAAGGCAGCGATCACATCGGTATTGTAGAATGCAAATGCAGAGCTTTGCTTCTAAAGAAAAAGTGTCCCCAAACACAGGGATTCTTGGGTGTTTATATTATATTATATGTATCTGTATTTTTAACTTACATTGCATTGAGCTGCAAACACTTAATTCCAGCTCTTAACCAATCAGGAGGATTTACAGGCTCTGCTATGACAGTACCAGCAGTTTAAAGCATGAATATAGTTTAATGACTTTTACACAAAGGCACATGGGTATTCATAATTTTAAGGACTATGGATACTTGGATCCACTGGAAACACTAGACAGACACCTATTTTCTGACCCTCAACATTCTTAGAAGAACTGAAATACAGTAGAACCCCCCATTTTACATCCCCTGATTTTAAGTTTTCCCTAATTTTACATTGATGTTTTGTGGCTCCACCTATATATCATTCAACATACATAGTTAAATTGGATTGAAAAAAAGACAAAGTCCATCAAGTTCAACCCCTCCAAATGAAAACCCAGCATATACATACACCCCACCATTCTTTCCCATAAATTATATATGCCCATATACTAACTATAGAGTTTAGTATCAAAATAGCCTTTGATATTATGTCTGTCCAAGAAATCATCCAAGCCTCTCTTAAAAGCATTAACGCACTCAGCCATCACATCATCACCCGACAGATGGGGCCAGTGACCCCTGTTTGAAAGCTGGACAAAGTCAGAAGAAGACCAATTGTAAAGTTATTTAGAATTGCTCATACTAAAAGTACAAAATCTTGAAGAATCTTTAGCATACGCACTGTTTCATTTGAAGCAGCGTAGGTGGTTCTTCACAGTGAGGACGGTGATGTTGTGGAATGCACTGCCGGGTGATGTTGTGATGGATGATTCTGTTGATGCTTTTAAAAGGGGCCTGGATGATTTCTTGGACAGACATAGGGGCAGATTTACTAAATTCGTGTGAAGGATTCGAAATTCAATCGATTTTTCAAAAATATTCGAATTTGATGGTCAAAGTACTTGCCCTTTAAGAAAAATTTGATTGCCTAGTTCGCCAGACTAAACGTACCGAATTGGTATTAAACCCTATGGGAAGCTCTAGAGGCGGGCCTGGCCGACCGGACGCCCTAGGCACCCAAGCCAGACAGCTCGCCCTTCATCTCCGTCTTCCGCTCATGCGCATTGGCATCGCAGGCCTGTGCATATGAGCATTAGTGGTGCGCACATGTGCATCAGCAGCGTCCACGTGCAAGCATTCCAGAAGTGCTTGTGAGCTGAAGTCTAGTACCAGATCCAGTCTAGGGTTAGGCCTACCCCTAGTTACAGCCATGGGAAGCTCCCATAGGGTTTATCTAAGTTTTTTAGATTGATAAATCTGCCCCATAATATCAAAGGCTATAGTGATACTAAACTCTATAGTTAATATATGGCCATATATAATTTATGTGAAAGTATGGAGGGGTGTGTATATGCTGGGTTTTAATTTGGAGGGGTTGAACTTGATGAACTTTGTCTTTTTTCAACCCAATTTAACTATAAAACATTTGTGAATATGTTCAGAATAACACTTTAAAGCATGGATGCACAGAGGACAAACATGCCTGTCTTTCAACAATAGATTTGATTCCAGCCTGGGCACTATTTGCAAGGAATTTGTATGTCTGTGTTGATTTCCTATAGGCACTGCAGTTTCCTTCCACACCCCAAATTCAGGCTGATTATCTGGCTCCTGACTACACTGATGTGAATTCGATATGGGGACCTTAGAATGTAAGCTCTACTGGGGCAGTGAATAATGTAAAACCTCTGTGAAGTGCTGCATAATATACTGGTGCTAGATCAATTAAATTAGAATAAAGGAAATTTTATAGAATATGAAGCTAAAGATTTTTGTGAAATAAGAGGCTTCAAGACTTCTTTATTTATGGCCAAACAAAAATATATAATCTTGGATGTTTTGGCCAATAATGAGACTATGAAAAGGTGGCAGTCACTGCAAATGAATATTAATGAAATCACCTTTGTGCCTGTGACAATGAGGGCCATGTTCAGTCATTCAGCTTTCAGAGGTTTGTATTGTCATGAGGAGCCAAAAATCACCATGGCAACTGTTGCCATAGAAACACTGGCCAAGCATAGAGGAAAATCTCACAACCAGTGAAGGCATGTTATTCATTTGATTTTTTCAAGAAACTTTATTTTTGAATGTGACAATTAATTATGGTATTTTCATTTTATGGCAACAAACATTGGCTTCTCGATAAAATTTGCATATGGCATTCTGGAAAGAAAAAGACATTTGTACAGCCTTTGTTGTACTGGTTTGAGAGCATATACTATAGACCCACTTCCCACATGCCCATAAATATAATTTCATTATGAATAACACACCAGGTGTACGTATGCCTATAATGTAATCCTCCCCCCTCCATCCGAATGAGACCGGCATTTGGCGCATGCGCAGTTGGGGCAATCTTCCGCTTGGCAACAACTGCGTATGCGGCGGAACTCACGGAAATTGCCAAAGCAATTGAAAGATTGGTGCAGATTCAGGCATCGGACTTCACAGATGACATCTTCGGAGTGAGACTGGCGATTCGACAATTTTCATTATTTCCGGGGCATGCGCAGTTGTTGCGAAGTGGACGATTGCCCCAACTGTGCATGCGCCAAAATGCCGTTCTCATTCAGAAGATTATCTAAGTGACTGAAGATGACGCCCATGAAGTATGATGCCTGAATATTCATGTAGGAGTAAGTATGGACTTAGGGGCATTTGCTCGGGGTATCACTTAGGCTGGGGGGAGGCAGGAGGGGGGTCTTTGTGGGGATGGGGGTAGAGTTTTTTAAATGTAGAGTTTAATTCTCCTTTAAAATGTGCTTGGCTTTAGCTGACCCACACAAATTGTGTATAATAAATCTTCTCTGGTGGAATTTTCATTGCCTCATCTATGGTTTATACAATTTATACTTGAGAATTAAGGTAATAATGAGAATAACGATAAAAGCTTTTTGGATATCAGGTTTACAAATATGGGATCCGATATCCGTAGCAGAATTCCTAGAAATGTTGAATTAATCCAGGGTCTATATTGCCATTGACATAAAGCACTCGCCTCAGGCAGCACCAAGCAGCCAGTTACAAGGGGCAGCAAAAATCCGCCTCTAGTAACTTATAGAGCCGAATTTCCGGGTTGTAACCTGGAAATTCGGCTCAGCTAGTGCATAGAGTGCAATTGCGGTCAATGCACTAACGATACCGCCCCCTTTTGACCAGCTCCTACGATAATTTTTAAGCGGGAAAGGGGGGCGGGGGGCGGTGCCGCTGATTACTCAACTTAACTTAGTAATTACTTAGGAGTTATTTATCAAAAGTCAAGTTGATTTTTATCCGAAAGAATTTGAGGGTATTTTTCAATCAAAACTTGAAATTTCAGTTTTTTTTATAACCCTGAAGCTGAATCCAAAAAAACTCTAAAGCTAAAACCTGGTCATGTAGAAGTCAATGGCAGAGGTCCCTTGAACCATTTGAAGATGTTGTAGCTTTCATGATATTCAAGTTTTTCAGTGGGTTTTGCTCAAAAACTCAAGGTTTTCTTCACTGAAAACTCAATAAATTAGAGTATGCAAGTTCCCCACCCCCCTAATTCACTGATTCAAGTTTGAGTTTATCGAAGTAGAAAAAACCTCACAAACCTCTAAAACACGACCTCTGATAAATAACTCCCTTAAAGGAGAACCAATCAGATACTTTAAAAAAAAAACAAACCCTCCCCCCATAGACCCTGCTCCCCCCCAGCCTACTTGCTACCCCGGGCAAATGCCCCTAACTTTTTACTCACCCCTTGTGGCAGATTCAGGCGTTGGGAGTTCACAGCAGCCACCTTCTTATTCTTCACGAAGATTACCAAAGAAGAAGAAGATGGATGCTGTGAACTCTGGGGGGTTTGGGGATTTGGGTTTAGTTCTCTTTAATGTATATTGTTTTCAAAAAATGTAGACATTTTAAAACTACTGCTATTTCATTTATTCTTCCTTTAATACCTTTGCTAATTACCAATTAAGAACCCTACATGCTGTTCTTTATTATTGCTAATTTCCCCAGGAAAACACAAAAATTAAGAACATAGGTATGGAATTATACCTAGCCCATTGTCCACAATTAAAGCCCAGAACTTTATTTTGCAAGTTTGGTGAGCATTATAATTATTGTGACGTATTTTTCACCAGTCAGAGGGGTATCAGAGAGGTGTGAGAAAAGTGACTGCAACATTTTGGCACTATACAATAATGTGAAATGAGCAATAGGAGGTTAATTCCTTTGGCAAAACACAACTAAAATGCCAAATTCTGTACCTGTTGTACACAAGTAAACTTTAACTTTTTGTAGACTAAAAAAAAAAAGATTAGTTTTGAAACAAATTGTATTTTTTTTTTCAAATTTCCTAAACATACATTCACCATATGTAAAGTAAATTTCACATCAAGTGCTAAGGTTAAATAATTTTATTTAATAGATTTTTTTTTCTGACTTACAAACATTGTGTTAAAATATTTCATTACATATAATATTTAATTAAAGATGGAAAAACTAATAAAAAAAAGAGCAACAGGACTGGTAAATGGATGTTGCTGAACATACACTTTTAACTCATTTGCTTCTCTAAAATGTACATCAAGCTTAATATAAATGAAAAGTCTAATTAAAAAACATCCCTAAAAACTATAAAAAAAAACAAAGTTAACAGAATTATTGTCATACAGCCATAATACATTAGGAAGAAATTTAAAATGTAATTTTTTTTTAAAACATACCTTATATATATTTTTTTTATGGCAGTGCAAAAAAGAAAATAAAAGTGTACCTCAAAGGTGCTATGTACAGCAGCATTTTAAAAATATCACATTGTTTCACACTGGCAGTAGTGGGAGAAAGGGTAACATACTGTTAGCGGCCTAATGGATCGACCAGAATGTTAGGATAGGCAGTAGTATAGGAGAGGCTACACCTCCAGAAGTGGATGTTAAGGACCAACTTTTCTTTATAGAAAAAAGTAATAACTGTAATGCAGATTTATGGGGGACTGCAGGCCCATTGTAAACTTGCTAGTTCAAAAAATATATATATACAGTACTTTAAGTGCTCTAGCTGTCCCCAGTTTTTTGTTTTTTTTTTAAATTCCATCTCTCGAGGTATATCTTGTATGGACAACTTTATCATATACACAGTTAACATGAATAGAAATGCTAAGTTTGCTTTTTTTTTCTACAGAATTATATTATTAAGGTCCAAATTTGTCCAAAGTTTCAGATGTAAACTGTGTGGGAGAAAGAGAATCCATACAGATCCCTTTAGTTATTGCACATGCTCCTTCTGGATTCCCTCTTTCTTCTATGGAATTTCCATTGATCCGGCACATGTTTTGGAGCCTTTGCCTTTCTTGAGCCTGCTTGGCTCTGTTTGCAATATACCTTACTCTACTCTGACTCCTGGAGGATGTCCTTCGAAGGAAGGCAGTGTCTCCATTCTCACCCTGAACAGGTTCAAAATCAGTTGGGGATGTGATGTCATTTTCTTTCTGAAAGCTTGTTAGCTTTTTCAGCTGTTCCGTCAATGAATCGGAAGACTTCACTGAACCCTTTATACTGGCCGGTCTTCTTTGTGCCCTCATTGATCTAGTAATGAAACTTCTGCTTATACTTCTGTATTTACTCTCAAAATTGCATGAAATATCCTCTGAAGTCAAGTCTCCAAGACTTTTTGACATTGACTGGTTAGTTGAAGCTTTATTTTCAAGACTAGGCTTTTTATTTGTCTGTTTAAGGCTGTCCACATATAATCTATTCCAGGTGTTCCTTCGTGGCAAGGGTGGCAACACTTCTACAGGACTTCTAGCCAGTGGTCTAGGAGAGAGTTCATCTATTGCTTGGTTATCGGATACTAAATTTGGGTTGGACTTACTTTTCGTTACTCCTAGTGACATTTCCTTTGTTAAAGAAGTTGCGGATCTTGGCCGAATGGTATTGTTTATATGTATATTTTCAAAGTTATCGTCAGAGATGTCAAGATCCACAAAGCTTTTTCGGGCTAAATTAGGCAAAGACAGATCAATGACTGTGTCATTGGATGACTTGCTGGAAGACGAAGACATACTGTCCCTATGAGTGTTTAACTCCAGTTTGCTCCAAATTCTGTCATTAACCGTGGCATCAGAATATACTTCAGCCACAGGGGACTGACATGTGGAATTTAAGTTTAAGGCTGAGCAGTCTGAAACGACATAGCCCTCACTCTTTGTTCTCCTTACAGGTGTGTGTTTGCCAGCATGAACCACTGAGGGATTTGAGTCAGGCCTGTCATACTGCAATCTCTGAACAGGAGGAACAATCAAATGTTTCATGTTTGGTTTTGGCCTGGTTTGTTGATCTGATAGATTAGTGCACACCATTCTATTTGCAATGGACGTATTACTAGCATGAGAAGAAGATTGTGCTGCTTGGTTACCTTTGACTTGACATTGTTCATTACCATTTCTTGAAACATCAGCAAGCAAAGACATTCCTGGCTTAATCTGGTATGAATGAATCAGACTTGTGCTGTCACTTTTCCCACTGACCAAACTGGGTTCTTTCCCATTCCAGTCATTGTATGCTTTTCCTGAATGACCTTTTCCATTATGTGGATGTGGTCCATTACTTATAGCAAGCACCTTGATTATGGCTGGCACAACATTCAGTTTGCTTGGTCGTTGTACATTTTCAGAGTTAATAACTGGGCTTCCACATTCAGACTGAGATTCCTTGGAATGATCAGACTCGGTGCTTTCACAATTTCTAATACAGGCAACAGGCTGTGGAAAAGCTTGACTTGTGGGAGATTTATCCTTGGCAAAGAGAGGCTCTTCTTTAATGGTTTCAAGACTGCACAAAGAAGAGGCTGATCTATAAATTGATAATCGTTGGGGGTCTGAAAAAGAATAAAATGTATAAAAAGAAAATTATGATTATAGATACACATTTAAAGAAAAATAAGATTTAAAAAGCCACCATTTCCATGATTTAAGAAAATAAAATTTGTCACTTTACATAAGGTTTGCAATACACACCAAACTTACCATATATTAACTAGAATAATGCTTAGTCCTCCAGAATTGTGAAGGGAATATGAAACACTTTTACAAGCCATAGAGGCCTATTTATTAGCACTCTAATTTTAGTGGTTTTAGAGGAAACCACAAACTTTTTCTCTAAAACCATGAATGTTGTGTACTTTATTAAAAGATCTGAATATAAAAAGCACAAACGAAAAAAAAATGCTTAATGATCCAAATAAAAATACGAAAACCATGAAAAGGCTCAATTGGTTAAAGGTAAATCAGTGTGAATTTTTCAGTAGAGCATTCAATTGGACATCCACCTTAAATACATCCTGAAATCAGTAATTCTGAAGCTGCTGTAGGACAACAAATCCAAGCCCCAACCTCTAACAGCCATGGTCAAAGTCAGTTTGGGAAAAGTAACATAAAATCATGAACGATCAAATGGCCAGAGACTGGAAATCCCGGATGTATATTCTGGATAGATATAAAAACAAACACAACATTAAGGGGCAGATTTACTAAATTTACATGAAGGATTTGAAGTTTGATCGAATTTTCAAAAAGATTCGAATTAGAATTTTTTAATGTTTTTGAAGAACACTTCGACCAGTGAATTTTGAAAATTCGATCGAATCGAATTATTCGAATAAAAATCTATTCGAATATTTGACTATTCAACTGGCGAAGTACTTCCCCTTTAAATTTTTATTAAACTGCCTAGTTCACCAGATCAAAGCTACCGAATTGGGTTTCATTATTTTTGATCGAATAAAAATATTCGATCAAATGTTTAAAATCGTTCGAATTGGTCGATTCAAACGATTTTATCGATCGATGGAATATTTCCTATTCGATCGTTTGACCAATCGAATTGCAGTAAAATCCTTCGAATTCGAATTTGCAGGATTTTACTTCCCACAGTATTCCCAGTTATTTCCATGGTCGAACTCAAGGGTTTTTTAACCCTCGAAATCGACCCTTCGTAAATCTGCCCCCTAAGTGCTTTTCGCTGCCTGCTGGGGGTTAAGATCAGATTTCTTTTCTATTCTCTACAGCTGTCCATAAAATGATATTGTAAATCACCCAATGAAAATAACAACATATAATGTATTATTTATATATAATGTATTATTTATATATAATGTCACCAGGACCATTTTTTGTTACAGGTCTCCTCTGGTGCTGGGGTCCTACTACCAAGGTTAATGTTTTTCAGGGTTGCCATGTATGTTGCATTGCTAACTGATAAACACATTTATAGATGGAGAAAGGTGTCAACCAAAGCTAATTTTGTGGCCCACACAAAACAAGTGCCATGGCATGTCTAGTACTCCAGTTAAGCTTTATTCTTCTTTATACTACTGTGTGTGTGTGTGTGTGTGGGAAGGGGGCGGAGTTTATAAAACTGGTGGTTTAAAATAAAAATTAAGTTAACATTGCACTGTCTTTGGAGGTAACCGCTAGAAACCAAGTATTGAGGTCAGAAAAAAAAATCAAAAAGTTTCAGCATATGAAGTAAATATGGTATATTCTGTCATTCTTCTCCATCTACTGTGCAAAATCCTAATGGAAACAGCATATGTGTTACCAATATATTGGCACTTTATCCACCAAACAAATACACAGGGCAGCATGCCATTCCCATGTCAAACTGAGTGGATAGTGCAAGGGTTACAACAAAAAAGGAATGGGATACCACTTAGTCATCCAGACTGTTCTTAAATGAATAATGTCATGGGAAAACATGTTTTTTTTCAAGTTTATAGTTAATAGTGCTGCTTCAGCAGAATTCTGCCATGAAATCCATTTTTCAAAAGAGAAAACAGATTTTTTTCTATTTAATTTTGAAATGTGACATGGGTTAGACATATTGTCAGTTTCCTAGCTGCCCCCAAATCATGTGACTTGTGCTCTGATAAACTCACTCTTTACTCACTTATTTAACTTGTTCATTAATGACTTAGGGGAGGGTGTTGTAAGTAATGTATCTGTGTTTGCGGATGACACAAAACTATCCTGCCCAATTAATTCCATCCAGGATGTGGCATCCTTGCAACAGGATCTTGACAAACTGGCAGGCTGGGCAGCTAAGTGGCAAATGAGATTCAATATTGATAAATGTAAAGTCATGCACCTGGGATGTAAGAATATTCAAGCCACTTATACCCTTAATGGGACTGCACTAGGCAAATCCATTATGGAAAAGGACCTTGGAGTCCTTGTAGATGATAAACTTGGCTGTAGCAAGCAATGCCAGTCAGCAGCATCAAGGGCCAATAAGGTCTTGAGCTGCATTAAAAGGGGCATAGAGTCACGGGAGGAGGGGGTCATTCTTCCACTTTATAGAGCACTTGTAAGGCCACATCTAGAATATGCCGTACAGTTTTGGTCTCCCTCACTCAAACAGGACATTATTGCATTAGAGAGGGTACAAAGAAGGGCAACTAAGCTGGTAAAAGGTATTGAAAATCTTAGCTATGAGGAAAGACTGGCCAAATTGGGGATGTTCACGCTGGAGAAGAGGCGCTTAAGGGGTGATATGATAACTATGTATAAATATATAAGGGGGTCATATAATAATCTCTCTAATGTTTTATTCACAAGTAGGTCTTTCCAGATGACACGAGGTCACCCATTCCGTTTAGAAGAAAAGAGGTTCCGCTTAAATATTCGGAAGGGGTTTTTTACAGTGAGAGCTGTGAAGATGTGGAATTCTCTCCCTGAAACTGTTGTACTGGCTGATACATTAGATAGCTTTAAGAAGGGGTTGGATGGCTTTTTAGCAAGTGAGGGAATACAGGGTTATGGAAGATAGCTCATAGTACAAGTTGATCCAGGGACTAGTCCGATTGCCTTTTGGAGTCAGGAAGGAATTTTTCCCCCTCTGAGGCAAATTGGAGAGGCTTAGGATGGGGTTTTTGCCTTCCTCTGGATCAACTAGCAGTTAGGCAGTTAAAATTAATAAAAAAAAAAAAAAAAAGGTTGAACTTGATGGACGCGAGTCTTTTTTCAGCCTAACTTACTATGTTACTATGTTACTGTTGTACTGCAAGTTGGAGTGATATCATCCCTCTCCCTTTCCACCCCCAGCTGTCTAACAAAAGAACAGCTCCCTAAAACAAGATAACTCCAGCAGACTTCTGCACTGAAATCAAATTCTCAAAAGAGAAAACAGATTTTTTTATATTCAATTTTGAAATAACAGCTTGCCAGAAAGTAGTTCCATCCTAAAGTGCAGGCACCAGTCACATGACTGGGGGCAGCTGGGAAACTGACAAAATGTCAGATTTCAAAACTGAATATTAAAAAATCTGCCTGCTCTTTTGAGAATTGGATTTCAGTGCAGAAGTCTGCTGGAGTAGCACTATTAACTGATGCATTTTGAAATAAAAAATGTTTTCCCATGACAGTATCACTTTAATGTAAAGTACTTTCATACTTAACACAGCACAATCAATGCTTCAATGCTAGTAATACAGGCTACCTGTAGATAAATAAAAGAAAGTTGTGTATTAAAGGCCCTTTATTCATCTGTGTTTTATTACTGAAGTTTATTTCTGTGCAAAGTAAATTGCAAATCTTTCCACTGTCCTTTCCAGTTTAGAAAAATTTTATTATTTATAAAGAGAAACTGGACAAAACAGATTTTTTGCAACACTTTCCGGAGATGACCATAACCTTATATGCGTGTCCTATTGTAACTAAAGCTTCCTACAGGGGGTCACTTACTAGTCAGGCACTGATAGGATATAAAAGTTAATTCCAGCTTCTTCTGTATGATACAAACCGGCAAGCAATGCATATTTTCCACAGCAAAAAACTGTGGGGCTGATTCATCATTCTTTGTAAATTGTTTCAGAGCGGTAGGGATCATTACTTCTCAGTGGAAGATTAAGGCTTTAGATTTAACAAATTAATATTCTAAGTCCCTTTTCCCCTGTGATGCATATGAAAGAAAAACGTTTTGTTAAGGATATCAGTGCAGTTGCCAAGGTGTTCCAGAATGCCCCATAACAAATGAATAGGTTTGACTGCTCCAAGGAGCTGAATACATTCTAATGAACTGACAGTTTTTAGGGCAAATCCTGACAAATGCAACTTTCTAACAGCTATGATTACGGTGGGTTTGAACATAAATAATATACCCTTTCTTAGAGTTCATATATGTAGATTAAGGCGATCACATTTATTTTGGCAAAACATAATATTTGTTAAATGTTCTGCTTTATTTGGATGTTTGAGAGGTATTCCCATCCCTATAAAACACACTTCTCATACATTCAATTACCTTTACTCGCTTCTCCTTTCAGTCTTTAACTAGAAGGGGCAAAGATAGTGCAAGTGAAAAGACAAAACAGAGGAAAGAAGTTAATTAGGAAAGACACTAAGGTGAATTAATTGGGTATACAGTGATAAAGACAAGAATTTTCACAAAACTTGCCCTGTATTAGTGTCCAACCAGAGGGTTTCTTTGTGCCATGAATTTTTTTTATGGTTTTTGGCACTTTTTTGTTCAGTCTCAGATGAACAGATGGAGAAAGGAAGAAGAATCCTGGAAGGTGTCAATATTTCTTGAACATTTTGGCCCAGTAAAGATTATGGTTGACCCACAATATTTTTGATGGTTTTATGCAATGCAGTAAAGATTGAAATAATGAGGCCCTTTGATAAAATCTCTAACTTAAAACTCAGAATGATTTCCATTGCTGAATTTGAAACAATCGCTAGTGCTATACTGTGCAATTTGTTCCATGCTTGTGGCTATCACAAACATTTCAGTTAATCTGAAGTATGGCCTTTCTCCACAAAAATGCTTAGATACATGTAAAGCGGCATTACCCAAATTAATAGAAGATGTGTGTTGCAAGAGATCCGTGACTTCACCATCTTAGTGGACTCACCTATGTAGATGAGGCCACATGGACAGGTCAGCACATACATTGCAAATTTTGTAGTACAAATATAGTAACTCCATAGTTGCACACTCTATCCCATCCGGGAATGGAAGAACTCCTTCCCATTAAGAAAATATGGACATTGTGTACAGCCTAAACAGGAATACATACTGTACCCTTTGACTTAATTCCCATAAAGGACTTTGCCATACTTATCTCAGCAACACAGATCTATCAATTTGGACAGTGAGGCTTTACACGTAACTAAGCAATTTTTATAGAAAGGCCATACTTCAGACCAGTTGAAACTTCTGATTCTGGAAAGTGTGCTCTACTCAAAAAGCTGTGGTAATCGAGAATTAAAACTCAAAAGGAGGTAAGTATGGTGGATTAATACATTTAAATCCAGCAGGTCTAAAACCAGTTTCTGTTTTTATAATTTGATGACATGTTATGATGGTCCAATTGAGGCATATTGACAATGTTGTGTATTGTGTACCATATAATTGATGTTATCAATTTTTATGACTTCACTTTCTGTATTTCCCTTTAAATACATCAGATGGAAGGAGATGTATTTAATATGATTTAATATGGTTTGATAAAGGGCAAACACATTGCCCAAAATGTTGCAATTGTGATGTGATCCGTATATATATATATATATATATATATAAATATATATATATATATATATATATATATAAAATACATATTTGACAACTACTCTCGGTTGTATAGGGGCACCTATATTTGTTCTGGGGATTTTTAAAGTGATAGAACAACAATGAACTAGGTTCCAAATTATATTTAAATACTCTGGTTGGAAATGTTACAAAGCCCCGTGGTTATTACACTTTACAGGAAGCACACACATGAAGAAATACATATAATGCATGACTAATCTAAGTGACGCAACAGACTACAGACCACGGTCACACTCACTAGATGAATTCTATGATATAATGATCACTCTACAACGTTGAAGCAGATTCCTTCTTACCAGTAAAGAATATTGGGGATTTACTGCGAATTTCCTCCAGTTTTTGTACAAACAAGGCATTCATTTCCCTCTGTAGGGTGCCCGCTTGCCTTCGGGAATTTTCATGCCAGCCCTTGGATAACTCTGGACTTCCAAGACTCTCTAAGCTGCTGGAGTTGGAGGATACTGAACCACTGCCGGCAGGGACCAAATTGACAGTACTTCCATACTTGCAACCTGTTAGGCATTGCCATCTCTGTCTAGGTTGACTTTTCATCCCAGCACATTTGGGGTCTCCATTTTTCTTCCCCGGGATTACAAATGATTGAGAGTTTTTTGGTAGATCGTCATTGTCAGTGAATGCTAGTACATCTTTCTGTTGCCTCCTCGGCTGCTCTGTGATACCATAATATTGCAACTCTAACCTTTCTTCTCCTGGTACACTATACTGGTCGTGAGCTGGGCTATCACTCATTATAGGTCTGTTTGTATCATAACGTTTGCATTCTAAATCTGGGCTCTCTTTAGAGCTGATCACACACTTCATGCAATTTGTTGCCATTCCAATCCTACCTGAGCCATTCATTGCACAGCGGGCAAATATTCCTGGTTTATTAAGAGTACTGTCCTGAAAAGTGACTTTGTCAGTTCTTCGATGAGGTTCACTGAACGTTGTACACCTAGAAATGCGGACGTGGCTTTTACTTTTACTTGAACTAAAAAGCTTACCTTTTAAACTCTTGCTGTTTAATTCCACATTAGTACCATCCCTAGAAGGAAGATCTGGAGGAGCACTTTCAGGATCTTTTTCAAAGCGGGGCAGAGACGAATCATCAGTCTCCCGATCTTCACTAGGTCCTTCCGAGCTGTTTTCTTTGGAGTCAATGGCAATTTCTGGGAAGCCCTTTTTGTTTTTTTGTTGGCCCTTGGTAGGAGCACTTGCAGTTCTCCTTAAAATGTGGCTACTAATGGAATGTTTCCGATGGAGCTGTCCAGCAGCATGACTGTCCAGAGAAGCTTGCTTTGGATTTCTCAGAAAGAGTCCTTTTAAGCCCACGGCCTGTTTGACCTGAATGAAAGGTAACCGGAAAAAAAAATAATGAAATGAGCTGTTGTAGTGATTTTGTACAGAGTAGAATGCTAAATATTGAATATTCTAAAATAATCATGATTGGATTTACAGGGAGATTGCTAATTAATAGGATTCAATCAAAATGAAGAGGGAATGTCTCATCAGATGCACTGAGCATATGAGCCATTGAACATACATAATTGTACAATATATTGACTTCTTGGAAAACCTTGAAATGAATATTCTATCTGTATTCCAAGGGAAATGGATCATTTAAGATATTTGTATACACATAGAAATACCATTCATGATAAATGAAATACAGAAAACTGGGATAGAAAACTATATTTATTATATGTATTGCCATAATATGATTCAGCACCCAGATATCAAGTCAAAATATTGTTAGTATGTCTGTAAGTATGATGAATAATTGAACAAAATTCGGTTCATATTTAATTTTTTTTAAATGTTGCAGTGCCCAAATAGGTTGCTATTTGCTTTGTGCTATTTAATGCCAAGCTTCAGGATCCATGAAGAACATCTTGCTACACTTTGGGGTTCAATGTGTTTGATTGCACAGTGACAATGCAAGACCTATACACTAAATATAAAGTGCTACTACAGTAGCTGTACCCTGAATACTGGCAAATGCCTCAGATGCAGTTGCTTTAAGGTTGTGTGGCTGTTTGATTTCAGCATTCAGGATGTGATTAGCTGCAAAAGCCTCAAATTACTTTCTCCAAACCGAGATGCCCTAAACATAACCCTTCCACTTCATGGAAGTGGATATAAATTAATTTCCTTTCAGTGAAGATTCATTTTATAGTGTTTTTCATCAGCTAAAGCACAAACAACAATGAATTTGTACAAGGACGGACTGACTGACTGAAAATCTTGGGCTCTGCAGTTTTGTCCACTGCATGTGTAAACTATGAGCAAGTTAGGAGGCCCAGCATACAATGAGCATGCATGTATTGTTTGCACAAAGGGGGCAAGCAAAGATGCAAAGGTTAAATAGTATTGGAGGGCAACTGTGGGGTTATAGAATTTCTACCTGCCTGAGCAGGAATGAATGAGGTGCGTTTCCCAACATGAAGCTGGGATGAAGAGAAATGCTTTATTTATCAAGCTTGGAGTTCCAAGGACTCCAGATAAGAGGTTCCATACCTGCATAGGCTAAGATTTGCATTTCTGTTAGATAATTCTGCTAAACCAATACCACAACAAACAGTGAATTTAAATTTGTTAAGCCAAGCATATCCATACCGTTAATCCATTGCTGTACACATATTTTGACAAAAATGCATAATTAAGCAAGAACAAAGGCAAACAATGGCAATTCATATAAATATACAGTGCAACTTGTGACAAACACATATAAAACATAGCTACATGGGACCCTTGTTTATGGAACTGTAGAGTTACACAGGCCCTTTAATATAAGCAATCATCAGGCCACAAGTTGCATTGTAGGTGGATTAATGAGTGCAAACCATGAGAATATAATTACATTCTTGAATGAAGAATGTATTTTTAGCATTCTTTGTGACATTCAATGTATATTTGCCAACCTTTAAGTCACTACCTACTGAAAGTCATCTTTGGTATCTGTCATCTGTTCCAGCTATAAAAACAGGCATTAACTGCTAATAGGATTATTAATAGTAACCATTCTGTTTCTTATTTTTGATGAGTTCTTTAGGTCTCTCACTTCCACAAGTGTAATTTATTCAATCTCTGCAACACTGCAGAATCAGAGCACACAAATTAGAGCTAATAACTAAACAAGGCACTGCTGATATCCAAATACTGAGAGATATTTCCGACTTTCTTTTGTATTTTAATATTACAGTTCCTTAAATATGCGGTTTATACACAACATCTTCAAAATCCATGTGTTTTCCAGTCCAATAGATTCATATTTAAATATAGAGACCTTTACAGTGCTAACCAAATGGGGTAATTTATCTTTAAATTACATTTTAGCATGATGGCATTCTGAGACAACTTTCAAATTCTCTCTTAATATTTGTAGTGATTTTTTTACTTAGATTTTTGTCCAGTACCTCCAGTTTGAATTTCAACAATTATCTTCTAGGGTACAATTTACCATAGCAATCAGGCTGCGGTTTAAACGAGAGACAGGAAGATAACTAGGATAGCAATAAAAGTAGTAGTTTCCTGGCTGTTGGGGTGAGTGCCCCCATATGTAAGCAGGGAAGAGGTAGCAGAGAAGGTCAATAAATACTACAAAAAATAAACATTAAAATGAGGGGGAAATCTGCTATGGATTAGACATTTTAGAACACGCTAAGAAAGTTACCTTGAAAGTGAATTACTCATAAAACTAATTTAGTAAGATGACTATAAATATATTTTTCAACAATAATTTTTTATATACTTTTCTACACGATTGTGTCATGCTTTTGCTTCTTAGGTCCACCAGTAGGGACCTGGTGTTGTATGCAGGCAATGAGGCAACTCACTGAGCGTCATGACAAAGTACTTAAATGGACAAAACTCATTAATAGACCCAGTCTACACACATACTCCATATATTTCTATGCACTACCATGTGGTTGAAAAAAAAAGCCACTGTCGTGCAGACTATTAAACTCATTCCTCCCCTAAATTTTTGAAAACACTTGTTCGGGATTCCATAGTGGGGCTTGAACTGAAAAAAACAAACAGAAAACCACTGTCCTAAACCATATAGAAATGTATTTGAATAAAGAAGAAAAATATTGAATAGAATATATTTAGTCAAAAATACATTAAAAGTATGATCCTAGCTAAAGTAATATATTCCCACATCATACTGCAATATATTAACCATCATTCTAAAAAAACACAACTCCATGACATAATGGGGCTTTGCACCTGGGCAGTAACCCATAGCAACCAATTAGCTTGCAAATCATGCCAATATAACCTATACTGGCAACTATATCGGTCTACCCTGACTTCACTCTGCATTGCCCTATATTCTGGACAAGTGATTCTGTGACAGCATCTAGTTCAGCTGGCATGGGAAGGGGTCCTTAAACTGACTTAACAATAACTGCACCCCTAGGCCAACCTCCATACATCACAGTTGAGCCTTATTCCCATGTTTTGGCTCCTCTCATTAGATACCCCCCTCGCTTGTGCATGCATAATTGTTTCAGATTCACTGGGAAATGGAAGCAAAGATTTATATAACTGTCAAAAATTCAAGGATCCTTGACATCACCTTTTTTTCATATCTTACTATCTATAGTATGAGTAGGTGGGCAGCTAGAGAAAGTTTTTCTTCTCTATAACTGAATGTTTGAAAAATTTCCCTAGATGCTCACCTTTGATTAAATAAGGCTATGACACACAGCAAACAGTTTGGTAGAGACATTATACAATGTTTTATTCAATAAGCAGGGGGTTAAAAAAAAAAAGACTTTCGTATCCCTTAATTTACTAAAAATTATTTTTAAAAGGTGCAGTTAACTTATACCAATACATCAGCCACCATGTATGCTTGGACCAACCCTTTCAGACCAGTAAATAAATTATATCTTTCCCAAGAATGTTATATCTCAAATTTATAGGCTATTCATTTTAGAATCTCAGCCTTTTCACCTGAACCCAGAAGTGGTCTCCTGTTCTGTATAGGAGGAAATGATGATTGCAATTTGTTTTACAATGTATAAAATGTTTTAAAACAAGTTTAAATATACATAATCTATGCTTTTTTTATTTTAAGAATTAGCTGTATTCACAAATTGAGGGGCAAAGTTCACAGATAGACTCCATGTCAGAATATAGCGTTTTACATAAAAGCTGGCAAGTATACAGATTACACCGAATGCAAACAATCTCATAGCTGTTAAAACTCCTCTTTTGCATACACTGAGCACCACAAACCCCAAACCCACTTGAGAAATGGGCTATAGAGTATGGAAACCCAGTGCTACTGTTTAGTGCACAAACTATGTGGATACTGTAAAGATGAAGATGGAAAAGGATATAAAAAATAAAATCAAATGAAGTGCATTATTAGTTTTCTCAGATCAGATGCAATCTCACTTGGTTAAAAACAGAAGAAGAGAAAAAGACATTTAGAAGACGATCCAGAATGATTCATTTCTAAAGAATCTGCAAAAAAAAATTCCTTCACTTAAAATTAGTTACAAAAATGTTAGGGGAAGACGAATAAAGAACAAGATGTGTATTTTAGATCGATGGACTTAAAATAGAACAAAAAGACAAGGAACAAGAGGAGATATTTTAGCATTGACATTTAATGATATCACTGTACTATCAAAAACATTATTAGCCTTAGCCTGAAAAACAAAATGGTGGTACTAAATTCACAACAGATAGGACAAATGAAAAATGGACACTATAGATATGGAGTGCAGTTAAAAAAACTTCCAGATTAGTGTGTTTATTTTCACCCTGGATCAACTTCATAAATGATCTTTTTTCAGGCTGTGGATGGCCTGGTGTAAAGAGAACAATCCATGTCATGAGCTGATTGTTTTTAATAAGGAACACTGATGCTTATGATGTCAATTGTCAGAAACATGCAGGATGTGTTGTGGTTTTCACTACACCTTCCTGTGACATGAGGGGGGTACCTTCATGGCTCCTAAAATGTCTCTGCTTCTAAAAGTAGATTTTTGACACAGAGAAGTCCACTGAAATCACAAACAGACAAAGTAAAGGCAAATCAGAAAGAAACAACATTAATGGGAAGAATTGCACAGTTTAACAAACGTACAAGAACAAGAACAAAATGCTGGTTACATAGACCACATATAGTAAGACAGAAAAGGAAATACTTGTTCAGAGAAAGAGAGAACGCAAAACAACTCAAGATGTTTTGGGTCTGGTGTGGACCAGTCCATGTTTGCTCAGTGAGTTTTCCATTTTTTTTTTTGTTTTGAAATAGGGCCGTTTAAACTTTTTGAAAACAGAACAAATAACATACTACCACCAGCAGCTATCAGTAAAACTTTAAGTAATATTTATATATTGCACAAAGTTCTGTTCTTGAAGATGAAGGCGGAGGAATATTTCCTGTGTTTAGTTGTTTTACCTTTATGCACAATTATGTCGATCTGCCAAATAAAAACGTATGATTTTAGACTTTTTTCAGGCCAAAATTGCATTAATCCCAATATGTAACGGAAACTATAAAGGAAAAATGGCTTTTTTTTATCATGAAGGAAAAAACTTGTTTACATCAAGAACACAGCATTTTGGTGCTGGTTATAGTTCCTGAATTTAAAAAAAAATCAATAAGAATTTCTAAACTTATAAATGACTTAATATTGCTAGTCAAACAGAATTTAGACTTATTGAAAAATACACATTATTTATAACCATTTTCAGGCACTATTTTCCTTTCAACAAAAGGGAAGAATTGTGGAGGGTTTTTGGAATAATCCATTTAAGCATCATGCCTGAAATTAAGTGACAGTGACATAAAGTCCCTTTAGGATTCATAAACATGCCACATGCTGTATTTGATGGATGATACTTTATATTGAAGATTTCATTGGAAATCCTGGCTGAAAGTGATTTGTTTCTATTCTGCTGCTCAAGCACGTTGCCATGGTTACCTAATTAACCGTTGGTCTGGTTTGGGAAAGGTTTTCCATTGTTAAGTTGACACAAGCAGAATAAATATATATTCCTTACATGGACAAATATTTACTGTAAAACTAAAGAGAAAATGTATTTTTTTTTTTTTTTTTTTAAACCTGCATATATTTGTCTCATTATTTGGTTTTATTTTAATGACTTCTCATCTGTTACTGTGGTCCTCCCACAAAATAAAATCAGAATATGCATTTGAAACAAAAAGCCTTGATTAGCTTTCAAAATAAGCACAATTCATACATTTCTTTCAACTATTTGCTAAGGTTGCAAATTAAGTGCTGCAATCACAATTCTATTCATTCTTAAACATAAGCCTACAAACAGACTGCCTAAAAAGAATTATAAATATTCTGTTAGTATAAATGAGGAAGAAATATCTGCAGTCTCTTTTCTTCAACCACCAACTTTAGACCCTAAAGACATACAAAAGTGAGGAATGAGGATGGCAGCGGTTGTCTATGATGTTCTCACAGGGCCTGATCCTCAGCATAAATCAAGGCGTCACTGGGAATTTGGTCTTTAATAATTAACTTTCCACAATATAAAGAAACATTTTAGTAGCCCAAGAAACATGATTAGTGTGGTTAATCTCTCCTGACTACAGAAATGCATTGAGAAAGTCTGTGATCACATTATATGCTGGATACTATTCGGAACAGCAGAAATTTCTCCTTAATGTATTCTGGTCTAATTTTTTTATTTTACATTTCTTTGTTTTAGCCTATTTTTATTCTTTTTTAATTGGAAACTGGGAATTAGACCCTAATTTCACATACGCCTTGGAAGGAATGTGTGTAATTATGTTAAACATACCATTAATAGATTCTTTTCCGCATATGTTAACATCTTAAAGTTTGTCTATTCTGTATAGTTAAATTAACAATTATACTAATAACAGAGTTTTGTTTTACAGCATGTAATTAAAGATGTTCCATTGGTTATTATTAGTAAATTGCTGTATGAAAGGCTGGTAAACACTGCTTAAAAATTTGATATTATGATGATACAGGAATTATTTCTAAATTCTTGAAAATGGACCTGTTGAAATGCTCAAGATCATAATGTCAGGAACCTATAGAGGGATTCATGATGTATGTTTATACCACTGAGGCACCTGGTAAAGTCCTGAAGTTCTGTAGTTTCCTCATCTCTACCTGGTATTCCAGTATCAGGTATCGGTATGTGTATAACTGTGCCGTAAAATGGACTATTTTGGGTGTTGGTCATCCCTTTATACACAAAGAATCACTAATTTGATTATTTTTGCCTATATAAGAATGGGTAGTGCCTTGAAAACACTGCTTATAATAAGCATTATCAGTTGGCTTCTGGCCTTTTTAGGATTTTGGGCAGTTCTGGATTAGGCATTCCAAGTACATGGACGTCCAAACACCCCCAGAGGCCACTTAAATAGTGATGTTTATGGCATCTTACAACAGCCCTTTTGGCATTTGCTAGAATCCACCAAATGCCAGTCTGGGCCTGATTTTGGAGAAAGAAAGAACATTTTTTTCAGCATACAGCTGGGAATAATAATTTCACAAGTTAATTTACAGAATGAAAATTTCTGTTTCTGCTCTTGCCTCTGCCTTCTGAACTTGATACTGTATGTTTTAGAATTTTTAAAAAGCTGCAAATGTTACCTTTGAGTCAAGTGAAATTATTTTTTGTGTAGCCCCATTAATCACCATCTAAACTCTACGAGCAAGGTCAGAAGTACTTCTTGCTGTGCTCATGTGTAATGCAAGTTACGGAGATAATAAATAAAATTGCATACTGATGGTGCAGTATCACAGGTTAAAGGAAGCATGGGAGCAACTGCCATTGCTAGAAATTCAGGAAAATGGAGTGTGGGAGGTCACACGGAGGCTATTTTTCTTTCTCAACATTTCCCCATGAAAAGAACTTTTTTTTTTTACTAAAGAAAAAGGATTTTGCTTATCCTATTCTATTTTTAGATATACACACTTTTCACATATTTGAAGTTCTCCTAGACAAATTACAGAATTTGATTTAACATATGTGTCTTATTAGTGGATAATGTTGCTTTTCAATTACCAGAATATTGAAAGTAAAACACTGCTTTATTTCTATGTGAGGGATTTATTTTCCCACAGGTACAAATTCTCAAAAAAAAATCAAGGGTTTGGGCATAACTAATATGGGAATCTCGATTCAGCCGGGTGGACCATTGAACTCTCCCTGGAAACCAAGGAAAATATTCAGAGCGCTCTAAAAAGCAGTTCAAGCGAAAGGCCATACTTTTAACATTGGCAAGCAAACAAAGGCTCCATCACACCGTCTCACTTTGTTTTGTTTTGCTTTTTTGTTGGGATGTTCTTCACAGGAATAAAGGATGCTTCTTTGAACTTCTTCTAGTTTCTATGGACTTTGCATTTCCTTACATCCCTAATAATCGCATGTCCCAGATCACATCCTAATACATTTTAATCTTTGTTAAAAGGTTTTAAATATAGCTTAAACAATAGGGCACACACGGAGTGAAATACTAAAACTCCTATATATTTCATCTACTCCAGTGTACATCTGCTAGAAAAAAATGCAAATACATGTAAAATTGATCATACAGTGTTTAGATATGAAATGTATAATCTGGAATATATGGCACAAGGAGTTTACAGCATCATGCCACAAAATCTGTACAGAACTGAATGCACACAACTGAAAAAAACTCATATTGCCATCACGTTACATTGACGATGAGCATGTTAAGATTCATAATGCACTGGTTTATCATTAGATAGGAACTCAAATAAGGCAAACTGATCATCAGCAATACATTGCGAGGAGCATCCTAGATAATGGCCAGTACAACCCTTTTCTATAGAGCATCACCTTCTTTTTAAGGAAATGTTGCATTGCCATTAAATCATTTATATCTAGTTTCAATTTTTACTTTCAGTTCATCTGAAAAATGAACACGGCATATAATAAAATAAACCAGTGTTATTTACACTGTGACGCAAGTTTCATATGTGAGGTTCACTTCTGCAATGCTGAAGAGGACTCCTTCTCAATTAGGACTCCTAGGTTAAGATTTTATACACAAATATGTTGTCTCCATTATTTTATCCCCCAGAGGGAATAGGAGTGTAGGGGGCATGTGGCAAGACAGAATATTTCCCATACTACTGACCATCCTCCAGTACTGGGTATGCACAACCCAGTGAGGTAGGAGAGTAAACGCCAATGGAGTAAAGCCAAAGGATACTTCAGAGAAGTCTGCACAATATTAAGCTTTTCTTAATTTAGTATAATACTATAGAAGCACTGGCTATTTCTCAATAAACTCTATGTACAGTTGTAAAAATTGTGTGCTTGCGTCTAATGTTTTTTGGGAATAATCAACCACTAAACCCAGCACAATAAACGGTGTGGCCAGAAGTCTAAATAAAATGCATGGGATAAAGGCACTTCTGAATATTTGAAACAGCAATAAAGAGTTGAAGGTACTTTAGGTGTTTTCAAAAGTCAAAAACCATAAGTTACTTTACTGAAAATTGTTTCGAACTGAAATGATTTTTCAGAGATACCTACACAGTTAGGATGAAATCACAATTAGCTGAAATAAACGCAAATATCGGAAAACACTGCAGTGAGTTTCACTAAGACAATTTCTATTAAAGCAATCACAATATAATTCAAGTACAATAGTTTGATTTTCATTGGAGCCCTTTGTAAAATGTTGTCAGATGAATTAAAAGGCAACATAAACATCTGCTTTATCACACCGTCACATGATACAGATGGACTTCATTTTTATCTCCAGTTCTCATAGCACACCATTCAAAGAATGGGGTGGTTGTATGTTCCAGATGTCAGAATTACAACTCATAACTTCCTCTAGGGAGATGTGGTTAATAATGGAAAAATGGAATTTAGTTGATAAAATAGTTTTTCTTGGAAAATATAACATGATGCTGAGTGAATTACTTTCCTAACCTAATTACTTAGCCTCCTGTTTATTTTTTTTTATTTGAGTGGACTACAAAAGGTTCTAAATGTGCTTTCCAAAAAGCTAACTAGTGCCACACTTTTAAAAGTGCCATATTTTAAATATGCTGAACAGTAAATAATGTTGTAATAATGGAAAACATTGAGCCATGTTATGGCTGGGGATGTATTTTTGATTTGTTAGAGGCACTGCATTGCCAACGTCTACTAGTTTTACTATTTGTTTTCATTGTGTCTTCATGTGTTTTCTTTCAGGGGGCTGTTACCTTAATAAAGATCCTCATGTTCTGTTAACCAGTATGGTTAAAGAAAATTTCACAAATAGACTAAGGAGCTGATTTAGCAAGATTTTCAAGTTTTTAACCTCAGTGTTTAAAAAAACAAAAAACAAAAAAAACACTATCTTGACTGTCTTCAAATTTGAGTTTTCCAAATTCAGATATTTGAGGTTTGTTAAGCACAAAAAACTGAAGTCTAAAAAATCAGCAGTTGAAAGCTTCCAAACTTCTGTAGAAATCAATGGGAGGTGCATTTTTCAAAACTGAACTTAAAAATCAGAGGTTTCAAAAGGAGTTCAAATTTGTGATGACTTTGATGAACATGATGAGCTTGTTTTAGTTGATTTTTCACATTTTTTAGGTGATTGTGCCCTTGATATCCTCTATTGTTCGCACTTCTCCCATTAGGACATCACATCAGGCCATGACAATGCAAGACTCTGACCTTTACCTTCTCACTTGTTAATGACAAAGAGCATTATTGGTCAAACTATTCATGTTATTCTTTACAGAATGGGTTACCCATTGGATGTTCCAAAAAAGAACGTAGATAGAGGTTATGTATGCAGTAAAGGATTTTTCCTCAATATTTTTAACTATTTGTGTGAAAGCCTTCAGAGATGCCCAACCCTTCAGTGACTGGAAACTCAAAAGCTATCTTTCTTCCTTAAAGTTGTGATAAGAGGTCAAAGCGACACACAATGAAAATTTGCTAAGTAACCGACGTATAATAAAAACTTGTATAGTATATAATAAAAAAATGTATAGTGACAAATATTTCCAAATACATGAATGTGTCATGAAACATACTTCTAATTGGTTAAAACACATGTTTTATAAACATAACCGAGTGGGAGAAAGGGGTAGTGTCAGAGACTTGAAATCTACAGTAGAAATACTGGAAATATATTTGAACCCTTTTTTGAGAATGTATAAAAATGTAGCTTAATTCACCACTAATGATAACGTAGTGCATATACTGCTGCTATTTTTACTATAATTATACACTGTAAGAAGCGTGAGAAGAAGAGAAGTAAAATAAGGTGAAAAAAAAAGATCAGTCAAAGTATACTTAGGGGTATATGTAATAAAAGTCACAAAGAAAAACAATTTACACAAATAAGAATTCAAATTTGAATTTCCCAATTTAATATTCTTCCTTTGACTGCAATTTTAATTGTAATCTTTTGGACAATCGCAATCTTTTTTCAGGGTGGTGACACATGATAAGACTCCTCTCCTCTTCTTCCCTGAAAAGCCTTCCCACCAACAAGAACCTAAATTGTCAGTAGAATGGCACTCGGAGTGCTTTGTTTTCCAAAGTCGCGTGAAGTTTCCTCGTGAAGCAGCTTCGGAAAATTAAGCGTTCCAAGTGCCATCATGCCGGCTATTTAGGTTCTAGCCTTGTGGGACACAGCCCTCACTGTGAGAAGTGGTTGCACAACAGTTTCTAGGTTCACAAAAGCTATACTGAATTCGCCCGAAGGCATACATTTTCACATTGCAAATAGTTTTCCATTAGGGACTTTTTATTACATTCCCTTATTAGTATATTTGTGCAAAAAATAAATAAAAGCTGTTGACATGAAATCATGCATTTTATTAAAAGTGTAAGCTAGCAACAGAAAGGAAGAGAACTTATCTGAAACAGCAACAGCAGTTTCCTTTATTTGAACTGGCAAGTATATATATAATGGATACACCCAATCCACTTTTTTGGATTCAGCCAAATCCAAAGATTCGTCCGAATACCAAACCGAATCCGAACCCTCATTTGCATATGCAAATTAGTGAGAGGAAGGGTAAAAGGCAGTGCGCGGCAAAAACTATTTTTACTTCTTTGTTTTGTGACGAAAAGTCATGTGATTTTAAAGATTTGGTTCGGCCAGGCACAAGGATTCGGCCAAATCCTGCTGAAAATGCCCGAATCCTGACCGGATACCGAACCAAATCCTGGATTCGGTGCATCCCTAGTATATATACATGTGCATGCTTTGGGGTCTGCATTGGTCTTTAGAGGCCAGGCAGCGCTGCAACTTAATAGCTAGTGGGAGAGAACTTTAAGGTATTATATAGTATTATAATACACAACAGCCATGAATACCCTGTAGATTATATCCTTATGAACTGTGCTTAGTGATGTCACCAGTTATAATCAGTGATTAGTAATGTCATTTACTTACTGAAACTTGTGTATTATAATAAATACACAAGTTCAGTAAGTAATGTTGAAAAATATGAGGATATGAAAAGTGACCTCGGAGTTCCACTACCTGTATAAAATCACTCAGCCTTCAACCTTGAATAGCTATGGGACCTATTATCCAAAATGCTAGGGGACCTTTCTGCAATTTGGATCTTCATACCTTAAATCTATTAGAAAAAAATGTAAACATTAAATAAACCCAATAGGCTGGTTTTGCGTCTAATGATGATTTAGTTTAAATCGAACACAAGGTACTGTCATATACAGAATTCAGTGCATTCTTAGTAGAAACTGTGGGGCAGATTTCTCAAAAATTGAATGGAGGATCCTGTGTTTATCAAATCAATAGACCAATTTGAAAGATTTTTCAAAACTGCAGTTTATTATGATCTACAGCCTTTAGGGAAACTCTTCGTCTCCCCAGCAGAATTATTGGTCTGGTCATCAAATTCCATAGTAAACTATGGTCATTGTTAATGTAAATTTTTTTCTTCCTATTCATTTGAACAGTACCAATATAAATTGGGGAATCAATCTACGCTAATCTACAAATAATATGTTTGCAGTAGTGATGGGCAAATCTCCCGAGATACGCTTCGCGGGAAAATTCGCTAATTTCCAGAGAAATTCGCGAATTGGCGAAAAATTTGCGAAATGAGTCGCGGGACGCTTTTGACGCCCGTCGCTTCCGTTTTCGACGCATCGCGTTGTTCTCAGCGCACGTCGCGCCGTTTTCGGCGCGTTGCGTCAAAAACGACGCGCGCCTTGTTTTTCTGCAAAGCGAAATTTCGCTGGCGATTCGCTAATTTATTCGCTAGCGGCGAATCGCGGGAATTCACCCATCACTAGTTTGTAGTCTAATTTTGAAACTAATTTTCAACTCCAGAGAACTGAAGAAGCTTTATTCAACAACATTTGGTAAAGACTTTGGGTCCTTAACAGTGAAATGAAAGAACAGGTATGAGACCGGTTATCCAGAATGTTTGGAATCTGGGGTTTCTGGATAATGGATCTTTCTGTAATTTGGATCTTCATGCCTTAAGTCTGCTAGAAAATAATTTAAAGATTAAATAAAGCCAATCAGCTGATTTTGTTTCCAATAAGGATTAGTAACATGTTAATTTGGATTAAGTACAAGGTACTGTTTTATTATTACAAGGAAAAGGGAAATTGTTTTTAAAAATTTGAATAAAATGGAGTCTATGGGAGATGACCTTCCCATAAATTTGGTGCTTTTTGGATAATGTGTTTTCAGATAATGCATCATATACCCGTATTTCATTATTTGTACAGGTATAGAAAATCCATAAGATGCTTCAAAATCACCTATGTCATTCCTCATAATGTACTGGTTAAACAAACAGTTTGTTAATGGAAACTTTCATAAAGCAATGTATATTATATAGTTACTAATTGCAAATTCACATTTTTAGAGCTATGCAATGAATAACCTATAGTCCCTGCATTAACAGATCACAGAGCCGGCACTAAACGGGTTCAACTCTTCTACTGCAAATGATTTGAAATAACAAAATCAAGACTATTTTTCTGGACTTTGTCTATTTGACTACACTGCCCTCTAGGGCCTACAATATTCTTAACACAACCATTTGATGAGTCTTCTGCTTCAAAGATATGAGAGGAGTAGATTCAAAGCTATAGCTAGTAAATGTTGCTCCCTTTCTGTTACACAATTGTGCACAATATGACAGGGGACCAGGGAATGTGAATTGATCAGTCTATCTTCTTTTTCTCTTTGTCTGTAGTTAATTTGGTCAGATCAGTAGCACTTCCATTTTTGTTTTTTAATATTTAGCCATAGAGTTCTCCCACAACCTTTCCTTTTTACATTAGGTGTATAATAGTAAATGCAATCCTGCAGACAGACTTCAAGCAGTTTTTGAAACACCAGCAATATATGCAAACAATTCCCATATATATTAAAATATCTTTAGAAATATTGTAAATAAGTGATGAATGTATGGCAGATTTTGCCAAATCCCTCCAAACAAGGTGATGCATGTCTGTGCTCATGGGAAAAAAAGTCAATATTCAGTATATCAAAAAATATATTGTAGTTATGTAATGTATGTATGTGTTGATGTTGACAGATTCACTAAAAAAGTTTGAATATACATGTCTGAGTTGGGTAAAATTGAAGACATTAGATGCACGGCCCATTTTTCATATATTTGGTTGTACTTACCTTACCACTGATGTCATTGATTGCTATATGAACAAAGATGGATGCCTCCTCCATACCTTCCAGGTACACATGTCGATAGCCTGTAAAAATAAAGAATGCAGAATTGACATGGATGACAAATGAAACAATTTAAGTTGTCAGCTGGCAGGACCACTTGCATTATTTCAAAATGGAAGATTCTGCATGTGCAGCACAAAATTGCATCTGTAAGTGATTAAAAGCGATCAATCCATCACTTGGTAACTCTACGATACAGAGACTACATTAATGAAGCATTAATAAACAGCTCTTTATAAATGATTAACAAAGGGAGGAGTAAAGTAATTAAAATGGATTTTCATCCTGATATGTTGAGGTGTTTGCATTGTAAAACCTTTACAACCTTAACAATCAGGTTTTCATTTCTAACAGATATTGATCATGCAGTTTCTACTCGTCATTTAGAAGTTAGAAATCTCAACAAAAATAAGGCAGAAAGTAAATGCATTATAGCTTCTGTTTAACGGACTCTTTCCCTTTGTGACACCCAATGTGGACCAAATGTATTACATTAAAAAATTACCATACAGATTACCATATAGAATCCTTTATCTTGAAACCCATTGCCCAAAATGCTCCAAATTACAGGAAGATTGTCCCCGATAGAATCCATTATGAAAATAATTTATAAAACTTTCCTTTTACCAATATGACAAAAGTGAGCTTTGTACTTAATTCCAACTACAAAAGAATTAATTCTTATTGGTGGGAAAACAATCTTTATTTAATCTTTAAATGACTTTTAGCAAACTTAAGGTGTAAAGTTCAAGATCCCTTATCTGGAAAAACTCAGGTCCCGAGCATTCTTGATAAGTCCCATACCTGTACCTCCTAACAATAGACCAAATAGAGACCCAACAAGAAATATGGATCTTATGGTAAATATATAAAAACTAAATATGTCTCTCTCATGGAAATATTTCTAACCCAAGGTGGGTGCTAACAGGCCCCTCAGACAGAGACAATGTATTCCATGTTCCTCATGCAATATCCAGTCACTCCAGCTTTTATACATTACATTTTTTGGATAAACTATTTTGAAAACACTTTTTATTTTGCACAACCTATTCACCCAGTTTTTTTATTTTTACACTGAACAATTTCTTTAAAGTTATACTGACACTAAAAAATTTTTTCAAATGATGAATCTACATGAAACTATAGGTCATGTTGATAATTTTTTGCTAATAGATCTACTTGTGTAAGTATTTGTTATTTGAAGTTCCTATCCTAAACCTATCTAATTCTAACATACTACTGCTGCACAAAAATGGCAGCCCCCTCATTGAGGAACAGGGTAGTAAGAAGGGTAATGTAAAAGCATCAGGCAAATAGCATTTAAAGATAATGTCATGATAGATAATAAAAAGGTTATTTACTGATGGGAATATCTCTTTAAAACCTTAACTTTTATACCTCAGTTTTGTCTCATGTTTCATTTAAGTTTGCATCATAATCATTAAGTTTGTATCATAATCAATACAAAACTAGTATAAAGAAAACCTTTGTTCACCTGGCATTATGCTGCTAAATGAAAGAGTCCTTTGACCAATGAAATCCCGGCCAATCGGATCATGATCCCACACAAGGAAACGAATTAACGAGATTTCTGGCATGTGCACTGTAAAGACAAGGGTTTCCTCCCACATAGGATTGAATCCTAGAAAGAAAGACGGCAGAACCAATAAATAAGACTCATGACTCATCAGTGCTTTAAATTTGACCAGTCATTGACAAGCCTCTATAAAGCAATTAATATACAATTAATAGAAAGCAATAAGAACAAAACAAACAAATTCAGCCAAAACAGATTTGATCTGGTTACCATTCATGACACCTTACAACACAGAATAAAGAGGAAACAAAAGAAGGGTGGATGTATATGCACAGTGTTGGCATTAGAATTTGTGTGACAAACTAGGGGGGCTACAAAATATAGGGGGGCCCTATGCTCCCAAAGCTTAGGGGCCAATGATTTTGCTGTTGGGACCAATAACTGATGGCAACCCACTGTGACTACTTTGGACCTTAGTAGATAAAAAATAATTTCTTATACTTTTTAAACTTGCTAGCTTTAAGGAGAGGCACAGTACATTGACAGTTCATCTTACCATTATCATCAACAACTCGTGTTTGTTCTTTGAAACAATCCACTGGCAAACCAATAAGTTCAACTTCTACAAATGGATCAATGATCTGCAATACAAAAGTTACACATGGCTTATCCAACAATAATGGGCAATATTTCAAGATGAGCATAGAACTAGTTGCAAGTAATTCTGCACAGTGGTTGTAAGGTATGGATTTATAAATGTATGTTTTGCTATCATATTGACTGCAGATGCACAGTATTCTCAATTATGCCTAGAGAAGCATGGATTTTCACAAATCTTATTTCTCTCTGCCTAGGTCTTCTTTAATCCAAAGAAAGTCAAAAGCAGAGCAACCAAGTTGATAAAGGTTTATAGGGATTGTTTACGATTACTTTGTACAAATATACAAGGTGTCCATATAATAAACTCTCAAATGCTTTATTTACCGGTAGGTCCTTCCAGAAGACCCAAGGGCATATTCTGAGATTAGAAAAAAAGGTTTAATTTTAACATTGCTATTTTATTTTTAAGATTGAAGTTTTTTAGAGTGGCCAATTATGTGGGAAGCTATTATGTGCAAACAAAAATGCTGCTACTTACTATAGGTAGTAAACACATACAAGGACACAGTACTTGAAACATATTTGGAACATTTATCTTGGTTGCAGTGCTTTCTTTTATCAGCAGACCTAACTGGCCATAAATATGCAGAATAAACATTAGCTTTCTATGCTTGGCTAACACGGTGCTTTTCAGTTTCATATAAATGAATGTGTGACTCACAATCATCTATCCCCCTAATGGTTTATACTGCAGTTTTCTATACTGCAAGTGTAAATACAGTATTCTTTTCTGTAGCATTTGTTAAAAAAAACCTGCTGTAATTTACTTTAATGCTTATTAAAGGGATGCTGTAATGGGAATTTTTTTTTTAATATTCAATTTTGAAATCTGACATAGGGCTAGACATATTTTAAGTTTCCCAGCTGCCCCCAGTCATGTGACTTGTGCTCCGATAAACTTAAGTCACTCTTTACTGCAAGTTGGAGTGATATCACCCCCTCCCTCCCCCCCAGCAGCCAATCAACAGAAAAATGGCCAGATAGTAGCTCTCTAACACAAGATAACAGCTGCCTGGTAGATCTAAGAACAACACTCAATAGTAAAAGCCAAGTCCCACTGAAACGGATACAGTTATATTAAGTAGGAGAAATAACAGCCTGCAGGAAAGTAATTCCATCCTAAAGTGCAGGCACAAGTCATATGACTAGGGGCAGCTGGGAAACTGACTTTATGTCTACCCCATGTCAGCTTTCAAAATTGAATATAAAAAAAATCTGTTTGCTCGTTTGAGAATAGGATTGCAGTGCTTAAGTTTGCTGGAGCAGCACTATTAACTTCCACTCATGAAATATCGAACTTATCTCCATTAAATTCCTTATGGTCAGCAAATCCTACAGGCCTAGATATATTATATGTATTGTAGTTTCTCTTACCTGTTTACCAATATGCCACTTCCAGGCATAGCAAAATGTGCCACCTAACAGGGGTTATATTAATGCAATTTACCTCTATATTTAATAACTACTAAACAATCACCCACTATAACTTTAGCCTTAAATGGGTTGTTCACCTTCCAACACTTTTTTTTTTTGCTATGGTGGGGGGGTTGCCGACTTTCTAAATCAGGGGTTTCAAACTGCCGGGTCGTGGACTGGGCCGCTCAGCCAAGTCCACATTTGATGTGGACACACTGAATTTGATGCAACTAATTTGAAGCAACGCACAAAATTTTACAACAGCATGCTGAATTTGAAGTGTTGCATGCAGTTGAGCCCCCCCCCGGTCCGTGCAAATTCTGGCTTGGGGCAAAAAATGTTGGACCTCTGCTTCAAAATGTTCTAAATTAATACATTTAGTTGATACATTTCTTAACTTTTTCCCTGCTGAGCAAAATCCCCGAGTTTCATTACAGGCAGCGGTTAGAATTGATACAATAGCTGATAATACTCCAGAGATGCTGCTGAGAAATGTATTACCTAAATTTCGCAAAACTGTAACAGTTCAGAATCTGCAACTGAATTACTGAGCTGCCTGACCGAAACACCAGAGACAGGAACATTTAACTTTAAACGTATATTTTGGAAATCCGTTAAAAAATAAAAAATGGAAGGCTATTGAAAAAAGTCTTTATTTCTAGAGGACAGTCTGAAAACAACTCAACTGAAAAGGTGTTTGGAAGGTGAACAACCCCTTTAAATAGTTATACAACATTTTTAACATGATTCATAACATTTTATTGAAAAATCCCCAAGCATGTGTCTACTGAACCCAATTAAAGATGATGCCTGTTGCATATGATGCAGTAAATAATACTTAACAAGAAAAAATTGCATATAGCCTAAATATATATCTCGGCACATATGCTCATAAATTCAACAGTCTGAATCTTGTTTCACTTTCCATAATCAACATATGTTTCAAAGTCAGTAAATATAGCAGAGGCATAGTTTAAAAAAAAAAAAAAACCATAGCAACTTTCTTTATTTAGACATAATTTGCTCTGCAGAACTAAAAGGATTGATTTGATTATTCATGTTATAACCCCTAAAGCTCAGGTATTTTCCATAACAGTAAATATTCACATACTTGCCATACTTCTTATAGAAGAACAATATCTGTAATTAAACATAAATCTGATTTAAAGCAACTTTCATCATTGCCTTACCTCTCCGCGATCTCCTAGCATGGAGTCTTTTGGCTTTGGAAGCTGTTGGCCACTGATAATTCGCAAAACAAGCTGTTTCTTCAGTTGTCCTGGTAAAGGATCTTCAGAATTAGGATTAAAGGCACCTATAATTATAATTATCAAAAATTTAGCATTGTGCTTTGATAAATAGCAACTACTGCTGCTATAACCAACCCCTTCAGATATTATGTAAACAACCGTAGCTACTTTATTTTCCCTTGTAAGTTAACAATTAGTTATGATGCTTAAAGGGATTCTGTCATTGTTTTTATGGTGTCGTTTTTATCTCACTGTTTACACTGCAAATAATTCACTCTACCATTTACAATTTCATTGCTAAACCAATAAGTGTATTTTTTTTAGTTGTAATAATTGTGTGTAGGCAGCCATCTTAGGTCATTTTGCCTGGTCATGTGCTTTCAGAAAGAGCCAGTGCTGCACTATGGAACTGCTTTCTGACAGGCTATTGTTTCTCCTACTAAGTGTAAGGCTTAGTCCAGACGGGGAGATTCGGGGGCGATCCGTCACCTGGCGACTTTTCGCCGGTGCCTAGCTATTCGGGGAGATTCAAGGGCGATCTGTCGCGGCGAGAAGTCGCCAGGCGACGGATCGCCCCCGAATCTCCCCGTCTGGACTAAGCCTAACGGAAGGTGTCACAGTGGGACATGAATTTTTACCATTGAGTACTATTCTTTTATCTACCATGGAGCTGCTATCTGGTTACTGTTCCATTGCTCTGTTGTTATTAGGCTGCCGGGGGGAAAGGGTGGTGATATCACTCCAACTTACAGTGCAGCAGTAAAGAGTGACTGAAGTTTATCGAATCACATGTCACGTGACTGGGGGCACCTGGGAAAACTTAATTTCAATATTAAATATAACAAAGTCAATTTGCTTTTTGAAAAATGGATTCAGTAAAGAAGTCTGCTGGAGCAGAAATGTTAACTGATGCATTTTGAAAAAAGCATTTTCCCATGACAGCATCCCTTTAAGGGAGAAATATTTTCACAGAAATGGATGGCAGATATTCATCCAAAGAGATATTGAATTTGACAACAAAAAAATATCCTGCTGGAGTTCAGTTCCCTGCTCACAAATCTTTGATAGGCTCAGGAAAAAGCATATTAAATATGGTTTGAGATCGCTGGAGCAGCCAACACTACACCAGAAGATTCATCGGTTCATGTCTGAAGTCCTAAATAGTTTTTGTGCGACTCCAGTGAAGAAGTTCTGTAATATAGTGATGTCTTGCAGACTGATTTGTATTATGATACACACTCTTTTGGTTACTGGGTTACAATCACCTTGACACATGCATTTCGGCTTCAGCGCATAGCCACAGTTTCCATTACTGTTGAACTTGGCTCGGTTTAACTGCAACATTCTTCCTTCAGACTGGTAGTTTAAAGCAACTAAGAAAAAAAAAACATTGCTGGTTAAATGTGTGTATATAATGCACCAATAAGTTAGATAAATTAAAGAGACAATGACCTATCGTCATTCTAAATACACAAATTGCTCTGGAACTATATTAAAAAAGTATTAAAATGACAAATCTAAGATCAGAATACAGTTTTCTCCTGAAAAAAAGGTAGAGATGCAGGGAAAATAAAAAAAGGTAGAGAGCTTCAGAAATAATAAATTTACTTTAAAAATAAAAAACACTGCCCAAAAGACCGGGGGATCTGGGTGGTAGAATATTATGATACTACAAGAGATAAGATTTATGTATATAAATCATATATTTTTACTCTTACTGCCATCAAATTTCAAATAGAGCTTAATTAAATGCTAGTGAATGTATCAGAAACCTTTGTTTTTTAATTAAAGGGATACTGTCATGGGAACATTTTTTTTTCAAAATGCATCAGTTAATAGTGCGGCTCCAGCAGAATTCTACATTGAAATCCATTTCACAAAAGAGCAAACAGATTTATTTATATTTCATTTTGAAATCTGACATGGGGCTAGACATAGCCAATTTTGCAGCTGCCCTAAATCATGTGACTTGTGCTCTGATAAACTTCAATCACTCTATACTGCTGTACTGCAAGTTGGAGTGATATCACCCCTCCCCCCCAGCAGCCTAACAACAGAACAATGGGAAGGTAACCAGATAGCAGCTCACATAAAATACCACACCCATTTTACAAAATTTGGCAGGTTATGTAAAAGTTTGAACACATTTCTGGGGTTTTAGGGCCATATGTGTTATTACAGTTTTGCCAATGAAAGGGAACGCTTCAAGTCACAGGTCCCCCAAAAGACTTTGTAAATTGTTACAAATGTATCTAAGTGCATCTGCCGAGGATCAAAGAGAAACAAGGAACATTTCCGTAACAATCCGGGACTGCGAGTTTAGCTGTCAAAATAGGGACTGTCCCTGAGAAGAGTTGGGAGGTATGGTATACATTAATACCTTAGTCACAATTAATGTTATTAAACACTGTATCCCCATAAGTTAGAATAATTAGACTTTTATGTAATCATTATTACTTTGTATTCTCTCATACCTAATTGACAACCCGCATTCCAAAATGGCTGTGGGTTGTAGTTACTGGAGTCGACTCTGTAAGATGATGGATAAATGCGAGAGAGCTGGTGCTGGTTAAATCGGACAAACTGAGCTGGTTTCTGCTGAATGATCTGGTGAGCTTTTGTTTCACTAAATGATGAAACTTGCCAGCTGCAAGAGACTTAGAAAACAAACAAATATCGAGTTATTAGTCACCACATTTCCTATGAATAAATGAGTGCAGTCACCAACACACTGATCCCATTAATGTGATGCATGGGTTGTACAAAATGCATCGATAAGGTTGTCTGAAAAATCTAAATGATTTTGGACTGCATACTACCAAAAACAAAAAAATAGAATAAAAAAAAGAAAATGAGAAATGAGTGCTCCTATGCTTGAGCTGTGCATATGCTATCTTCAGCACAAAGTATTTTTATATAGCTACTCATATACAAAAAGTTACAAACAAAACACATTTGGTACACAGGGTTGGTGTTGAAGTTTTCTGGAAGAGGCCCCTGGGAATCTTATGCCCATGAGAGGCCCCGACAGCAATGCTTGTTTTAAATTTTTATGCAGCAATAGCTAGATCCTGCTGCTGCTGGACTCTGGCAAGGGGTATCAGGGGCCTCTAGACCTGCCACTCACAGACATGCAAGGCAATATCTTGGTCCTCCTGATGTCTGCAAACTGCATTTCGTCCACTGCTCCTCATGGGGGTGTGGCTCCATTCATTTAGTTTTGGGGCAATGTTCCCTCTAATTCCTTCTTGGCTATGTGCACAAAAAATAATAACTGTTGTGTACACATTTTAAAAATTGTATGCTTAGGTCATTAATACATTTTGGGTTTTCACATAAAATTCTTTGTGCACATCACAATGTGTTGTGTGCACTGGCCTCAAAAGTTATGTGCACTAGTACACACACTCTCTCACTGTAACATGTCAAATATATGCAGGAATCCATAGGGTTACATTACCCTATGGTCTGAAAATCCCACATGGCTGGAAATCCCCTGCTAAGTGTTGGACCTAAATTGGATAAGGAAGGGTGAGTGAGTCCTTTGTCCCTGTGCAGTGTGCCCTGGTAGATTCCTGATCTGGCCAGAAGGTGTCACTTTATAAAAAGCTGAGCGCCTGTGTGCTCAGGCTCACTTTCTGTTTTCATTCCAGGAGGGAGTGCAGGAATTTTAGCAAAGATGTAAGCCCAAAGGATGGTGTGGCCCTTGGAAGTCTTGGTGTATGGGGCCCCAAGCATTGGGAGCTCAACATGGACGCTTTAGAGTTCATATGCAGAGAAGAGAAAGTAAATAAACTGCATGTGAATTGATTTCAGTAAAGAGGGTGGTGCTGTGCTCGTACTGCAGATAATGCTGCGACCTGTGGTCTGGAAATTAAAGCACGTTTCTTGTGCTCAGCTTGGGAGCCCAGCCTGAGGATGTGGAGACACTGTGGATTAGTGATGTGCATGTTGAATATTGGGTGTCCATGATGGGTATGGGTTATACTACCACACACAACCCATACCTGCCATGGACCTGCCCCCCACCATTGGGTCAACTCGTGTGTCATGCGGGTTGCGGGTCAACATGCACATCACTACTGTGTGTCCCCTTTGTGAGGACAAGTGTTGCCTATGTGTCTACTTTGTGGGAGCAACTACTACGGTCAAGCAGGAGAGGTATTTGGGCAGGCAGTGCTACCTGGGGAAAATTAAGAAATCTTGGGGAAAAGGGACTGTGACTCCCTTTATCCACTTGGAGTGTAGTGTGGGACTGTGTCTGGTAAGGACTGTGCCAGGGTTGGACTACCACAAAGGATCCCCAGGGCAGGGGTTATTGCTATGTGATTGTATTTTATTCTGCACTTTTACAGTTATATAAAATGTTATCTGTTTTACTGCAACTGTATTGTTAATTATTGTTTGTTAGCAGGGCCACTCTTCGGTGTATCCCCAGATCCCACAAGGTGGAGGCACTGCCATGGAGAGAAATTCCCAGTACCATATAGCAAAGGGGATTCAGAACTGCAGGGAACATAGGCTAATTAGAAGCAATGTTTAGGTCACTTCTCCTACAGACAATTATATATATAGACTGATGTTATTTTCTATTACAGCCTAACTGAAGCATGAGGCCAAACCTTTGTGTTTTGCACAAAACACTATTCTCCCTATTTGCCTCATTAGCCTTAATTGAAAACATGAATAAAAGAAGTACCCAAAGCAGACTGAAATTAGGCTTTTAAACTCTTAATGCAGTTTTATGGAAGTCTAAGGGAAAGATATTATTACGAAGGGGCAAGCCAGAATGCAAGCACATGCTTGTTGAAAATGATGACGTACATTGGCAGTGTTAAATAGACAAGCATTTGTCATAGCTGTGAATATGTCAAGGCCACCTGAACTTATTCTGATGACTGGTGGTTTACTGACATCCTATACAGACTAGTTATATGGAGGTATCTTTTATAGTGTCTGCCATGTATAGACAAGCCCAGGTATATTTCTACTGATGGGTAGCTTACTGCCTGACAAACTGAGTAAATATTATAATGAAAAGGCCAAAAGTATTGCTGAATTCAGCTGATATACACATATAGAAGTAGGTTATTGTGAGCAGATTACAGTCTTGCTGATAGCACAAACTTTATTTAACTTTGTCAGCAATTTGGGATGGAATGGAAATGCACAAATAGCATCAGCTATTTAAGCACACATAGTAAAAAACAACAGTATTTGGGGACCAAAAATAGATATTTCAGCACTTTATGTTAATCATGTGAACTTACTTTCAGTTTCCACATCATGGATGCCAACTGATTTGGTGTATTTTACCAGGTCAGACAAGGCTCTTGACAACTTCATTGTTTTCTTTTGTCTGTTTATTCTAGTGGACAAATAAAACACATGCATGAAGGTAGACAGATATTCACAAATAATCAAGTGTTAAAATAATAATACAGCTTCTGGCAGCCTAACTTACCTGCTGTAATGTACCGAAGCTCTTGCCAAGCTTCCCTGGTGCTCCAAGCTCTCTTCCCCCTCTTCTAAGCTTGAACACTTCTTGATTTTTCCACCTTTTTTCTAAGTTGAAAGAGAGAAACCTTTCTCCTCAATACAAGGAATGGATGCAGGTACAATGGGACTTGGGCACTCCATATATAGGGATGCTGATATTGATTCAACAAGTGACTATTTATTCAATTGAAAGATGAAATTTAAATGTAAAATACAATACTGGGGATCTTCTTTCTAACATGTAGTTGTTGGACAAAGGAATGACTAAGGTCAGCTAAAGCTTAAAGGAACATCAAAAAAATAACAGGGTTTAAAGTAATAAAAATATAATGCAGTGTTGGCCTGTACTGGTAAAACTGTTGTGTTTGCTTCAGAAACACTACTATTATTTATATAAATAAGCTGCTGTGTAGCAATGGGGGCAGCCATTCAAAGGAGAAAAGGTTCAGGTTACACAGCAGATAAGCTCTGTAGAACATAATGGTGTTGTCTGTTATCCAATATTTAACCTGTACCATATAGCTTTTTTCAATCTCCCGATTGGTACACTCCAGCTTGTGAGGTTCACACTCACAGGACTTAAGTCAAAAAAGTGTTTTATCAAACTGTGAAACAAACTAACGTTTCGGCTAGGTCCCTAGCCTTTCTCACTTTGAGATATATATATAATATATATACACACACACACACACACACACACATATATATATATATATATATATATATATATATACACCTATAGTGAAATGAGCAGCACTGTTGCTCTACCTATGAGCTTAACCCATAAAATGAACTCTGGATGAGACCTTAACTTTTGGGCATGAGCCATTGCAATTGTGTGTAGGCAGGGTGTTTGCTCCCAGAGAGACTATTACAGGATCTATCTAGCCCTTTCCAGTCTTAATGATGATTTTTGCCAGAGTCAGGCAAAAGCCTCTGGGAGAATCATCTGCTGAACTCCCTCCTGAGCCCTCATGGCTTAGGCATTTATATTATAGCACATGCCACCTAGCCTGGGATAGCAAGTTTTATACCATGACCAAGGAAACAGGGCACTACTCCTTTCATTTGATTAAGGGTCCCCCTTGGGCACAAACGATGGGCAATGTATAGTAAATGGGGATACATTAACTTGTCACCTACGTATGTTTATGTGTGTGTATAGAGATATATATTGTCAGTATCCGCATTCAACATAGGCAATCTCAAGGGTGCACGGCCAATTTTCATTCATATACTCACAATTATGGAATAAAGCATTCCTGGGCCAGCACTTCCCTTGGTGAAATAAGTGTCTTATTTGTAAAATAAAATGTGTGTGTATAAATAAGACACTTATTTCACCAAGGGAAGTGCTGGCCCAGGAATGCTTTATTCCATAATTGTGAGTATATGAATGAAAATTGGCCGTGCACCCTTGAGATTGCCTGTGTTGAATGCGGATACTGACAATATATATCTCTATACACACACATAAACATATTTCACCAAGGAATGCTTTATTCCATAATTGTAAATATATGAATGAAAAATGAAAATATATTGTCATATTAGTTTAATAGCGCTTACCTTGTGCTTGGAAAAACTTCCAATCAAAGAACGACTGTGTCTCTTGTTGGGGCTTGGTTCCTCTCCAGACTCAACTTCTTCCTCAGTTTTACTCTTAAAAATAACATAATGCAACAATATGACTATTATTGCTTTTAATGTACCTAATGTCAGTTAATAAACAAAATGTCCAAATGCATAGTACATGTATTCTAGCCTACCATCACTATATTGTAATTTCCAACAAGCAGTTGGAAATTCCAAGAAGTATCACTAGGTGGTGCTACGATATTACAGACTATCAAGATAGAACGATGTTCGTTTGTATTGCAACACCAAAATCTTTTAAAAGGTATTTTTTTTTCTTTTTTTCCTCAGGGCTGTGGGTTTAGGTTGGATATCAGACCAACAGTATTTTATCTGAAATTAATGAATACTTCCAGAATCCTTTTTAAATCACAAACCTGCAGTGTTGGTATATAATGCTAGGCAAACCCAAGAGGCACTACCATATGTTATTTCTAAAATTTATCATAATGGATAGCGTATAGATTGATAGATGGACATGTTAACCTTATATATGCCAGATTTTCACTATGGCAACTGGAAAGTTATAAACTACATAAGTGTTTCAGTTAGTCAATTATATGTGAAACTGTTACTACAATGATTCGAAGGGAGTGATTTATCAGTGTTCAAATTCAACTTGAATGTTTGGCATTTATTAAGCACACTAAAACTCAAAAAATCTTGAATGTTAAACGTTGGCATCTAAAAGCTTTCGAGGCTATGTAGAAGTTGTCCTCTGCAAAATTCAAGCCGTTTTTTTTTAAATTTGAGATTTTCGAATTTTTGTTTGAGCTTTTAAACTCCCAAATTCAGGTTATTCTTGTTTTTTCCATGATTCTAGTCAATTAAGTTTTTTTCTATTAGATTTTTTTTAATAAGTAAACGTTTTTTTTTTTAATTGCGAGTTTATTCAAAGTAGAAAAAACCTCTGCAAACTCATAAAATCTAAATTTTCATAAATAAGCCCATAAATAGTAGTGTTGAAATCAGTAAGCCTTTATCCATGTATATGTTCCGTACCAAACCAGTTACAGTATTTGATCATTGTTAAGACTGCAGCAGAACATATATATCTATATATAAAAAAAAAGTAACTCAAAGCAACTGCTGCAGAACCTATTCTAAAGCTAAGCAGACAGCTTACATGTTGGCACCCACTAGTGTATTTTATTACGGAATGCTGTTTATTTGCTGGTTTCATGTGTTGCATGGCATTGCAATTAGTTGCAGGATTTTTTAGTTGCACATTTCTGTCTGTTGGGAGCAGTAATTGCCAATTTAGTATGCCCCAACTTGCTAGATCTGTATTGATTTATGAAAATTTTATTAAGTCTTGGTCAAAAGGGAAAAGCAGATTTTCAAAGGATTTTTATACCGACATATTTAGCTATGCTGAGATTGCAGTCTACTGTATACAGGGCTTATAATATACTCTGATCATTGGATTTGATCTTAGGGAATGCTCTATTCATTCACTCCCTGTGCTGCATGCTCAGAGCTGCTCTAGCATTTCAGCTGTTTTAGTTTTAGGACCCGAAATAGCCAGAATAGTTTGGGTTCCAATGCTGAATGAAAACACCATATTCCCACCTCATCTCATGAGCTTAGTGTTGGCACTCACTGATTACCTTGTAACTCGTATAAAGAAAAGATATAAATTGATAATGAAACTAAAAAATTAATTTTAACATATGAATGTAAAAAAAAAAAAAAAAAA
>CM044443.1:92356119-92366282 GCA_024363595.1 Xenopus borealis
TTTATGCAATATCTGTTTATAGAGAGCTACATTGTTCGGGGGGTATAGTTTTCCTTTAAGACCATGGTGACATTAAACATATATAAATAAATTATACAGATGTCCATGATGAACTATACAATATAGCTCTTTGAAATAAATGATAACATGAGAGCCAACTGTGAAGCAGATTGGGGACAAATCTCCCCAACAGCCAGTACCCTAAAGAAATCTTTTTTTCTGCTAGCCATGGGTATAAAGTACCTGCTCTATAGCTGTAGTTTTCTTCATACAGCATAATCAGCAGTAACTTTGTTGATCACACATCATTAACTGTCAAGAATAAAGGGTGAGAAAAGTCTGCATTTCCATTATCAAAACATTATGAATCTCACTAGGGTGAGGTGATTCTAAATGCATATTTACTGCCTAGATAAAATGAATTATTCATAGATGCAGGTACTGTAAGTTTTAAAACAAAGCTTTCAGAAGGAATGGGATTGTTAAGTATTACAGGTATGGGATCCATTATCCAGAAACCCATTATCCCTCATCCAGAAAGTTCAGAATTATGGAAAGAATGTCTCCCATAGACTCTTTTATCCAAATAATCCAATTTCTTATAAAGTATTCCTTTTTTTCTGTAATAATAAAAACACCTAGTACCAGGGTCAGACTGGGCTGGCGGGAAACCGGGAAAAACCCGGTGGGCCCCCACTCCCGTGGGCCCCGCTGGCCCATATTCGCACCCACTTCCTGAATAATGCGAGCTGATGTGCACGCTCGCGCTGAAGTGCCACTTCCTGCACAGTGTGAATGCGCGTGGGGGGAGGCGGCAGCCCTCTTGTCCAGAGGGGGGGTCTGACGCAGATGTCCCGGAGGGACCCGGGCCCCCCAGTCCGGCCCTGCCTCATACTTTATGCAAACTAAGACATAATTAATCCTTACTGGAAGCAAAACCAGTTTACTGGCTTTATTTAATCTTTGCATGACTTTCTAGTAGACAATGTTTGACAAACCAAACTATGAAAATATCACTTATCTAAAAGCCCAGGTCCCGAGCATTTTGGATAACATCCTATACCTGTACTATAATATCATATATAGGGACAGATTTGCATCATTCTCTGGATTCGTTTCCACATTCTCCCATACATTTCAACAGAGTTTTCACATGATAAAACCATAAGATAAGTTTTGTCTTTGAGGCAAATCTGGCTCTTATGAATTTACTGGAAGATGAAAGTCTTGAAAGATATTTTAAACAAAATAAAAAAGTTGATCCAATAATCAGGCATGAGGTGAAGAGTGGTCTGAACTATATATCTAACTATACATCTTTTCATATAGATCAATGAAAACGAGATTTGCCTATTATTGCAGAGCAATTTAGAGGGAATTTTGTTCCATCCTAACTTTCAGTTGATGTGTTTAATAACGGCTTCCTTCCTATGTGTGATACCAGAATTCCAATGCAACACAGGTCAAGCAAGATCTTTATAATGGCACCAAAAATGGATGTAGCATTATAAAATAATATTTTTTATTCTGCCTTTTCATGTAGGGACCAATAAGGGAAAAAGCAGATCATGGAAATAGGAAGAAGGTGCAACCCATGCCACTTTAAAAGCATCAACCACTCATCTGTTTTGTCTGGATCAACTTACTGAGATTGGATAGGTTTGCTTTCAAAACTGTTGCCCAAAGGCCCCACAGATTTGGCAATGGTCAGGCAGTAAAGTGAAAATTGCCCTGCATCCATCCTTGATAACATATTTGAACTTTTAAAAGAGCAGTTGTTAATGCTTTATGGGAATGCATACCCTGGCCTCACTGAATAAAATCAGTTGTGCAAATAAGAAATGTACTGTGTATACTAACAGAACGAGGCAAAAATCTCTGAGATTTAATTAAAAACTTCCTAGATGTAATCAGTGCAATGGGAAAAAGAATATTAAACAAAACCAGATCAAGCATGAATAATTAATGCAAAGTAAAGAGACGCAGTTTAGAGACACACAAATTCACTACCCTACTGAAGGTATTTAAATATTAAAAGCGTTATAAATGTAAAGAAGCATTCCTGTTAGCAGATAGAAATATACAGCACTGCAGACATTGCAGGAAGTTGCTATATATTCCTGATGTTGGAATACATGTAAATAACACATTTTAGTCCCATGAAAGTAGACCCTGATGTGTTCTGACAGCTTAGTACTAATAATGCCAGAAAGCAAACCCATATTCAAATCTATGGTAGTGATTAGACCTGATAACAATGCACAAAGAGCATAAGATGTTAATGCACTTTTAAAAATTCATGAAGCTAAAAAAGAAAAAAAAAAAAGAGAGCAATAAGCTCTCCATAAAGTGAGGGGGACTGGATTTCTCTTCTTCATTACCACAGCTATTACTTAATTTGCTAACAACAGACTACAGCAAAAGCAGTGGGAAACAAACCGCTCCAGTGACTTGGTAAAGAGAGAAGGCTAAATATACAGTATGGCAGAGGAACCAGTCACCAGCAACAAGGGATATGCTGAGTGACCATAGCAAATGTGAACAGACAATATGTATTTATCATGATTAAGAGAAAAGACAGAGACAGTAATTAGCATGCTAGCCTAAACTTGCTGTAAATCACAAGCCTAAATTAGCTGTAAAGTACACTGCTACAAATCTAATTATATTTTAAGATTAACTGTGACGATAGAACTTCCACAGCTGCATCCTCCACTTCTCCTGCAGTGCAAGGAAGGGCTTTCTTAAAGGGAACCTATGACATCTAACCATGCTGCCATCACAGAGCTGCCAAGGGAGTCATTCAGGCATTAAAATATGCTAGCCTGGAACAAAATGTAGTATGACATTTTACTGTAGCCCTGGCATATTACTAATGTGAAAGACTCATCTCACATAAAATATCAACTGCTTTAGCAAACTTCACAAGCCATTATTAATCACTAGAATTTAAGCGTCTTCCATCAATGATTTTATGTATGAATGCAACTAAACTATTGAAACGATGTAAAATATTTTACACCAAAAAACAAAATGTAAAATTAATAAACATTTAAGGGGTTATTTATCAAAGGTCGAATTTTAGAGCTTTGTGATGTTTTTTTCATACCTTGAATGAACTCAACATTTTTTTCTGATTTAAGAAAACACTTGAATGGAAAAAATCAAAATCAGTGAATTTGAGTTGAACAACAAAAAAACTCAAATTGGTAGAGTTCTAAATGGGAAAATAATTTGAATTGCTCAAATTGATTGAGGTTTTTCAAGCAAAACTCACCAAAATAACCTCAAACATCATGCAGGTTATTTACATCTTCAAATGGTTCAAGGGACCTTTGCAATTGACTTCTATGTGACCTTGATAGGTTTTAGTTGGAGTATTTTCAGATTCTAGCTATTTTCAGCTTCGGGGTATAATAATTTTTATTTTTAACTTGACAATTTGAGTTTTGACTGAAAAATACCCTTGAAAACTTGAATTTTCCTGGTTAAATAGAACTTGGCTTAATAAATCTTAACCTTAGTATAAAGTGTCATTGTTGTTACTATAATGAACAAGCAAATCTCTATTATGTATGGATTCCACTCAGCATAAGATTATAGATAACACTCAGCAATAGTCTATATATTAACACTATTGTCTCTTACCAAAGCCCTTTCTCCTTTAGATCCAGAGCTACATTTCTGGAAAAGAAAAATACATGCAAGTATGAGATATAAAATATTATTTCAGATATACACATTAATTACTGGAAAAGACTTGGGCCATACTAATCAGTGTGTAGGGTCAACCTCTTTGTCCCTTGTGCACTGAGGCCATACATTTAATGATTATGAAGTGTAAAAAGCAATACTTTAGGAACAAGAGTCCTTTATTTAACACCAGACATTAAACACCTCTTAAGGCAATGTTTCATTCATGTTTTTCCATTTGCAATACTTTTGTGCCAAATGCAATGGAGGTGTGTAAGAGATGCATTTTGCAGAAGACCACATTTTCTCTCGACCCCTGCAAACACATCTTCTTAAAACTGATCAATAAATTGTCTTAATTATTTATAGCTTTAGTAGCATAACATTTATAAGCCTGTAGATAAATAACACAACACTCTGTACAAGACCATTTGTAGATATTAAATCAAGCTAGCCTGGCAACTATATTATCTGTTATCACGCTTATGCATCATGCTGTATTTTTGCTATACTGTAGTTTGTATCGAATGCTCATATAAACACATACATCAATTTATAGGATATAAATTAACAGTATTTTTAAGTTTTACAAAATTTATCATAAGACTCTCTCAAAGCAACGAAAAATGTTAATGTTGTACCTTTTTTAATTCTGGTTTCTGGCCGAGTTTCCCAGATGGTGGCAGTGTGGTGACAGTGAAATTGTTAGGATCCTCACGGTCTCGGATTTTTGATTCTTTCAACAGCGAGTCAAGTTTCTTCTTTGCAATGTTTTCCACTTGCTTTCTGTTAGTAGATGCCTATAAATATGGAAATATCATACTGATGAAAAATGACCAAAATGCTTTAAAAAACTGAGGTCATTAAACCATTAAAAGTTTAAAAAATGCTTCATGGTTCATGCAGTTGCAGGTCATAAGCATAGTCTAGAAACTCTTTATGAAGAATTAAGATTGGTACCACCACCATGGACTCCATGGATGCAATATATTGACTGAAAATATATGAATATTTGAAATGAAAAGTCCAGAATGTTATAATGAGAGATCCCTATGTATTTCCGATTGCACATACAAAGAGTATGCTATGTAACATTCTACATAAAGACATTCTTCAATTCCATATTAATATTGTTTTACTTGAAAGGTTAGATGAACGGTCAACTCTTTCAGGATGTGCTTATCAATGCAAAAAGTTGAATGCCCTCGCCAAATTACACGTTTTGTTTATTTTGTAAATGAAAAATAGTTAAAAGGATTCCGTAATTTTTCATGGTATCATTTTTATTTCTAAATCACACTGTTCACATTGTAAATAAGTCATTCTACAATTTAAAATTGTATTTTTTAAGCATTTAATGTTATTATTTTAGTTGTAATATTGTTGTGGAGGCAGCCACCCCAGGCTTACAGAAAGAGCCAGCACTTCAGACACAAAGACCTGGGGTGGCTGCCTCCACACCAATATTACAACTAAAATAATACATTTATTGGCTCAAGAATACAATTATAAATGGAACTGCTTTAAGATAAGTTATTGTTTCTCCTACTCAATGTGACTGTCGCATGTCGGACTTGGGTGATGCATTTTGTAAAACATAAGATTTCCTGTAACAGAACCCCCTTAATAGCAAATAATCAGTGTGTTAGAAAACAACATACCTGTATTTGTAAACAGCTATGCATGGTTACATTTTATTTGACCAACTTTAAACTAAAAGAACAAAGAAATAATAATATGGCACGTGCTTCTCTGGACACAGCACACTGTTTAGTTAATGTCCCCTTTGGGACAGATCACAACTTTAAAATGCCTTTTGTATCCAGCCAAGATTTCTTGGATTGTTGTTGTAGGGATTTTGCCTACTCTTCTTTGCTCATCATTACTAATTAAGAGATGGACTGTCTTGTATGTTTGAGAACTACCCACAGATTTTCAATGATTTTTATGTAAGGGGACTGTGAGGGCCATTCCTTTAGCTTGAGTTTCTTCAAAAGGAGCTCATGGTGGCTATTCAAATATGTTTATGATCATTGTCTTATTGTAGGAGCCATGGCCTTTCAAGCTTAAGCTTCTTGGCTTAATTTTTTACATTGGCACATGTTTTTCGTGCCATTGTCTGCCACTTAACCCAAATCATGAAGTATCCACATCCATGTTTAACAGTTGTTATTTCATTAAATGTTGCCCATTTTTTCTCCATACAAACCTTTGGCGCTTGTGAAGAAAGAGTTACATTTTTGCTTCATCAGCCAACAGCACTTGTTTTGCATACTTCAGATAATAACATTTGTAATAAGGTCACATGTAAAGCTTCCTCTTGATGACTCTTGCAGATTTTGTTTGTGTAAGCAACACTGTACCACTACTCCTGAGTCAGTCAAAGCTTCCTGCAGGTCCTTTGCTATCATACAAGGGTTTGCATTTTCTTTTCTGACGTTTAGATCAGATCTTGTCTTGACTTCCTCTGATCCCCTTAATTGCCTTGATGACATTACAGACAGCAAAATAGTGAGCTGGAAACATTTGTCAATCATTTTTATAGCTTTCCCTGCTTTGTGGGCATCACTAGGGGCGCTCCATCAATTAGGTGAGTTGAGGCACTTGCTTCAGGCCGAATTTCCGGTTTTCGACCGAGAAATTCGGCTCTTCTAGTGCAGAGCGCACAGTAGTGCACTAGCGCCGTGGGGGGTGGCAAATTGAAGGTGCCTTAGGCAGCAAATCGCCCCTGGGCATCACAGCTTTAATTTCAGATTCTACCATAGTTACCTAAATGAACTCATGGTTTTGGAGTGACAGCTCAAAGTTGAGGGTTTTTATCACGGAACAAGTGGAAGGCTGTTCAAGCTTTTCCACAAGTCATTTTACTTTAATTTTTTAACTATATTGGTGAAATAAAATGTAACTGTGTATTAACATTTGCAAATATGTTGTTTAACACACTGCTTTCTGCAGTAAATATGCCCAAACTCTTGCTTTCAACCGTAAGCAAAATAAGGATATGAATTTGTAAAGAGTATTCATCATCTCCCAGAACTAAACAGCTGGTCTTAAATGATTAAATAGCTTTGATTTAAAGAAACAGAAATATTGCAGTCTAAGGGCAATTACTGGTTCCCCAGTCATTTAAATATCTATTCTTTTTATACAATATGTTAGAGCTTACAGACTTTATGCTTCAAGCACCGTAACTTCAATTGATTTAACACTTGCATGTAAAAACAAGGAAACATCTGCATTGAGAAGAGGCCAGGCAACTATCCAAATGCATTAAGGGATGATAGAAATATGAAAATGGTTACTTGGGCAATTTTTGGGGGTGGCACATTTAGGCTCAATCCAGAATTTAGTATTGAGACTCCTATACTTCTGTAAAAGCACTTCTAAAAGAAAATTATTATTCTGGTTATCCAAAGAGTACTCATGCCCCATTAAGTGTGGACCTAGTAATATCCAGATGGGTATCATCTAAAGGATAAAAAGATTAACACAATTTAATCAGAATTCAAATACAGTATAGACTGGATTACACGTGCAATGGTTATTTTTGGTGTTCCATATATGTTCCAAACTACACAAATGATCATTCAATCATACCCTGATAATGTTGGGAATCCTGACAAAATGAGTAGAGTTTAAAAACTGCCATTGAAACCAGAGACAAAGAAAGCAAGGACTAAAAATAGGACAGCATATGGAGTTTCACATGAAATGTGGACTATCCACTGTACAGAACTTATCCTTTTCATATTTTTTTTGTATATGTGACTGCATTTTCATCTTTTATTAAAATCTACTAAGGGGCAGATTTACCAAGGGTCAAATTTTTTTAAGTCTATTTTCGATTGAAAATTGATCTAATAGGTCAGTTTTCGATCAAATAAAAATCGTTCAGATCGTAAATATGCATTGTTCAATTCGAATGATACGAATGGTTTTCACCAAAATCCTTTGATTTTCCAAAACTTAGAAAAAATCTCTGTAAAGGTTCCAGGAGGTCCCCCATAGGCTAAAATAGCAATTCAGCAGCTTTAGGGCCGGTACACACGGGCGTTTTGGACCTGCGCTCCCCTGCGTTGCATTTGACTGCGCTCAGCCGCAGGGGAGCGCAGGTCTAGACGCACCTCATTTAGTTCAATGAGGTTGTACCCACCAGACGCGTGTAAGCGCCGAACGCAGATTCAGACGCAACATGCTGCATTTTTCCTGCGTTTGGCGCCTACATGCGTTCGTGTGAGTACAGCCCCATTGAAAATAATTGAGTGCGTCTATACCTGCGCTCCCCTGCGGCTGAACGCAGCAAAACGGAACGCAGGGGAGCGCAGGTAAAAACGCCCGTGTGTAAGGGCCCTTAAGGTGGCAAAGTGTTGAATTCAAACTTTTTTAAAGAGACAGTACTTCACATGTCCCATGTGGCCCCCCTTAAAGTCGCCGACTAACTCAGAGTTAGAGAGCTGAAAAGCAGGAAGTGGTGTTCTGTTTTGTTATGTTAGACATCCAGTCACTTCAGCCTTTATACATTGCATTTTTGGCTAACTAACTATATTAGAAACATGTTTTATTTTGTGCAGCCTATCTATTCACCCAGTTTTTATTTACACTGAACTGTTCCTGTAATGCTCCTAAATTGCTCCATAGAATGAGAAACAAAATGCTACATTTGTGATAGCTAAATGAAAATTCCAAATACAAATACACTAATCTGGAAAGACTTTAGTTTAGTGTGATTTCGGCATTCAAAAAGATCTTCTTGCTAAAAAGAACATTTTTCCTGTAATAGAGAAAGAAACTGAAATACATTCTATTTTTCAATTTGATTTACAAAGATAATATCAAACCATGAAGTTATTAGCCTTTGCCTAGCCCCTGTTTCAAAGAATTGCACATCTGCTAATAACACTGACCCGCTAACATTTTTTCTGTTAATTTTCTGATATTATAGGTTACTAAAAATAGCTTTTCAAGTTGAAAGTCTTTCTTGCTGGCAACAAAAATTCAGTGTAATATAACATTGTGCCTTGGTACGTCTCTCTCTTAATAACCATTGTAACTAATACAATAAGCTGCTGTAATTTTTAAAAAGAACAGGTGTAAGAATTAAAATGAAATAACAGCAATGGGATCTGTTTCTAGTTTTGGGCAGTTCCAACAAAAAAAATCACAAATCTCTACCTTGTATAAAGTCAAATTGTACATAGGAACATATATCGCTTGCATATTTATAGCAGTCAAGAAAAGATAATTAAATCCAGGGTTTTACTTAATCCAGTGCCATGGGGTATAGTTTGATTTTTCCACATTCAGGAGCTAACATTTAGCCATGCATTGATTGTCTGATCCATTAGGACACACATTGCTCGTTTTTTGTATCTGTGTATCAGAGGTTAAGTAAGTTCAAGCTTGTCATTTTTCTACTATCTGAGTGGTCAAGGTAATTGGTTTGAAAAGTACAACTGAATCTTCTTATCCATTTTTAATCCTGAATATTATTAACTGGTGCAGCAAAGACACACAATTTTGCACTTGGCCTGGGTTCCATGGAGGACGTTTAAAGACATCAGTGAAGTACCATGGAATGTGCACAAGTTTGAGTTCTGTTTCTTACTCAAGACTATCATCTATCATATATACATGAAATTAATTTTTTTTTCAAGAATTTCTAAGGTTTTAAATATCAGAGATTCTGTATTGCTACAGAAACAAATGGTGGCCTCACATTACATAGATATATGAACCTCAACACTGAGATGCAGCAGACAATGTACTGGAGCAAGAGCCAATGGTACATGTGGTGCTTCATAGACAGGTACAGTATTGGGGCCTGGAGATTTATAATTGTTTCTCAGAAAAAAAAAAGTATAGGAACAAGATACCAAATAGCCAATTTTCTAAATAGTTTAGGTAACAAACTGGGCAAGAAGAAGAGACCAAAACAGTATACAGTAATAGAAGTTGATTTTATTAAGGCTCAAGATTGCTATAGTCACAAGATTAAACAACCAGTAACACTAAAAATTATCAAGTTCAAAATCTATTTGATACCCCTCTAACAATGCATCAGCCTTGCACAATATTACATATTTCAAGTGCTTTATGTGAAAATACCATAAAAAAATGGTTCTCAAACAAAGGTAATAGGGAAACACACAAGAAAATCCTTTGTAAAGCTGCAGCAACTGGCTTCCGGTTGGAGGAGGTGATATCAGGAGCTGCTGTGGAGCACGCACGTAGGGTCTGGCACAGTTGAGAACAGGAAGGGAACTTTTTAAATGGTATTTTCACATAAAGCGCTTGAAATATGTAAAATTGTGCAGAGCAGATGCATTGTTAGAGGGGTATAAAATATATTTTGAAATTAATTTTTAGTGTTACTGGTCCTTTAAGATGACTAATCATGTAATACAAAGCATTAACAAAAAGAATGCATATTGGAAAAATGCACAGAATTACATTTTCTTATGAAAAAAAAA
>CM044443.1:92366453-92379366 GCA_024363595.1 Xenopus borealis
GTTCGATTTCATGAAAACATCGTAAAATTTCATTCGAGCGTCCGAAAAATTTGTATGATTCGAACCATCAAACGTTTCGAACGTACGAATGGTATTCGAGCAGGACTTAGGGGCCGATTTACTATATTCATGTGAAGGATTCGAAGTTCGATCGAATTCGATTGAATTTCGAATGTAGGATTTCTTCAAACGATCGAATACATTCGAATAGAGTGGAATGGACGAATATTCGATCATTCGATCAGCGAAGGATTTTATTTTTTAAGTTTATTCGATTGCCTACTTCGGCAGATTGGACCTACCGAATTGCAATAGAAGCCTATGGGAGCACTCCCATAGGCTTCTGAGACTAAGTCCTGATCGAATAGGATTCATACGATAGAAGTGTTCGATCGTTCGAATGATCGAATTATTTATTCGTTCAGTTGAATGATTTATTCGACTGATCGAATAAATTTGTATTTGATAGTTGAATGATCGAATATCGAATAAAAGGTAGAAAGGTAGCCTAGAACTATTCGATTAGCATTCGATTTTCGAATGTTAATCGAAAGGTAGCCTAGAACTATTCGATTAACATTCGAAAATCGAATGCTAATCGAATATCGAATAGAAACAAATTATTTTTGGGGAATAATAGTAAATTTGCCCCTTAGACTCTGAAGCCTATGGGGAGCTTCCCATAGGCTTCTATTGCAATTTGGTAGGTTCAATCTGCCGAAGTAGGCAGTTGAATAACTTTAAAATTTTTATTCCTTCGTTCATCGAATGATCGAATGATCCAATATACAATCATTTGATCTATTCGATATTCGAAGAGGCCAAAAATCACGTTACGGTTTCACGAAAAATTCGTACTATCGTTATTTGATCGAATTCGATCGAACTTCGATCTATTCACGTGAATTTCATAAATCGGCCCCTTGATATCTTGTCTCCCCAGTAACACACTTATGAACCCACTTGACTCTGTGGGTCCAGTACAACAACACTACCTGGCAGTCTCATTCTGTTTACCATACAACATTACATTACATTATTAGCGCAGTTACTAGACCCTAGATAAAAGGAACCCAAAACAAGATTTTCTCTTTTACCCTGTTATAACGCCACACTACTATATTTTGACAGAAAAACATCATGCATTTAATTCCTTTTTAATCCAGCAGACATTACGACAGGCTGTTTACTAATTGAAGAATGTCTTGAAGATGAATAACATACTAAACTGGAGTTTTTCCATGGTTTTCAATTTACAAATTAAGTCACCTTTGGACTAATTTTGAAGACACTTGTTTCTAAATGATATTACTTCAGAATTCCGTTCTCTTTTTGTAGCATGGCTGAATATTTTTCTTTTATACAAAACCATATGTGCAATGTTAGCAAAAATGAATACAGTGGACTATTTACTACATGATTAATGGGCTTTACTTAATGGAGGTGTATGATGCTCTTAGTGTGTAATATCATTAGAAACAATTTTATTTTTGTATAGAGACAAAAACTAAATATATGAACAAATCCACATGCAAAGCGGAGTGTCTGAATGTATCTAAAACCACAGCATTTGTTACCAAATCTTAGGTGCACCTGCTTAGAAATATTTGTAAAGTTACTGAAGGGAATCCATTTTTTTGCTTGTATAATACAGTTAGTAGGCACAATTCAACATTCTGGATAAAAAAATGGATATTTCTTGCTCACAAGACCATTCTGGTTAGTTCGGTGAGGGTAAACGAAAAGAATATTTAAGCATTACATGAAATACGGACAGAGCTACTGCTGTGGCAGCACAAGCAGCTTTTATTTAGTGCTGTAGTTATCCTACCCTCAGTTCACTTAATATGTTCAGTATGAACATAACTTGTAAAGACAGGGCACTCTATTAATCAGTGGTCCCCAACCAGTAGCTCGTGAGCAACATGTTGCTCTCCAACCACTTGGATGTTGCTCCCAGTGGCCTCAAAGCAGGAGCTTATTTTTGAATTTCAGGCTTGGAGACAAGTTTTGGTTGTATAAAAACCAGGTACACTGCCAAACAGAGCCTCAATGTAGGTGGACAATCCACACAGGAGCTACCAAATGGCCAATCACAGCACTTAGTGGGCACCCCAAGAACATTTTTCATGCTTGTGTTGCTCCGCAACTCCTTTTACTCCTGAATGTTGCTCACGGGTTCAGAAGGTTGGGGATCCCTGCTATAAATACATGATAATAACACTGGTAGTAACAGTATGGCCCTTAATAATATAGTATATGCAGAGTGTATGCAAACTTGTACTTATTGTCTAGCTAGTTTAAGGGTTTATTCACCTTTAAAGTGACTTTTAGTATGTTATAGAATGCCCTTTTCTTAGAAAGTTTCCAATTCATATTCTTACAATTGCATGGTTTTTAGGGTAATTTGGACTATAGCACTCAGATATATGAGATTGCAAACTGTAGATCTGCTGAATAAAAAGCTAAATAACCCTAAAACCATAATTAATAAAACAAAACCAATTACAGAATATAACTCTCAACATCATACTAGAAGTTAATTTGGATGAGAACAACTCCTTGCAAATGTGCACAGAAATGTGTATTCTATGTATGTTATTCTCTCTACAACATGCTAAAAGTAAAAAAAATTTCCTCCAAATCCCCTCAGAAACTTTTATCCATTTTTCTAAGAAAGAATGGTAACAAGAATTTTGCTTTTGATTACTCACATACACTACAAGCAAAGCTACACAAACGCTGAACAAACTACTAAGTAGACATGGAGAGATTTTAAGTGAAATGTTGGGAGACAGGGATACAGTACCTTCCACTTTATAAATGCATGCAACGATGAGCAGGAAGACACATAAAGGAAAAAAAGAAAGGTAAAAAAACATACAAATGAAAATCAAACAATACATTTGTCACATAGTAGCCCAGTAAGAATACAATTTGACATCACACAAAGAGCATATTGCCAGCAGAATTGGTTCCAAATCTTTGTTGCTGTTGGTCCCAAAGGAGTTGCTTTGAGAGAGAAACAATCAAAAATCCACAAAGATATCTAATAATAATATTACTTTAAATGTAAGAGTGTTTGATAATTTAATTGGCTTTAATCCTGGGGAGAAATATAATTGAGCAATGTACACAAAAGGGAAACAGGCATGCATATCAATTCCTATATTTTCAAGACTGAAATTATTTTCACAACCTTGTTCTATTACCGTATCACTTTGATAAGATGCATGGAATGCCATTCATGTGCATTTCTAAGTTAATTAGTTTCCTCTTTAGAATGTACTGAAAAACGAGGTCCACCAGAATCCACCAACTATGGTAGTCAAAATAAAGCAAAATTTATGAACCATACCTTAAAAAGTCAATGAATTCATGTATAGATACACACATGCAAAATTGGATATTCTAGTGGCTAGCCCATGTAACATGCTAGGTCATAATGCTGGGCTTACTGTAAACTTTTAGAGAAGAATCAACCATTATGAGGAGTACAAGGAAATTCAGGCAAGTTGGCTTATACATTTATCAGGTAAATTTTTTTAAACTGGTAGACCATGATTCAGAAGGGACTAACAAAGCAACAGATTTCATACAGATAACGCCAGGTGAAATTTAGCTTGTAAATATTGGCAGACAAGGCAAGACAGATGGTAAACAAACAGCAGATGCACAGGACTCCAGCAGGCAAATAAAACAGTGCGTTGAGTATCAATTAATATTGTCAGTATCTGTGCTTATGACAGCAGAGCAAAATACTTCAGGACAGCAAAGTCTGCATTTTCTAGGGTTCAAAATGTCAAGAACCTCAGCAGGATTTCAAATACTGTCATTGTACCCCAGTGAGCTCTCTTACGCCAGAACAAGTGTTTATTTAGCATGAAGAGCATTAGGATTTTTCACACTATATTTTTACTTATCCAAGCTGACAATTTCAGCTATATTACTAAAAGCAACTCAATAGGCGAGGCATCAAGTTATAAAAACTGAATTTTGTTAAGCTTCAGTAACCCATTATTTCACTGAATGCATAAGAAGAAAGATGAATACCCAAGAACTGCAGATCAGTCTTAAATACTGAAGGACAATGTGCAACACAAACTCGAACCTTGGACTGTCCAAAACCACAATGAGAACCTGGTGCAAAGCACTATATTTTTTTACATGAAAGCACCTTGCTATTTGTAACATAAGGTACAAATATTTGTACCTAGCACAAAGGTGCAACTTCTTCCAGTTATCAAGATATGGAGTACACAATTGGAGTGTTACATAGTTGTTACTGAAAAGAAAATAAAAAATCTTTCTAAAATTATTTATACAAATGTAACATAATAACTGAACATTGCATATGCTATGAATCATAAGAGATTTTGGGTTGATTTCATGTATTTAATTTTGGAGATATCCGAAAAAGTCACAGGACTGAAAATCATCTGCGCTATCTTTAATTACAGTGGACGGCTCAAGGGCAACTAAAAATTCTAATTATGCATTTATATTAAAATACCGTTTACTTTTAAGTAAGAAAGTAGCTTCAGTGTACTGTATTGACTCATTTATAAATAAATATATCATGCAAAAAGTGCAGGTCAAGAGTAGTTAATGTTTGATGGTATTTAGATCATTTTCATTTTGCAGGGCTACTTAGAGCTAACAGTCTCAGTTGGTTCAAAGATGAAAAATCACAGTCACTGACTAAAACAGCTATGCATACTAATCAGTGGCAGCCACATTATATTGTATAAATAATAGCTTACATACATCGCCATTTATTAGCTTGCAGTCATCGTCAATCTCATCTGCACTGTCTTCATCTGAAACTTCTCCTTCCTCTGCGTCATCGCTGATACTGGCAGGAAGCTTCTTTCCCTAAGATCACAAGGAATAACAAAATAAAGGCGACATAATTATATTCACTTCTTTGTACTTTAGAGAGTTTCAGGCTTATGAAGCCCAAGTCCAAAGAACCTTTGGCAAAACTGTTACGCCATGACAGTAAGCCAATTACTACTGCTAACAAAACCAGGCCAAAGCCAATGCTCTCTGCTTACAAATCTTCTAAATGCTCCTAAATAATGGCTCTCATGGGCAGCGTGTTAAATAAATCTTTCGGGAACACCATCATTAAAAAGACTTTGGTCATCAAGGGAATAATGTAACTTTAGCACTTATTTTTGAGAATGTATTAGTTAATAGTATAAGGTCATTGTGTCAAATCTGTGTCTTAGAGAAATACTGGAGGGAGGCTTTTTCATTGTCTGACCCTGGGTCTCATTTCATCAGCTGGACAGCAGGGATTAAAAACTGTGACAAAGAAACAAATTATTGTGGCAAAAAGAATTGCCTACATATATCTTTTGTGCTAATCAAAGACTAATCCTTTCACTTTAACTATGCCTGCCAGAGAGTGTTTCCTCCTTACAAAGCCTTACTTTAGTTTAATTGGACAAACCGGTGCTACAGAACCAGACCAGCCTTGAAGAAATGTAGGCAGTAGTAGCTGGTTTGCAAAAATGTTTTTGGACAATCTTAAAACTATTTTTACAATGTTATACTTTATTACATTTAAATGTGTGACACTTTAAACAACATTATAGAAAAAGAGAGTTCAAAATGATATTTTCCTGACAGTATTGCATTAAAGAGTCAAACGCTATGCTACTCTATGGAGTGGTAGTGCTTTGCAACACTACTTGCCATAAAAATCATTAAATCATCTTAGGTGCAATATGCTTCAGTACCACTCAAAGTGTTATTTGAGGAACTGTTGAACAACAAACAAAGAGCAAGATCAATATGGCAACATACAGTTTATGGATATAGACTAATATCAATCCAGACTGGTTTATACACAAACATGAGCAATGTTTGTTCTAGCCCAGTACCCGCAGCCAAAGTTAGCTTTTATAGATTTACTGCAACTAGAATAGTATAAAAACAGTTGATAGGTTGCGGAGGATACCAGGACCATAATATAACAATTATCCTTTTGAGGTTAACTAATGCTGTATTAAGAGTTAGTGCCACACTAATATGTTGCATGGCTTTTTTTTTTGGCTGGGTGACAGATTGACAATTATGTAAAATACTGAAAATGGAAAAGAAACAGAATGAGATGGGATACAAGGGAATGGGAAGAACACATTTTAACACATATCTAAAATCCCTAAATTATGTGTTTAATTAGTAAATGTTAAATGCATAGTCTTATTTCTTTGGACACAATTTATACAGAAATTTGCCTTTTAAGTACAGTTCTCTGAAATGTTTAGTTACTAATTTGCTTGTATACATATTTAAATATTGTGATATAGAACAACAAACACCATTGATTTTTATTTAGAAGACTGTGTGTTTTAAACACCCAAACAATGTATTTAACATCTCGTGGAATCTAATTTTTTTTTTGTTAAAACTGAATGGAACAGAACTATGGGTAGTACTGTACCATAAAGTAAGCGGCTGGTGTCAACCTTAATTTGAGAAAGTCTAGCAAGAATGAGGGTTTGGAAACTCTAACTCAAATACCCATGGAGTTCATTAACCAACATTGCTGAAAAACGGCATAAACAGGTAATGCAAGGAGATCAAAACTCATTCATTAGTATATTTTTTACATTTTAATGAGAATGTATATTTCACTACAACATGATAATTTGCTTTGGAATAGAAGGCTGGAAATGTCATTGATCTTTTAGAGGCCAGCAATATTGATTGCCTATTTAATATGAATGGGTTTAGACAAAGTGGGTCAGTCTGTAGAGAAGGGTGTAATGTATTTTTATTCTAATCAGCATACTTCTACAACGTGTTAGGTACATCCCAAACAGAAAATATTTTCACTGCATAATTAAACTGAAAACAGTGCTGTGACCCACTGCAGCTCAGCATTTGAGTCAAAGGTATACTGTCATGGGAAAAAAGTTTTTTTTTTTATTTTTTAAAATGCAGTTAATAGTGCTGTTCCAGCAGAATTCTACGTTGAAATCAATTTCTCAAAAAAGCAAACAGAATTTTTTATTTCATTTTGAAATCTGACATGGGGCTATACATATTGTTAATTTCCAGCTGCCCCAAGTCATGTGAAGTCATGTGCTCTGATAAACCTCTTTATTGCTGTACTGCAAGTTGAAGTGATATCATCCCCTCCACTTCCCCCCCCCCAGCAGCCTAACAACAGAACAATGGGAAGGTAACCAGATAACAGCTCCCTGACACAAGATAACAGCTGCCTGGTAGATCAAAGAACAACACTCAATAGTAAAAACCCATGTCCCACTGCGTTACATTCAGTTACACTGAGAAGGAAAAACAACAACCTGCCAGAAAGCAGTTCCCTCCTAAAGTGCTGGCACAAGTCACATGACCAGGGGCAGCTGGAAAATTGACAAAATGTCTAGCCCCATGTCAGATTTCAAAACTGAATATAAAAAAATCTGTTTGCTCTTTTGAGAAATGGATTTCAGTGTAGAAGTCTGCTGGAGCAGCACTATTAACTGATGTGTTTTGAAAAAAAAATATGTTTTCCCATTACAGTATCCCTTTAAAGCACATGTTTTAAGACTCCTTGAATCTTGCTTGGAATTCAGATTTAGATTATATCCTGCATCATAACAACAATTACTGTTATTGGTTGGAATTTCTGGCATGCACAGGAGGAATAGCCAAGAACTTGTACACGAGGATACCCTATCTTTGCTTTTTATAAACTTCATACAAAGCTATTTAAAGATGTTTAGTTATGTTTACCTTCACTAATATTTTCCCCCTTAGGCTTTCTGGCGAAGGCAGTTTTGTTGAATCTTCATTGACTACATCAGAGAGATTTAATTGATCGCCCAAAATTTCAATCAGGTACTGAGCCATCTTCTTCTGCTGTACCACACTGCAGTGGTTTTCAATAGACAAGATGACAGGGTAGCTGCCAAAAGCAATTCCGACAGGAGACTGTGAGTTCTTAAACAGTGACTACTTTAGAAACATAAACAAATATATTTGACTGCAGTTAAAATGCTAGAAAGCAGAAAGAATAAAGAAGGAACAGGTAGAGCAAGTGAATTTAGAATCTAGACCTTGGATGCTTAGTACAGGTATGGGATTCGTTATTCAGAAACCTATTAATTAGAAAGCTCTGAATTATGTAAAGGATGTCTCTCATCATTTTATCCATATAATCCAAATTTTAAAAATATAATTTCAATTTTCTCTGTAATAAAAATGCAATACATTGTATTTAGTGTTAACTGAGGTATAATTAATCATTATTGGAAGCAAAACCAGCCTTTTGGGTTTATTTAATGTTTCTAGTAGACTTAACTTATGAAGATGCCATTCAAACAATCTAATAAACTATCCTTGCAAAACTACAGTACAATGTTGTGCTGAATACAGATGATAAGCTTATGCTTTATGTATGTTATTTTCAAAGTTCTGCTTTTATTGCAGAAAAGTATTGAACTGATCTGTTGAAGAGCGACTACAGGCATATTTTCTACTCCCTCCTAAGCGGTGGTACTCTAGTTGTAGTAGGTGGCCACTGGGGAAAAACTACACATGAAGAATAAATCATGTTTTTTGTTTTGCCCTTCATTGCAAAGGTATGGATTTGTAATTTGTAAAAGATTCCTTTTATGGCAGCAGTGTGCCTTTTTCCTGATCCCTTTTGCAGTAAACATAGACTGATAAAAAAAACTGCTATGTGTAACAATTAGAAGCACAAAGCACAGAGGTGGTGCTACTATGCATACAGCAAGAAATACATCAGAGTGCTATGGAGGTCCTCCATGCTGCACTAGCCCCAGCAAAACATTCATATAAAGAAGAGAGCACAGATGAACAAACCCCCTTGAGATTCAATCAGTTCAGCAGGGACCTTGAAGTTTTTAATGCAGCTGTGTTGAAGGCAAATAAACCTATACACCACTGCTATGAGTGTGCGTTCTTTTATGATAATTGGCAAAACAAGCATCCACATTGAAAAATATCAAAATGTCAAAGTTGTAAAAGCTCACTCAGTGTACAATGGGCATTGCAAATACTTGAAAACAAAAAGCAGCATATGTCCAGAGTCCCAGCTGTGTATACAGGTCATAATCTGAACTGCTTATAACAAATGTGACCTTCCTTTTTTCATGATTGCATTTAAACATGAGCGGGAGAATTGAATCTGCCATATAGCAGAATCGGTCTTCACAGATACTAGGACAAAGCCATTCCTTAAGCTTTAAAATAGATCTTACTACTGTTTTCTTTCCTGTAACAAATGCTTCCACGAAGACAAACCTTATGGAAGAAACACTTACATGTTTAACACTTGGCATACAGAATCTGTGAATGTTGTAAAGTACCATAATTTTTTGGCACTTAATGGAAAGGTTACTTGCCATAATACTTTCTGCAATATATTTCAAGAAGAATTATTAATAAAGAACAAAGAGAAAGAAACTTACTCATTTTTGATGAATGCATATTTGTTAATAGTTTCTATCACATCTTTGAAAAGAATTTTAGAGGTTAAGGTATAACCATGATGAACTATTGGTTCTCCATCAGGTCCATCCCAACAGTCAACTGTAGAAATATGAGAAAATAATCCTATTATTAGCAATACTAAATTTATGGAAAAAATCTTACACTTTCTTACACTTTCTCAAAAATAAATATAAAATAAATTTTGAATTTTTTTCACAAGTATTCCCATTGAGTGTGGTACTATGTTACTTTATTTACCTTATTTACCAGCACCAGGGCAAGTTGTGGTAAATAATAAAAATATAAATATATATATATATATCTCTCATATATCTACACACATATCAGAGCAAGCGAATCAGCAGGACTCAGGCCTTTCTCAAAGTGAACAAACACAGCAAACAGTACCAAATTATTAAACAGACAGTAGTGGGAGGAAACATGAGAGATAGGTGATGACATCAGCAAACTTTATAATGTGAGTAGTACATCACCATACCTTATTTACTGACCACGATCCTGTTAGCTTTGCTAGTCTTCTGGCATATACTAGGTGTTAAACTATGTTTAGAATTTTTTTTTATAGTTTATTTAACATTAGTCAGTCCCTAAGCTCAATAACTGAGCTACTGGGACATCTTTGGGGAACAGATTTTTACTGCTAAAGGGCTTTGGTTGCCTTGGGCCAGTAAAGAAGCCCAAGACATAGGGGCCGATTTCCGAAATTCACGTGAATAGATCGAAGTTCGATCGGATTCGATCAAATAACGATCGTACAATTTTTTCGTGAAATCGTAAAGTGAATTTTGGCCTCTTCGATCATCGAATATTCGATAATTCGATCATTTAATGATCGAAGGAATAAAAATTTCAAAGTTATTCGACTGCCTACTTCGGCAGATTGAACCTACCGAATTGCAATAGAAGCATATAGGAAGCTTCCCATAGGCTTCAGAGTCCTGCTCGAATACCATTTGTACGATTTGGTCGAGCTATTTTCTGGGAATAATAGTAAATTTGCCCCATAATTTACAACATTTCTAGCCTACTTCTTTAGTTAAAGTTTTAGTTCTTCTTTAAATAAATTCTGTATTTGGTGCAGTAAAAGTATTTAGTAAAAGTCTGTCTCGTTTTTCTTAGGCATGGTTAGACTTTCAACATATAGCTAAAACTGGCCATACATTTTGAGAAAAGAAGAGGTAAAGTGGGCTCTAACCAAAAGAGCTCACACTTCAAAGGATTTCCTTGTTTTGACTGCAGCAATTGGCCACCCACTTACTGGACCAACAAACAGATCACGCAAAGACCCACTGGTGAAGTTTCCACCTGGCTGGTAAAATTTGATGCTCAATGTCAACATTATTAATAGGAAAGAAAAATAAGAATATAGGAAGGTTGGTATTTTTTTTCCAGACAGGTATCACCCTACACAGGATGTTCAAACCAGCCGAATAAAATTCCAGTCAGTTAGGCAGTGCCATTTGTCCCATAGATGGGCTGGTAGAGGAGCTGAAAAACCTTTCCCCATCTGCCTTTTTTTGGCGTCTCAGAAAGGAAGAAGAAGAGAACACAAATAATAATAAAAAAAAAAGAGAAGAGAAAAAAAAAAAAAACCCGGATTGAGAGTCATTTTGTGTTGTTGCAACATTCTGGCTAATATGTTCATTTTTGCTTGAGCAATATACAACATACTTTTATTTATAAACTTGAGCCGAGAGATGAAGGCAATTCATGCATGAAACAATTGCAGGCAATACATTTTTATGCAGGGTTTTCAGAGGGATAAAACCAAATGTAAGCTGGAAAAGCTTCTAGTGACTTATCAGTTTTGATCATTCATTATTGTATACATTAGAACTATGCTAGCATTCATTTAAATAATGCCAAAACATATCATACAAATGAATGGGCAATCTGTACTACAGAAGTGCATTTATTTGAAGGCAATCCGAAAAGCAATTTAGACTATACATTTAGGACTTGTGAGAGATAAAGCAGCGTTCATTTATTTAAAAGAAGGCAAACAGAGTTAGTGCAGGTAACAAAAGGTGAAGAACATTTATTCAGTTGAATTTCTTACCCTCCACACAACGGCAGCCGGCTTGCAATACCCACGCATACATGTCTACTCGAGACTGAGACATTAACTGATCTCCCATTAGATATGTGTTGTGAGAGGATGCAATGAAATAGTTGCTCAAGTGTAAGGTCATATCCTGATTCACTTGATAGTGGTCTGGATTGAAGATATCACCTGCTGGACTGCGCATATAGTTGGTGAAACCTGCAAGCAATGATTCACAAGGATAAAGTTTAATTCAATATCTGTCAGCACTTTGTATTCACAGAGCCTTCCCTGATCCATGGTTAAACTTTTCAGATGACAAAGTGATGAATTTTCACAACCGAACACCTAAACTTTCAGGAAACATTGAAACTTTGTTTTGAATGGTACAAACAGAGATCAGAAAGATCAAGTTCAATGTAGTCTGTCTTTCCCACTTCTACGAAGTCAAGGATCATGCTAAATCCAAGTAATAAAACGGGAAACGTAGGATAGAAAACCTATACAAGGAAGAGGGAAGCAAATAGAAAAACAAAGAACCAATTTTGTTTCTGTAATTGCCACAGTTGCACCCCATCGGGTATAATTATCAAAGAGTGAAGTTAAGAGTGAAATTCCACAGCTCTCCATTAATTTCTATGGGATTTTTGAAGGTGTATTTATGAAAGGGTGAAATTTCCCATAGAAATTTATTGAGAGCTGCAGAATTTCCCTCTAGTGGCGGAACTTCACTCTTTTATAAATTTACCCCCATGTGACGACGTCGCAATTGCTTGTGTGTGAGACAGCAAATCAGATGCAAACTACAGCTTTTTTTTACATTTTTTAGACAGGTTTGCCTTGTTTCAGGTGCTTGGCATTAATATTATATTAGCAGGTTATCGTTTTGGTGCAAATGTTCTTCACCTATTGATGCAACCTGCTGTTGGACTCTGGAACTGCAGCAACATTCAGGGTGGCAGTAGCTCCAGGGTTCCATAGTGTCAATAGAAGCACTTGTGTAGGATTCGGCAGAACATACAAGATGGACAGAATGGCACTAGTGTGCAAAGAATGTGTTTGGACACAAGTAACTTTAATGAATGGCACCACTAAGTTCAACATGTGACTCCATTTCAGCACACCCACACATGTGACGGTTTCTAAATGATCCCTTATATTTACAACTAAATGCAGGCGGGATTACAATTTTTTTTATTCATCAAGGTGTGTTACTCTTCAAAAATGATGAAACATCAGTTAAGTTGAAACATGGTCTATAAAGTGTAAGTCTACATGAAGAACACCTGAGTTCCCACAAAGAATTCAAATGAGACAACCAGAAATATGCGGAATCCCTGTTTAACCATGTCCTCTTGCAGTCTGTTAAAG
>CM044443.1:92395860-92411575 GCA_024363595.1 Xenopus borealis
TAGATAACTAATTGCATAGAAATTTCCTTTTTTTTATATTTATACTGTCGTGCGGTTTGTCCTTGCGGGGGCACTCAACATACCCAGTGATAGCTACAACAACACAGTTTTGATTACAACAGGTCCTGCTGCATTGGCACATATAGGGAAAACTGTAAAAAGAGGAATGTTTTGAGCATTGTACTCTATAATGTTATTCTTATTGCCTATGAAAGGAAAGTGAAAGGAAGATTCAGCCTATAATGAATAGGATATACTTTATCTTTTGTTACAGTTAATAACATTTGTGTTTCAGCAAGACTGGGCAGAATTTGAGAATTGGTTATATGTAGGTCAACTTAAATCTTTTAAAACACAGGAATTTTCCAAATGTTTTACAGCACTTTCATTAGCCAGGTACAAGTTCAATTCTCAGCCAGAAACCTTATGATGTATTTGATAAAGCCCCAAGAAAAGAAAAAAGGGGAAAAAAACATTTGTGCTCCTGACCTGCTTGTGACTTCTTCATTACACCTACACAACGCATGGCTTCTCAGGCCAAGGGGCCATTCAATTGTACCGCTGAACATAATATGTGCCCTAGTTCTTTTATTTTTAGCCACATGGACTTTATCTCTTTCCCTGAGATCTTTCCTTGAAAAACCCATCTCCTGGGGTGTTTCTCCCGATCTTCTTACATGACAAGAAATTGTGATGAGACAGCAAGTACAATGTATAATGTCGGTGAGGGGAAGCAAGAAGTAGGTCAGCTGAGATGCCTTCAATGTTAAGATCATTTATATTCCTGTTTTGCATTAAACAAATGTCTCCTTGTGCATTAACCTTTTGCTGGGTTAGAAGATCTGCCTGCTATCTATCTACATTTTCCTTTTCATCATGTGGTAGAGCTATATAACTTAGTACTGATGCATATAGCTTGAAGAATGCCCTTCACAGAAACCGGACAGAAGAAATTAAAAGATGAATAAAATTCACTGAGAGATTAAACAGAATATATTTCTGTGGACTGTGCAATAACTTATTAAGGATAAAATGAAATGATTTAAGAAATGCATATCTTCTAGGAGATAAAAACTGTATTGTATTTTATACTTTTTTTCAAGTAAGGGAACAATATATAAATAAATGTAGTTTATCTTCTTTTACCTTGAACATCTGCTTCACTTTCTGTCGTGGGAGGTTGACATTCAGTTTGTGCATGAGTTGTAAGACCTCATTAATACTCAAGCAGCCGTCTCCATTCTTGTCTGCCTCATCGAATGTCTGCTTCAACCATATTTGACATGAGTTAAGGAATATAACAACAGAATAAGAATCGCTATCATGATCCTAACAATGTAAGCTGAAGATATAAAACAGTAGAATGTAATTAAATATATAGCTGATTGTTTGGCTTGGGGACAATCCCTGACTTTAACCAATGCATTAGGTAATATTCAGTCCAAAAATATGTTAGGCAGGTCTATCTAGATCAGATTTACAGACTCAGAAGATAAGAACGATGAGGATTTTTAAGTCAATATTGTCTATATCATTGGAATACACTTATTTTTAAATTTACCTACCACTATTCCTCTCTACTTCCTGTCTAAATTTTGTATCTTAAGGCTGACATTTTAAAACCACATATGATGGAGCTCTACTTGAATTTATGACAAAAGTATGAACTTCAACAGACAAGCCTTCACGAATGCTAAAATCTATAATGGAGTCCCAAATGTGCAGAGATTGGCCTAAACATTTCTTTCCTGATAAAATTGTGGAACCAATATACTTTAATTAAGCATTGGAACATACTGTATCTGGGTTCTTTCAAAGCCTATGTCTGACAAGGTCAAAAGGTTGCTTTATATAAAAAAAAAATAAGTATTTGTCATACACAAACCACTATATAAGTTAATTTATTTATGGGAGATTTGTTTTTCAGTGGTATATAAAAGGGTCAAAATTCACCTAGGTTTAAAAGATATAAAATGCCATAGAATCAGGTCAGCAAAATATATACATTTATTATAAGGATAGATATAAATTCACATATTCACATGCTTAAGTATAAACATACACAATACTATCAATACCCTGGATATTTTCTTCCCCCAATGGTTGTTCTTTTATTAGTACTATACTGAAAGTTTTTTTTCACTGTGTTAATTTTTTGGGGGGCTGGTGCAGTCTTAGAATGGATGGTTGTTCGGTTATTAGTCCTAAGGTGGCCATAGACATTACAATTATGATCTTTCCTGGACAACATCGTTCCAAGAATTACTGTTCTTTTTTAAAAAAAAGGACAAATTATTGGTACGTCTATGGCCACTTTTACCATATCTACCATTGCCTTAACAGATACTGTGAAGCAAGACCAACATTCTTTTTCACATTTAAAATAATATTTTTTCTACAGAAGGAAAAAAACTACTTTAGTTTTGAAAAAAAAAAATCATACTGTCAACTATCAAATGTATTCTTTTTTCATCACATAACTTGTGGCAGAGGGTATATATCTGCTTAAGTGCTTTATGATAACTTTGCCCAGATAACTGGATTCCTGGGGAGCAGTTAATCACACACTACTATTAATAGTCGTATACAAAGGTTACCCTGTTCACTCTCCAGTAATTTTTTTCTGGGCTTTTGCGGGTGATCTGAAACCTTGGGTTGTGGTCCCCCATGTAGAGGAAGCAGACCTGGAACTCATCTTCTCTGTGGAGATTGGATCTATAGTTACACCACTGACTGTCACAAAGGTAAGATCTAAAACACACAGTCAAACCTACTGCAACAGTGTTTCAGTCCACCACATATTTTCCAGCAGAAGTATGCTTAATAAAAGAGGAATACCTACATTAGAAAAATCATATGGTATATCTTTGTACATACTATGAGGAAACCTTGTGACTTTTCCATGCTACACATTTTTGTTTATGACCCTGTTTAACTGACCATATGTATGAGTACACTGTATGTTTATGAATATTTGTTAGTATATTCTGTAAAACATTGTTATGCAGAAAAAGATATTGGTCACGTGTTCTTTGACGCTTGGAAAGACTGTCCTCATCACTTATCCCTGCCATGAGGTATTTCAAGCCAGTAATCCATGTGCGTGCTTCTTCGCCACTCGAGGACACCAGGTCCAGAGACTCCATGTGATCCCCATAGTAGATACTGAAACAGCAGTTTGGATCGAAGCTTCCATCTGCATAGCGCTGGAAAATCTCAGACTGTTTCCCCTCACAAACCTCCTGAATGGAATCAATGGAAACTGTAAGGAGACAAAACATTTACAATAATGTAATCATACAATTATGCAATAATTTATTTCATTACCAGACAATTGTCAACAGAAATAAAAGGAGCAGTGTGGATTTGTAAGACACACTAACTTGGCAGGCTTTTATTCAGAATGTCCAGTCTGTAAATTCTGTTGGATATTTTTATTTAAAATAGGAGGAACAAATCCCTTGAAACTAGCTATCTTTTTTAGCAACCAGAAGATTGAGAAACATACAAAATGCATTATAGATTCATTGCTTTATGCTAAGAGAAAAAAACATAACATATTGTATTCAAAACAAACACCACCAATTAAGCCTTTCATAGAATAACTTTGGTTGCACCAGATCTCATATTTGGTTTGAAATCTTTTTGAAGGACTTGGCTAAATCTTAAGTGTTGAGCTGAACCACATGACTAAATTTTTCATGTACAAAGAAGAATCAGTTTTATATTTGGACCTTTTTGGAACATTTATGGAGGATTCCATTTTCTATAGAACCCATAAATTAAGGATTTGGTTGAATCCTAGAACTAACAGAGCTGGCAATGGACAATGTTAGGCTGCTGTGAGCTACTAGCCACCAGATTAAGATCTGCAGTAAGATCCTGATCTTCCCTTTGGATACCCATGATTTAGAAGGTATGAAATGGCTGAATTACACCCAATTTCAAAACTTGCCAAGTCTTTGCTTAGAAGCTGTCCTTTGGTAATTTGGGAGTTTGGATCTGCTGTCGGTTACTTGTGATGGTGAGAGTTTCAATCAAACATTAATAACAAATAATAACAGTAATAACAAACAAGATCATAACACTTACGATTTATTTAATCATAGACGGAGTGAGACATTTCTTGACTATTTCTGAGGTCATATGAAAACCACATGTAATCTGATGAACATTTAATATGCATTTCAGATGGAAGTATTTCTATTCTGCCATAATATTCAAGGTAGTCTGCATTTGTATATTGATAAGAAGGCTAAAAATGTGGATTTCATTCCAGATCAACATTAGCAGCTCAGGGGTAGATGAGAGAGAGTGATAGGTGGTACACAGGAGAAGAAAATCTGATAAAAAGAGTTAATAATGGAACCATGAACTTTTAGAAGTGATATATTCTTAGGGCGTTAATGTCCAATGTTGAAAGTGTTAGTTACCAGAAGTAAAAGGAAAAGGACGTGACTGAGCTTGGGATCAGTGTCCAATAAATATTGTGATGAGCATCCCTGGAAAGGAAAAAGCCAAGAGGGGTTGCAGTAATGAAACTGTAATAAGTATGGGTATATCATTTAATAAGTGGCATAGTCCTATTCCAGTAATGCTTCATAAGTGTAAAATAGCAATTCTAAAGGAAAATAAGTTAAATACACAAAGCACTAAGCTATATTATTTTCCAAATATTAGACACAGCTGTGGTACATGACTGTGTACATATTATGGTCTTTGTTGCAGCTGTTTGGGTACAACTAGCAAATGCAATCCAGCACCAACCCTATTTTCTATAAATTGAGCTATCAACCCTTCATGTTTTTGTACATTTGCAATTGCTGCCACTTTAATAATGCATGTCAAACTACAGCAATACTCACCTAACTTCTACAGTGAAATAGTAAAACAACTGCCTACACTAATACGGTTTAGACAAAAATAAATCTTTGGCTAGTCTGTCAACAGTGTGTTCCAAAGCCAACATGTAACAGTCATCTTGGGTCTACATTTTAAAAGATTCATTAGTAAAATGCTGGGTGTAGAAAAGCAACTGTGTGCCTGCAAAACAAATTCTAAACAGGTATAAAACTATTAAAAAAAAAAGATATTCAGGAAATGTTCATTCTCTGAACATTAAAGAAGTTGTTCTCTTTTAGTATGACAAAGTAATATTCTGGGACAATTTGTTGTTGAATTTAAGTTTTAATATCTTGATGGTTTTTGTTCAGAAGCTCTCAAGTTTGGAATTTCAACAATTTATCAATTTTTCAACAAGGTAGCCGTGAACTATACATATGTGAACATCCTGATTTTGCCCACAGTGACATAAATATCCACTCATCTGGTAACCTCATTAAACAAGAGGATGTTACTTTGTGTGGCCAAAATTATTGTATATAAGCACCTGTATAGGATTAAGGTAAATGCAGAAGGTCGTGTGTGTGTGTGTGTGTGTGTGTGTGTGTGTATAAATGTGTTAAAAAATTGAAGGTGATTGGAATTTTTGAATCCGAAGAGTCAATGTGCTACGGAGATTAAAGTTATATTATACAAAAACACTTATTTTATTTTGCAGGTTGAATGATGGTTATAATTTTTTGTAGCACATCATCATCTAATAAAAAATCCCTGGTGGAGATGAGCAGCAGATCATAGCATACTCATAAACCTGCAGTAGAAACTATGACTGTCTCCCACCTCCATAAGTCTTTAAATGTGCCTCTCAAATCTTCTGGCACTCAGCAAGTGACAACTAGTGTCACATTTACACTACTCAGACTAATATCATCCATTTGGAAAGGAGACATTAATTTCTCATTATCGTCTGTAATGCTTTCTGTGACAGAAGATATTCTCAATTTCTCTTTTGTAAAAGTCACCAAAGGAATCATTAAGCCCTAATACTTTAGTCTTATTACCATATATATCAAAAGTAATATTTGTATAACCATCTGCAGTCATTCAAAAGAAACTCAAAAAATGGAATGGCCATCCATCACCAAGAATTATCAAGTCAGATGAGGGTATGCAATTTAAAAAATAGTAGAAATTTTGCAGAACAAGGCTGAAAGTTTAATATGTATTACAGGGATTTTGATTTTATGCAAAATAATGAGAAACAGTGTTTTAGAAGCTAATCTTTCAAATGAAGGGCTGTTAGAGTGGTGGCACACCAGAAGATTGAGGAGATTAATTGCCCAGTTGGGTGACTAATCTCTTATGAATCTTGAGGTTTGCTACCACCCTTAGGTTTCCAGATAGGTTTATGGGGGGGGCACTTTGTTTTCTGAAGTTGCCTCACGAGAAAACTTTGGGCGACTTTGGAAAACCAATTCTTGCCAGCGGAAAGGCATTTCAGGGATATTAGTCACCCAAAGAAGAAGAGATGTCGCTGGGCGACTATTCTCCCCAGAATCTTCAGGTGTGCCACCACCCTTAAACTTATCTGCAAATCAGTTCCGGATATCACAGTTTGGGTCTTTATTGGTTATATTATTTATGGGCTAGTGATGACTTTAGAACTGGAGGCAACAGCTAGAGAAAGGGTTGTCTGTCTCATCTATTGCAAATAATTAAGGAGTAGAGCTCTTACCCAAGCTGTCTGTACCCATTTAACTGAAATGGTAATTTTAAAAAAAATTCATTCCTTATGTGATGTAATGTTATGGTGTTATGTAATAAAAGGTGCAAAGTTTTCTACAGGTCTAGTCACCTATACCAACCAATCAGTAGTTGTCACCTATTTAAAAGCAGCATCTTATTGGCTGTTATGGGTTACTGTACTTTGAACAATTTGTGTTTTTTGATTATATATGAGGGCTGTTTTTAAGGCTGTAGCAAGTTTCCTCCTGTTATTGTGAAATATATTGGTGTAGATCAATACTTTCAAAACTTAACTCCAATTTAGCCAACAGGAATCTTTTAAATTCCATTTGCACTACTAAATTAGAAGAATGTTTGCTTGTATAAGCAATGATACAGAGAAGTATACACAATCATTAGAAGTTGTATATAGACATTCCATTATATGTACAGGTATAGGACCTGTTATACAGAATGCGGAGGACCTGTGGTTTTCTGGATAACAGAACGTTCTGTAACTTGGATCTAGATGCCTTAAGTCTACTTAAAAAGAATTTAAACATTAAAATCTCTGCTCATATAGTAAATCAGTGATCCCCAAGCAGTAGCTCGTGAGCAACATGTTGCTCTCCAAACCCGTGGATGTTGCTCCCAGTGGCATCAAAGCACTTTTTGAGGCAACTTTGGTTGCATAAAAACCAGGTGCACTGCCAATCAGAGCCTCCATATAGGTTGACAATTCACATAGGGGCTACCAAATGGCCAATCACAGCACTCATTTGGCACCCCAAGAACATTTTTCATGGTAGTGTTGCTCCCCAACTCCTTTTACTTCTGAATGTTGCTCACAGGTTCAAAAGGTTGGGGATCTCTGAAGTAAATGAATGTAATCATATATCAGCCATTCATGGGGGCTGGCAGATGCATACAACCGCAAACATCAAAACCACAATAGTGATGCTATATAGTTAGAAAGAACTGGATATTGAACCTTACAATTTATTAATGTTGATGTGATGTTTTCTTTTATTTTTGTGTTAACAGATGTCATACTCCTATCAGACACACCATATATCTTTGGTTCTTTTAAATTGTCATTCAAATCCCTCACACAGGCCCCTGCTGCTGTGCTGTAGTCCCTCAACCTTTCTTTCCCTGGTGTACAATGCTGTCAAAGCATGCTGGCAAAAAACCTAGTGCTTTACAACTCAGCATGACTATGGCAATGCTTAAACAAAGGAGGAACAAGAAATTAATTGCATTAAAAGATATCATGGGCCCCAGGGAGGTGAACAGCAGGGAGGGAAAACACATGTCCAAACATAACCTAATGACTGCAGAATGACAGTGAAACACAATCTAACAGGGATCTTGTCTACAGGAAAAGACAACACTTACAATGATAAAGGGAAGAACATAAAATATGGCATCTCAGATGACGAGGTCAGGGCAAGTACATACTGTAGCTACATGTCAGCTTGTTAAAAAAAGGGTATGGAGTCCACATAGCCTTATCCTTAGAGATTCATAGGTTTCTTGGGAATATAATTTATGAAAATTAACTATGGGTAGAACACAGCCATTCCCTCCACATTATTTCTTCTCTACCTTGCTGTTGCCACCTCTTCTAGATCTGGCTACCAAGATGTGATTTATTAAACTTGCACAGACAGAGATTTGAGCACTAAATACAGCTAGTCCAAGACCATAAGGTCACCCTTCAAATGGAATGGTATATGAATAGGAATGTGCATTAAATTTGCTGTTGAGAATAGTCAAAGATGAATATGTCTTAAATACATGGTTACAGGTATGGGACGAGTTATCCTGCTGTATTCCAGATAAGCAATTTTTCCATAATTTGGATCTTCATACCTTAAGTCTACTAGAAAATCATGTAAACATTAAATTAACACAATTAACTGGTTTTACTTCCAGTAAGGATTAATTATATCTTAGTTTTATTATTATAGAAAAAAGGAAATACAATAAAAAATTGGATTATTTTATTATAATGGAGTCTATGGCAGATTACCTTTCCTAATTCGGATCTTTTCTGGATAACCGGTTTCCTGATAGGGTCTTAGCTTAGATTTATTTAGGGCAACTACTTAGCAGTGTCTCCATCTTAGTATATGAAGCTGAATGGAGAAGCAGGAACTGGAGTGAAAGAATGTTGTCACTAGAACAAGATATTCTTGGAATATAAAGAACAGGAACCCAATGCAAAGGAAGAATGCAAGGACCTTGTAATGTTAAAAAAAAAGACATAATACAAATATGTAACAATATGCAAACACAACATTTACATGTTTGCCCCATAAACAGACCTATATCCCCTATATGTAATATAAAGCACTAAGTTTGCCCAGGGGCAGTAACACATAAGATGCAACCAATAAGATGCTTGCATTTAAACAGGTGACTAGTGAATGCTACCTGCTGATTGGTTGCTATAGGTTACTGCCCTTGGGCAAACTTAAAAAGGCCAGACAACACACTGGGTCAGTTGCTGGTGACAATTCCTCAAATACTACAATGTTAGATTTTTGATGTTTCATAATCTGTGAAACAATCTAAAACATTTTGTATTTAATATTCTATCATACATGAATTTATCTCAAAGTTGAATGGACACTTTTCCCTCCACACCCATTATATACCATGAAGTGAAAGTGAAGGAGCTGTGTGGAGCAAAATAGTTTGTGGGCATAGGGTTTTAGAAGGTTTACTTTGCCTTCATTTCACTTACTGAACTAGGGATTGGTAGAAACAGATAAGCAGTCTATTCATTCATGCTGGTAAGAAAGCCTTATAAACCTTTGTCAGGGCTCTACCTCCCCCCCCCCACCATCATTAAAACTAGTAATAGAATTTCACAACATGCTTACACAAACCTAATTTATATTTGATAACGAGTATTTTCATATAGATTCCAGAGACAACCATGAGTTGTGGTGGCTCTAAACTCACAAGCCCTGCACCGATAACTTCTTTAAAAAGACAGAGAACCAACTTGGAGTTTACAATTAAAATTTTTCCCCACAGACGGGTGAGGCACTTGGAAAACTTACCATGCTCAAAATACATTTTTAACTTGTGAAGCAAAATGTGGATATTTACAGTAAATTAGTAATACAGTAATGAATAGTTTTGAAAAGTTTCCATTAAACATTCTTTGTTTGCAAATAGATGAAAGCATTTTTTTGTATCTTTAACTTGAACAAGAGTTTCAGTAAGACAAAATATTAGGGTTTGGAAGATACCTTAAGCTGACTTTACTTAGCTAGAATTGTTTTATCAAGATGCTCATCTGTTAAAGTTACTTACTCTTGGCCTTTTCATTCTTTCTCGAGGGTCTCCATCTTATACAGGATTTGTGCTCATCAAGGTAATAAAAACGCACCAAACCTTTGGAACTACCCCGGAGTTTGATCATTTGGGTACCAGCTTGCATAGAACTCATGCATCTTTCCACTATACAAAAAAAAAAAAAACAATTATAACACATTATAGACATATTTTTTAGCCACACATCAAAACAAAGATTTTTTTCCCCGCACTATAGCATGCTATTATACAACAGGTGGGTAATGAGAGACTTTATAAGAGACAAATATAAGAAACTAAATAGCACCATCTGCTGGATATCTTATTTAAAATGATAATTCATAGTGGTATTATGGTAATATTAAAGCTTTCAAGATAACCCCAGTGGGATTTGTTCCATCAATTTACATTTAAGTTTAATCATGTGCAGAGATTTCCTAGACTATAGTACATGCAGGAAGCCATTTTTCACAATGGATCATCCCAGCAAGGGAAAAACCAACATGAAAGTGCTACACAGGCAAAGAGACATAATGGAACTTTTAGGATTATTGCCTTGGTTGTGTTTTTAGCTAGGCAAGGTCAACATATTAGTCAAGTAAAAGACAGCAGGTCTATACAGCGGACCACATAAGAAAATTAAATGGAAATTCTACCTGCTGGTTGGTTGCTACGGGTCACTAGACCAATATCATGCTTTTCAAATCATTTAGTAACTGCGCAATACAATAAGATGCAGTTTGTAAGTCTACCAAGGACATATTCTGTACATGGAGGCCCCTTTGAGATTTAAAACCTAGGACAGGCACCTTGATGTCATGTGTTTAGCACAGGTTATTTATAGAAAAACAGGTCATCACTGTAATCATCAGTCAGCTGGCCTTTGGATTTCAGACAAGTAATAATGCTCACAAAGGTTGTCACGCAGCAGTAGCCCATAGCAACAAATCAGCAGGTATCATTTACTGGGCATCTGTTTAAAAACACACATCTTATTGGTTGCTACAGGCTATTGAACCTGGGCTTACTTAGCCTCATTTATTACATATTGGAGTTTCACACTGAAGTGCAAATTAACTGCATTTTAATTCAAAGGTGACACTGTAGCTAAGAATGGATGCCATCATCTCTACTTAGTATGCAATGCCATCATGTCCCTTCCCTTGGCTGACCTTGACACAGGTTTCCAAATCATGGGACTGTCCCAGTTAAAAGTATGAAAATAGTAATAACCATACTTGGATATTCCCAAGTTGACTCTAACGCTTTTTTGACATATATGTAACCTTGTTATGAACTAAGAGCCTCAGTGGGGAACTTACATACCTCGAGAGCTCATTGATTTATGATTACAGCAGCTAGCACCCAGTGATGGATAATTAAAGGCATTAGCATCCTTGGCACAGTGTATTAATTAATTGCAGTAAGATTATACAGAAACAGTCTACAGCTAAATGCTTATAATATGTTTAACCATAAATGTTATTTATTTTAAACTCGCACATACCCTTGTGTTTATTTGATCTGTTACAGGTCGTATAAATCATAAACGTTTTACTGCAAGCGTTTACAGACATATAAAAAAATGTTGTAGTAGAAATAAATATCAAAAGCAATAAAGCCCAAGTGCGGTTTTGTTCCTTGCACATGGTTAATCCTTTTTTTCACCAAAATACAAACAGAAGTTAAAGGATCTGACGCCTCAGTAGGCTGCAAAAGATTCGCAGCTTAGTTAGCAGTTCAGGTCTTGGCTTAAAACTTTATAAAACTGCAGCCAAATGCATTATGTCTAAAAAGAAGAGATGCAGGGGGTGTTTTATGTTCTGCCTTGCTGCTGTGTCAGTAGGATATAACAGAATGACAAAATGGTTCCTACCCTATAAGTGGATCAGGAAAATAATTAATTACACAGCAAAGTTCTAAAGTCATTAGGAAGAAACATTATCACAATGGTAGGCAACGCTCCATCTGTGCAAAGCATACCCAACTTCATAAGGCAATTTAAAGATTGAGCATTATATTGCTCTTATTCCATAGCCGACCTAAAAGACATTATTGTGCTAGATTGTGGGACCTCATATACCAAATAACACACATAGTAGTGGTAACAATCAGGATTGTGGTCATTGAAGCATTTGATCCACACAATCTAGACCCCTGGTTGTAAAGATCTTATGCAAATGGAAAGTCACATTAACATTAATACAATTATGATATAAGCAGCTGTTTTTGGGTCATTTTCTAAACTGTTTTCTGTCTCAACAATCCCAGTGCTCTGATATGGTTAATTGATTGTACTGCTCGCAGCATGTCTACTATACTACAGCACAAATAGGAATAGTGCTTGGATGGATCAACAATATTATGAAAAACAGTTGCTAAAGTATTGAAGAAATAATTATAAAAAAATTGCAGTCCTACTTATTTTTCTCAGGGGGAATTTAAATGATGAACTGACCATTTGAGCCTGTAGACAGGGCCTAATACCATTCAAATTTCGAATTCTGCAATTAGTAATGATGCTCACACTTATTTTAGGGGCACATTTACTAAAAAATTTTGAATTTCAAAGTAATTTTTGGCTGCTACGACTACCGAATAGGACAAAATTTGATTTGGAAAAAAAATTTGAAAATTAGAATTTTTAAATTTCGAGGTTCTGTCTCTTTAAAAAATTTAGAATTTGACACTTCACCTGCTTAAAGCTGCCAAATTGCCTTTTTAGCCTATGGGGGACCTCCTGGAACCTCTACAGAGATTTTTTCTAAGTTTTGGAAAAATCAAAGGATTTTTAAAAAAATCTTTCGAATCGAACGATGCATTCCAACGATTTTTATTCAATTGAAAACATTGAATTGAAGGCCTATTGGATCCATTTTCAATCTAAATTAGCCTTTAAAAAAAAAAAAATTATATGATCGAATTTCTAAGTTTTTTAAATTCAATATTCGACCCTTAGTAAATCAGCCCCTTATATTAGTATGGAAACAGAAAAGGACAGTAGTAAAGTATCAGTGGTTACTCTATTTAATAAAAACAGATACATGTATGCAGTAGGGAATTTCAGTTTAGCTACTCTCCACTGCTTGAGTCACAGGTATGAGCGTTGCTTTTGCAAGAGAATGAAAATAATAGTATTTGCTATGGACAAATGGATCTCTGACTTTGGATAAAACTATGTTTGAGAATTTGTCAGGTGGCGTGGATTAAAGTACAAATAATCAAAAGTTACAGATAGTCAGTCCAAACATACAGTAGGGTAATAAATGGACACTAGAGGGTACATTCACTAAAGCACAAATTTTTGCCAACGAACGATCCGCCACACTTCGCCAGGTGCAAATTGCACCTCAGCAGCCAAACACTGGCGAAGTTTCTCTAGAGTTCAATTCTGCCAAGCGAAACTTGCAATATGAATAGGGTGGGTACATACAGGTCATATAGACGTCTTTATTAGTGCTGTTGATACAAATGCTTGAAGTGGTCACTTTTTATCACAAATGTTCAAGGTGCAAAATAAAGACAGAAGAGATCCTCTAATGCCCTAGACATGAGTCCACCCTAAAACAAATGTGGAATGCCCCTCAAATCGCCGGGAAAAAATTAACACAAAAATCTTTAATAGTTAGGACTTTTGAAGGCAATCCTGCTTTATAAAATGAAAAACCGCCAGTGTTTTTTTACAGAATATGATGTCACTGACATAATATTGAGGAGGATGACGCTTAGTTGGCGATGGCCCTGTGGATGAGCTTTGTGGCAAATTTACGCTACCAATGGCCACTTCTCCCTTTAGTAAAGGTAGCCATACATGGGCAGATACTGCCGATATCGGTCGTTTAGACTGATTTGACAGCTTATCTGCCCATGTATGGGGGCTTCTGACTGATATCTGGATAGGATATCGATCTGGAAGGTTGGATTTCCTTCCAACCGACCCGTCGGAAATCCATTGAGCTAGTCGTAATCCAATCGTTCGGCCATAGGGCCGAAAGCTTGGATTACCCTGATATAGCCCTGCTATTTAGTACCATATCGGGGAAAGATCCGCTCGTTTGGCGCCAAACAAGCAGATCGTTTAATCTATGTGCCCAGGCCATAACCAGCTTCACAAAATAAAAATTTCCACATGCCTCCACCACCACATCCTCACTATCAAATGTTAGACTTCTGTAATCACCAGGTGCTCACATAAAAATGTGTGATGGTACAGCCATTATACTGTTCAATGTCAGCTGCTAAAAGAAGTCTGTGAGGGTCTTTTACCAGTCTAGTGGTTTCCAAAAGATCCCCAAAATACTTGGCACCAAGCTATCCAACTGCATCCCTCACCAAACAAAAAATAAACACATTTGTGGGCAGATAAAGTAGACTTCACTTTCACTTAAATTGTCTGCTTCAGCATATGGTCACATCACCGGCTGTGCAATACTCCATCCATGCCAGAAATGTTAAAGACAGGTAGCATCTGCGGTGCTTTCGAAATGTAAAACAAGTTGAAAAGTATGAAACGTTTCAAAAAGAACTAATAGGGTAAAACAGCAGACGGTTATTAAAATCCCATTCTGGAATCCTTCATCATGCCAGCTGCTAAAAATTGACATTTCTCTGAAGACTGGATTTCCAGAACTATACTAAACTTGAATATAATTTTACTGGACACATGAGCCAAAAAATAAATATATCACACTGAGCAGAAGCGCACAAGCCTAATAGTTCCTGTGGTCTAGGTTTGAATGTCACATTCAGTAATTCACTAATTCGCCAGCGTGACTTCATTTCATAACTTTGCTGATTTACTAACAGTGTCCCTGGAGAAAATTTGTTAGCGAACTAGATAGACTTACACCCGGCAAAGTTGCGCATTGACGAAGGGACATAACTACGCAATTTCCCTACCGTTCTCTTCCCTGAGCGCAACTTTGCATTATAGTGAATTTGCGTAGCGCTGGCGAAACTACGCCTGGTGAAGTGCAGTGAACTTCGGTGAAGCCAACGCCAACGCATTTTCGGCGCTTACTCCTGATGAAGTCTTGATCTTGACCTTCTGTTTGAGCAATCACCCACACGAGCCATTTTACGGACCAATTATGAATTTAATTAAAATAATGATGAAATACATTGTATAGATTTTATCGCTGATTATAGCAAGGGTTCTCTTCTTTCTGACAAATGATTTATTGAAAAGATTGCTTGCTTAATCAAGAAGTGTTATCTTGAGGCTTGTTATAACGGGAGCCTATGGATTTGATTTGCTTCAGAAAAGCAGCAGAATATCACTTCTAACATGTATAAATGTATAAAGACTCTCAGTCCTCCGTCATCCAATCATTGGACCTACAGTAAATGCATAGCAACCCGTGTATTGCAATTCTGGTAGTCAGGTTGAACCACCAGGTCTGGTAAGCTATGGCCAACTTTTGCAACCAGCTGATTATTAACATAAAATTACTGGTATGGAATCTCTTATTTGGAAACACAATATCCATAATATCTGAATTATGGGAATGTCATCTCACATACAGTACTATACAGTATATTATGATTTATTTTTTACTGTATTATTATTTTTCTTTGTTTAAATAGCACAAACATACTCCTTAAACCTATCATTCAAACCAGTGACACTCCCAATTTAAGACCCTGTGGTCACAATGGTCAATTTAATGAAACCATTAAACCTATCTCAATGTTTTTGGACTGTGGGAAGAAACCAGACTATCTGTGAAAAACCCCACACTGATATAGGAAGAACTTAACCAGCTGCTTGCAGATAGTGCCCAGGCTGATGTTGAACCTAGGACACCAGTGCTATATA
>CM044443.1:92411942-92428233 GCA_024363595.1 Xenopus borealis
TTATGGAAAGATCTGTTACCTGGTCCTGAGCATTCTGGATATCAGGTACCATACTTGTACTGTACCTTCAATATTTGATGGTAACTGAGCTGCAAACATTTATATTGGTCACAAAATAAACCTATTGGATTTATTCATGTTTAAATGTTTTTAGCAGACCTAAGACATGGTGCTTCAAATTACAGAAAATCCTCATACCTCAAACATTCTGGATGATATTTTTTAGATTTTTATAGATTGTAGATTTTATATCAGTAGTAACTTACTTAAAACTTTCAGACATTTGCAGCTGGATCAGACACAAACCATAATGTGACAGCACAATTTACATCAACATAACACTTAAAACCAGCTTCAGTTTAAATCAATCTAACCAAATTAGGAGCCCGCTGCAGAAGAGATGAAGGTGTGCAGAAAGCCCTAAGCAAAGTCTAACTGTTCGCTTCCCTGTGCTGTTAAAAATCAGACACACATTGCCAGGGCCTCTCTTTAGGAGCATGTTTTACATTTTGTCCCTAGATTCTGTCAGACATGATTAAAACACACATTTTAAATCTGTGAAGCCTATTCAGTTATTCTGTATTTTTCTTTTTTTATAGAACGATTACGCAACCAAAGGTTTGAAAGTTCAAAGCAAAAACTCTACATACCGTATATACTATGTGCACAGCAGGGACTTGTTTAGCCAAACACCTGCACAAATGAATAAATGTATTTACCTTAGAGAAGCTGTAACCCCTCTCATTAAACAGTGTTAATGAGTGATCCTGTATTGAAGCTCGCCTTCAAAGTACATTGGGGTTTAGAAGACGCAATCATCTGGGTTTAGGTCAACCATAAAAGTTTCTAATTTACAATTATACAGAAATGATTTAGGAAGCATACACAAATCTCTTACATTAGATTTTCTACTAGCTTTTAGTCCCATTACAATTTAGGCACATGGCCTAAAAATAGGGCCTCGACTGTGAATGGCACACTAATAACTGGAGCATATTTCCAATCCACAGTTGCAGGTCAACTGACGCTTTACATTTTAGGGACAACCAACTACAAGTACTCATCCTTGATAAAGGTCTTAATGTGGATGGAAACGTTGGACACAAGTGGTATGTGAAATAAAGATTTCATTGTTTTAAATTGGAGTACAAGAGAGTGCTGGTCCTTACCAACCATATGCATATTTAACAGACTGTGCACATCAACAAATTGTTTGGAGACCAGTGCAGACACTTAGGGGCAAATTTACTATTATTCCCCAAAATGAGTTCGACCAAATTCGATATTCGATTAGCATTCGATCGTCGAATGCTAAACAAATAGTTTTAGGCTACCTTTTATTCGATATTCCATCATTCGACGATCGAATACAAATTTATTCGATCAGTCGAATAATTTATTCGATCAGTTGAATAAATCATTCGATCATTCAAATGATTCGTACGATCGAAGACTTCGATCGTACAAATCCTATTCGATCAGGACGTAGCCTCAGAAGCCTATGGGAGGGCTCCCATAGGCTTCTATTGCAAATCAGTAGGTTCAATCTGCCGAAGTAGGCAATCGAATAAACTTAAAAAATTAAATCCTTTGCTGGTCGAATGATTGAATATTCGTTCATTTGACTCTATTTGAATGTATTTGATTGTTTGACCATTCGCTATTCGATGAACAACTATGCCAAAATTTGCATATTCAACCAAACGAATAAATCCTACGTTCGAAATTCGATTGAATTTGTTCGAACTTCGATCTATTCACGTGAATTTAGTCAATCGGCCCCATAGACTTTGGTATGTATATATATAATAATAATAATATATCAGTGATACTTTTGTTGGCTTGACAAAGGACACGATGCATGTCCGAAACGTAGCATGATATTTTATTCTCAATACACTTTTTTGATACAAGTGAGTGCTGCCTATTTTTGTGTTTCTCTATATGACGAAGAGGAGAGACTCGGTAATCCTCCCCAACGGCTGTGCACCACAACTCTTTACTTGAAGGAAAGGAGAGTGCTGATACTGTGAGTTGTTATATATAAACATATATACACACACATCCTCAATAATTTTACATAAGGCTGCTTTCTGTGCACCTGATCATTTACTCTATCCTTAATAATTGTACATGTATAGCAACAAACAGGGGCCACAGAAGTAGTTGTAGGGTGCTCAGCAAAGATGGGGGCCTAGTTGTATTAACTTGCAAGTCTTTAATGTGCCTGGCAATTGTTCAAACTTTATGGCATCTAGCCAGTCTGCACTAATGTAGCTTTGAGCAAGACTTTCCATATTTAATATGTAAATCATGAAAACTGAGTGTATTTCATTTAATTCCTATATCATGGCTCTGTGCCAAACATGGGAGCTGCTTTAATGCCAGTGAATAAATAACTGTATTATACCTATTCACTTCTCAGACTGGCATGCTCTAGAATAAAAACATTTAAAAAATGTACAGAATATGCACGGTGTACACTGAGTCTGGGTCTGACAAACAACTGTATTTTACAAGCATTTACTGTATGTAATTATTGTGCACTAAAATGGTTAAAATGCATCAGTTAATAGTGCTGCTCCAGCAGAATTCTGCATTGAAATCCATTTCTCAAAAGAGAAAACATTTAATTTTGAAATCTGACATGGGCCTAGACATATTGTCAATTTCCCAGCTGCCCAAAGTCATGCAACTTGTGCTCTGATATACGTCAATCACTCTTTACTGCTGTACTGCAAGCTGGAGTGATATCAACCCCCCCAAGCAGCCTAACAACAGAACAATGGGAAGGTAACCAGATAGCAGCCACATAACACATGATAACAGCTGCCTGGTAGATCTAACAGCACTCAATAGTAAAAACCCATGTCCCACTTCATTCTATTCAGTTACATTGAGAAGTAAAACAACAGCCTGCCAGAAAGCACAAGTCACATGACCAGGGGCAGCTGGGAAATTGACAAAATGTCTAGCCCCATGTCAGATTTCAAAACTGAATAATAAAAAATCTATTTGCTCTTTTCTCTTTGAGAAATGGATTTCAGTGCAGAAGTCTGCTGGAGCAGCACTATTAACTGATGTGTTTTGAAAAAAAAAACAAACCATGTTTTCCCATGACAGTATCCCTTTAAGAAACTTCTCATAGCTCCAATTGTATCTATGCACCATACAGACTGTCAGTTTTTGCTTGTTGCTGGAAAATTAGTACAGTCTAGTATCTTTATCCACATCAAATCAAGATTTAATTATAGATCAGCGACACAGGCTATGAGAAAAACAAATGGTAGAACCTAGCGCAATCTTGTCAATATCTTTTTCCACAGCTGGACATAAGCTTCTTGAGAACATAACTTTTATTTTACAGTCTATCATGATAATGCTTTTAGACCAATATAAAGCTCTAATTCTGCTCATCCCCTCACCCCCAAAATTAAATTTGCCTAATAGAAGAAAACATAATTCTAAGCAACTTTCCAATACTGATTTATTGATTTATTACTTTGTCAGTGCTTTTTAAAGGGGTTGTGCACCTTTGATACAACTTTTAGTTTGATATAGAGAGTGACATTCTGAGACAATTTGCAATTGGTTTTCATTTTTTTTTATTTATTATTGACTGTTTTTGAGTTATTTAGATTTTTATGCAGCAGCTCTTCAATTTTCATTTTAAGCAATCTGGTAACTAGGGTCCAAATTACCCTAGCAACCATGCACTGGTTTGATTAAGAGACTGGAATATGAATAGGAGAGAGTCTAAATAGAAGGATCAGAAATAAAAAGTAACAATAACAATACATTTGTAGCCTTTCAGAGTGTTTGTTTTTTAGAAGGGGTCAGAGGGGCAAAGTGTCAGAAGAGAAAGGCAAATAGCTATAAAATTAAATAATGAAAACCAATTGAAAAGTTGCTTAGAATTGGCTGTTCTATAAAATATAAAAGTTACCTTAAAGGGGTGGTTCACCTTCAAGTTAACTTTTAGTATATTGTAGAAGGGCCAATTCTAAGAAACTTTTCAATTGGTCTTCATTATTTATTTTTCATCGTTTTTTTAATGATTTGCTATTTTCTTCTGTTTCTTTGCAGCTTTCAAATGGGGGTCACTGACACCATATTAAAACAAATGCTCTGTAAGGCTACAAATGTATTGTTATTGCTACTTTTTATTACTTATCATTCTATTCAGTCCATCTCCTATTCATATTCCAGTCTCTTATTCAAATCAATGCAGGGTTGCTAGGGTAATTTGTACCCTAGAAACCAAATTGCTGACACTGCAAACTAGAGAGCTGCTGAATAAAAAGCTAAATAACTCAAAAACCACAAACAATAAAAAATGAAAACCAATTGCAAATTGTCTCAGAATATCACTCTCTATATCATACTAAAAGTTAACTCAAAGGTGAACAACCCCTTTAAAGGTGAACTGCCTTTTACAACAATTACTATTGAAAGCAGCATTTGCTTAACTCCTGGTTGTACTGGTTCTACAGCAAAGTCTTAGGGTAGAACTATATGGACGATTGAGGTCCGTTCTCAGCGGATCCAACGCTGGGAGACAAAACAGACGCGACAGGGACAAGTTAAGGAATAGGAAGTCGGGTGGCGTTGCAGGGTTGTTCCGACTCGACACCACTGTCATATACAAATGCTGCAAGCTGCGTCTGTAGTGATGGGCGAATGTATTCGCCAGGAAACAATTCGTGGGGAATCCCCGTGATTCGCCGCTGGGGAATAAATTAGCAAAACGCCAGCGGAAAATAACCTGCCAAAAATTCGCTGGTGTCAAACAAAACGTGTCGCGCGCCGAAAATGACACTACCTGCCAAAAATGACGCAAGTCAAAAATGCGAGGTGACTCGTTTCGCAAATTTTTTGCCAGTTTCGCTGGAAATTCAGGGACTATTCTGCGAAACGGGATAGGTTCGCCCATCACTATGCGTCTGCATTCGACAGTCGTGTCACATCGGATCAACACTGCAACACCATCCGACTTTATATTACTTACCTTGTTCCTGTCGCATCCGCCTTGTCGCCCAGCGTGGGATTCGCCAAAAACGGAACTGAATCGTCCATGAAGTTCTACCCTTAGTCAGGTCTGTTAATCAGTTAACTATATTACTACTGCCTCTTTACTCTACACTGAACTATTCCTTTAAGTTGGCCATGTTTACAAGGTATATAGAAGGTTAGCAGATTATTGTAATTCAAACGGATGTTGTACATGAAAATGTAAATTAATTCAGTTCTTAGTTATAATCCTGAAAAATATACAGCAACATAACGCCACACTAATCAGAGCTACCTCTTGTGCATGCTTTTAACTTCTCTTTACAAGAAAATTGAAGTGCTTCTACAGTTTGCCAGCTGAATGCAAGATTGTGATGCATCACAGTGTAATTACACATGAGCCAGAATCATAAATGTAGGTTAATATGCACGTAACAACATTCACTGGCCTCAATTACAGCCACAGATGATTCACGTCAGTGTTACTGAAATGTTAAACTCTGTTGCAGAGTTAATTTACTGTCCGCAGCATAATCAGATCCAAGTGCAAATGTTGGACAATGTGAATGTGTCAGTAGCAGCTGGGATATTACAGAGCTGAAAAACACTAATTACTGTATGACAGGGGAAGGGTTTCTATTTAGGAGACAGAAATGCATTTGAATCTCACTAGAAACGTTATCCGACTTCAGTTTTGTCACCTACTGTGAGCTGTTATTTGATTTATTAATACTTGGGATCACAAATTATTATTTATGGGCAAATGAGAAGTAATCGCTACTGTATCTATTCATGAAAATATGTGTTGCATTTTGCAATCTCCAATCCCATTATTTACAGGATCTATAATGAATTTAAAACAGACCACAATTATATTTGGTTATTATAAATGCGATCATAATGATTTTTTTTTTTTAAATAAATGTGCCACTTAATGCTTGAGAGGAAAGGCATTAAAATAATGCAAAATAAAGACTAAGGGGCAGATTTACTAAGAGTCAAATTGTCGAGAGCTTTTTGCCCTCGAATTCAACTGGCGAATAATTGGCAAATAAATATTAGCCAAAATCGAATAAAATATTCGCCGGTTTTAATCGCTTTCCGAATAGTCACCAAAATCGTACGATTTTACGCAAAAATGTGTACGAATCGAATATTCACAGCGACAGCGTTCCATCTTACGAATAATATTCGATACAAAAACTTTAAAAAAAAAGCCAATGGGGGCTTCCCATAGGCTTCTAATGCAATTCAGTAGGTTCAATCTGGCAAAGTAGGCAGTCGAATAAAAATTTAAAGGGCAAGTTCTACGACCGGCGAATAGTCGACCGATCAAATTTCAATTTATTCGATGCGATTGAATTTTTCATATTCAATGGTTGAAAATACTTAATTTGCATATTCGAATAGTCGCACAATCGAAAATAGACTATTCGAGCACATGTTCGAATCCTTCACACGAATTTAGAAAATCTGCCCCTAAATATAAAGAATAATATATTATATATAACATATAATTTAAAGTACTGGGGGAAACGGCAGATGTTTTTAGCTCGGTATACAAGGAGGTTGTATACAGAGATGACCAATAATCCACAACCAGTAGCTCGCGAGCAACATGTTCCTCACCAACCCATTGGGTGTTGTTCCAAGTTGCCTGAAAGCAGGTGCTTATTTCTGAATTCCCAGCTTTTGCATAACAACCAGTTGCACTGCCAAACAGAGCCTCTTGTAGGCTTCCAGTCCATACAGGGGTTCCCAAATGGTCAATTATAGCCCTTATTTTGCACCATCCATAAAATTGTTCATGCTTGTGCAGCTCCTCAACTTTTTTTTTTACAAATGAAATGCACATGGGTAAAAAAAAAAAAAAAAAAAAAAAAAAAAAAAAAAAAAAAAGGTTGGGGACCCCCTGCCCTATAAAGAGTTGTTAAAGAGCACAAATAAAAATAGTGCATCATGGATTAGCCAAATTATATAAAGATATCAAAAATTGCATTTGGATAGGAGCCTACTAGTCTATTGCTTTGAAAATTTTCCTTAAACTGTTTTGCAGTATTTAAAACTATTTTATGAAAAGGTTAGTTTATTTTTCTATATAAAGGAAAATATAGCATATTTGTATAAACCTTACAGCTGTTTTCTTCATTTCTATAAATGTAAAAGGCCATACAGTTAAACGTATTATTGCTTTCATATTTGCAGTAGACAGTATGAATGGAATAGAAATGAAATAATATTTATTAAGGCTGATGTTCTAGCATAGGTGGTAAATTTCACTAGTGCAGTTAAAGGAGCCCCTCTATCCTACTGGACTTGAAGAGTTCATACATGATGCAGGAAGCAATTACAGAATACTATTATACTATATAGAACCTGGAGTGTTTACAAGGGAATACACATGTATTTTTCACAATACTATCTATGGATAGAAAACATGTATTTGTTCAACCCTGTCTTAATAATGTATCAATACTTCCAGAGGTCAGTGTTTCTCATTATAAATGGTCTGTTTCCAAGACAATTCTCATTTTTAGGTGTGACTGAACACAAGAGATTGAATACATATGGAGCACATTTCTTGGAAAAATCATTGTTAGAATTACAATGTTCCAAGTTCACATCTCACCAGCATATGTACCAAAACAATATGGAGTGTACCACTCATTTTTCCTACATTTTTTGAGCTCTCATTTTTAAAACTTCATTTTCGCAAAACGCATTATAATATTGTAGTATTTTTATACCCCGCTATTGCAGCTTGCAATTTTTAGCCAAACCTACTTTATACATAATTATATTTTATACTGGTAAAAACCCATGTATACTGCAAATCACATTAATCTTGTCAATATATGTATGGTAAACTCTCCCTATGATTGAAACCTGACCTAGTTGTTTCATTATAAATAGAAGACAGGCTTTCATCTCCCCCCATCACACCAAACAACCTAATCTGGGATATATACCAGCTGGTTTGTTACAGTCTAAATAAAAATATAAATTACAAAACTGATTTTTTTTTTTTACTTTGATATGAAGCTCCATCATATTTCTCTATGAATAAAAGCAAGATAATCATTGCCGTCAATTATACGCTGAGGTTATTGATGCAGGTTCATTATTATTGCCATTTTAATCTTGTGTCTGTAGGGTGATTATAAATGCTGTCCTCTATGATGTATTTTGAAGGAAATGTATAATACATCAAAGTAGGAGTGACCTGTTATAGCAGCCAGGGGAAGCTATAGGGAGTCGGTATCTCCTTAAGATAAGTCACATGGGCCTTCTATTGCTAGAGCAAAGACAGCACATATTATCAGACTACCAAGATTGTTGCCAGATAAGCAAGCTTTTAGTTCAAGACTCTGAGGAACTGGTGAGGAGTGTGTTGTGAATGGAAGCTCTATATTTAAAGGTTGATTCTAGAGGCCACTTAAAGAGATACTGATGCCAGATTTAAGTCAGGGGGCCTATTGGCTCCCAGCAGACGAGGTCAGGACCAAGGAGGAAGCTTACAGGGTCAAAGTTAAAGTTCACGGTGCAGACAAGGATTCAACAGGAGATGTGGTCAAAATCCAGGCAAGAGTTCACAAGGCAGGCAGATCAGTTTCAAGGTCAAGTTCAGGCAAAGAGAGAACAATACCCAGGAATGAGAGTAACAGGTCCTATACGTGAGCGCCAAAATGGTGTCCTGGGCGTCCTTGGCATCCTTTTAAAGGGGATTTGGCACCAAAATGGGTGCAGCATGTGTCCATTGCGGCGCCGCGAGGTCAGCAGGCCGGCGCAGCCACCCATGGGTGGCGGCTATGGGCGCCATCTTGGGCGCAAGCTCCGGGGCAGCATTCCTGACAATATCTGAGCCACCCATGTTTCTCTATGAGGGGGGCTGCCATATTTGTGCATCCATTATTGTTTGATCCATTAGCATTAGAAACTCTTGACAAGTTGAGAAGGGACAGACATAGGAGTATAACAAGCAGGTTTAGTAACAGTTACTTACAAAAGCAGTCAGTGAAACAAATCTGCATGACCTATAGGCAGCTTTTAACGTACATTAATATTCTGGAGTGTAGTTTTTGGTGTCAGTATCTACCAGTTTCCGGAGTAAATTATCTGTTTGAATCCATTAAAGTCCTAGTTTGCCTGTGAAAGTAAAAGGCCTGCCCATCTCACAGACTTGTCAGTGCATGCTGAAAATTAATGTATAACTTGCCTTAAAAATCTTCATTTACTTAATTTTGATGTCTGTGTAACGGAACTACTGTTGTCTCCAGTCATTTCTAGAATATCGGCATGTCAGGAACGATATGATTTTGACAACATTAGTATGTGCTAATGAAGAGTTAAAACAGGGCTTAATACATCCATCAATCAGTAATTATCAATCTGGAGCTCTCAGCAGCACCTGCTTAGTCATTGCTAAAGGACCAAAGCCTAATTAATGGCTCTTACACACGAGCGTTTTTACCTGCGCTCCCCTGCGTTCCGTTTTGCTGCGTTCAGCCGCAGGGGAGCGCAGGTATAGACGCACTCAATGCTTTTCAATGGGGCTGTACTCACACGAACACATGTAGGCGCCGAACGCAGGTTCAGACGTAACATGCTGCATTTTTCCTGTGTTCTGCACCTACATGCACTTGTGTATATAGCCTCATTGAAAAGCATTGAGTGCATCTATACCTGCGCTCCCCTGCGGCTGAACACAGCAAAACGGAATGCAGGGGAGCGCAGGTAAAAACGCTTGTGTGTAAGAGCCCTAAAGAAGTAGGGTAGAAATGTTGTACATTATATTTTGGGCTTCTGTACCAGCTCAAGGCAACCACAGCCCATTAGCAGTAAAGATCTGTGTCTCCAAAGATGCCCCAGTAGCTCCCCATCTTCTTTTCTGCTGATTCACTGATTCACATGCTCTGTGCTGCTGTCACTTACTGAGCTTAGGGACTGACTCACAATATACAGTACACATAGAATAGAAATGTCACAATATAAAGCCACTTAGTACTTAATACAGATCATTACTATGCCAGCTCAGAAACGAGGGCACTTACCATGATACTTTAACAATCAGCCCTGTAGCCAGGGCCACTCCGACTGTATGGCATGGTGAGAATTTTGCATAAGTTACCAGGGGCGCAAAAAAGCTGCCTCTGGTAACGTTAAGAGCCGAATTTCCGTTTTTTTTTAACAGAAATTCGTCTCTGCTAGTGCTGTAAGAGCAATAGTGAATAGCGATGTGGCCCCTTTAACCCTCATTTCTGCTTGTAAAAAAAAAAGGAGCTTAGCTGCTCATCAGCTGCTCAGAGCCCACTGATCATGTGAGTCACAGACATGTTCCAAGATGGTGACCCCCTGTGACAAGTTTGAAGTCCTGGATCATTATTATTATGGGAATGCTGAAACTTTAGGCTGGTGCAATAAGGTCAGTATGCAAAACAGAGCATTTTTAACCATATTCATTTTAGTTTTTAAAGGGATTTTTCACCTTTCAACTTTTTTTTTTCAGTATAATTTTCAGAAATAAAGATTTTTTTTTCAATTACTGTCTATTCATATTTGTTACCTACAATGGCAACATTTTACAGGTTAGGGTTGGGTGTGAGTCAAGGTTTAGTGGGTTAGGGTCAGGAGAGGGTTACAAACTCCGTAGACTATTATAAACGGATACATTGAGTTGATGCATTTGTTATCTTCTGCTCTGCTAAACAGAATCACTGAGACTGCATGTCATTAAAAGGCAGCTGTTATATGCAATTGATACAATAGTTGCTAAAATTCCAAGATACTGTTTATCAACTAATGCAGCAAATTGTTACAGTTCAGTATCTGCACCTGGTTACTAAACTGCCAGACTGAAACACCAGAGACGGGAACATTCAACTTGCCTTAAAAAAAATGGTCAAAAATAAAAATTGGGAAAGCAACAGAAAAAAAGTATTTATTTCTTACGACAACAACTGAACTGAAAAAAGTGTTTGGAATGTGAACAACCCCTATAAAGTAAGTAGAAACTCAAGGACCAGAACACGTGCCCTCTCACCTACTGCAAAATACGTTGAAGGACTTGACACTTCAGTTCTAGGAGAATTCACTATAGAATAAGTCACCTGACTTGCCATTAGGGGTTACGTATATTAACAATATAAAAATCTAGCAAAATGCTCTACAGCTACAAACTGCAAGCAACACGGATTGGATTTTACTTAGAAAAACTTTTTATTCAACTTTTACATTAACAAAGCCGTTCTCAATTCAGTTACCGGAACGAAGCTGCTATTTTTAGTTGAGTTGAGGGCATCTAGTCTGTCAACCAATACTAAACCTCCTCCTTTATTTTCAAAGGGACGAATCTTTTGTGTCTAGCGGTTTGATCTTAAGAAGATTTTTTTTTTGTGCCATTTTCCACAGGGGAATTGCTGCATTTCTTTCACTCATACAGGATTTTATAATGAACCATAAGAAACATGAATTGGTGAGGAAAAGTTGAACCTTTATTTTGCTGAAAGAACATTTTATGCTCTACAAATATTAATACTTCCCCCCCCCGCCCCTTCCCCAGCTTAAGGTTACTACAGCAACATAGAAAAGGGGTTTTTTCTTTGGCTGTTGCTATGATATGGAACCTGATCATTTACCTCTTTTTCTCAAGGTCAGCCATAAATTGATATATGGATTGGGACTGGGCTGCAAGGCTTTAAAGGCTGAGGCAGTAATAATGAGTTTTCCTTTAACCCAAAGTTTTCATTTTCCTGAAAAATCTGCGGTGTGTTAGAGGATTACATAAAATAGGAGAGAGCTTCAGTATGAAGAGCTATTAGTGCCGTATTCCTGCACTACTAAATTACAGGAGGCAATTATTGCTTTGTGGATTTGATATTAACTTAATGCTCTGCAGATCTTCTCACTAGAGAACAGAGTATCTTAGTCCTAAAACATGCCGGTCATCAAGATTTAAACAATAAACAGTTTTCTACTTTAGTAAAGGGAAAGTTAAACTTAAAATGAGAACATGAATGTGCAAATGTCTTCATACAGTTACAGCTAGATTTTCTACTCTTCATTGTTAAATTAATATAATTCTACCCCATCCTCTTAAAGTACCATCAACTAATCACATAATAATAAATTCACACATCTGAACATGCAATGATTTAATTAAATTGTTATATGATGCACAAGTGGTTTATGCTACATGTGCAATCATTGCATTGCATTCATAAGCAGAATAAATAGATATCACAGCAGGCAAAATCCCTATGCTTATTATGGAGAGCTAAGATATCACAATTGAGTGTGAACTTTACAAAAACTTTCCTACATATACACATACATATACATTTTTTTTTTTAAAAACTCCAAAAAATGGTGCATATTCTAAAACATAGGTTGTATATGTGAGGAATGATTATACATTCATTGAATAAGAATTGCAGAATTAGACAGGTCTTTTGAGGCTACAGCATATATTTGGGTGTAAGGGCACAACTATAAATGAGTAAAGTTTTCACAACAAAATGTGGGTGACATACTGTATGAAAATTAATTTCTCCCCCAGTAGTGACTTTCTCAGAGCTTGACTTGCCCCTATGCCCAGCACCCTAAACAAGTTTTTTGCTGCTCTGAAGGTGAAGGGGTTGGGAATGAACAATACTTAGGGACCAATCAATTTTGCCATTTCACCACAACTCCTGTAGCAGCATGCTCAGCCATCTAACTTAGTAACAAATTACTTGGCCAATGCTTGTTGGAGTTGAAGGAGGAAAAGGTAGCCATTCATGCAATTAATGATATTATTATTAAAACTGGTATTCAAGCCAGCCTGGATTCTTATTATGGCATCTCACAGCAGCTTTCATGATTGTAGAATAGATCATACATCAACACTACCAAGCCATTGCTTTTTGTACTGGCCTGTTTAAGAATGTGGTCAGATTTTCTATATAATGGACATTATAAATGAGAATTGGCCTATTTTTTATTGACCACTCTGCATAAACTGTCAGCAAAGAGGCAGTGTTGCGTGTTCTCAACAATTTAATGGGCAGCCAAGCAGTGTGTGACACATTCTTTTAAATATTTACATAATCACAGGCATTAGCTTGACATTGCTTCGTTCTTTGTCAGAAAAGCACTGTCATATGGAAAGGTTCAACAATGAACTAATCATATACCTTACTGCATAATATAGAACTGAAAAAGGAATAATGGCAATAAATCAAGAACAGGTTGATGACACCAGCTTCATCTGCTCTTCATCTTTTCACATGATGGCTAGAATGCTAGGTTCATAGGCAATCATGTCACTGCCTGACATACATAACTGACACCCCAGTTCAGAGCAGCGATTAGGCTTCATGGATGGTGATATTCAGACAGAGAGGAGAGAAGGGTTGTGGCATTTAGATAAACTGCAACCAGTTACCTGTACCATGCAAGGTATTTGCTGCTGTGACTATACTGATGCCAAAATGTACAGATTTTTTGACTAATGTATGTCTTGCACATTTAGCAGAAAAACTATGAACATCTCCTAACAAGAGCATCGTTGTTACTAATGGAAAGCAAACAATTGACATTGTACTGCCCCAAGTTCTGTCTATGTAAAAAGCTTAGAGATAAACACAAACAGCAGGCCACAACAAATATACAAATAAATATTCAGAATTCATATCTTACCAATCTGACCAATTTTCATGTTAGGTGAAGCCACAATGCTGCCACCAATCCACAAAACTTCCTCAGCCAGCCAAGATATCCCAGATTTCTGCTGCTGGAAGGGAGGCTTTAACGTTTCCATTTTAATGAGGCTTTTTTTTTTTTAAAACACAGATAAAATATGAAAAATGCTAAAAATGGTATCTCGGTATATACTGTAGCAAATATTGGATGGCCAAATACTTTGTTTGTTATACTGAAATCCTTCAATCTTTTCGCTGGATGGTAAAATACATTTTTCTCTGAGATGCATGGGAAACATAATATTAGGTAGCGTGAAAACGGTCACAGTTTTACTTATTATTATTATTAATAATAATAATAATAATAATAATAATAATATCCTGCAATTATTTTTCCCTCTTCAGGATTGCCACTGTAACTATCAACTAAATACACAAATAAGTAAGAGAATCCATTTCATCTTGACGTAAAATGCTTAAAAAGAAGAATACAAAACAAAATCCTTAGTTGGTGCATGAGTGGATCCCTTTTATCTTCCATCTTTCTCTACACAGATAAAAAAAAATCTTCTCTATTTCAGGGTTCCATTATAACAGAACAGTCCACACACTATCCACTTGGCTTAGAGGCCCACAAGAAAAAAACAGTTAATGAAAAATAAAGTTACCCATAGTTTGGAATCATGCATTATTGTTTCCCAGTGAATACCTCCAGCTTGCCCCGGGCTCTTTATTCATGTAGACCAGGACGGTTATCAAGCAGAAATAACACATTTCCAAAATCCCCACAAACTAAAAACATAAAATAGAAGACACAACTGCTTTTTTTCATTTGGATTTCTAAACCTGTCTCATGCCTTAATCCTGAGAATGCCCCTGTTCTATTTAGTCAGAGGATTAACATCCTACGAAAGAGAATGAAAAAAAAAAAAAAAAAAAAAAAAAAAAAAAAAAAAGATTATTTTTACTCCCATTGAAATTAGTCACTTTCCCAAAGGTAATGCAGGCTCTGCTAATATGAAAGAATCACCAGCATATATTAACTATTCATGTTACCAGGTTGTTACACTCCCCAGAGCATTACACATGGAAAGTCAGTGCTCATTCTCCAGAGATTCACAGTTTTTTTTTCCAACCAGAATGCCACTTATGAAAGGGAGACAAGTGTTGTTCTGTATATTCCACATCAGACATGCTCTTATTGCTTTGTTTGATTAACGATCACCACTTGACCTAAATGATTTCCTATTTCCTTTATACTCAATAAACCCACAGATGCTGCACAACCACGGCATGCCTGACCCTTTTATACAGAATCGAACTAATCCTCTCTTGCAGTATATTACTAAAGCATAATGAGAAATCCAGGGAAGCCATCCATGCAACAATGTACGCTGGAGGAGCAATACCATATTTCACTCAAGGGAGAGACTGTTTCATCTTTTTTTATTAGAAGGGTATTTACACTATTGAGTAAATTGTTAAAACATTTAAATAAAGAGGATTAAAAAATGTATTAATATATTAAAGGCCATGTAGGACTAGAGCACCCAGAAAAATACTCTCTATCCATTGTGCAGTTTGATATTATTGCCAAAATACTGACAATTGTCAAACAGTGTGATTACTGACCTGCAGAAAGCATGACACTGGATTCCACTGCTTGTTATCAACTGAACAGATAAGTGGTAGTTTGGCATGCTCTGCAAGAGGGGTTAATGGGTGAAAAATCCTTTGCACTTCTTTTCCTGCATCTTACTGCACAGAAGTGATTAGGAGCTAAGCCTATTAAAAACAGGTTTCTATTCTTACTCGCATCCTTAGGTAAACCTCTAGTTAGGATGCAAAACAGAGATTAAAAAGTATCCTTTTTAAAAAAAAGTATTCATAGTATCCTTTTGGTCATAAAGGGACATTTATGGGGTCTTTAAAGGAACAGTAACAGCAAAACATTAAAGTATTTTAAAGTAAAGCAAATATCATGTAGTGTTGCCCTGCTCTGTTAAAACTGATCTGTTTGCTTCAGAAATACTACTATAGTTCATATAAACAAGCTGCTAAGTAAAATGGCTGAAATTGAAAAATGGCTATGTGGCACAGGATAAGTAATGGATAACTGATAACATTTTGTTCTACAGAGCTTATCTGCTATCTGCTGTGTTACTTGATTCTTTTCTCCTTTGAATGGCTGCCCCCATGGCTACACAACAGCTCATTTATATAAACAATAGTAGTGCTTCTGAAGCAACCACTGCAGTTCTACCAGTGCAGGGCAACACTACATTACATTTTTATAACTTAAAAACAATTTCATTTTTTGATGTTACTGGTCCTTTAAACTGAAGACCAAAAGGCCAATGATTGAAGTTTCATTTCCAAGTGTATCAAAGTCATTTCCTTAGCAGTATGGGTGAGTATATTAGTAAATGTTACAAATATATGACTACATGCACTGACCTATGCAAGCATGCCATATTTTCCCCCTAAAAACAGCAATTTTTTGCCTTAGATACTGTAATGGGTCCCTGCTTCATATAGATTAAATTTAAAGGGGTTGTTCACCTTTGAATTAACTTTTAGTATAATGTAGAGAGTGATATTCT
>CM044443.1:92429876-92463899 GCA_024363595.1 Xenopus borealis
ATCAGTGAAGTCTTTATAAGGTGATTACATGGGATGATTTGCTATATGTTTTATAGAACAATATTTTGTTTAAGGGAAAAATAAATTGAAGCTTATAAGTGCATGTCTGTAGCAGTGTGTGAAGTGCTTGATCTGTGGTTATTATATTTGCCATCTGCTTATCCTAGGCCTTAGGAGGTCTCTTTGCTGTAGACAGAATACATTCATATGTATTATTGCCTTTTGTGGTTATTAGTTTGGAGATTTTGTCATAGAAATAGGTGTAAGGCAAAACACCCCATCCTAAAATGATGATATATAGAACAAAGATTCGCCTTCAGCTGATGCATTAAAATTTTATTTTGTAACTGCTAGAAAGAACTTAGAAAAAAGCCGTTGTATCTTCAATATATTTTTTTATCCTATAAGCAGACTGGCTCCACAAACCAGCTGCAACTCAACTCTGACACAGATGTAACAGAATTATTAATGTATCCAATACTCTGCTCTTTTTATCTATAAAACCTTATAAATCTATCTATAAAGACATGCATGCACCTGCATTTAATAAAAGGTGAATATTTACATCAGGGTTTGCCATGTATTTTAGCTTTTTACATTCATTTCTATATATAGTATAAGCAACAAAAAGATATACAAGTGTCTTAATCTAACTATGTAGTCATAATATTTCTCCAAAGGAATTTTATAGGCTCCCCTCCAATTTAAGATAAAGGCATTGGCTTAATACATGTGAGAGAACTACAATGCCTCTCAGCAAAGTGCCTTCAAGTGCTGAAAACTTGCTGTGCAAATGTTAAGTGTTAAGTGTTTCATTTGTGCTTCTGTGTATGAAATTTTTACAGGATTTATTGGAACCCAAAAAAACTCTCATTGAACAAAAACATCCTTTAGAATTTTTTCGTGAAACCTTTAGAAAAACTTGAATTGTCGAACTAAACAAACTAACCAGTTACCCACACCCAGTTAAGTTACAAGTTACAGAGAGGCTACCAGTGCCTGTTGAATATAACTGTTGCTTGTATAACTATAGCCAATGTTTACAATGGTCCACCACAGTTATCCAATATGAATGAGACCAAAAATATAGGTTACTATAATTTCAACATCATTGGCCCCTAACAATAATGTGATTTTGCGGTTTACAGAACTGTGGTGACCAACCTTCAATGATCATTAACTGATGACATTTGTAAACATCAAGTCGCTTGTACAAATAAAGCCTTGATTGACGGAGTCCTTGTTTAACTATGGAGGTCTAGTCAGATTTCCTACAACAGATGGTGATTTGTGCAGTTAAAAAGCGGTAAAAATGTCATGATCTGAGGTGACTGCCTTAGCTGAAGAAGTGAAATCTATAGGCTGGCAGCTAAAAGAATAAATGCAACTTTACATTTACATTGTGGGTGCCCCTAGGCCTGCTGTCATTTGTTGCCCCAGTCTCTTCCCCTTTATTTATGCACATCAGCAAATTTGCTTTGTCGGGTCTGGAGCACAGGGGATTGGCACACAGGAATTTTTTGAAACTATTATACTGTATTTCCCGCACATCCCCAGTGTTTTTGAAACCATGTGAATGTGGGCCTTGGAGGCCTTTCCACAAATCCAGGCCTTCTACTACAGAATGAAAACTATATGACCACAGCATGAGCTTGGTTGGGCCCCTGACCTGATAGGGTACAAGGGTATCCTATTCTTCTTTAGGTAGCAGAATGACTAGGTAGGACATCATCTGTCATCAACACAAATAAAGTAAAAGTCTGCAAACGGCCTTCATCTTTTATTAAAAAGAAATCATGTAAAACAAACCACATACAACTCTGGACATACTGTACAGTATGAAGTTACTCCATCAAATAAAGGGAAGCCACAATTTGAGCTACTCCTGCACACAACAATATATTTAGAAGAGGAGAAATCCCCAAACACTGGGTTTGTCTGTCCTTGAGAACAGAACTAGGACACTGCAGTGAAAGGTCACTGTCAAAGAAAATGAGAATGTGCATGGCATGCCAAGTTTGACAGTAGTGGTCTCAAAAGAAATATATGAGCATAGAAGCCTTTGGCTGAGGTGGAAGAGGTTAATGAAGAAAGGGACTGTTATATAAGAAAGGTCATTCGGGGAAAAAAAAAGAAAAAGCAGCCCAATGACCTACATACAATACTTTTATATTTGATACCTGCAGCCACACACTTTTTTATTTTTTAAATGACCCTCAACTGACCCTTTGGGGAACTAACTATGTCACTGCAGTCTGTATATTATAGAAATATTGTGACCAGTCACAATAAGTTTGAGCTGGATTACTGGAAGTAACAACTGGGTGTCTAGAAGGATGCTCGTAGCATGTATATGATTTATGGAGAAGGAATATTCAATTCTGAAATACTTTTACTATAAAACCTCCATACTCAGCTATATATACTGTATATATAGACATTTCACATAAATATCTTCTATGGTGACAAAGTGTCTACTGATGCCTGGCATGGATCTCTTCTGGTTATTATTTTGAAAATAAAACACTTTGGTGGAGCTTCTGCTAGTTTAGTAAGTACTGGGGGCATTAGAATCAACCAGGGGTGCAATTTACTAGACGTATACATATGCTCTGGGACTCTCCTGCTCTGTCTTCTTCCATCACTGGTAAAATAAATAAAAATATATTAACGTTGCTGCATTTAAATAAACTTTTAGTATAATGCAGAGAATTTGTTTTTGAGACAACTTGCGACTGGCTTTTTGCCCAGCAGCTCTCCAGTTGGAAAGGTCAGTAGTGATCTGATTGCTAGAGTCCAAATTACTGTAGACCGATTTAAATGTTGCTAAACATTGGCCACTCTATGGTGAAATTTAATAAAGCAAGAAGCGGCCAATGCTAGCGAAAATTTGCTTGCGTGACGTTATTTCGGAACTTTGCCGATTTACTAATGGTCCCTGGCATAACTTCGCTAGCGAAGTAGACAGACTCTGGCGCAACGTTGCACCCTAAGCCAGACGAAGTTGCGCACTGACAAAGGGACGTAATTACGCTAATTCCCTAAGATGCGGATTTTAAATAACGTTACCGCTTGCACAAGACTTGACTTCGCCACCTCAGAAGTCCAATAGAGTAGATACGAGTTTCTATAAAAAGTTGAAAAGTCCCAAAAAAAGCTGGTGTCTAACGTTTTTAAGAGGCAGAAAAAGATCATATATTACTTTTAGGGTACCCTCCTTCCCCCCTACATTTCCCAACATATGGCAACACAACTATACAGTGGGCACATGTTTAGGGCAATAGGACAACTTTATTTTATTTATTAAAGATTTCCTGGGCTTGTGTAGTGTAATGTAGTGGCTACAGAATATGCGTCCATTATTCTTTAACTTGATGCCGTATGCAAATTAGACATCACTAGCGTATCTTCACTTTGCCTGACGAAGTAACGGTAGTGCAACTTCACTACTTTTCAGCTCCCTGAGCGCAACTTTGCATTTTAGTGAATTTGCATAGTGCTGCTGAAACTACACCTGGCAAAGTGCGTCAAAGCTGTTGCTGTTGTTGAATTTGCCCCTTTAACATGCTGAAATTTGGACTACCCCTTAACAAAGACTTTTACCCAAAACAGTTTTATATACATAATGGTATAAAGTAGAAGTGTAGATTCCCTTCCTGTAGCTTTGCACGAGTGGATGCTGCCACGCTGCTTGGCTTATAAAACAACAACATTATTAGGAATATATCCCAGTGTAATGGTGCTTAGGCACCCAAAGGGCTTGCATTTTCTAATTAATTAATTAATTTCCTATTTTGTTGGTAATGCTGTTGTGGACACTCATAAACCAAGTCCCAACAGCACGCTTGCCAACAATCCCCTTTAAATATGGAGACTTATAAACTACACACCCTGCAGGGCCATTTATAGTTTAGCCTAACCCCACACAGACTAAGTTTCATATGAATCTCTCTTTAAAAGTGAATGCTGCTGATGTATAAAGATATGCTGTCTCTGTGGATAGTAGTTACATTAAGAATAGCCTGAATATGCAGCAAATAGTATTACTTGTATATATTATAGTTCCTTGGTCTGTATATCTGAACTACAACTCCCAAAATACCTGCCAACATTTGACAGGCAGCTGTGTTTAAATTACTGCTGAATCTAAGGTTAGAGATATTTAAAGCCCAATGTCCAATTTTATTTTAGCTTCTAGAACCCCTCTGTATCTGTGTGTGTGAGTGTGTGCAGGTGTACATCTGTAGTACATATACTAAGCTGTGGGATGTGTTTAAACACAATATATAATAAATACATCCATTGGAAATCAATCATGTGTGAATAGACATTGCCTAGAACTGCTGGCAGGACTATACATATATTGTCTTTGTGACAATTTGTCTGGTTTCTTACCTTGGAAAAGGAGGCGTTTTTTCAGGCGCCAAAAGCACCAGGAATATTGGACCATTCTGTCCACTTAGAGGCAGCAGCACTAGGCAGCTCAGTTTTCCAGCAATCACCATTTTCTGATGCAGCTGGCAATTCCACCAAAGCCAGCAAGTGGCCAGAAGTTATTAAAGGGATAATTAAAGAAACAGTGGGCAGGGCCTACCAAGTGAACTCTGATAATCAAACCACAGCTCTTTACAGGAAGAACACTTGTAATACTTTCTCATCTAATATGTGTTTCATTAAATGTGGCAAAAGAGCAATATGAGTTCCAGTGATGCCCGGAAAGTGCATGTTGCATAGAGTTATTTTTTTAAAGGTGAGGTTGGCCCTAAATGTGCACACTAGGCTTATAGTGCATTTTTGTATGTGTCCCCATTTAAAGGGAAAAAGGTAAACTGGAACGCCTAATTATCAAAATCTCTGTTGGGTACCTCTAGATACTTTTCTGATGATTTGTATTTGGGGTACAATGAAATCATTGGTAGCATTCAAATATCCCAAGGGATGGCTATGTGTAAACCTATGTGCAGAATCAAAAAATCAGAGCAACTGGTATTGGAGGTATTGGGGGAAGGGAATTGAGGAGCAGGTGTGGAAGTTCTGCAGTAAGATTCATGGGAATTTGCCATTTCTGCTCTGCTTTCTTCAGGAGAAAGACGGAGGTAATTGGGAACACTGTAGGTTGGATTTGTTTATGATTCCCCTCATTTAACTATTCTATAATAACCACTGCTGTACACCAAGGTTTTCAGCATTAATATAAGATTTCACTCATAACACTACATCTCGTTTGTGGAGGAATTGGGAAAAACAATGTCTTAAGTAGATATTAAGTATAACAACTTTGTAGGCTGCTTTCCTCTGAATATGTCTCATGTTTGTTATTATGTCAATCAGCAGAGGGCATAAAGATGCACATAGTCACTATTATAGTGTGTTTGTTTTTATTGCTGCCATTTTGTTTATAAAAGCATATAAGTGCATTTTCTGTAAGGTCCAATCACATCTCTCTATACGATTGCCCTTTGAATGCTCATCAAGTGCCCAATAAATGCAGCATGTTGCATTACAAAAGCTGAATGGACCATGACTACAATAAAATGCAGTTGAGTACAAACAAGGCAAAATATAATGGAATCAATTAGCGAATGGGGTTAGGTTTACTGAAACCTGCATGTCAAATGCAGGGAAAAAAAGACTGTGTAAGAGCCTTCATTCAACTTATTTTGCGGTTAGTGTTGAAATCACACCTTTAACCCCTTCTGTGCTGCTGGATTCAACTCTACCTAGAATGCATGTTTCCAAACAATATGATTTCCCCCAAAGATTTACTGGTAACCAAATATACTAAATCTATAGCACAGAAAAGGTTAAAGTTTGACATTGCGTCCATATGTCATATGGCTGCTTAATTTTACAGTTTTAAAGTTCTCACTGCAGTGTCCAGCATGAGTTTTCTTGTATTTTGGCCAGATTATCTGTGAAAATGGAGACATGTAAAAGAAATGATGTTATTAGGGCTTAAGGGCCCTTACACACAGGCGTTTTAACCTGGGCTCCCTTACGTTCTGTTTTGCAGCGTTCAGCCACAGGAGAGCACAGGAATACACACACTCAGTTGGTTTCAATGGGCCTATGCTCACACAATTGTATTAGCTGAACGCAGGAAAAATGCAGCATGTTGCGCCTGAACCTGTATTCGGCGCCTACATGCGGTTGTGTGAGTACAAGCCCATTGAAAATAATTTAGTGCGTTTATTCCTGCGCTCCCCTGCGGCTGAACACAGCAAAACGGAATGCAGGGGAGCACAGGTTAAAATGCCCTTGTATACGGGCCCTAACTGATACTAAGTACCTACAGTAAGTGGATTTAAAATGTGTGTAGTTTCAAAGAGAAACTATGTGCACAGGGGTGAATTTAACTTGGTGTATCTCCTATTTAGATACCTTACTAAGGGTTTTTTTTTAAGCATATGATGTGTTTGAGAAGCAGGATTGAGCACACCAAAACACTTAATGATTCCATTTTATTCTGGCAAGTTGTGCATTATTCTATTCCTGTTCCATTGCAGCTTTTAGACGCAGTTACGGTTTCCACCTCACCCCTTTAATATTGCCCACATTTTGAATGCACATTCTGCATGGCTAGTTAGCAATTTAATTTATATGCATACTACATGGCACATAAATAAGTTCAGTCTGCAGCGTGCATATATCATGCAGAATGAGGATTCAATGGGGGAAATTTATCAAAGAGTGAAGTTCCGCCACGAGAGGGAAATTCCGCAGCTCTCAATTATTTTCTATGGGATTTTGAAAGGCGTATTCATCAATGGGTGAAAGTGAAATTTCCCCCTTTGATAAATACGCCTTCAAAAATCCCATAGAAATGAATGGATAGCTGCGGCATTTCCCTCAAGTGGCGGAACTTCACTTCACTCTGATAAATCTACCCAAATATGTGGCCAGTATTAAATTAGCAAGGTGCCTAGGCACAGCATGCTGCAGTTTCATGCGCCTGAAATGTTTTTAGAAACCAATAGAATGGAGGGCTGTGTTTAGATCTGACAAACATGCATTTATGCATTTTTAGGGCCCTTACACACAGGCGTTTTGGACCTGCGCTCCCCTGCGTTGCGTTTGGCTGCGTTCAGCCGCAGGGGAGCGCAGGTCTAGACGCACCTCATTCTTTTCAATGAGGTTGTACCCACGAGGCGCGTGTAAGCGCCGAACGCAAGTTCAGATGCAGGGGAGTGCAGGTAAAAACGCCCATGTGTAAGGGCCCTTAAAAATGCACTTTTGTTTTTTAAAAAAAAACACATATAAACACAAATGCATTTACAGTACATGCATTTAGCATGCCTTTAAAAGAACAAAGATATAAAAATGTGTAAAGAGCCCTCAGGGACACGCACACATTAAATATAACGTTTCACCACAGCTCTGAACCTACAGGAAACTGATGTTTTTACGTAATATAGGGCACATCTAGGAAAATACATCTTGATGAAGTTTTAACACTTTGCAAAAAATCTTCAGAAAGGCCTGGTGCGCACAGGGCTGGATTTACATAACGGGTGCCCCTAGACCCATCGCCGTTCGTCGCCCCCATACTCTGCCCTTTATTCACAAATTTTCATCATCAGGTCCAGAGCAATGGGGATTGGCGCATGGGAAATTTAAAAAACTATAGTATCTCCTGCGTATCCCCAGTGTTTCTAAACCAATGTGGGTGTGACTGGGCAGCATGCTGCCCCCTAAAATCCTGTCACCCTAGGCCCAGGCCTAGGTGACCTTTCCACAAATCCAGGCCTGGGTGCGCACCCACCTACCCGGCCCTCTCTCCACCCGCTTGTGTCCCCCACTCCCAGGCCACTCATCAGGGCAGCTACAGTATGAGGGGCCTGATGGCTTCTATATGTTGATGGGGTCCTGACCTTGCTGCGTTTTCTGGATTAGCCATGCTGGGTAGTTAAGATTGTAGTTGGGGGGGTTCTTCTGGCTAAAGAGGAAGCAGACCCCATGTGAGAGGCTAGGAGCAGGGGACACAAGTGGGTGGATCGAAGGCCGGGTAGGTTCTCATTGGGCCCTTCTGAAGATTTTTATTTTTTGCAAAGGGCATGCCGTTAATCCACTGATTATGATATTCCCCAAAAATATTGCTTTAAAGGGAAGTATGGCAAATATGAAAGTATAAGGTTTCATTTTGGTCTTGATTAATCCACAACTGAAGTCCTCTAGCAACGTGTAGTCCATTTTTCTATTTTAACACCTATTCTGACTGCTTGGAATAGTTAGTTTATCACAGGCATATTTCTCTGTAATCTGAAATCAAAGCACCAGTCTACACATTTCAGGAATTATGTATATAATTATGTATATAATACCATTCAGTTATTTTGAGATGCTAATACAAGATACTCATGTGAACTGGCTTTTTGGTCTTTTTTTTCCCCTGAAGTCTACCAACCTGTCTAATTACTGCCTTAAAGAGGTGGTTCACCTTTAAGTTAACTTTTAGTATGTTATAGGATGGGTATTTCTAAGCAACTTTTCAAGTAGCCTTCATTTTTATACTTTTTGAATTATCTGTCGCCTTCTTCTTCTTCTGACACTTTCCAGCTTTCAAATGGGGGGGGGGGGGTCTAAAAACATGCTCTGTAAGGCTACAACTGTATGGTTAGTACTACTTTTTATAACTGATCTTTCTATTCAGGCCCTCTCATACTCCTATTCCAGTCTTGTAATCAAATCAATGCATGGTTGCTAGGCTAGTGCTGATCCTAGCAACCAGATTGGCGAAACTGCAAACTGGAGAGCTGCTGAATACAAAGCTAAATAATTGAAACCCAATTGCAATTTGTCTCCAAATAGCCCCACACATACTAAAAGTGAGTAGAGGTGAGTAACCCCTATAAAATCTGATTCTCACAGGAGAAACTTTAGATTGATCCATGGTTGGCACAAGTTATTGTTGTGCCCCTGGCATTAAATCAACAGCCACACATTGATGTGGGTCTGGGAAGCAAAAGGGACAGATATTGTTGTTTTTAGATCTGAGGCCATACAAACTGCATAGAAAGGACTGTGATCTGGAGAGATGCGTTCCAAAAAAGTATTGGATCTAAGCAGCCCTAGTATTTTCCTCAACCAAGGCCGAAACAACCGAATCCCATGGGATGATATACAGCTCATTTTTGCTTTACTGACTTCTGAATGTGTCATTGATAAAGTGTACTTATTGTTTAATGCTTTCCTGTGATGGAGTATGCAGTATGGACATTGCAACAATGAATGGCTAAATTATGTTTTCCTTAACAATTCTAGATGACAATCTAACCAGTGTTTATTCCACAAGGAAATAGTGTTTTCCCTGTCAAATCACATCCAGAGATTTGTGGATTAAAAAACAATGAATGTATTTCCCCAGGCAGTAAAAGGAGATTAGGTGTTCATCACTGTTATTATTTTTCAATTCTAGTTTTCTACTTATCCCATTATTTAAAAGTAGGCAATCTTAACTCGGAGTGATGTTAAATTGCCATAATGACAAATCTATAAAAGGTTAATTCTGCTGCAGCCAGGGGCTTCTTTTTATATGTAACCTAAGTTAACTAGGCTTGTTATGTGATAAACAATGGCAGAAGGCCAACAATCAAAGGAGAGAATTCTTGTTAAGCAGAAGATAATTTATATTCGTGAGTTGCAACACTATACGTACTTAGTGAAAATCAAGCCAAAGGCCATATCTTGAGTCAATTAACCAGCGCCCTGTCTATACTGGAAACAATGATCCTCTTCATACATTTAATATTGCAGCCTATAAAAAAAATTCACAGTATTCACAGAAAATGTTTGCATTTATGATTCAGAGCCGTCCTACTATTTTACAGCTGATGCATACTCAATTACTCCGTTCAGAGAAGGAAATGTATGTACAGGTATGTGACCTGTTATCCATAGTGCTCAGCACCTGGGGGTATATTTATCAAAGAGTGAAATTCCTCCACTAGAGGGAAATGCTGCCGCTCTTCATTCATTTCTATGGTATTGTTAAAGGCGTATTTATCAATGGGTGAACTTTCACTTTACCCATTGATAAATAGGCCTTTCAAAATCCCATTGAAATGAATGGAGAGCGGCGGACTTTCCCTCTAGTGGTGGAACTTCGCTCTTTGATAAATTTACCCCCTGGGGTTTCTGGATGATTAGTCTTTCTACAATTAGGATCTTCATACTTTAAGTCTAGTAGAAAATCATTTCAACATTAAATAAACCCAATACACTGGATTTGCTTCCACTGATTAATTATATCTTAGTTTGGATCAAGTACACGGTACTGTTTTATTACTACAGAGAAAAAGGAAAAATTTGGATTATTTGGATAAAATGAGTCTATGGGAGACGGCCTTCCTGTAATTTGGAGCTTTCTGTATAACTAATCTGGTAAACTATAGACTGGAAATTAGGGATCATATACGTCTCGACTTTTGTTCGTGAAGGTCTCGGCTGCAGGTTTGCATGGCAAAATGTAGGTGAGATTTTGGGCAATTTCAGAATGTGGTAAATGTATTCCCTGTTGGATGCTGTTTATTTATATAAAGATCGTAGAAAATATATGCTACAAAAGGTACATTTAGTAATGGGTGAATCTGCGGCGTTTAACTAAGCCAAGCGAAAAATATTCGCCAAACGCTGCTTCTCGTTTTGGACGCCGATGACCGTTTTTGGACGCCGGTGCCCATTGCCGGCGTCGAAAAAAACAGATGCCGGCAACGGGCGCCAGCGCGAATAAATTCGTCCATCACTAGGTACGTTTACTAATGCAAGGAAAATTTGTACGAGTACAATAATCCATAGAATCAGTGTGAGATTTACTTGGGTTATTCTACTTACAGTAGAATGATAGGTCCAAATAGATCAGAAAAGTTGTTTATACATGGGCAGCATTGCTGCTTAGCTTCTTTTATCCACATTAAAATTGTATTGGCCCATTTATAGGACCAAAGCTATATCTATATCTCTTCAGATATGGCTCCAGGTAGCCCGCTATGTGATCTGATAATTGCCCCTATTACCATATTCTCCAATCAGTCTTATTAGGCATACCACTTGATTGTAAAAAGAGCAAATATCTCTTATTTTATACCCTGGAATGAAGTTTATGAGCAGGAGAAGCATTTGTCCAAGCATCTTAACATCGGTCACTAGTTGCTTGACTGAGGACCGTGATAATAGTGTGTGTGTGTTGAAGACTTTTGGCGATGCATTCTTCCTACATCTGGGATTACCCCAATTAGCATTAGCCATTCAACTAAAACACATATTTTATTTACACTGTGTGTATGTGTCTGTTTCCATATCACTATACACATTAGGTTGCAACTAAAGGTTATTTCACAACAGAGTTGTAAAAATGATATTTAGTTGATTAGATTTCATGAACCTCATAGAAATGTTCTAATTTCATTAAGCCCCAACTGCGTTGCAGCTATGGCAACCCTTGCACATTCTGTGCATTAATAGTTCTCTCACTGATTAGAACATGTGGAAGCATATCTTTGCCTCAGTGTAGCCTAGCCAAAGACATTCATTAGCATCCATGCAAAAAAGGACAATTAGTTGTAAATAATCTTGACCATAAAAAAGAAAAAAAAAAAAAGTTCAGGTAAGGAATAAAACCTTAAAATGGAATATATGCCTGCTCCTAACAACACAAGGTACTGCCAGGAGATCTGTATAGTTCAGCTGTCATTCTAGTTGTGTATAAATATCAGGCTACATTAATTTTATGTATTAGGCCTTCATAGTTCTTTCTCTCCATTATCCTCCAACACATCTCTCACAATGTAGAATCAGAATAATTTTTGATTATATATGTAAATAAATAGAACATTGTTATAGGGTATGTTAAGCTTAAGATTTTAGTATGATGTTAAAAGATGTTCTAAGAAAGTATGCACTTGGCCTTTGATTTGCAATTAACTTTTGTTCTGCAGCTTTCCAGTTTTATTGTATGGGTCCCACATACCTTATGAAATAACCAGTGGCCCGAATACCTGACTTGGAGATGAACAGGGGAGGTCTTTTAAAGTATGGCAAATAGTTAAGCATAAATGTACAAATTCAGACAGAAATAGGTTGTTGTGTGGGTAAAATGACCCAGAATAGAAAAGCCAATAATTACAATAAGAAAACTGGCAATTTACATTCACTACACATTTCCAGTTGGAAATCCCTTTCAATATTTGTCTCACTCAGGGTTACTTTCACAAGTTATGAGCTGATAGCCACAGCAAAATTAAGCAGTGTGTTAGAACTATTTTAATACAATGCAATTAATGTCTTTGTATATGTGGGCAGGGTTGGTCATGCTTGGTTCATCACAGATAACAAAAATCCAGGTTTCTAGTTAGGAAACATGCAGCTTTAATGAGGCCAACAATAATTATATGCAGTAAAAGCTGTGCTAATTGGCAAAGTGTATGTTTGCTATGGGAGAATAAAAATCCTGTTTGACACTTCTGAGCCAATATGAAGTTGTATATTCTACAGATTCACACGAAGGAGACACTAACATGTCTTAATCTTAAATTATAAGGGGTGAAACCAAGCATAGAAAAACATTTCCTAAAAGGGGGGGATACACATTCTGGACATTTCAGCTGAATGATATTTACAAATGATAATTTGGGATACCAATCATAACTCTAGCATATCGCTCTTCACAAGCTATGCCATTTCTATAAGCAAATGTAAACTGAACTAAAAGAGATTATTTTGCTGTACCTGGGAACTGGTGGCTAATTGCCTGGGTCTCACTATTCACAGATAGGATCTCTTCCAACTCTGATATCTGACTTTAAGCAAGTAATGCAAAATATTTTTTTCTGTAATTACAGTACCAGGTTTTGTTTGTAACAAAACTGCATAAATCACTGTTGGTGGCAGTATAATCCCATTGGGTTTATTTAATGTTTAAATGTTTTTAGCAGACTTTAGGTATGGTGATCCAAATTAGAACCCTCTATTTGGAAAACACCAGGATCCAAGTGTTCCAGATTATAGATCCCATAACTATCACTATTTTTCTTCTTTTTACTAAAGGCCTCTTTATTACTTATTTCTTTAAAAACGTTTAAACCTGTTTCTTTAGTCATTGCTGGCTCAAAAAGTGGACCCAGTATTTCTGATGAGCCTTAAGACACCCAGACTGACACTATACCTATGAAACAGGAAATACACCAAACATAATGTATATAGTTCTCAGTTACATGGAAAGTGTCACCTTTTTAATCCTAAAGGGAAGTTGCCCACATTACAGTCAATATCTCCTGACAGTTGAGTTAACAAATCCAAATGGCTTTCTCCCACTAGGAGACAAGTGTCATGTTTCTCCCTCTACAGCCGTTTTTCATTATCTTTGATTTAGGATATTGATTAAATGTAGTATAGTTAGCTCAAAGTCTTGACACATTGCATTTGAAATTATTGCAGCGATCTTATTTCCAGCAGTACTGGAGCAGCAACGTTTAAAAACCGTTCCACATACAATTAAAAGTTTTGCAATATAGAATTAAGATATCTATCTATATATACTGTATATATACTGTATATTTGTAAAGATATAATATTAGATCTTTATCAGCAGGAATCAAAAACCTCATGCCTAGCTGAATTGAATCCTAATTTTCAAATTAAAAAAAAGTAAAAAAAATTTTTTCCAACTTTTTCCCTTCCTAACTGATTCAGATTCAGTTTGGTATTTAGCTAAATCTTTCATGAAGGATTCTGGGATTTGGCCGAATCCCAAATAGTGGATTTGGTGCAGCTCTAAAAATAAGTGGCAAATAATCTATTGCAGTGGTTCTCAACCTTCTTAATGCTGTGACCCTTTAATACAGTTCCTCATGTTGTGTGACCCCCAACCATAAAATAGTCAAATACTTTTGTTGCCAGCCCAGAGCGGATTGTTAGGATGTACAGGAGACAGCGTGGCTGCATAAAGGTTTGTTTTCCGTGCGTAGTGCGGCAAATTGTTTTGTCACACCCCAATTACCATGTTAATTTTACAAATTTTAAATGGGCAGGGAGAGCTGTATGGCAGTCCCTACTAAGGGGATATAGAAAGTTGTAGTGCAACTGGCTTCCCTACACAGGTTACTGAACTACAACTCCCAGCACCTGGAGAGCTACAACCTTGCCCCAGGGCTAGTGGGGAGAGAGGTGAACCTGCTCCTGGAAACCCTTAAGTGACCCCTGTGAAAGGGTCGTTCGACCCCCAAAGGGGTCCCGACCCCCCAGGTTGAGAACCACTGATCTATTGTAACCTTTAGGGTAGGGACAGACAGGGAGATTCTGTCGCTTGGCGTTTTTAGCAGGCGACAATCTCCCCGAATTTCCTTCTCCCTGTCTGTCCCTACCCTTAACAAAAGAATGTGAGCAATGCTCTATGGTCTCACCTATCAAGGTATGTCAATAGACTCTACTTGTAAAATGGGAATCCTGTTTAGAAACAAAAAGTTTCTTATGCTGGGTAGACAGATGTCTACATGTGTACAAACGGGGCACTAACCTCCTGCTGGAGCTTTGGACTGCTTAGGTACCCTGACTGGCATGAAGTGGGTGGTTAAATTTCCTATATCAAAAGCTGGTGTGCCAGTTTATCTTAGCTAAGAACTAAATTCAGTGGCTGCTTGGAGCAGTTCCCTGTAGATCCCAAAATAAAGTAAAAACCTCTTGACATTTATTATAATGCTTCTGAAGCCATTATTCCTTTTCCCTGTAGATAGGCGATGTTGGTATTTTAGCACTTTGCACAGAGTTTTAGATACTAAAGTAATCAGAGATACCAGCTGGCCTCCTTTCCTTTCCTGTAAAGATCGAAATGCATCAGGAATGAATGATACAGATAGATGTTAGAGCTCCATACTACAACTGAGCTCCAAAAGCCAATTACAAAGAAAGCACTTGTCTGCTCAATGCACACAGGACACATTAATCTTGTTTGATAAATGTGTCAATTCCTTAAAACCTTTCTGATTGTAACTTTTTTGACATTCAGGGAAATGCTAATAAATAGGAAAAAAATGTCTGCTGTTGAGAATCCCTCTGGATTCCAGGATTAATCTTACAGAAATCTCCCCTATAGTATTAGAGCCACTGTCCAACAAGGGAGTCCATTCTAAGGACTCCTTTCTGTTTTGAGTGCACAAGGCTGAAGATGAAGTTTACCTTTAGATAATAATTTAGCATGTTCCTTTTCTAATATGATTATTATTCAGTACATCTCCATACAGGTGTGGGACCTGTAATCCAGAATGCTTATTATTACAGAATAATGGATCTTTCCATAATGTGGATCTTCATACCTTACCTACTAGAAAATCATGTTAACATGAAATAAACCCAATAGGTTGATTTTGCTTCCAATAAGGATTAATCATGTCCCTGTTTTATTATTATAGTATATATATTAATTGGATTATTTGGATAAAATTGAATCTATGAGAGACTGCCTTTCTGTGATTCAAAGCTTTCTGGATATCTTGTTTCCACATAACAGATCACATAACTGTATTGGTTTAAAAACAATTTTAGTACTAAACTTATTGTAAACACAGTTACAGTAGGCAGACTATTAGCTCTCCACAGAATGGTTTTGTGTTAATATAAATGAAATTGTTGTGAACTAGCTGTATAAACTTCCACTGTTTATATGTGGCAAGAATCTTTCTGTAGAAATGTTGTTCCTAGAATGTATTAAGCAGGGCTCTATCAGCTTATTTTTATCCATTAAGCCACAACCTAACAGATTTAGATATAATCCTCAGATTGCATGTGTCAGGGTATTGTATAAAATAACATTTATTACTGACTACTCCACATTGCTTCACCATACACTGGTAAATTGTATATTTGTGGCACAGACTGAACAGTAAGCCAAACAATTGTTTGGCTTACTGAGCATAAATTGTTTTTTAAGATATAAGATACTCTTGGTTGATCACGTAATTTATCATAATGGACAGCAAAACCTATATAACTGAACCCTTAGAGGTTCAGGTGCTTCAGATGATGAACATTCTATTTATGATTGTCAAATATAAATGTTATATATAGATATACATTCATTTAAATGTGTTGTGTGTATATATATATATATATATATATATATATATATATATATATATACATATATACATATATTGCTTTCCGCTGTTTCATGATAGTGTTGTGAAATGCAAAAGTGCAAGTGCATTGAGTATATCTGCAAAAAAATAAGTGGCTCAGTAATGAGTTGAGTGATTCTGACCTGTTGCTTCTGTATCAAGGATGGATTCTAAGTGGGATATTCTCAATGGACATTGTTGTTTGCTTTTGTGGTTATGGAACAGGTGGAATGGCATGATTCACAGCTATCAGAAGCCATCTGGCTGTTGTACTGTATATAGGGTCTAGTATCTAAGGACCAGGCTAAAGAAACTGTTATGAATTTTGTTTTTAAATTTTTACAAAAAAAAAAATACTCTAATATGTCACACAAGCAGTTGAACAGCATTCACTGCTCAACACCTAAGAATTATTCACGACCCCAGCGTTTTGCCATTTACTGTTCTGTCATCTGGAAATAATTCTTTATTCTGTAGCTTTCTGAGGGACACATCAAGCTTGACATAATGTTTCAAGGTCTGGCATGGCCTCTGCTTCATATCCGTATTAAAGTACTTTATTAAATTGTCAGAGACATTTCTCTTACAAAGTGACATACTGAAGCTTTGACATAAAACTCTTCCTGTGTGAAAAACACCAATGAAAATGGTGCAGGACTAAATATAGAATATACAGCAGCTACACAAGAGAATGCAAGGCATGGCTCACACCTTCACAAAGTGGACGGTCTATGGATGTCCATACTATTATTTGTCAACATTAAAGGGGTTGTTCACCTTTGAGTTAACTTTTAGTATAATGTAGAGAGAGACAATTTGCAATTGGTTTTCATTTTTTATTGTTTATGATTTTTGAGTCATTTAGCTTTTTATTCAGCAGCTCTCCAGTTTGCAGTGTCAGCAATTTGGTCTCTAGGGTACAAATTACCCTAGCAACCCTGCATTGATTTGAATAAGAGATTGGAATATGAATAGGAGAGGGACTGAATAGAATGATAAGTAATAAAAAGTGGCAATAACAATACATTTGTAGCCTTACAGAGCATTTGTTTTCAGATGGTGACCCCCATTTGAAAGCTGCAAAGAAACAGAAGAAAATTGCAAATAATTAAAAAACTATGAAAAATAAATAATGAAGACCAATTGAAAAGTTTCTTAGAATTGGCCCTTCTACAATATACTAAAAGATAACTTGAAGGTGAACCACCCCTTTAAGGATACCCAACTCAACTGACCCTTTCCCCCTCTTTTGATGACCTTCAGTTAATATTTATCTTGTTGGCATGGGACCCTAAACACAACGGAACAAAATATCCAACTTATGTATGTTTTTGCTGTTAAAATGGATTTACTGTTAAAATGAGTCTCAGGTTAATGTTGCCATTGTGCGTTAAAAATATGCTTCAAAATCATTTGTGAGCCAGTTCAGTAAATTGTGCAGTATTATGACTAGTCAACTATTATACAGTATATTTTATATGATTAGAGAATATACAGTAGAACCCCCATTTTACATTTTTTCAGGGGACCAGACAAAAAATGGTGTAAAATGAGGGAAAACCTAAAATCAGCGAAATGTATTATGCATAATATATAGGTGGGACCACAAAACAACAATGTAAAATGAGGGAAAACTTAAAATCAGGGGATGTAAAATGGGGGTTCTACTGTATATGGAAAATATGTGGACAAATTCTAGGACAAATTAATTTGAAAGCAAATCGATTAAACAACAACATGAAAATTAATTTAGATTTTGAAAAAAATATTCTGCTTGCCAGCAATTTCTTGCCAAATGAAGCTCAAACCCTCCCAGATTCATTCAAACCAATGAACAAACTCTGTAAATTCTCCAGAATTGTCAGTAATTTGTAAATTACTGACAATTCAAAATAACCAGGGCTCATTTGTCAATAATGATGACATTTGCATCTAGGCACCTATGTCAACCAATCATATTTTGGCTTTTATCGTTGCATGTGCAGCTGGCTGAAAAAAGCCAATCACTGATAAGGGTTACTGACAATGTACAGTATAAATTTGCCTACTGTGATAAATGATCCCCCACAATAAAGTTAGTTAGACTAACGCCATTTTTTCACCAAAGCTTATAAGAATAAAATGACTAAAGATATGCCAAACTACTGTATGTATCATTTAATAAGACCATAAATGTTCTGTGATCATTTCCCTCTAGGGAAACTACTTTGTGTTTTTCATATTAATATAATATTGCAATGGCTCACCTTTTTGCATTTAATAAAGCCAGAGAGTTTCCTTATTAGGAATGGTACATTTTCATTTGTTTTTGTAAAAAAAAAAATTGTGTTCATATTGGCAATGCTCTGAAGTGTGAAATATAAAAAGAGTAATTATAAATAAGCCCTGTAAACAGCACAAGTTATCTACAAATTCATACTGCCGTGGGCATACAGGAATAAATATTTAGATAATTAAAGTGCAATAGGGTTTGATCTAGTCCAAGTCAATTTATTACTTTTCATTTTGGGAACAGAAGGAGTGCTTCAGTGAACCACTGAACTAAGGATTTGCTTTTTCTTCTGGCATAGAGAAGAGATTTACAATAGGAAATATTTAACTACATTTTATTATTTTAATTTTGCATAATGCTGAAATGGAATTTCACAGATTATATCTCCATCTGGGACACTGTAATCTTTAATTAACTGTATCATTTTGAGAGGGTCTTCCATGCACTTCAGAATCGGTTATTATTCACAAAATAAGCAGCTCTTAATTCAAGTTTGGTTAAACATTCTCATACAAAAAGTTAATTAATGAGGAGTTCTATCCTACTCCAGGGGGAAAAGATACAATTCTGAAAGAAAGAAGCCTCAGCCGTAGCCTCTAGTGACGGCTCCTGCATGAAAATGATTCTGCTACAGTCAGTTCAGCTGACTTAGAATAAGGTAGACCTGCCACCAAAACACACAGTTAAACATAATGTATACATGTCTACCACTTTTCCTACACAATCTTATAATCCATGATTACTATAGGACAGAGTTTCATGATTTGTTTTTTTCCTTCCAATTTCTAACATTTGGATTTACAAGTTGTTTTTCAGCTGCTCTGGAATCCCTTTATTCTAAAGTCTGTCTTAATGAGGGATGTAAATTAAACAATACACCCTTGAAATACATCCGTTGTTGTTTTACATAGGTTTTTTGGCTTCACTGAGTGCTATAAAGATCCAAATTCCATCCCTGAGAATATACTTCTCAAATATGCAAGTGCCTTTCTTATAAAGTGTCAACAAGTTGGTACCATTAGATCATGGAATTACAAGATTTGCGTGTTTTAATATAATTGACTTAAAGTTTTTTTAATATTCTGTGTTTCCCATAGTCCATGTTAGTGGGTCAAGAGGACAGTCAAATACTACATTGAACTCCCAGAAGTGGCTTCAAGAGAATTTGTGCTGGGTGAGCACCATTAGTGAAGCCCTCAGCCAGTAAGTGACCTTGCTAAAAGAACAATACGAAGTAATACAATAGACATAAAAGAAAAAAAAATTACCTCTATGATGGCCAACCTGATACCACACATTTGTTGTAATAAAATCACCATCATATCACCAATCCCGACCCATGTGAATTTGCTATAAAGTAGTTGAAGATAAAAACTTTATGCAAAACAGGTCGGTGCACAATACTTCTAAGTATGTTTGCACATACTATTCTTTATCATTTTGCAGTTTACCACATTGATGCATTTTCTAACAAGTAAGATTACTCAAGGTAAAGGTAGGGCTCTGCCAATGACTGAGCTTAAGGTGGGTTGCTTAGCAACAACCTGGCCTTGTCACTCTTTGCTATGCAATATTACAGCCTGCAGCATATCTCTCATTGCTTCACTAGCCTGCAAAGTCTTCCCCTTATTGTTTTATCGATTAAACATTTGAAGTTTGGTTTTCTTAATCTCAGTATATCAATCCTCAAAAATGCTTTCAGTGCATGTTTTGTTGATTTGCCTACAAAATCTAACTTTTTTTTTAATGGGTGATCCTTAGTTGGACATGGAAAAGCATTTTAATGCTTTCTTGGAATATTCTGAGCACTGACTAATGTTCTTAGCTTTGCTACTGATTTTACCACACAGAATAGAATAATGGAACATGCAAAAGGACTGCAGGCAATAGAAGGCAGAAGCCTTATTGGATCCATGACTTTGAAGATCTGCTTCTTTGATTTTGTTTCCTTGCCCCCTAGGAGTAATGCCCTGGATTGTCATAGCATATTAATTAGTTACTGATTTGCATTATGCCTCTCCTTCTGTTCAAGGACACACCCAAGGCATGTTGTAACAGGCTTCTTTTACATGGATCATATCAGAAGGGCCACACTTGAATCAGTGTTGAATCAGTAGGAATGTTAAAGTGGTTCGTCCATTATTTATAAAACAAAAACAAAAGGTGTGCTGTATCTGTTTGAGGTAGCAGTATGTGATGTCCAAGTTTTGTGCTATATTGATATTATATGTTGTAATTAACCTGTTCAGTCTGCTCCCTGCCTTTAGAAAGACACAGCTGACTGCTTACTCCCCATGCTGAGCTCTTTGATAGCTTGGCAGCCTTTCAAAATTCAACATCACCAGAACAATAGCTACTTTGCTAAACTCACAGATATGCTTGACTGAGATGTCCTAATGGGCATGGCCTCCAACTGTTCCAGGTCCCAGTTTTTTTCCACTCACGGGTTTAGTTTATGATTACGTGCTTCATTTTACATGTAATATTACACAAGCTTCCCAATATATACAATATACCACATTCATAAATACAAGACCTTCACATTTCTTTCTAGGTCATCAGACCCTTCACAACCATAAGGAGCCTTCTGTTACTAAATGGAAAAAGGTGGATGACTTCTCTATAGATCTACCCCTGCTGGACTTAAAAAAGGAATACCAAGTCACAGGTTCATCTATACAAAATGCCATATCTACTGTATTTTTGGCATGGCTTCCATGCAGTAAGAACTAATGGAATTTAACAACCAGCAGACTTATCTCTTTAAAAGACTCCAAACACTTTCCAGAAGACAAGAAAATATAGGTATGGGATCTGTTATCCAGAAACCTGTTATCCAGAAAGTTCTGAATTGTGGGAAGGCCATCTATGCTTTGAACTAATACACTGGCATTGTTTTCATAAATTTGTTACTTACTTTGCCATATTAGTTTTCTACCTGCTGATAATTCTAGTTATAAACAATAGCTGTAGTTGTTGAGACTTTCATAAACAATCAATACTAGTAAGAGAAAAATAGAATTAAAAGTGATTAGTCTGTAACTTAATTTAGAGCTGTAAAATAAGCGAAATGATTTTTGCCTGACAGCAATAACATTGTAGAACAGACAGACTTGCAATGTATTACTTATCCACTGTCCTGTTCAATAAAACACACATACACAGTATCATGGCTATCATGACTTTAGGTGACCATATACCTTAAAGGGATACTGTCATGGGAAAAGATGTTCTTTTCAAAATGCATCAGTTAATAGTGCTGCTCCGGCAGAATACATTTTTCAAAAGAGAACAGATTTTTTTATATCTGAAATCTGACATGGGGCTAGACATATTATCTGTTTCCCAGCTGCCCCCAGTCACGGGACTTGTGCTCTGATAAACTTCAGTCACTCTTTACTGCTGTACTGCAAGTTGGAGTGATCTCACCCCCTCCCTTCCCCCCCAGCAGCCTAACAAAAGAACAATGGGAAGGTAACCAGAAAGCAGCTTCCTAACACAAGATAACAGCTCCCTAACACAAGATAACAGCTCCCTGCTAGAAGGATTTTTTGTCAGCACCCATGACCATCAAAACTGCTCAAACTTGATGCACGTCAAAACGGCTTCCACCTCCAATCCATGTAAGATCAATCTCTGTGTTTTGCAGACAGCACCAATCAAAGATTTTCTTTCAATAAAATTGACACATGGGCTCTGATCTTTGATTGGTGCTGTCTGCAAAACACAGAGCTCCCTGCTACATCCAAAGGTGGCCATACATGGTGAGATCCACTCATCTGGCCATGTTGCCAAACAAGCGGATCTCTCCCCAATATGCCCACTTTGAGGTGGGCAATATCGGGCTTATCCTAGGGCCCACGATCGGATCAGAATGGCGTAGATACGGGCAGTCAGATAGCGGGACCGCATCAAAGAACAGATGCGGCTGCGATCCAACAGGATTTCTAATCCTGCCCGATCGACCTCTATCCGACTCTCCGCCAGATACCGATCAGTGAAGCATGCACGGGCCGATAAGCTGCCAACTCTGTCGGCAGCTTTCATCAGCCAGTGTATGGCCACCTTAAGAACAGCACTCAATAGTAAAAATCAAGCCCCACTGAGACTGATTCAGTTACAGTAGTAGAAATAACAGCCTGCCAGAAAGTAGTTCCATCCTTTGGATAAAGGCACACAGCAAGATTCAGGGAGACTTCAAGGAATTCGAGGAAACTTCTGCTACTTTGGAAAACGAAGTGCATTCAAGCAGGCAGTATGGCACGGGAAGGAAGTTCGGGGAGATTGTCAACCCAGACGAAGAGACGATTAGTCGACAGGCCAATAAATTTCCCCAAAACTTGCCTTGTGACCTTACCCTAAAGTGCAGGCACAAGTCACATGACTAGGGGCAGCTGGGAAACTGACACTATGGGGCATATTTACTATTGGTCGAATTCGAGGGTGAATTTACCTATACCTCCCAACTGTCCCTTTTTCTGAATTTACCCATACCTCCCAACTGTCAGTTGGGACAGTCCCTCTTTTGACAGCTCAACCCACAGTCGCTCATTTGTACTGGAAAGACCCTATTTTCTCTGCACTGAACAGCCAGAAAAAGATAAAAAGTTTCTAACTTAATTGGCTTTTGGCAGAGAGCCCAGAACAGCTAACAGGTGCAAATAAGATACTTTATAACAATTTTGAGATAAGAAAATAAGTAATTGTAACAGTTTAGATAAGGAGAAATAGTTTCATTCTTTCATAGCCTGCCAAATTTTGTAAAATGAATACCGCAATTAGGGGGTGTGGTCACAAAAAACAATTTGCCACTCTACGTGCAAAATTTGTCCCTCTTTTTACTTCCAAAATGTTGGGAGGTATGAATTTACCCTCAAATTCGACCAATCCAATTGTGGTCGAATTTGAAACCTTCAAATTTGAATATCGAATTTGAAGGTTTCTACTGCAATTCGATCGATCGATTGAATAATAAAATTCGATGGAATGATTAAATGACATATTTGTGAGAAAAAAAAGATGTTAATATTAGAAAACAACAACTTACAATTTTTAATTGTTCTTGCCAATGTTAATAATAATTATATTCTATGTTGCAATTGTTACCCTTTTTTTCTTTATTTTCCCCTTTACATCTTAATAAAAGTGCTCCATGGAACCCAAATTTGCTCATGTTTCTCTACTGTGTCTCCCAATAAAGTGGTTAAATACAACAAATTTTGTGTCTGATTAATTCTTTCTAATATGAGTGTCTATAGTCTTTTGTAGCCACTGCTAAGCCAGGTTTATTCTTGCTATTGCTAAAATCTGTCCCATTAACGTATTTTGATTTTTAGTTCTTTATTTGGCCGGCCTAAAAGCGCCATAACGGGATCAGGCTTAATAAGTTTATTAAAAACCTTTTCAATTATCTGGAAAATCTGTTTCCAATACTTAACCGCTTTAGGACATGTCCATCAAATATGTTTATAGTCACCAATCTCTGTACATCCCCTAAACGAATCGATCAATTTTAACCATTCCATCGAATTTTTATTCGATTTAAAAAACCCTATGGGAGCTTCCCGTAGGGTTCAATAGCAATTCGGTAGGTTTAATCTGGCGAACTAGGCAGTCGAATAAAAATTTAAAGGGCAAGTAACTTAACTGCCGAATTATACGAATCATTCGATTTGATAAAATTTTCAAAATTCAATGGTCGAAGTGGCCTTCAAAAATATTCGAAAATTCGAATCTGTTTGAAGATTCAGTTGAATTTCGAATCTTTCATGTGAATTTAGTAAATCTGCCCCTATGTCTAGCCCCATGTCAGATTTCAAAATTGAATATAAAAAAAAAATCTGTTTTCTCTTGAGTATTGGATTTCAATGCAGAAGTCTGCACTATTAACTGATGCATTTTGAAAAAAACATGTTTTCCCATAACAGTATCCCTTTAAGTGCTGCTTATCGAGGTGACCAAATGAGTGAATCGTCGTCTGATTTTGGTAATTGGTCTGATGTTTTAAATTGAGAACTACCCCTTTAAAGAAAACACATCAAATATTTTCTTTTAACTGCATTTTGGTAAAAATGAAAAAAAAAAAAAAATCAACAGGAAGAATTATTTTACACCTGCCAACCTGATACAGTATATCTGTGGCTAGCTTTCTTTCATATACTTGTATATTGTATACATTGCAAATTGATTTCAAAATCCTGACAGACAACAGCTGCCTTAATCAGAACACAAAAACTTTTTTTTATAGAAGCAAATCTGAATATAATTATATTGTGGTGGAGTGTCAGAATTCATTTCCTTTTAGTACTTTCTCTTTCCTAATACCAGCATTATTATTTAATCATAGAATGGATTTTCTTATATATGTCCGTGTCCCAGTTTTCTCCATTATGAAAATATTTAGCAATAAGATCATGCATTATCTTCTCTCTGGATGCAAATATGCAGCTGACCTCACCAAGATACAAAATGGGATTCAGCAATATTGTTGATCATTCTGCTCTTGCAGAATGAAAATATGGACCTGGAAACTACCTCTATTCTATATTGAACACAAGGTGGCTCTGCACTGGTTATTTGGGATGATTACGTTTTTTGCCTGAAACAAATTTGAGGTGAAAATTTTCATAAATCCATGGTGAAATTTTGCCATGCCTTTTTCTTTCGGCAAAAATTTTAAAAATGCCCAGTGTATTTGGTGCAAGGAAAAACACATACATAATTCACTGACCAATACATTTTGCACCAGAAAAAAACTTGAGAAAAGCACAACACAATAATGCCTGTTGACTCCAATGCATTTTGTTAATTTTTCAAAAGTTTTACAATTTTTCAGAGAAGCAAAATGCCCAGTTTTGCTCATCATCACTAGTGGTAATCATGTATTATGACACATTTCCTGGGATACCAAAATCTGTATATTTTACAGTAGTGGGTGCACAATCGGGGATGCAGTTCAACACACTGCAGAATATGTATCAGAGATCCACTGTTGATAAGTCACGTTACCTTGAGATGTAATATAAGGGTAAGGGCACACAGGCAGATTCGGGGGGATTTAGTCACCTGGTGACTAATCACCTCTTATTTGAGGTGACTATACCCCCAAACTGCCTAACTCTGCCTTCCCACTGGCTACAATGAAAAGTCCCTTTGTAAAATGTATAATGAAGCAATAGAATTCTGAATGAATCAGATGCAATTTGAGAGTAGGACTGGCCAGATATGGGATGACTTTGATGTAGTTGGCCAGCTTAAATATATTGCAATATATGGACAAACAATCCCTGTTGTTTAAAGGGTAAGGAATTTTTTAGTAGCTGTATGCACAGAATGTCTCAATGTCTTAAATATATTGATAATGGGTTGAGTGCAACCCATTTTTTACAATGAAAAGTCACCAGCAGGAAAGCACATGCGGCGCTTCATTTTCCAAGAGTTGAAAATTTTTCATTGTAGCCAGCAGGAAGGCCAGACCCGGACTTGACGTGAGGGCGCACAAGCGCGCTCAGCCGCACAAGCAATTTTCTTGCTGAACAGTTAGTGCTCCAGAATCAAGGTGACAGAAGCCAAATGTACAAGCTGACAGGATGCACATGCGCCATCTTCAGGCTTGACCAGATGCGCATGCACACAATCTTATGAGATGGAGGGGGTGACGGAGGATGCCGGCCTCAGGGCAAATCCAATCACGGGGAAGGCAGAGAAAGGCAGTTCGCCAGGCGACTAAATCTTCCCGATTCTGCCCATGTGCCCTTACCCAAAGGCAATATGTTGACCCAGGTAGAGTAATGGTGATATGTAAATGCTATCTGCTGATAGGTTGCAATACCTTTTATTGCATTTCCCCATTAAGACCTTAATAGGTGTAGATGCAGCTGGCAAAATAAAGTTGTTTTTTTTCACCTTCTGAGGACTTGGGTACATACCCACAGAGTTTTTACTGAATTTACCATGATATGCTGTGATTCACAGCCTCAAAAATGTACCTCTCGGCTTTCCTTCACAAGGACAACATTCAATGTAGGGGGGAAAGGGACCAGTTTGCACGTAATTTAGCATTTTGTCTTTGACACTGTATAGTAAGGGTGATTTTAAGCGATCTGACCAAGCTTTGCATTCCAATACCATTATGAGAGAGAACACATTTGCCACCCTTATTTTGCTTCAGGTTGGCTTGCATGCTGGGTATTTATGGCCTCATTTTGGCTTAGTATCAATGGGGCATTGCTCAGGTACTATTGTGCTCCTTCTAAGCGTTGTAACTCTGTTTTTCACACATACTAAGCTCAACACATTGGAATTCACTCCGGCAGGCCACCAGTAGTAGTTCTGGATGTATATTTTTCTGCTTCTTCTCTGGAAATTTACAGCAAAGGCATAACGGTGGATTCACTAAAGAACAAGGTGGCTAAAGCTAGCAGCAATTCACCAGTGTTGCCACCCGCAGGGACACCAACAATCACTAACAGGTACAGAGGCCAATTTGCTAGTGAAAGAGACCACCACTAGCGTTCGTTCACACTCTGGCTAAAGGTTGTAACCCCACAAATTCTTTAAAATGCTAATTTTACAGAATGTTATCTATTTTGCCAGAGTTGACTTTGCCACCTCAGACCAGGCAATGTGCTAAAAAGAAACTAAATCTACCTTAATCATCTGTAATTTACATAATATCCTGTCTGCTGAAAATTAAAGTACCAAAAACACTGGCGTCTTTACCTTTTTTGAAGTGGGATTGCCTGCAAAAGTCCTAACTTTAACTTTTTTGGGGTAACCGTTTTTTCTCCAGACATATAACATATGGAACATTCATTTTACATTGGGCTCATGTGCAGGGCATTATAATAATTCTCTTTTCTTTATTAAGGTTCCCTGGACTTTTGTAATAATAAGTGGTAACTTCTAGCTTTTACACCAACATTTTATAATAAAGACCTCCATATAACCTTAAATTATCCGCCCTATGTAAACTGACCAAAGAGCAAGATCACTAACAAATTTTAGCTAGGCACAAACGAATGGTAGCGCATCTTCACTATGAAATGCTAGTAACATTAGTAGTGATGGGCGAATTTATTCGCCAGGGTCGAATTTGCGGCGAATTCCCGCGATTCGCCGCTGGCGAATAAATTTGCGAATCACCAGCAAAATTTCGCCAAGCGAAATGTCGCTGAAAAAACGAGTCGCGCGTCGTTTTTGACGCGACGTGACGAAAACGACGCGACGCGCGACGAAAACAACGCGACGCGCGTCGGAAACGACGCAACACGCGTCAAAGTTGACGCGACGCGCGTCAAAAGCGTCCCTCGACTCGTTTCGCAAATTTTTCGCCGATTCGCAAATTTCTCTAGAAATTCGCTAATTTTTCGGCGAAGCGAATCGCGGGAGATTCGCCCATCACTAAACATTAAAAGAAAAAGAAAAGTTGGCATTGAGGACGAAACTCCACATACTAGTGAATTGGTGTAGTCATAGTGCATTTGCGCCTGGCTAACTGGTGTGAGATAAAATCGTTCGAATCAAATTTTTTTCATTTGATCTGAAAATGCTGGAATGACCCTATGCAATTCTGTAGGTTTAATCTGGCGAACTAGGGATTCAAATTTATTTTTAAAGGGCAAGCATCGAATGGCCGAATGATCGAATAGATTTTTATTCGATTTTTGAAATTCAATGGTCGAAGTGGCCACAAAAATTATTCGAATTTGAATTGTTTTGAAAATTCGATCGAATTTCGAATCATTCACAAGAATATAGTAAATCTGCCCCTAAGACTATTTTTGTCCAATTGTCAAGCTCTTAACCAGGACATTTGTAGACTGGGGGGAGAGGGTTTAGTTTAATGTTATTGACTGACATGTTAATCTAAGTTATGGTACTATACTGTTGTAAAGTTTTCAATTAAAAAAAATAAATAAATAAAAAGGCCATACTTTTATGTGGAAATGTGTCACTTGTATAATTCCCCTACAGTATTGTATATTTCTCTTCACTAACATTCCAACTTCCAACCTCAGCAAGTTGAGAAACATCGCCATAACCATTATGTGAATGAACTGCACTATCTTTTCACATTTTCCCAACTGTCAGACTGAAATGCTAAAAAAAAACAAACAAAAAAAAAACCCAATAACCAGGTTGCTTAATATAAAAGCTTCTATGCTCATTTTAATTATTTATGGCCAAGAGCAACGTTTTTGTGTTTATGAAGTTGAGAAATCAGGAGGCAGTCAGAGAATACAGCGTTTTCATTACCACGAAACAAGTCTTTTATATAAATAAATAATACAAAATACCATTTAAATTGAGATGTTGCAGAGATGACTGCCTGGGTTTTCTGTTCCAGAATGTATAATGTAACATTTCATCTTAATCAATAGGATTCACTCTGCTGGACTTGTGACAGTACAGACATTGTTGGAAAGTCTTATTGATTTAGATCCCCCTGCAATCCTTTCCATCAACTTTCAGTCCTTCTGTTGATGAATCTAATGACCCTGTTTGCATAGGGCACAAAATATTGATTGGCGTTTAGATATTAATGCCATGGCTTGTGTTTAACAAGTTCTATTTTTACTTCTGTACTTGTCATGTATTGAAATAATTTGTTTCGACATCTATGGTACATGCCAGAGGCAGGGGCCTACTCACAATCAAAAAATGTAGGCTTTTTGTAAGGGCCACCTGTCGTAGTACCCACAAGGCATGGCATATGGTGCACATATTGTCTGTGTATATATATATGTTTGTTCTAACTACACTGGGATAATTCTGGATAATATTAACAGCAGAGTAATGTGGAAATTCCAAGAGCAAAAGTCCCACCTTTTATTCACAGTACCTTGCACTCTACCCCAACTAAGATATACTTAATTCTTATGGGAAGAAAAAAACAGCCTATTGGGTTTATTTAATATTTACATGAGTTTCTAGTAGACTTAAAGGGGTAGATTCATCAAAGAGTGAAGTTCCGCCACTAGAGGGAAATTCCACAGCTCTCAATTCATTTCTATGAGATTTTGCAAGGCGTATTCATCAATGGGTGAAGTGAAAGTTCACCCTTTGATGAATATGCCTTTAAAAATCCCATAGAAATGAATTGAGAGCTGTGGAATTTCCCTCTAGTGGCGGAACTTCACTCTTAACTTCACTCTTTGATGAATCTACCCCAAAGTATGAAGAGCCAAATTATGGACAGAAAATCCCAGGTCCAGAGCATTCTGGATAAGATGTCCCATACCTGTACTGATATTGTATGTCTGTATAACTTTATTTGTAAAGCGCTGTTAAGGAACCCCAGTGCCATACTGTACTTTAAAGTGCAATATATAAATGTACACACAGGGAGGACAAGTGAGACAATAAATATACACTGTACACAAAGCTTATATAAGGACACACTAGGAAGGAGGTCCCTGCCCCGTAGAGCTTACAGTATTAAGTGGGTGAGTGGATAACATACAGGCGCAATTTGGGGGGGGGGAAGTGCATAAGGTAAAGACATTGTCCAATATGTGCCAGGATTAGACTTATGTTCTAGTACTTCAAAAGACTCCCAAGGGGGAATGTAATCAAAATCCCGTGTTATTTAAAATGCCATTTTTGCAGATGTTTAGCACTGCTTTCAATGTAAACTCATTAATTGGCTAATATTACATTGAGTGTTATCGCTAAGGTTTAGAGTAAACACCTGCTCTGGAGTTTCCTTCAATATTTTGTTGCAAGAAATGCTTTGCAATTGCGAAATTTTAGTGCCTTGTCGAGGTCTTTAATCAGTAAAAAAGGACGCAAGCATCTTTGCACAGGTTTTCTGCTCTAACTAAACATATTACATTCTCCCATACAATTTTTTCTTGAAGCAATTACTTCCTACAAAGGAATTCAGGGATGGAATTTCAGCAGTAAGGAGTAGCAAGATAGAAAGGTTTGACAGTGGATGTGGATCCCAATCCCAAACTCCTATTGGACTCACTGCCTCTATCTTTTAAAAGGGTGTCAGTATTGTAGGTACCTATTATACAGAATGCTTTGGACCTGGGGTTTTCCAGATAAGGAGTCTTTCCAAAAGATTGATCCTCATACCTTAAGTCTGCTAAGTACAAGGTACTGTTTTTTTATTACAGAGAAAAATGAAATAATTTTTTAAAAATTCTGAATTATTTCACAAAAATGGAGTCTATGGGAGATGGCATTTCTGTAATTAGGAGCTTTCTGGATAATGGGGTTCCAGATAATAAATGCTGTAACTGTGAAAGCTTACCAGTTATGTAAATTATATTTGTTCAAATTGAAAAAGCGAGTTCAAAAACAAATTAGCTGAAGAAGTATCAACATGACTACTTAATAATATAGCAGATGTGGCTTTGACACCATCAATGTGTGAAGCAGTATAAATGTACGATCATCTAATAATAGAATTGTGTATTCCTGTGTTATCCAAATTCATGTAATATTTATGTATAAGTAGTTAACTGTCCCAAACCTGCTTTGTGTTTTCCTCCAGCTCCTCTAGGTGCATGGGAAAAACTCTGCCGTTTCCATTAATCATTTCTGACACTCACATCAGGGCAATAGCGACTATGTTAATAACACATTTCACAGGTACTTGCTCTGCAATCCTTCTCACGTTAATTAACCTCCAGTGGGTTTTGTCACAGATATTGGCTCCATTCACTTCCCCAGGTATCAGGTGCGCTCGTATTATTGCAAATGTCACAGACCGGTTTACTGTAATATGTCTCAACTAAACTACATTTTCTGTGAAGCAGTTTATATGAAGAGTAACGTTTAAAAATCAATTGTTTTGTGCTTGTGTGGAAGAACCTTTTAATGAGCTTTTATGAAAAAAATATGCTTTTGCTCCCCCATAGCCTTTTTGATTTTTTAATGTGGAACTTTTGGACCATAAGACACATCACAAATGATCTCTACACACATCGTCTTTGGTTAGCCACAAAGATTGGACCACCTGCATTATGTAAGCAATGCCATCTGCTGGTTCAAGGCAGTTTGTTTATTTCACTGTAACTCACTACAACTCTGATTTCTACTTCTCTACTTTGGCCTTGTATAAACGTTCTCAGAGCATATCTCTAAACTATAAACTGCGTATTATAACAGGTAGTATACAACCTACTCCAGGATAAAATCTCATTTAGAAACAAAGGCTGGAAACTATAGAACTCTGAGGTGTACACACTAGGCAGTGGCTGTCTCACTACAACTCTGATTTCTACTTCTCTACTCTGGCCTCATATAAACCTTCTCATAGCACACATCTACACTTAAAACCCTGTGTATTACAATATAATAACAGATATAAGACCTAATCCAGAATATAAGGTCATAAGAAGAACAGGCTGGAAACCACAGAACTATGAGGTGTCCACACTAAGCAGTGGTTGTCCGACTTTTTTTAGTTCAAGTCCCTCTAGGAGGTCCTACCTTTAGCCAGGCCCTTTTTAGCTCATAACAAAGTTATCCATATAGAAACATATCACTATATTAGTCCTTCAGCCACATTTCCAAGAATAATCGCAGAAAATTCAGATGCAGTCAGTGTTCAATGGTGATTTATTGTGGCCAAAATATACATCATTATGATGTATATTTTGGCCACAATAAATCACCATTGAACACTGACTGCAAACGAAAGGTGTGCATCTGAATTTTCTGCGATTATTTCAATGACCCCAGAGCGAGGGTGGGGTCCTTCAGATTAAGCACCCTACACTGACGAGTGTCTTTCTGGGGAGTAGGTTGAGCACTCCATTTTCGTGTAATACAGTTCCAAGAATATACAGAACAGAATTTTTTTTACTAGCAGTGGACTGGGACAGAAGAGCACTGGGAGAAAATCCTGCCACTCTAGACTGACCACTTTCTCTGCAGTGAGAATTGGTGGCTGCAGACAATGGCAAAGAAAGAAAAGTACATGGTGTGGTTGGAGATGCATGTTAGCTGAGAATTCAGCAAGGGGGATTCTCAGCAGTGTGGGGCCTTAGTGGCTGGCCTCAAGCTGTTGGGCCACAGACAACCCAGTCCTACACCAATTGTCACATCAAAATCGCATACTTTTTGAACATCACTCTGGGTTTTAGGTACATCTAGAAAAACAAATAGACATTCTCCCCATATTCCCCCTGCACCAAATCCATGCCCGCCATACAGTAGATGGAAAGCATCACAGAGTGACAGAACCGAACATTAGGGCTAATTTAAGAATGCTTGAGCCTTCAGATACTAAGACCACGAGTTCATAAACTCTTTTGTGGTTTCTTCACTGAAATACCTCGGCTTCCAGGTGAGCAGGATTTTTCCTCCAGAATTTTCATTTTTATTTTTGATTGGGGGAAATACCCTGCTTGGCAGGAGGCCAAAGTATTTAAAGCAAGAGTTTTGGAACTCTTGTATGGTTTTTTAGTATGCAAATGCTCGAGCCAGAAGACTCCAGCATTCTTAAAACTGCCCCCATGTTCATTTGCACAACCCCCATGTTTTATACACATAGTAGTTCCCTCTATCCTTCTATATTTGGCTGTGACCCTCAGGCCAGAAATATGCGAATGCAGAAAGCCCAGGTGTATGCTGTCAACAGATGTAACCTTTGCCATGGACTACATACAGCTGTTAACATTTGGTATCCTGGTTCATATTATTTCTGGTTGGACATGAATGATTTCTGACAACCATATGGTAAAACTGTTCTTATGAATCAGACAAAAAAATAATTATGCAAACCAATCAAAAGGATGTATCCAGATTTCTCCATAGAAAGATGATTTCATATAAAAGGATTTGCATGGTACAAATCCAGTGTCCCTGACTTCATGCCTAATCACCAGATTAACAACAAATATATTCAAATCTCTCAAATAAGTACTTTGTTTCAAGGAAAGCAAAGCAGAAATCGAAGATCGTTCTGTTCCTGTTCAGATAGCTGCTGCTGTAAAATCCCAGTCCCCCAGAAATAAAAAAACAAAAATAATAGTGCCTGAACATTGGAGATAGATATATACACACACACTTCATATATATTTCAGTGACATCTGCATTAACATTCAAAGAAATCTAAAAAAAATTCAAATGGCACACTCAGAGTTAAAGGGATTAAAAGTACACCAGTGCCTGAAAACTAAAATGGGTCAGCTATTATAGGAAAACAGAATATCAGATTGAAGCAACGAACATCTATTACTTTGTACAATTAGTTCTAATTTTACATGACAGAGTTCTCAAAGAATCTATTTTTTGTCCAAAAATAAAATATATAAATATACAGTATATCATGTAGCCGAATGGCCAAAAGCTTCCCCTACACCAAAAGAAATGTTTGGGGCAGTAGAAATGCCACACAGTTGATTAATTAATACAGAACTGTTAATGCAGCCTCTTCAACAGTAAAGGGGTTCATTTTCTCCACAACTACTGTAGCAATGCATTTAATTTTTATAGAAAAAAATTGAAGGCCATGGAGGCTACAGATGGGGACATCTCATCAGCACCCTGTTCAGCAAGTCTCAGTTTCCTAGCACATCCCAGCACCATCAGTTGTGATTTGAAACTACACATATAGCTGTGGGAGAATCTTGTTAATTCTGCGTGATAATCATTGCTTGTACACCACCAACTAAAGGGGGAATC
>CM044443.1:92505613-92516086 GCA_024363595.1 Xenopus borealis
TATATATATATATATATATATATATGAGATTTGAAACCCTGAGTACTAAGTGTATTTCATAAGACAGCTTTAATTTTAATTGCAGTTGGTGTGCATTTTAAATATGATCCCAGATCATAATGCCTACACTGAAAAAAAATTAAATATATATATATATATATAAATATATATATACACGGTATATTGCGTTACATATCTGCAACATAATTCTATTATACATGCACAAATGTTTTAACAGTTAACGCAAATCTAATCATAGTAAATACCCTTATTATCAATGCTGGGAATGTGGGTGGGTGAATCTATTATACCATCATTCAAACATGACAAGAATATGCTCATTAAACATATGTTTATTTTAATCCTCTTTGTGGGTGAGGTGAGAGATATGTGTCACTGCTTTTTCACAGAATATAAAGCATACTGGAGATTAATGTGTGTTCATTAATTGGTTCATCTTGTAGGTTGATACTTTATAATATATATGAAGGGTTAATTGAATAAAAACAATGAACTGTACATCCAAATTATTTTGGAGCACTTTTATGCTTGTTCATATATGTGACCTGTTATTCAGAATATTTGGGACCTGGGGTTTTCTGGATAAGGGATCTTCATACCTTAAGTCTAAAATATCAGTTAAATATTGAATAAACCCAATAGGCTTGTTAATTATATCTTAGTTTGGATCAAGTACAAGGTACTGTTAATACAGAGAAAAGGGAAACCATTTTTAAAAATATTATATGAAATATATGGCTGATTCTGTTGATGCTTTTAAAAGGGGCCTGGATGATTTTTTGGACAGACATAATATCAAAGGCTATTTTGATACTAAACTCTACAGTTAGTATAGCTATGGGCATATATGGTTTGTGTGAAAGAGTAAAGGGGTGTGTGTATATGCTGGGTTTTAATTTGGAGGGGTTGAACTTGGTGGACTTTGTCATTTTTCAACCCAATTTAACTATATAACAATGTAATAAAATTTAGTCTATGGGAGCCGTCCCCTATTTTTTTTGATTGGAACTATTTGATTAAATTGGAATCTACGGGAGCTGACCACTAATTCAGAGATTTTTTGATAATGGGTTTCCAGATAACAGGTCCCATACCTGTACTTTGAGAGATCTGTAATATTTGGTGAGATATATGGGAAAATGTTCAAGCCTAAACGAATAACCCCTGTATTTTGTTCTTCCTGACTAGTGTAAAACCCCATTCCATTATCTATATGAACTGTACCAAACTTAAAATGTATGTATGAACTTTGCATTCACTGCCTCCACACAAAACAACTTTCTTTTATGTGCCGCCAGGTTTGCCGAGTCAGGAAAGCATGACTAACAGTTTCATTCAGAGCACTCGCACAATATACACACACTTGGGTTTTCGATACCAAGCTGTTTTGTTCAAGAAAATGAACCTGTGAAGTGAAATATGTTTGAGGCTGCAGAATGTTTATTGACCATTCTGTTCCCCCAAAAGGCTTGTTCAGAAGTTTTATTGTAGAAGCCAGCGAGGGAGTAAAATCAATTAATTCTCAGGAGCACAGGGGTCAGCAGTTCCAAGGCCACTAAGAAGGACAGGGCAAGAACTGATATTAGATATGTTATAGGCAATATAAAGTGTGTTGATCCGCTCCCTTGAACTACATAGTAGCAATGCCTCACAGAGTAATAAAAGCTTCTTGAAAACTGATGGAAATTTATCTTACACTTCTCAAAACCCACCTTCATCGTGTCCTTCTGGAAATTGACTTCAGATTTGTGTTTATTAACATAAAGCCAGACACTGAAGTCCACATTAAAAACCTGTAGATGATCCCATCCATAAGGCAGTGCACATAAGTGAATATAACAGTGAATAAATTTGTTATGATAACATTAAAGGAAATTTGCTTTGCACGAGCTTGTAGATGGCCACTAACATAGATGCAGTTAGCTAAATCATTTGAATTGTTTTAAAAGGTGCCTGCTTTTAGGCAATCAAAGCATATTTCGTAAACTATAGACAGTTCCAACAGTGATAGTGACTTATGCAATAATATAGGACTTCTCTGTGAAAATAATTTTCCACACAGAAATATTTCATTCCTACAATGCGGAGCAATGAAGGAGCCAGAAATCTACAGCGACAACATTGAAGTTAAACACTGATCCCTGCTTGCCTTATGTTTCTTATAATCCTGCCTAGGTCACAAGGTCATACCACTTTCCGTCTTGAATGTTTTGTCCAATTTTTTGAAGTATTGATTTTTCAAAGTTGATGTGTAAGGTAGCTGACAGAAAGTAGACTTCCAAATAACTAGTATAGATCCCCTGGAACTGCTCTCCTGCACTCTATCAATATGTTTCTGTTCACATGCATGCCAGCATTCATTCCAGCAATGAATGGAAATATAACAAATCCCGTTTGAACTCAAGCTTTAAAGATTCAAGTGAACTATAGTTTTTTATGTTTTTTTTTAAAGAGAAAACATATACATGTGTTCAGCATGAGGTTATTGAATGTAATTTCCCAAAATATCTGCCTTGCACTGATAACTGTTACAGGACAGTAAAACTTAAAGGGGTAATGTACTTAGATTCAGGGAAGCAGCATTGGACTGGCCTACTGGGGCACTGGTGGGCCTGGGTCCTTTTGGGCCCCGTGGTCTACTTCAATCGTAAGTCTAAGTGCAGTGGTGGAGTACTGCGGTGAGAAATGCTGTGATCAATTGGTGACAGTGCAAATCATGCTGCTGGGGTGGGTGTTGTACGGTGTGTACCAGAGGGGACCCTTGATGGGGGGGCCAACTCCCGAATCTAACACTACAGGGAAGACATGCAAGGGCAATAAGGGATACCAAAGAGCTCATTCACGGAGCACTTATTCCCCAGGTCTGGCACTGACCAGTCCTGTCCTTGTCAAGTAAAGGGGTCGAATTAACAGATTACATCAGCCTGTGTAAAGCCAGTTTAAACCTGAGCCAGTTGAGGGAAAGGCTTTTTTTTTAACAAAGTGTATTATATCTGTTTAACTAAAGAAAAAGGTAAAAAAAAACACTGCTTTATAATGAAAAATATATATACATACTAATTTCTGTTTTCTAAAATTCAGAAAACCTTCCCAGCGCACAACCTTTTTTATTTTTGCACACAACAAGATGTGTATATTACCCCTTTGTCTCTTTCTGTCTCTTTCTCTCTCGTTACTCTTCTTTCTTTCTGTTTTCTGATTATCACCTACTCTTTGGTTCAAACCTCATCAGCTTATTACGTATTTCATGGCTATAAAAGATGTTAAGGCAAATCATTACTTCTTTCCCAGAATGACTGAAAACCACCATGTGAAAAATCCAGATCTACCTTCAGTTTAGAAGAGTCAATATAAATTTGAATGTTTAAGTACAATTCCTATTCCCCCTAAGAGCTATTTTAATAAAACAGATCTGGTAAGGAAATATACTTTTGCATCTTCAGGAGTAATTTATTATCCTCCTTCCATGCTCTGAGCAGTATTTCCTCAGGGGGTTTACTAATGTTGTACATGAAAACTGCTGGATTTCATTTAAAGTAGATGGGTGCATAGAATAATTATTCACTTCTGCACTGTACCATGTATTAAAAAATCATGCTGAAGAAATGGATTGCACTCTAGGCCATTTTTAGGCACTTTATATTTTCATCAGTATTAATGTATGTTCTTTGAAAGAATAGTACTTAAAGTACTGTGTACTTCATAGGTCCCAAAAGTTACCCCGGAATTTAACACTAAATGAAAAACTGAAATGAAATAGTTTTTTGGAAAAGATTGGATGGGACTCAAGGGCTAAAGCAGTAAAGGGAGCAAGTGTATGCTCAGCTCTTCATTCTAGATTGAATCTGGCATGAGTGCATGCCTCAGTTAATTCTCAGGATGACAGGCTGTGAACTGATGGAGGATAGATGAGGGTGGATGAAGGATGGATCAGGGATGATTAGTGGTAGAGGAGGTGTTCTGAGAGGTTGTTAGAGAACTGATAGGCCATGGAGAAGGATTGAAGTTGGATGGAGAAGGTTACATGGTGCTTTAATACTAAATACATGCAAAAAAACCCAAAATCTATTTAGACTACAAATAACAGCTTCTAATCTGCCTGTGTGGCATATGCCTTATGCATAGCAACACGCAGTAACAACATTTAAAATATATCATTCAATTTACAATACACGTGTCACAGAGTTAAGTAGGGTGCCATAATATAATGCTGAAATACCTTTAGATAGGATAGTAGTGCAGTATTGTTTGGTGTTTATACAAATGGCCTGCAGGTGGCACTGTGCATACACAGGACTTTCTGTACAGCTTGAAAGTGAAAGTAAGACTTACTGCTGTTATGTAATGGCTGCACGAACCTGCTAATAAAGCATTGTTATACCCTCCTCATCCTTGGCTACCAAAGACAACATATTGTGTGCAGATTGTAGTGATAAAATAATGATCTTATCAGTTCTCTAATACCTTACTGCAGGCCTTCGTGCCCTAGTAGCAAATCTATTATCACATACACACAAGTCCCGAATAAAGAAACTGTATGGCAGGTATTCAAAAAGAACTTAAGTGATCCAGCTGACTTCTAAAGAATTATGTTTTGGAATCCAAAACAAAAAGTGAAAAGATTCAATAAACTAAGAATTAAAATCTAATTTAAACTGAGCTACTTTTGATGTCATACTTTGTTGAATCGGCATAATTAAATAGTGCCGGGCCCCCAATCCAAACCCAAAATCTTTAGAAGGGCCATCCCTATCCCTAACCCTACTCCTGCCCACTTCCAGTCCTGCCTCTGCCCTGCCCATGTCCCACCTCTGCCCACCCATTCCTGTCTGACTTGCATCAGAGCCACTGGGGAGAAGGTTTTTTTTATTAGCTATAGGGGAAGCAGACCCCACCATCCAAGCTCCCCTGGTCCCCAGGCCTCCCTGCGACTTCGGGTCTACTTCCTCTATAGTTACACTACTGCTTTTGTGGTTCAGATGTGTCAGACTGTATCATGATTTTTTTGTCGTGGTTTGGCTCTCTTAGAAAGATTTCTAAACTATGACATAATTGGGTAATGTAATAAAAGTACAAACGTCACACCAGATTTAAAGACGATCAATAAATAGTACCAATAAGATACTAGAACAGGCACAGACGTTGCACCAATAAAATTTTAACAAACTTGACTTGTGGCACCAAATAGCCTCAGGAGATATGAGTCAGCTGGTCTTGTATAATTTGTAATGAGCTTATAGAGCTATAACATAAAGGAACCTGAACAGCTCAACAGCTGAGTCCTATTTACCACTTCTAGTCTAGTTTTTATGATACTTTGAATTCACAATGTCAGATGTGTGGATAACTGGCTTGCACTTTCATAATATTAACCCCAATCTAGAACCATAAGTGTTTTTCATGACTTTGCCTGTGAGAAACAAAGGTACTCCAGTAGCAGCGGCATACTGTATGTTTATTTTACCATAATTATCAAGACAACTTTGCCATGGTTCATTATAGCATTGGATAGTTGCCAAGGCCTAATTCACACATTCAGATAAACACAAATAAGCAGATGAATAAAGCTGCCTGCATACATACTTACTGAACATTTATAAAATATGTTGATTCAGATAAGCCTTGCATAGAAATACAGCAGGAGTAAAAAGTAAACTCCCAAGGGAACATAGTTTCAACTCTGCAGACCATAAAGATCTACAGTACAGATTTATAAACATATTGTATCTTTTTTTTCTCAGGAAAAACTCATAATTGTGCTGACATTTTAAATCCCCCTATACCCATGTCACAATCATATTAATAGCACTTTAATTGAAAGAGAATTCAAAACGATCTTCTATCTTCATACCAGATGCTCTGCTTCCCTCTGTTTATTTTTGGTGTTCTGATTGAATACATAAACCTACTTGTAGGAATGACAAAAAAAATTAAATGATTGGAAGTTTTAAAAGTCTGGTATTAATCTACAGTGCTTTCCCCTTTTGTCTTCCAATGAAAACTCTGTTTATAATACCACTGCTGAGTCCCATGAAAGATAAGAACTGTGATCTGTCAGACTTTATTCTACACCAAAAACGTACCTTTATGCTAATGAATACATTAGATATCCACATTTATGCTAATAACTCAGCAATGCATCATGTAGAGTGTGGATCTTGTAAGTGATCATTAGCTTTTCTACGTGAAACCAAGGCAGCATAAAATACTAGAGAACTTGGTGGTACTATCTCTAGGGCTCAGGAAATCAATTTACAGTAATCTATGAACCTACAATATCTCCTATAATAGTCATTATAATCCCCTCCTCATGCATTAGCTGAATGGTATAATAAAAGGGAGATTTAAAGTTTTCAGTGCATGGCAAATTTGTTAATGTTATGCCATGTCCTTGCCTATCTCAGAACACGTGTAAGCATTACAGGGGGATTACTATGCAAATCAACAGGTGCTCTAATTAATCTCTTTAATATAATATGCTGTATTGCAGCAATTAGCGTCGTACTTGGCTGTTGTCAGCATACCAAACGAACAAAATAGAAAGAGAAAAATCAAACAAATATAATATTTAAACAAGAAATGCATTGTAATACTGAAAGTCCAGAGAGCTAAATGTTCTTTTTTTTTTTAGAGGAAAGGGTTTTATTTACAGGTATGGGATCTATTATCCAAAATGCTTGGGAACTGGGGTTTTCCAGATAAACAGATCTTTTAATAATATTGATCTCAATAGCCTAAGTCTACTAAAAAAATCATGTAAACATTAAAAAAAACATTTTTTACAAATTTGAATTATTTGGATTAAATGGAGCCTGTGGGTGGCAGCATTCCCGCATTTTGGAGCTTTCTGGATAATAGGTTTCCAGATAACTGATCTCATACCTGTGCCATGAATTCTCACAATATTATTCAGGTGTTTCCCATAGATGACATGGTGGGTACTAGTCAGTTATATTAGGTAAAGCCTCATCTTATAGTTTTAATCTATTTTTTATCTTCACTTAAAGGAAAACTATACCCCCCAAACAATGTAGGTCTCTATAGAAAGATATTGCCTAAAACAACTTATATGTAAAACCTTGCTTCATGTAAATAAACCATATTCATAATAATATACTTTTTAAGTAGTATGTGCCATTGGTTAATCATAAATAGAAAATTGCCATTTTAAAAAATAAGGACAGCCTCCTGGGATCCTAGGATCCAACGGTGCACACAAACATACCAAACAAACTATAAAGTTAGGTCACACCAGCAAATTAAGAGACAGAGTTCTGTCTTTTGCTTAAACATTTCTTGCTGTTACAGTTACAGTTGAAATATTTCTGGTCAGGTGATCTCTGAGGCAGCACACAGACCATCACAAAATGGTGGTTCAAGGCAAGAGATGTAATAAGGCAATATTACTTTAATATATATTCCAGTTTGGTAAGATTCTTTAATATGTCACTTAATTTGATATAAACTGTTGCTCAAGTATTTATTTTGGGGGTATAGTTTTCCTTTAACACCCTAAAACTTAAAGTGATACTGACACAAAAAAAAGTATTTTGTTTGTAAGTAATTGTTCCTTGAAGTTCCTAAACCTGACTGTTTTGCCAACCTGACTGCCCCTTCTAACATGTCAGTTAGAGTTTCTAATGCTGACTGACTACTGAAGCTCAAATATGGCAGGAACATGGAAGATCAGATGGGTAATGTAAAAGCATCTGCAGATAGCATGCAAAGACAATATTATGATTATGATAAAAAAAAGGTTTAATTTCTGGTGTCAGAGGGGTCAGTTTACTAAAGTGCAGTAAAATTATGCATACAAAATATAATTTAAAAAAATTTATTTTCTACTGATTACTAAGCTGCGGTAAATATAAATTTGCTAATTTTCTCGCACAAGAATATGTGATTGCGAAGACAAAATTTTTGTGAGAATTTTCACAAAATTTTACCACCATGTAGTGGAGTAAAGGTATTTGTTCACCAGAAAATTCTCAAGGGGTAGGAAATATCCCATAATACCTTTTTTTTTACCCCTTATTCTTTGCTGTAGCCATTTCTGATAGGAGAGAGATCTGTAGCTATTGCTGACAGGATGATTTGGCGTACGCTTCTATCTGCTGCAAATGCAGCAGTTTCAGCTCAGAGGTGTATTATTATCAGCGGGCATCACAGTCCAAGGATTCGTCAGCCTCGATGCTTTTGGCAGGGGGTATGGTTTCATTATGATTGGCTACATTAATCTGTGCATTTATATGATGCAAAGAGAGAGACTGTTATGATTTCTTGTTGATCTGATTCTATTGGCAGAAGGGTTTGTGACTGGATGGATAAAGTGTCGGTTTATACGACGCATTCACGTTTGATTGGTGTCACTCTGGTATTGTTATTGGATGGTATAATCATCAGTCAATAAAGTTTGATTTTTTAAGTTTTATTGTGCAAAAAGTATCATCTCAAAAAGTGGCCTTATGCGTTTCGTACCTGCTGGGCACTTAATCATAGGCCATGGAGTGAAGTCCAGTTTCTGTGCCAGCTAACCATTGGAATTCAAATGTCTTGTATTGCCTCCCTGAGCTAAAGGTCTGGGGCTTGAGCACCTGGACCCTCTGTTGAAATTGGTAAGTGTACCTTGCCACAAACAAGTCATTGCAACTAGTGAATACAACTTATTCCCTTTCCCTTACCCCATGTTTTCCCTAAAATTAACTAAGTTTGGTGCCAGTTATTAAGTAAATGTATTACTATGGGTCATTGTCCTGTCTAATTTATTATATGACATAGAGAATACAGATGTGCACACTCCAAATAAATGCTCAAATATACAGGGGGTATATGTAAAAAAACATTTTACTAAAAGAATTTGCAATAATCAGAAAATTTACATGTCAAATGTGACAAAGTAAACCAAATCACAGCATAAATACATTACATATATACCCCAATGGGACAGATAAGGCAAAAAAAGAAGACAAACCACAAGGTAGCAGGTACACAGGCCTCAAGTGAGAATACCCCAACGTTTCGGCACTAAGCCTTTGTCAAGGGGATCCTCTTTCCTAATTTATTATATGAGTTGGTTAGTTAACCCCTGGAACACGCTAACTGTAAACCCTCTCAGGATGACCCTAAGGATCCTTAAGGAAATCCATAGCTAAATAAGCTAAAAAGTTTATGTGATCTGAATGTTTACCAACATGTCTGCAGGAACTTTGCAAAAAAATTTAGAGTGGTTAATTCTGACAAATATCGGTCCAAATCCAGGATCTGAAGTATTACTAATAATTTGTGTCACACAGTGAAGCAAAGTATACAGTAGGCTCTACAAGAGGGAAATACTTCTGTTGGTGCAGCTTCTGTACTGCAATCATTCTGATGCACCAGTCTAGCTTAAAGGCAATTGTGAGACATGAATCTTCTCCAGGGTGGTTGCTATTTGATTTATATATATATATATATATATATATATATATATATTTTTTTTTATGAGAGCAGTGGAATAGGGGAGCTGATAATTTTTGATTCACAGAATAAATCAAATTACACCTTAAAATATGTATTCAGTTTTAAAGAGAATTGATGTCTCTTTCACCTGCAGACTTTATAGCCTGCTACCCCCTTCAATTTTATTGATTCTGATTCCTTTGCTCTGTGAAAGCACATAAGATATAGTTTTTTTGAAGACCAGTGAGTCAGCAGGGGGTGTCCTAAAGACATCAAGAATGAATCACCTGCAGGTTCATATGAAGTGGTTTATGGCTATTGGGCAATGTGAAAGAAGGCCCATATGATGGATGAACCATTCAGCATTACTTTGGTGCATACAGTATATGGCCCATGCAGATTTTAGGAAACATTCCTAATATGTCAGTGACATTATCCTGAGCAGACGTGAGGTATGGAGTTTCCTGTCTGCCTAAACAGGCACAATGGTGGGGTCAGTCATAAAAATTATTCTATTTTTAGAAGATCAGAATGGGAATGATTCAGTCTTGTAGGGGTTATCTTCTATTAATCTCCATTAGAATGCAATTATTCATAAAGCATCATCTGCATTAAGCTCTCCGTGCATATTTCATTGTATGTTTCAGAGGTAATTGCCTTATTCCTGCTCAAGTATCTATAGAGCGGTTTCACAGACTTTTAATGATATTGCCATCTTTCAGGGCAGCCAAAGGGCCCGCTTTACTTCTGGAACCCATGAGGAAACGAGTCAGTTCTCTTCTGCATTAGACCCCTGCCACTAGGGATACTTCTAATTTTCTCTGTTATATTCAACTCAAAACTGATAGAAAGCTGAAGCTCAGAATACATTGATGATGTTGTCATCTGTTGTTTAAAGCTGGCCGTAGACATAACAATCCGCTCGTACGAATCCTGGATTTGTACGATTTTCGGATTGTGTGTGGAGTGTCCCGACATTTGTCGTGCCATGCCGATCGGTCGATCGGACAAGTT
>CM044443.1:92551082-92565298 GCA_024363595.1 Xenopus borealis
TTTAAAAAATTGGATTATTTGATTATAATGGAGTCTATGGGAGATGGCCTTTCCGTAATTTGTAATTTTCTGGATAATGGGTTTCCGGATAACGGATCCTATACCTGTACTGTATTTATAAAGCCATCATGCTGTGAAAAAAAAGATTGTGTGTTTTTTGTAGTTGGCGATAAAGGTGAATACATATTGTTACCCGATTCTGTATCCAATCCTGTATTGCTTCAGTAAAAGCAGCTTCCTTCTTTTAAGAGACCACTAAACTCTCAGCCTCAATTTTCATTTTCCTCAGGCAATGAGAAAGAGAGACTAAGTAATGTAATGTAGTCATTCCAAATGGGTCTCATCACTTATTTTCTTTAACTACTCCCATAACCCCTCTGCTCTGCTTAGCGGGATGAGTGAGGGGAAATGATCATAAAGTACTTTTTGTTACATTAATGCAACGAGTCACAGAGGGAAAATTGAGAAGTAACTTTCTCACTTAAAATATCATATATGCTTCTGTGTATCTAGAATTGATTTCGCTGCAACAAAATGCAGCAATATTCTGGTACATTAGTAAATCACTGAGGATTTATTTCAATTACCTTTTGGCTCAGCTGGTCGCCACCCAAGACATAGATTTTATGTTCTACCTACCTAACAATGGCAGTCCAAAAATATGTTACTATAATGGTTTTTGATTGAGTTCTATTCCCCAAAGGTTGCACAGGAAATTATCGTTCTTAAAGATAGAGAATGAATTAATTCAATCCTGTAGTGATCACCAGTAGGGTGCATCATAAAGGGAACTGTATTTCAAGTGAATTAGAGAAATTGTATTTGTTGAGTCAAATCTGAATGGAACCAAATTGTAGTTCCCAATATCACAATGAACTTCACACTGTGTATATTAAGATGCTGATTTGAATTTTTACACTGATTTAATAATAATAATAATGGATATCCACTTGCCTTTAACTAGATCCCATCATTTGCATAGCTTTAATCTGTCTGTGATATTTAAGCAGTGATCTACCCCCTGCTGTAAGATATAAGGACATTAAGGGGGTTATTTAATAAAATCTGAATGTTAAAATCTCGAAAGTATTTTTCTTGAATTTTTAGAGGAAAAAAAAAAAACGATTTTTTTTTTTTGAGATTTAATTACCCCCCGATGCTGCAAAAAGCCTGAATCTGAAAATCTGCCATCTCAGACCTGTTGAGGTCCTGTATTAGTCAATGGGAGAGACATCAATCTCAATTTGAAGTTTTAGTGATCTGAGCAGGGTTTAGTTTAAAAATCTGACTTTTTGGGGGTTTTCAATCAAAAAAATCCCAAATATTTGAGAGAAAAATTTGAGAGAATTCGAGAAAAAGCCTTAGAAATTTTAGCAATATGGGTTTCAGCTCAATTTTATTGATCTGATTAAGTTAAGGTTTTTATTAATAAAAAGATAAAATCGAGCATGGGAGTTTGGCCGTTGTTTTTTTTTTTTTTAAATAAAATATGAAACAAATTTAGATTTTAGTATATTACCCCCTGTAAGTCACTATTGAGTCCATGAAAACATAAACGTACAAGGCCACAGCTGAAGTGCTTTAATTATAGGTTACTTATACTGTAGTTATAATGTGCTCACATGCTTAATTAGGGTAATGTTATTTCTTATAATAGTAATATTTTCAATATGTTATGTCAAATGACTAGTGACACCCTAAGCACCATTCATAAGTGATTACAAAGATTTGGCAAAGATTAATAATATGCCACAAAAAATAACTGATAGAACTCTTAAATAATCATTGACAAAAGAATATATACTGTAATTATGTATATTTTTTTTACTGTAAACTGAACATATGTAAAATTTAAATCACAGATATTAAAGGAAAACTATACCCCGAAAATAAATTTTTGAGCAACATATAGTTTATATCAAATCAAGTGACATATTAAAGAATCTTATCAAACTGGTATATATATTTAAGTAAATATTGCCCTTTTACATCTCTTGCCTTGAACCACCATTTCATGATGGTCTGTGTGCTGCCTCAGAGATCACCTGACCAGAAATATTTCAACTCTAACTGTAAAGGGAAGAAGTGTTGAAGCAAAAGACACAACTCTGTCTGTTAATTGGCTCGTGTGACCTAACTTTATAGTTTGTTTGGTAAGTTTGTGTGCACCGTTGGATCCTAGGATCCCAGGAGGCTGTCCTTATTTTTTAAAATGGCAATTTTCTATTTATGATTACCCAATGACACATGCTACTAAAAAAGTATATTATTATGAAAATGGTTTATTTACATGAAGCAGGATTTTACATATGAGCTGTTTTATGCAATATCTTTTTATAGAGACCTACATTGTTCAGGGGGTATAGTTTTCCTTTAAAGTGGTTTTTACTTAAAGGGGTTGTTCACCTGTGAGATAACTTTTAGTATAATGTAGAGAGGGATATTCTGAGACAATTTGCAATTGGTTTTCATTTTTTATTATTCTTGGTTTTTGAGTTATTTAGCTTTTTATTCAGCAGCTCTTCAATTTGAACTTTAAGCAATCTGGTAACTAGGGCCCAAATTACCCTAGCAACCATGCATTAATTTGAATAAGAGACTGGAATATGAATAGGAGAGAGTCTAAATACAAGGATCAGCAATAAAAAGTAGCAATAACAATTTGAAGGCTGCAAAGAACCAGAAGAAAAAGACAAATAACTATAAAACTATAAATAATAAATAATGAAAACCAATTGAAAAGTTGCTTAGAATTGGCCGTTGTATAACATAATAAAAGTTACCTTGAAGGTGAACAACCCCTTTAACAAATGCTTCCTTGTGACCAGGGTTTTTTAATGGCTGAGCATTGACCCAGGTTTATTAAAATTAATATGGCTCAAAATATTCTCTGACAGAGCAAGAGCTTGCTCCAGAAAACTTCCATTTAGTTGCAACATATTAGTTGCTGCTGGCAAAATGAAATTGAAAATAACACATGAAAATGAATCATCACCCATAAAACTTATTTTATTGTTGCTTTAATCTTCAGCTAAAAGCTTTGTCTTGCTGGGGTGGAGTTTATCTCTGTAGAAGGAGGAATATCTGCTTTTGACATTTCAGAAGCAATACTGTGATATCATTGTGATGTCGGTGAATAGTGCCCTTAGTGTTTAATCTACAAATGGACATAGAAATGTGTATTAGATTGTATTAACCTAAACTGGTCTCACACATACACAAAGCTCCTGATGTTTCTGATCATCAGAGTTCCCTAAGCCACAAAGTGGGTCAACGACTATGTACATCTTGCAGCCACTGGTAAAAGTAACCCTATCAATTTCTCCTTGATCCTGAACAGATTTAGATACTTAAAGGGGTGGTTCACCTTCAAATTAACTTTTAGTATATTGTAGAAGGGCCAATTCTAAGAAACTTTTCAATTTGTCTTCATTATTTTTTTCCCCCTAGTTTTTAATGATTTGAAATTTTCTTCTGTTTCTTTGCAGCTTTCAAATGGGGGTCACTGACACCATCTAAAAACAAAATGCTCTGTAAGGCTACAAATGTATTGTTATTGTCACTTTTTATTACTTATCATTCTATTCAGCCCCTCTCCTATTCATATTCCAGTCTCTTATTCAAATCAATGCATGGTTGCTAGGGTGATTTGTACCCTAGAAACCAAATTGCTGACACTGCAAACTAGAGAGCTGCTGAATAAAAAGCTAAATAACTCAAAAACCACAAACAATAAAAAAATCAAAACCAATTGCAAATTCACTCTGTACGTTGTACTAAAAGTTAACTCAAAGGTGAACAACCCCTTTAAACTGGATGGAGGAATGTGTATGCACCTTTAGTTGAGAAACATCCCGCTCTACAGTTTCCCTATGAGTTAAAAATCAAAGTACACTTCCCTTTTAATATCAACGGACAAGTAAACTCAATAGAACGGGGGGTGGGGGTCAGTTGGGTCACAACAGTGGGAGAAGCTAAAATTGCAGTAAATACTATTATTGTAGTCAAAAGAAAGTGACATTTACAAACTTCATTTACTCCATTCTGTGAATATAGAGGTTTTGTACAATTGAGTGAATTTGGAGAACCAAATCTGGAGTACACCTTACACCAATTTGAAGCTGATGTAACTTTTTTTTTTAGTTATTATTTGAGGGGTATTTCACCTTTCAGTTAACTTTTAGTATGATGCAGAAAGTGATATTCTGAGACAATTTACAATTCATTTTCATTTTTTCTTTGTGGTTCTGAGTTATTTAGCTTTTTAATTCAGCAGCTCTCCAGTTTACAACTTCAGCAGTCTGATTGCAAGGGTTCACATTACACTAGCAAACAAGCATTGATCTAAATGAAGACTGAATATGAATAGGGTCTTAACAGAAATATAAGTAATAAAAAGTAGCAATAACAATACATTTGTAGCTTTACAGTGCATTTGATTTTCAATGGGTTCAGTGACCCCCATTTGCAAGCTGGAAAGAGTCAGAATTTTTTTATTATAAAAATAAAATAATAAAGACCAATTGACAAGTTGCTTGGAATTGGCCATTCTATAACATTCTAAAAGGTAGCTTAAAGGTGAACCCTTCCTTTAACTCCATTTTGGTGGAGTAAATAACATCAAATTCAGAAAGATGATGATACACTGGTTTACTTTTTGACATAAAAAACTTTGGTTTGGAAAAATGCAGTTAGATGAGTGCAAAATTAGCTTTGAATGATTTTCATGATTATCATCAATATGTCGTTCCCTAAGGGCCACCTGAATTTTAAGCATTTAAGATGTCGACATTTTAAAATACAAAAACACTGTATTTATATTATTTAAATATAAGCACATACAGTTGTATATAAAAATTAAGCTTTATAATTTATAGCATAAACTTAGATTAACACATATATTATTATTATTTTTTGTTTTTTTTAACATGAGATAACAATTGACCAATTGGAAATTTCCGTTAGATACTCACTAAAAATAAAGAATAACCCTGTTTCAGGCACAGCATAAATGAGGCATTCACAGTATGCTGCACATTGAATAGAATATGTGTCAGTGAAGGGTTAACTTTCTTTATTACTATCCTGTGGGTCTTTGTTACAGGCCATAAAACTGCACTTACAGTATAATGCAGTATGGTTTAATGCACTGCAAAAAAACTACATCAGCCACATTTTAAAAGAGCTACAATCATTACAGAAACAAACAACTGTGCTGTTCCCCAGAGAAGTAATAAATATGACTATTCTAAATATTAAAATATTCTTTTATAAGATCAGGCCAATTACAGTAGTTAGGCCCAGAAAGAATAATGAGAAGCGCATTTCTGCTTACACAGTTTTATGAATTATAAAATACTTCAATAACTTCTACTTCGTTGTAGTTAGTAGCCTGCTTTTATGGTGACTTAATACACACAAACTGGTTTAAATTGCATCAATACAAATGATAAATTTGTCAACACAATAATTAAACCTTCTCGTACTGCTTCATAGGTACTGTACACATTAAAAAGCCCCACTTTCATACTGATCAATAATTCAATGACTGTAGCAGGGCAAGACAAGAGAAAATACATTATCTGATATTAACATTACATTACTTGTGTCCACTCTATCAACCTGTTCTGTATAGGCTTCCACTGCCAGTTACAGCAACAGTGCTTCAGAATTTACATGTGGCAGGTACCGCATGGCATAGGCAACAGAAGAGGGCAGGGAGGAAAATATATCTGATAATATAATTTGTACAGGTATGGGATACTTTATGCAGATATACCATAATCTAGAAAGTTCAGAATTATAGAAAGCCAGTCTCTCACAGTCTCCATTTTACCCAAATAATCCATATTTTAAAAAATTATTTATTTGTTATCTCTAGTAATAAAACAGTAATTTGTAAAGGTGGCCATACACGGAGAGATGTTGGGCATATTGGGGAGAGATCCGCTCGTTTGGCGAAGTTGCCAAATGAGCAGATCTCTTCAAAATATGCCCATCTTGATGTGGGTGATATCAGGCTGATATGGGCTGTCGGGCACAATCCAACGGGATTTTTTAGTCCCATCTGATCAACATTTGCCCAGATATCGATCGGGAAAGCCCGTCAGAGGGCCTATACAGCTTTTATCGGCCTATGTATGCCACCTTAATCAATATAATTAATACTTATTGGAAACAAACCCAGCCTATTGACTTTATTTAATGTCTATATGATGTTCTAGTAGATTTGAGGTATGAAGATCCAAATTACAGAAACATCTGTTATTCAGAAAACTGCAGGTTGCGAGCAGGTCCCATACCTGTATATATATACAAGTGAGGAATTATATTAAAAGTAGTCAATATCAGAAAATGGTTCCTCTGCGCCTATCCATTATAGCTTGAAAACCTGTGAACATATTAAGCAATATTTAATTAAACATATTTATAAAAAAAATTCCCGTTTAGTCTTCAATGGACTCAAACACTTCCTGTATTATTATTACATTTATGTAATACATATAAATCACCAACATATATAGTCAACAAACGGATATACTGGGCAACGAGGGCTCTAACCGGAAGGGCTTTCAATCTGTGGGGCAGATTCACTAAAGGGCAAAGTGGCTAACGCTAGCAACATTTCTCCAGAAATCCCATCCACAGGGACATCGCCAATTTACTAACAGGCGTAAATTCGCTAAAATGCGACTTTTACTGAGAGTTTACTCAGAGTTTACTTTACCGCCTCCGATCAGGCGAAGTGCTAAAATCTTATGTCAGTTACATCATATCCTGTCTGCCAGAAATGCAGTAAAGTTGTAACCAATGCTGCGGGATTGCCTTCAAAAGTTCTGTTAAACTTTTTTGTGTTTAAAATTTTCCACAGACATTTGAGAGGCATTGAACATTACTTTTAGGGTGGACTCGTGTGTAGGGCATTAGAGGATCAATTTGCCTTTATTCAGGTTCCTTGGACGTTTGTGATGAAAGTTGGTCACTTTAAGCATTTGCACCAACATATCTAATAAAGACGTCTATAAAACTTTAATGTACCAGCCCTATTCAAATTGCTTTGAAATGCTCACACTCCTGATAGTAACGCTAGCAAAAAGTCGCCAGCGTTTGGCGCTCAGGATACAACTTCACATTTTTGTGAATTAGTGTAGTGGTTACAAATTTTCTCCTGGCGAACTGCCGGGAAGTGTGGTGAAGCGTTCACTGACGACAATTTTCTCTTTAGTGAATTTGCCCCTATGCCCCATATCACTCAGATCTACAAAAATTAGGAGCAGCTCTTCCAACTGGAATCCATAAGCAGGCACTGGAATCGTGTAAAACACAGATACTGTTATGTAGAATTTCAAGATTGTAATATTTGTATTGTGGAGAGAAAAGTGTTGTGGCTGTTGGCTAACCCAATGCAGATTATTTTGCAGCAGCCTCTACTTGGCTGTACATTTCTTGCTTTTTCTCCAGCACTTTAATATTCAAGCAGAATGAAATCCTGCTGTGAGTGACCCTGAATGCCAAGAACATCAAAGATAAACAATTGCTGCGAAGCTCTTTGGGAACAACATCAAAGGGACAACATACTGCTCAGAAATCACTTGTGAATTTCTACTGCACAACATTGATAAGATGGTTGGGGTGACTCATATTGGAGACCCAACTTACACTTAAATGCAAATTGCTGAGGATTCAGACATTTCCAGACATTTTTATGGTACCTACTGCACCCAGCAGTAGACTTTACCTATCTCCTATAGGGGCCTCTATACTGAAGAGATCAGAGTTTTAATTCAGGAGCCACTCTATCTCTAATATACTTATGAACATAAAGTTCTTTAAGGAAGGTCATAGTCTTATCTAGGACCAAAGTACTCTGAGTAGTTAAATAAAATCACATTAGAGTGGTGTTCCACCTTTAGGTTAAATTTCAGCTATTTTTTTATTTATAGTTCTTCAACTATTTGCCTTCATTTTCTGCAACTTCCCCATTTTCAAATGGGGGTCTGTGAGACTACAATTTTATTGTTATTGTTAATTTATATTACTTATTTGTCTATTCAGGTCCTATTCATATTCTAGTCTCTCTTTCAAAGAGCTGCTAAAATACCAAACTGGAGAGCTGCTAGACAAAAAGTTAAAGGGGATGTTCCCCTTTGAGTGAATTTTTTGTATAATGTAGAGCGTGATATTCCGAGACAATTTGCAATTGGTTTTCATTTTTTATTGTTTGTGGTTTTATAGTTATTTAGCTTTTTATTCCGCAGCTCTCCAGTTTGCAGTGTCAGCAATTTGTTTTCTAGGGTACAAACTACCCTAGCAACCCTGCATTGATTTGAATAAGAGACTGAAATATGAATAGGGCAGGGACTGAATAGAAAGATAAGTAATAAAAAGTGGCAATAACAATACATGTGTAGCCTTACAGAGCATTTGTTTTTAGATGGTGTCAGTGACCCCCATTTGAAAGCTGCAAAAAAACAGAAGAAAATTGCAAATCATTAAAAAAACTATGAAAAATAAATAATGAAGACCAATTGAAAAGTTTCTTAGAATTGGCGCTTCTACAATATACTAAAAGTTAACTTGAAGGTGAACCACCCCTTTAAACATCTTAAAAATCATAGCAAATAAGAAAATGAAAACCAATTGCAAATTGTCTCTGAATATCAATGTCTACATAACACCAAATGTTAATTTAAAGGCAAACTACACTTTTAAGCAAATTATATTTTCAAACAAAATATTGCAGTGGTGTCATTTGAAAGCTTTCAAGCTACGTAGGCATTTTATTTGTTCTTAAATGCCAGGTAATATGTGGGTCTTTGCTACTTCTGGGTAGTGATGGGCGAATCTCCCGAGATTCGCTTCGACGAAAAATTAGCGAATTTCCCGAGAAATTCGCGAATTGGCGAAAAATTCGAGAAACGAGTCGCGGGGACGCTTTTGATGTGCGTCGTGTCAACTTTGGCGCGTCGTTTTCGGCATTTTCGGCAAAGCGAAATTTCGCTGGCGATTCGCGAATCGCGGGAATTCGCCGAGAATTCACCCCTGGCGAACAAATTCGCCCATCACTACTTCTGGGAATAGTATTTTGATAGATGTCATTTTTCTGCCATTTTTGCATTGCAATAGGGATATAAGAGGCATATTTATGAGGTCAGAGGTTGCTGTATACTAAACCAAATAAGTGCTAATCATTTGTCCTTTGATTTGAATGATATGGATGATTTACTAATCAATGTGGTATGATTATAGGTTTTGTGGTTTCAAGATTTATGATTTAAAAAATAATTTGCATCTCTCAAGTCCAGTTCTATGAAGATACTATTAACAACAAGAATAACAGGATATCTAAATTTTGCGGATTTTCTTAAACATTGTTTCCCTCAAAAAAAATGTCATCTGATGTATGTGCTTGGATTTGTGAAAAGTACCATAATTAATTTCTTCAATGAAAAGTGACTGTGCTTAGCCCATTCGTCATTTTTCTTAGATCTAGGAAGTTCTAAAGTGGCAAAGAGATCAAAGTAAGAATTGTGATTATGTATGATAATTAAGCATGATATGTAATAAATACACCCTTATATATGGCAATAAAAGAGATGGAATCATTCTTTCTGTGCCATCTGAAAACCAGGTACTCTATCTTGTACTCAGCTTCTGAGCTTCTGTTTGTTTTTCAAGCCGATTAAAGATATGAAAACACATTTCTTCTCATGCAGAGTTCTTGGGGATGTGTAAACAAGCAAGGGCCAAATGTTATTCAGAGCGTGTATATACCAACAGGATGAAAACTATTATCAAAAAATTTGTTCTGCTGGAGATGTTTAAAGCTACTGGTGTACGTTTTATTTTCTAATGTATATGAAGAAATGTATAATGTTTGGAATTTCTGGCCTTTCAATATTTTATACTGGAAGCCAAAGTAAAATATATAGATGTGTGCAGCTCTGAAAAAACTCCGCTAGTATCAGTTTTAATGCCTCTAGTTTGATGGAATGTTGATAAAATATGTTTGGAATTGGTTGGCCATTTGTGAGTCAGAAATAGGTTTATTTAAAAATAAATAATCGGGCATCACACTAATGGAAAACAGTTCTTAACATGTGGTTTTTAGGCCCGGACAGTTTTGTCTTCATCAGTTTGGCTGCCAATTATTGGAAGTGTCAATGAATTCTTCCACTTTGCTGAATGCTTAAATGAAGGCAGACAGCACTCCCAGCACAGGGCAGAAACCATTAGGACAATAAATTTTATTCACAGTAGAGAATTTACCTTGAGTGACAACCGGAGAGAGAGGAAGCCTGCATTTGCCAATTACCGAGCTTCTTGCATTAGCATCAAATGGCTGGTTGGATGGGAATTTGACCTCTTGACTGATGAGGTGAGTGTCAACATGTCTAAACCTCTGCAATAGGTTTGCCAACCATTTTTGGATTTAATGTACAGTTTTAAACATACCATCTAATGGTAGATATAAAGGGTAGTTAATAGCAACTTTTTCAGGGCTTTTAACTAAAACCTGCTAGAGATAAGGCCCAATATTGATGCTGAACAATTGATATATATACTTTTTCTTGAAGGATGATGAAATATAACTTCTAAGTACCAGTATGCCATTTGACTAACTGAAGTGAATTTTGGCAGAATATGTGCGCGTAATACAAATCCTGTTCCCTCTAAACAGTACATCTTAGTCTTATGAAATTGGCTTTTCTTCTATATATGTATGTTTCTGTATATGCATAGAATGATTGCTTGCTATAAATATTTCTTCTACGTAGGTTTCATTTTTTTTTACTGCAGCGCCTTTACAATTGATCTTTAAAAAAGACTCCCATGTTGCCAATTTCTTCTAAACATGGAACCCTGGCAGGTCCTTAGCTAGACAGCAGAAGGGCTCGGATTTACTATAATTCTATTGGTTGACATGGAAGGTAATGGTCTGTGTTATTTTCTGGTTCTAAAACATAATGCATGGCAAAATATAGATACATTTTCATCATGACAAAACAATGAATTTCAATGTAAAACAGCACCGGGCAAAATAGTTTGATCATGCCTATTCATCACATGCACTTTTTAGATTTATTTCAGATATAAAATAGCTATAGAAATATAGAGACAGGGAAATTCGGACAAATGTGTAAATGCCAATATGCAGACAATGAATGCTCTTTTAAGAGATACTCCATAGAGTTTGTCATCCCACGTGTATACATAAAAGATAAACCCTGCATGGGTAATGAGGAATATTTTCCCTTTCATAGTCAACTTGTTTGTTCTCAAAATGATATTCATTGCCTAAAATATTTATATCTGTGTCTTGTTTATTCCGTTCTACAAGTTTATCCTTGAGTTTACTTGAAAGCTTCCTTCAATCATTAATTTTCAGTTATTAGCCTGACTAAGCATACTCAGATACAAAAGAATCTTAATCAGAATGGATTATTTTTCATTGTCTGACCATTTATCAGACAAATTATATAACAAGGAGAAGTAATGCTTATTCTAATTGAGAAAAAAAACAGGGAACGTACATAGTTTCCGGTTGTAATTGGGAATAACATTGCTTTACTGCATGCAGATAAAACCATGTAATACAGGTATGGGACCTGTTATCCAGGACCTGGGGTTTTCCAGATAACAAATCTTTCCATCACTTGGATCTTCATATCTTAAGTCTGCTAGAAAATCATGTGGACATTAAATGAACGCAATAGGATTTACAAAATATGAAAAAAGTTAAAAAAAAGATTAAAAAATGTATAAATGTTACTAAATGCAAAATGATAGATGGCATTTTTCTAATTTAATATTTAAAAAATAATCACCTATTATTTTAGTAATCCATACAAATCTGGGTTTTGGAAAAAGAAATTTAAATACAAGGGCATTTGTACAGTAGATTCTTATTTATTGAGCAGGGCCATGAACACATTCTCTCTCTGCTGTGTGCCTCCTAATGCAATATACTATTTAAGTTTTTGCTGATGGATGAGTTTGCAGTGAGTGTTTCTGCTTGGACAGTTCAGTAGTAAAATATTTAACTTCTGAGTTATATATTTCCTTCTCCTGCTCATAGAAGCTTTCATAAAGATGTGATGGATGTTTGTTGTGTTGTGGAACGTCCCTGTTGTCTTAGAAACTCACAGGGGTAATGCCTGGTCATTTCATCCGCTCACTAAATGGAACATTCTTTGGCAGTTTTCAAAGATCTTTCAAACAGATTTGTAGCATATTTGCAAAGCTATTGACATTTCCAGTAATAGACAGTCATGATTCCACTTTGAGCATTTATTTTATGGAAAAAATAGATGCTTTCTCTGAACTTGAGAAAAACCACTTACTATTGTGATGGTTCATCTTCTTTCAGGTAAACAAAATTAACACTTGGGCATATAAGAAATAATATTTGACTGACTCTAGGTTCTCTATTAAATGTAGGAAAAGCTTTGGGGGAAATTTACTATTATTCCCTAAAATTAGCTTGATCAAATTCGAAATTCGATAAGCATTCGACCATTGAATGCTTATTAAATAGTTTTAGGCTATCATTTTGCTCAATATTCGATTTTTTGATGAATCGTGAAATTTCCTTCAAGCCTCCGAAAAATTTGTACGATTCGAACGATCGAACCATTCGATCGTACGAATGGTGTTCGAGCAGGACTATTTACTATTATTCCCCCAAAAAAATTTGTTTCTACTCGATATTCTATTAGCATTCGATTTCCGAATGTTAATCGAATAGTTCTAGGCTTCCTTTTATTCGATATTCGATCATTCGACGATCGAATACAAATTTATTCGATCAGTCGAATTAATCATTTGACTGAACGAATAAATCATTCGAATGATTCGTACGATTCGAACAATAAAAGACTTCGATCGTACAAATCCTATTCTATCAGGACTTAGCCTCAGAAGCCTATGGGAGTGTAGGTTCAATCTGGCGAAGTAGGCAGTCAAATAACTTTAAAATTTTGAATCCTTCGATCATCGAATGAACGAATTATCGAATATACGATCATTCGATCTATTCGATCATTCGATGATCGAACAGGCCAAATTTGCATATCCGATTTTACAAAAAAATTTGTACGATCTTTATTCGATCGTTATTCGATCGAACTTCGATCATGAATTTCATAAATTTCACATGAATTTCGTAAATTGGACCCTTTGTGTCTGAAGAAAATAACTAATAAAATAATCTAATCTTTTAATTTACTAATTTGCATCAAAATTAAAAGAGGAAAATATCAATGGGAAGCAGGTATTTCAGCACCATGGAGCTGTCCACTTTCGCAGCTTCACTCACAGTCAGCAGTTTGTACTGTGCTTTAACTTAGCTTTCAATATGTTATAAAATGGCCTTTTCTTAACAAATTTAAAATGCTCTTTCTTTTTTTTACTTTTTAACTACTGGCTTTCTAATTCTGCTTCTTTCCATCTTACATTTTAAAATGCTATCTGGTTATAGGGGATCACTATCCCCAGCAAACAAAAATCAATTGCTTTGCAAGGCTACAGTTTGTTGTTATTGTTGAATTCTAGTAATTATCTTACTTCAGCTACTCCTCTATTCATTTACCCAGTCTGTCATTCAAACCACTGCCTGGCTGGTAGGCAACCAGATAACAAATGGAAAACTAGAAATTTGCTAAAAAGTGGTAAAGTAATTAAATTAATTAATTTTCTTAAATTACCACTGTCTACATTATACTAAAAGTTCATTTTTCGGTTAAACTTCCCTATTAAGCAATGTGCATTAGCTCGAATCTTGTCACTGCAGCCAGAAGAGGAAAAAAGCACAGTCCTAGTCATTCTTACTATCTGTCTAGAAGTGTTCCGTGCAATTTCCCCCTCCAATAATCCCTCTATTATTAAACCCCTGTGAGAAAAATGCAAGCAAGTACTTGATTATATTAAAATGATATGTGTGTTCCTCAGTTTGGGTATACTAGTGTTCCTCTTGTGTTGTTGTAGTCCCTTTAACTTCATGATTTGTAACTGTTATTTTTTAAATTTACCATAACATCCTAAAAACAGATCAAACATTTGCTTTAAAATTGTAACAAAGGGTTAACGGGGGAAAATGTAATAAAAGGAAAAAAAAACATTTGTACAAATAAGAATGTTGTTGCATTGTGAATCTTAATTGCATCTAGTTCGTGTTTGAAGGTGGCATGGAAAAATAACTTTTTTTGTATTCACTG
>CM044443.1:92565818-92589317 GCA_024363595.1 Xenopus borealis
ACCACCCCTTTAAGCACATACCTGGAACCAAAATGTTTTGTTTTATAATATTGATTCACTTTATTCAAGCAATATGCATACATCTATAGTCAGCACTAGCCCAGCAAATAGAACATGAGCTAAAAAATCCTCTTCCATTCAAGAACAAGGTTCTGTATTGCCCAACTATGAGAAATGTATTATACTAGAAGGTTATCTGTTAGAAAGAATGAGAATACATCATTTCCTTTCCTCCAACACAGACTCTAAGCCCTGCAAGTAACCTGGAAAGCATCATAGCTCTTTGTTTGAACTGTTTAATGGAAATAAGCTACAGTAACACTAATTAAACCAGCTGGCAAACCACCTTTATAATGCATGCCCAATTTATTGCATGTATGTTGAACATAGGTATTTATTGCCCCTTTATGGAAATCAAGATAACTTAACAACTAGCTAATTGTGTTTTTTTTAATATTGATGGGCCTGTAAGTAATGTATCAAGAGAAGTGCTGCATGCAAACAACTGATAAGCGGAGTCCAGAAATAATCAGATAAGGAAAATCCCCTAAAGACTCTTTAGCTACCTGTCACTGTGATAATTCCAGATCAAAATAAAGATTTCCCATAAAAGTGACATTATGGGCATTGTGTTTGAGTACAGGTTACTCCCATGACCTTATGAAGATGAGTCTGGGCATATGCAGGTCTGTTATACCTATTGTCAAAGTCAGTTGCGCATTTCAGATGTATTGCACTTGAATACCAAGAATGCAAATAAGAATACAAAACTATAAATATTTCCTATGTTAATAATGAAAACAACCATTCAGTTGGCTCATGTATGTTAATATTGTACAGGTATTGGATCTTTTATCCAGAAAGACATCTAGAAATCTAAAAATTATGAGATGTCCATCTCACATACACTCCATTTTAATCAAATAATTCAAATTTTTTAAATGATTCTCTTTTTCTCTGTAGCAATAAAACAGTACCTTGTACCTGATCTCAACTAAGATATAATTAATCCTTATTGGAATCCTGTTGGGTTTTATTAATGTTTCAATTATGTTTTAGTAAACTTAAGAGTATGGAAATGCAAATTACAAAATGACCTGTTGTAAGGAAACCCCCTCCAGGTCCTGAGAATTCTGGGTAACGTCCCTAACCTTTATATGTTTTCTTTATTTTTAATGACTAACAGTCAGCACTTTACATGTATCAAAAGCACTGTGCATGGGGGTACACTGTAGTTCACATAATAACAAATGCCCATGTGTTTGAGGAAATCAGCATTTACAGGTATTATCATGGTTAGAAAGATATACCTAATGTAAAGCCAGCATTTCAGCTGTACCTTGAGAGAGCCTGGTGTGACCAACCAAAATGTTGCCTTTGCATTAAATCCATCTTTTTTTGACAAAGATAAGGTCTTATGAAAAAAACAGTATAAAAAATATTGTAGTAAAGTCAGCTATTTCAGCTAGATCCCTAGCCTTTAGCAAAGTGCAAACCTGTGAATGTGGACCCTCCAGGCTTTTTTTCATTTCTATCTTCATCGACTGCAAGATATGTGTGGTTATATGTGTGGTTATCTGCATTTATTCCTATTGATATATATACAGAGACGGTTTAGATTTTAGTTCTTCAGCAGTGACAGCCTTATTGAGCTACCTATTTGTAGTTATTAATCAATGGGTAATGCCATAGTGGTTCCAATGACCACATAAAACAACACCTTTCAAACCCTAAAGTAAAGTAGCCAAGTTACCACAAAGAATACTAGAATGCTTGTTTAGCCTGTGTCTGGCTTGATTGGCTTGAAAGGAAAATACCTCTGACCCAAATGTCTCTATCATTACATTTTCCCAGAAAATTCCAGTTTGGGAAAAAAAAATAACTCATGAAAACTCTTTGGATTATTGCACAAAACCCAGCGCAGATCAGGATATCTTTGGGACTTCTCCTATTGACAGGTTCTGACTTTTTCTATCCTCCGAAGTATAATAAATCCTGAAAAGTTTGAGTTTTTTTCACCAAAATTCGGTTTTATAGTTAAAAAAAAAAACTACATTTTCAAGTTTTTTGCATTCAGACTTTAATAAATAAGGGTGGTCTGCCTTTAATACACTTTGCTTAATTCTACATTATATTTAACATTATCAGAAAATCAAATCCAGTAAAGTTCAAGAAGAAAATGAAATAACGTTGCAAAAAAAAAAAAAATTGGCTAAAATCCATCAAATTGTTGTGAATTGAACATTTCACTTTGATACATCATGACAAATAAAGACGGAAAAGAGCAGCAGAGTGCTCAGTAAATATAGTAAGGTGTGAGAAACAATCATTGGCATAAAACAAACACTAAGAAGTGCAAATAAATAGCACCAGGAAGAATGCTAGAGCTTTATTACTTCTCCATAAAGTGAAGTGCAAATTTGCTGCTGTTAGTTTTATGTAAAATAGCAGCAACAGCACCATGAATGCATAACAAGAAGGGCTCTTTTACAAAAGCACATCCAAGAGCAAATTCTGTGGCTAGTGCAAAATAATGAAATTAATTAAGTGAAAACACCAAACGTAAGGTTGTATGACTAAAATCTTGGTAAGTCTTTATGAATGTAGCCCACAGTGTTAAACTAAATGTTCAAACTAATATAATTTATAACATTCCCCAACGTTAATAGCATCTATTAAAAACAAGTAGGCAAAGCCACTGATAAGGGCCACTTAATGTGTATATTGATGGGCGAATAAATTCGCTAGGTGCAAATTCATGGATAACTTCCGCGTTTTGCCGCTGGTGAATAAATTCGCAAAACTGTGAAGAAAATTCGCCAGTGAAAAAATCAAAATAGTTGTAAGCATAAAAAATTGTTGGCCGTCAAAATGATTCAGACATCCATTGACTTTAATGCAGTTGGACAAAATAGGAACACGCATAAAATTTGTTGTGGGCGTCAAAAATCGCGTTTCCTTTCATTTGGCCAACATGTGCTCAGTGCCATGTTAACATTTGCTTGTCCTGACTGCTCTTCATTTGCACCTGCAATTTTCTACATCGCAGTGAAGACAGGGGTCAGCTTTCCTCTTCCTCTGCAGGGATGGCATGGGCTTCATGATTGGGTAAGGGCTGTTTCTGCTACAGTATTATTACAAACATTAACAATTGAGGCAGATTTATCAAAGGTCAAGTTTTAGAGGTTTAGCAGGTTTTTTTTATACCTCGAATGAACTCACAACTTGAATGTTTAATGATTTAAGAAAAACTCAAATAGGAAAAAATTGAATCTGTGAATTTGGGGTGAGCACTCTAAGGGGCACATTTACTAAGGGTTGCAGTGAATATCTGAATAAAATTTGAATGAAAAAAATTTAAATTTCGAAGTAATTTTGGGCTACTTCAACTATCGAATAGCCCAAAATTCGATTTGAATTGAAAAAATTCTGTAATTACTGGCCCTTTAAAATCCTTCGACTTTGACACTTCGCCACCTTAAAGCTGCCAAATTGGCATTTTAGCCTGTGGGGGACCTCCTAGAACCCGTCCTGAAAAATTTTCTAAGTCCTAGGAATTCAAAGGATTTTGAGCAAAATCCTTTGATTTGAACAATGCGACAGAACGATTCGGACGATTTTTATTCGATCAAAATAGGTCCATTTTCGATCGAAAATGGCAGAGGTCCCTTGAACCATTTGACGATGTTATTAGCCTTCATGGTGTTCGAATTTTGTTTTGGTGGGTTTCAATTCATTTAACTTCAAAAATTCGGCCCTTAGTAAATCTGCCCCTTAACAGTAAAACTGCCCCAATTAATTAAGTTAATTGAATTGAAAGCCGCCAAAACAAAATTCGAACACCATGAAGGCTAATAACATCGTCAAACAGTTCAACGGACCTCTGCCATTGAATTCCACATGACCTCGACAGGTTTTAGCTGGAGTATTTTCAGATTCTAGCTATTTCCAGCTTCAGGGTATACTAAATCTGGAAAAATTGAGTTTATTTACAAATACCCAAAACATTTAAGTTTTTGACTAAAAACTACCCAACATCATCTTCAATGAATAGCTGTTCTTCGAGTTCTACATGTCTAGGCTAAGCCTCACATTGATAAACAGGACCCCTATTTGTGCATTTATATTGGCTGTCCGCCATCTTCAATTTTCATACTGTAATAATGTTTGTTCATGTGGAGATCAACAGACCTAAAAGACAAGGTGCTAATGGAGACCCTTCTGTGACTAGTCACTAGAACTATTATTATTAACATGTATTTCTATAGCGCCAACTTGTTTCGTAGCGCTGACTATAAGAATAGAGAATATATATGGTACAGATTTCATGCATTCAGATATGTGTTTTTCATAAGAGATAATTAGAATTATGAAGCACCGTGTCCATATGAAACTTAATTATGGGTAGAAGTGAAATATATAGTTGGAATATAGTTTTTCCAGTCAGCAAAACCTGCTTCCTGAGAATCGCATACTGCAAATGCGCCAACCTCGTCTAATTTATCGTCTTTATAAACGGTGCTGGGTTAATTATGAACTGATTGGTCTCATGTTACTTAACCTGTCAGAGAAACATACAGTTTCAATTAATACTTTTTTAGACAAAAACATGGCGGCGGTGCTAATCCACACAAACTCTCAGCAATGCAATTATGCAATTAGAAGCTGTGAAAGGGGAGTCTAATAAAGTAGCAGCACAAAGAAAACAGTAACACATTGCTATACTCCTGGGAGCTGATCTCTGACATGGCATGTATTACTTTGTAACTTCTAAATCTAAATTGTGTACTGAGTTTTGAACTTGTCCAACTAAGCAGTTTCTGCCCTAATATAAAAACTTCTAATAATGTTTTATTAAACTTTAAGTGGAGCAGACCTGTTTTTTTTTTTATTTTAGCCTAATGGTACAATTAAAATGTAGCTCATAAAAACCTTTCAGTGTTCCAGAGGGAACTCGTACAGGCAAACATTTTCACATGCTGGATACACTTTGGTCACTTGAGTTACTGAAAGGACATAAAACTTAAGCACAGAGTTTGGGATCCAAAGCCAGAAGCTGTCTCCGTGGAAAATTAAAGGAGGCATTTGAAAGAACAATTATGAGAATCTTTATCTGGAAGCTCGTTATTCAGAAATCTCTGAATTATGAAAAGGCCATTCCCTATAGAGTAATTTTTAAAGGAAAACTATACCCCGAAAATTAATTTTTGAGCAACAGATAGTTTATATCAAATCAAGTGACATATTAAAGAATCTTACCAAACTGGAATATATATTTAAGTAAATATTGCCCTTTTACATCTCTACCCTTGAACCACCATTGGGTGATGGTCTGTGTGCTGCCTCAGAGATCACCTGAATAGAAATATATCAACTCTAACTGTAACAGGAAGAAGTGTGGAAGCAAAGGACACAACTCTGTCTGTTAATTGGCTCATGTGACCTAACTTTATAGTTTGTTTGGTATGTTTGTGTGCACCGTTGGATCCTAGGATCCCAGGAGGCCGTCCTTATTTTTTAAAATGGCTTTTTTCTATTTATGATTACCCAATGGCACATGCTACTAAAAAAGTGTATTATTATGAAAATAGTTTATTTACATGAAGCAGGGTTTTACATATGAGTTGTTTTATGCAATATCTGTTTATAGAGACCTACATTCTTTGGGGGGTATAGTTTTCCTTTAAGTAAATAATGTAAATTGTTTTTTCTCTGTAAAAAACAATACTTTGTGCTTGATGGTAAATAAGCAACATTAATTAATATGGGTGGCAAAACAATCCTATTGGAATTATTTCATGTTTAAATGATTTTTATTTGGAAAACCCAAGGCTCCAAGCATTCCAGATAACAGATCCTGTAGCCAAAATCCTATTAGAATAATATTTCATGCATAAAGCAAGAGAAAGGAGGTAAATGGATTTTAGTCACAGAAAAGATAAGGAGGTTTGGCAAAGTAAGTGAACTTATAACCTAGATACTGTAAATATGTGAAACATGGATCCCTAATATAACTGTATAACAGCTGTGAAAAAACACTATTATGGATAGTATATAAATATGAATGATATTATAATAAAATAGGGTATTAAAGTGATCACACAGACCCTTTAAACCTTGCTTCCCACAGAAGGAACACTGGAAGTATTTATAGCAGAGCCAGGCCAAGCCAGGCAGGTGCCCTACGAGGCCCGGCCGGTGGCGGCACCAGCTGAGCACGCATATTGAAGTTTGTGCATGCATTGGAGTTTGCGCATGCATTGGGGTTTGTGCTTGCATGTGTGATTTGCCGCTGGCGGTCACGAATGCGCAGGACACAAAAAGACCAATATTGCGCAAGGGAGAAAGGGGACCAGACATAGTATAAGCGACGGAGCAGGTATGTGCCTGACACCCCCTGTCCTAGGCACGTGCTTATTTGGCCTACCCCTATCTCCAGCCCTGATTTATAGGACTCTCTGTGGTTAGAGTGCTGTTTGCTAAACCTGCTCTCACACAAGGGTGCAAGGAAAAGTAATGAGTTCACAAATGGGTATTGTGTGTGTATTTAGACATACAAGAGGTCCACTGCACTCAACCCATTATCAATATATTAAGGACATTGAAACATTTTGTAATTTACGCTACTAAAGATGCCTTACCCTTTAAACAAAACAGGGATTGTTTGTCCATATATTGCACCTTTCTTAATGTTTTAAAAATTAGTGATGAGCACAACTTTCCCTTGTTTGTAAAGTATGTGTATGCCCAGTCAGGCAACTTTATAAATAACACAGGGCATGTTTAAGTACAATTGAACTAAGTACATTTTCCCTTTAAGTTTGTATTTTACAATAGGAGGATATATCTCTATGCTTAAATAGAATTGATGGAAATGGACAAATCATAAATTGGATTTACCACGCAAAGAAAGGCCTCTAGAAAAATAGAGAGTACTCTTTTAAAAAGACCAAACTAGAGTCCTGCAGCGGGTTACCCGCAAAATCCCGCGGTACTCTGCGGGTTGCTCGTAGAAATTCTGGGTGCGGGTATAGAAGCGGGCCGGTGGTTCTGCAGGTTGGCAGGTTGAGGGTCGGGTCGCGGATCCTCGCTATATCGATTTTTACTCCTTTTTTTCAGCATTTCTACTTCTGATGATGTCACATCTGGTTTAAATTGACAGCACTTCCTGTTTTACTCCTTTTTTTTCTGATCACGGCTACTTCCTATGATGTCACTTCCGGTTTACAATGACATCACTTCCTGATTCTTGATGGTTAGCGGGTCACGGGTCCGGGTTGCGGATTTCGGGTTGCGGGTACAGGTCGGGTCGCGGTCCAAGCGGGCAAGAATGCGGGTCGCGGGTCCGGATTGCGGGATGCGGGTACTGGTCGGGTACAGGTCCCAAAAAATGGACCCGCGCAGGACTCTAGACCAAACCATTGCTTTTAATAAGAGCAAGGATTGTCTTTTAGGCACACAGCATTTGCAGAATCAGATGCAGCTATATTGTTTAATTTAACTAATAGTCCCTTGGTTTTAACAGGCACCTTTTTCATATTATGACAGCTGGCTGTTCAGCTCACTAACAAGTTAAGTGCTTCCCAAAGAAACCATCCATATTTGCAAAGTGCTAAATGTGACTCTGCAGAAACAATATTTGCAAGTTAAGAATTTTATGGAATTAGTTCTAAATTAGTGCTGAAAAGGAAATGTCGTCAGCACTGCTACTGCATTGGTTTTTTGTGTGTTGCACAAATGAGTAAGTATAGATTTTATTGGCTTGCAGTGATAGGAACAAAGTTTCCACTAGTTCAGTAACCAACGGCAGCAACCAGTCAGTTGTCCTACTAACATGACAAATAACATATCACCAAGAATATGCTGCACATGCATTAAAAAAAAAAGATGGCATTATCAATCAGACATATATGACGTAAGCAATTTAGCCAAGCTGATAGAATAATACATACTGCAAAGCCAATTATCCACCATTGCAACTGGTAGCGAAGATCAGCCGCTCAATTTCCAGCAGAGTAATATGAAGCACGGCCAAGTCTATACCAGTTAAATGATATTCTGCTGAATGATAAAGGCCTGTAATAGAGTTTAAAGTGAAGCAAAGCAAGACGGTTTTACAGGCATAATTTCAATCATATCGCAATGAGCTACCTCCCATGAGGCTGCCCTGACAGTGAACTGTTATCAGACGCAGAAGACGGCCATTCATTAGGTGCCTCGGTGTCATTGCATTGTGAATCTCAAATTGGTATTTAAAGTCCAGGCTCAATATTTTGCATTTTCGCAGAATTGTTTTTTTTCTCCTGGAAATATAAATTATTCACTGGACTGTTGCTATCATTTATCTATCAAATGAAAATTGCTGGTACTATTGTGTGCTCCATACAAGAAGAACAATGAGTGAGCCAAATTTCCATGTCAATGTTTCTATGTGCTTTTCTAGTCTTGTTACAGGGAAGTATGTATACGAGTCAATACATTATTGATAGCGGTCTGCGCCATGTCTACCTGCTGCTGCTCAGGTTACTGTACATGCTGAATAAAACATGAATAAACAGGGGAGATCACAGGGAATTCTGTGGGGACTAAAGAAGTAGAGAAAAATTGTCTTGTAGCAAGAAAAATAGAATTTAGGGAACCATTGGTTTTAAAGCAGATTTTAAAGGAGAATTGATCCAAAATGTGCATATTACAGTATATGTTTAATTAATTTACCTCCTATTTATGTCTAAAATTAAAGCTCATTAAATGCATGGAGACATCTCATGGCATATTTCAACCCCAAGCCATCTCCCACCACTCCTACACATTTTTAATGTGCAACACATCTGTGTTAATTCAAGCATTTGTGCTCCTTCCTTTACCCTTTCACTCTTTAAAATAATTTGAAAACTGGTATGCACAATCATAGTCTTCTGAAAGTGTTTACGAAAGCCAGATTCCCCATCTTTGACTGTCTGACCAGCAGTGCGTTTAATATCTTTCTGGTTCAAGCAAGAAAATATGTCTTTAAAATTGTACTTCACACCTCCTAATGTGAAGCTTGGTGGCAACATTACATTTTCTGTGTCCTTTAGAATCGATCTAAGCTGACATTTGAGAAAGTGCCAAATTGAGAATGTTTTAATTAGAATGTAAATGAATATGCACAAAAATCTAAGCAGGTGCCAAACTACTTAATGAGGTAGAAGATAGTTACTAAAGATGTTCCATAATCACTAAAACAATGGCAGTCCTAGTGGCCATACATGTGTTTGAGGTATCTGTGCAGAATGACATAAATTCTATTGATTTGTTTAAAAACAAAAATAATCAGTGCACATATGTTCTTGTATGCCCTTACATCATATGCTGAATGGTAAATTCCTGGTTTGTATGTTTGCCCTTGAATGCAATGTAATAGGTCGTCATGATCCATAAACCATAACATAGTATATTTATCAGGCAAGAGACCCTAAAAGTCAGGAATATGAATTTCTAGTAATTGTATTCAGCATTTAGCACAAGATGCTGGTACCATTTTAATACATAATTTCATAACATCTATCTCCACCAACTGGCAGGATTTACCCAGAGTTTCTGATAGTTATTCTAGATCCAAACCCCTACAGGCTGTTATACTGTAGTCATTGATGTTATTGTTTCTCTAGGTTGCACAGATTCAGTGGCGCTGATAGTTCCATAAATGTCGGAAAGAGTCCAAAGGGCATTACTGGAAGGAATGTTGTTCTCCAGGCCCCCCTCTATTAGTGAAAAAGAATTAATTTTCCTAATGGTGGTTTTAAATCTCAATAAGAACTATGTTTCAGGTGTCATTGTCCCAGTAGCTTCCTAGTGCTCTCTGTTAACAACCCCCTCTTAGAACATACTACTTAACTTATGCAATGTTCCCCACACTCCTCCCCTTAGCAATAGAATGCTATTTTATCCCTTGGTTCTAATCCCCATTCTGGGCAGTATGTGTGAAGCAACAGAAAAGTATCTCTAAGGGCTGTAGCAAACCTACTAAGGTAATCACATAATAATTTAACCCTTTATACACGGTAACCAGAGCCAGACCACACCAGCCAGGCGCCCTAGGCAACCTGGATGGCTGCGGCTGCTGCCAAAGATGGGGAGTGAAGGGACCAGACATGTGTGGGTTACAGAGTAGGTACGTGCCTGGCAACACCCCAGCTTTGCACCCTAGGCACGTTCCTACACTGCCTACCCCTTGGCTTGGCCCTGCCTGTAATACATGACATCAAATCACCCGCATGAAATAAAGTTATACTGAGAATACAAGATATGTAGGCAGTAGACAAATGGTCATGTCATGCAACAAAAATAGGAAAACTATTTCAATTTGAATTTAACACTGGAACAGTGATGTGATATTAGGTCTATTGCCGTTGTCTGGTGATTATGAATGCGGGGCTGGATTTATGATCCTTCTATAAACACTACTAGCAGTTGTACTGTACTTCTGCTGTTCATTTGCAGACATTTTCCCGTGAAGAAAGGAAAAAACCTTCCATCGAAATGTTCTGCCATTTCCAGTTCAGGTTGCACAAATTTTGTGATGTGGAAAACACACCCAGCATCTAATGAACATGTCAGAAAGACGGGTCCCTCCGTTCCCTCCCTCAGTTCTAAAGCATCTTGTTTAAACAGCTATTCACTTGATCTTCAGCTTCTCATCATGCATGGATCTCACGGGGTGTGGACATTTACTTGTGGGTGGGCATTTTTGACTACAAGATAGTATTTCACATAATTCTGCTTAGATAAGATTACTGTAGATTTGCCACTGTGTAGAGTGTAGATTTGTGACTGTGAAGTGCACTTCTAGATGTGACTGAATGGGCTAAGTTGTGCAACTAAGTAGAGGGAGAGCAGTACTTTGACGAATACAACACATGGGATACTACCAGGGCATACAGCTACATTGGTAGTGGCCGTTGCCACTAACAGTCCTGGAACTAAAAGAGGCCCATGACCAGAAATAATGTGGTCAGTTATCAGTGATGATTGGGTTAATTTAAAATTTGGCAAGAATGATACACTTTACATTAAATATTCCAAAACTGACCACTGTTCTCTATGTAGGAGGCTCAGAAGCTCAAACCTTGTGCTGTTAGATAGGGATACATCAAATTTACTATTTTGGGATTCGGCTGAACAACTAATCTTGTATGAAAGATTCTACTGAATCCCAAATCGAATCTAATTGAAAAGAACAAAAATATGCAATTTCCTTCTTCATGTGATAAAAAGTCACATATTTTAAGAATTCCGGTTGAGTTTGGCCTAGCACTTGGATTTTGCCGAAAAAAGGCTGGATCCTGGTTGAATCCAGAACCTGATTCAGTGCATTCCTACTTTCAGCATGAAATCTGTAGTGAACCTTGATGGGAGGCACAAACTTGACCCATCACAGGACAGATAAAATTCTATATTTTGACATAATGTAAGCATTATGTTTTTCTTGCCCTCTTTGCAATATTGTCCTGGTCTCCTATGCCTATAGTCCTAGTTATACTCTAGTATACTAGACTGGCACTGGACCAATATTTCCAAACAGGTTAAAGTCAAAGCAAACATGGTTCTACAACTCCCTAAAATCTCTCAGTCCTCATAGTGAAGTTTCAGGGTTCCTTTGTGGTTATGGTGAGGGCATTTGTTTTCCTTTTTGATACTTTACATGTTTCAAATACATTCATTAAATAAAAAAAAACTACTCTACGCTACTCAAAAAATCACCGGTGAAATATCTCTGCTGCTTTTATCTACAGGAAATGTCTTCAATTTAATATTTGAATTAGAAATGCACGGAGTTATTGTCTGAGATTTGTCTGAGAGACGACCACATGAGGCTGCAGCAAGTATCTTTATATCTTTCATTCTGCGTGGTTAGACTGACCTTTATCATTGTTAGTATTAAGTTGATGTGACCTGCTTCCTTCTGCCACAGAAACTTTTGAGTTACTCGGGAAACCTCCCTGAGCCGTTTATTACTGAAAGAGTCAATTGTTAACTGTTCTGTAATAAGGCATTCTTCTCAGAGGGAAAGTGGTGATACATTATACATCTTAGATATCTAAATAATTACTAGCAAAAAATGATTTGCCAGACATAACTAAAACCACAAATAGCTGTGCTGAAAATGTTCATGGTGTATGAACACAGTCTTATATTATTAGTCAGCTGCCAGTTTCTTGTGTTCTGGGCCATGTCTTCTGAGCTCTAGCACCTTTATACTTATGTAAATAGGAGCACCTTGACAATGTTTTGTTGAATAATGGGTGCAAATGAACACACAAACACACACACATAAACTTAAGGGCTGCAATAAAGGTGCCTCTTTTATTGCTTTGTTCAAATATAGGGCTTATATACTAACATGGGTGCAACAGATGTTTTGCCCATATCAACCAATCCGATGAAAAACTTATTCATGGACTGGTGTAATTTAACCCCTATATTAGTAGATAAGCCTTATGGAAACATGTGGAAATAGGCTTCACACTAACCATATTAGCTGCATTTTAAACCATATTCCATTCTGCTCCTCACAACCGGAAAACTGCAATTACTAACCACTTTAATAACCCCCTGCCCATTTGCAGACCTATAAATGTCTACTAAACAGCTGAACACAAAATAGTGTGTTATATTGACATTTACCACAGTGAGTACATAGACCAAGTCAGCCACTGACAAACCTGATCCTACCAACTACTTTATGAAGTGTGTGGGTCTAATTTAAAAATCATTTGGCAGAATGCGAAGAGTAAAAAAAGTAGGAAATCTGCCTGATTTTTTAACCTTTTACCTGGCTCTGTTTATTTAATTGAAAGCTCTACACTTGACAGAGCTGAATACAGAAGGACACTACATTCCCTTTTTTTCCAAATCATACAGAATATAAATCCTATAGTTCAGTGAGGTCTGGGGCTAAAACTCTGGGGAGCTTGTTACAGTATTGTATAGTTTATGCTTTTTTGTGTGTTTTAGATAACCTAACCTGATTTTCTTGATCAGCAACAAAGCCTTACAGGTATGGGATCCATTATCTGGAAACCTGTTATCCAGAAAGCTCTGTATTACAGGAAGGCCATCACCCATGTACTCCTTTATGCTCAAATAATTGATATTTTCTTCAACGATCTCCCCTTTCACTGTAATAATAAAACTATACACTGTAACAGGATTCTTTAGTAGACTAAAAGTACGGAGGTCCAAATTACAGAAAGATGCGTTGGCTTCGCTAGCGTTCGCCGCACTTCGCCAGGCGAATTGTCGCCAGCGCTACGCAAATTCACTAATGTGCGAAGTTACGCTCAGGTCGGCGAATAGTAGCGTAGTTGCACTAGTGTTACTTCGCCAGGCAAATCGCAGTTACGCTAGCGATGCCTGATTTGCATACGGTGGGAAATTAAGCGTATAATAGAAGTGTATGTTACAGCCACTACATTACATTACACAAGCCCAGGAAACCTTTAATAAATTAAATAAAGTTTTTCTATTGCCCTAAACATGTGCCCCCTGTATAGTTGTGTTGCCATATGTTAGGAAATGTAGGGGGGTAGGAGGGTAACCCCCCAAAAAAAACAATCTTTTTCAGACTATCACCCTCCAATGGTAAAACACGCCAGCATTTTTTTGGGACTTAGAAAAATTTTCAAACTCCTATCTATTGTATCGAAGTAAAGTCTAGCGTAAGTGGTAACGTTCAGGAAAAAGTTGATCTTAATGAATTTGCGTAATTACGATCCTTCGTCAAGGCACAACTTCGTACCCTTACACCAGGTCTATCTACATCGCTAGCGAAAATTCGCCAGAGTCGGTGTTAGTGAATTTGCGAAGTTACGAATTGATGTCACGCTGGCGAATTAGCACTATCGTTAGACGATTTGCATTTTAGTGAATTTGGGCCCTGGTATCTAGAATACCCCAGGTCCCAAGCATTCTGGGTAACAGATCCCATACCTGTACTACTTTTCTTATTCCAGCAGCGGGCCGGACAGAGCTTTTTGCTGCTCAACTCCGTTGCCGGAAAGACAATAGCGTAATATGGTTTCCAAGATTTGCAAATTTACAATGGAAAGAACCATATAATAGGCATCCAAAATCATGAAAAATATAGTTATAGTATATAGTAATATAGTTATAATTAGATAAATGCAAGCAATGATATTTCCTATCCATAGGCAGAGGGGAAAGCATCATGGCTTACAACTACTAAAGAAACATTTAAACATTACAAAACAAAAATAGAATTGTTTTGTATTTACTGTGGACCAATGTTGGCTCAACGACCATCAAGCACACAGTATTGTTACGGTATTCAAAGAACAGAAATCAGCAAAAGGATAATAGATTTTTTTATAGAAATAAAATTAATTTGCTATGCTCCATAGCAGGCCTCAGTGAAATGCAAGACCCGCTATATATTTGCATATTTAAAAACAGCTGTAAATTATGTATAAACCAGAGTGTGAAATGTCACATATACTAATGGCAGGTGATAGAATTTCAGTGCAAGTACAAACTGTCACCAAAATGCTCTTTAATTATTAACTTTCATAAAGAGAACAAATTCTCATCGCTGGGTATAATTTTCAGTAGCAAATGCCAATGTAACTATTATAAGATAAGTTGGGGCAGGACCAAATGCCTTGTGTGCAAAATATCAAACAGAGGGAACCCCTAGATTTGTAACCCCTTCTCCATCATCCCATTCCACAGGGTAAAGTAAAGGTTTCACTTTTGTAAAGGTGAACAGATATTGGGGGTTTGACCTACAAGAACCATATATGGCTAAATGGCTTTCATCACCAGTTTATTTTATTGAAAAGAATAGGAATGCTCTGTCTTTTGTTTGGTATTTGATATATGGGCATGGCTCAGGAGCGAGGCAAGCATTACCAAATATTCTTCAACTGTCATTGCTAACATCCTTTTAAGAGGACAGTCACAATGCAGAAAGAAGATATATTATTATTATTATATTAGTCACTATCATTAATATTAAGGGAACTGATCAGGTATTTCAGCAGCAAATTAAACAAAAGGGTGTCTGGGAAACCCTGGCAGGCTGTTCAGGCCAATAATCAGAGGCACAATATTATAGGCACAATTTTCTATATTTCCAGAATATTGGACTGTTTGGTCTACTGAACACATACCCATATCATGCCAGCTTTTTGTTTTCTAACAAATAACTGCCAGTAACAGCCCAACTGTGTCTCGCTTATCTATTTTTTACATTATAATGTTCCTTTAATTAATGAGGCAAATACAAGTATAGCCAAAGGCCACACCATTCCTTGTATAGCTCTCCACCATCTATTAATCAGTTAATTTATAAATATGCCAATAGCGTTATATTGTTGTTCAGCAGAGTGAGGCCAATGCTAATGCGCAGTTACAGTTAATGCCCTGTTAAATGCCCATTAACCTACTTCTCAGTGTGTTGATGAGGCTGTGCTGTTGTTATTTCTATATTGACACGGACAGATGAATTTTGAGAACAATGCTAGAGGAGGCCATTACATATTAATATGACATGACACATAAAACACAATACAGAACATTAAACAGTATTTTAGTACCGAGCCCTATTTTATGCTGAATAGAAATAGATCTGGTTGTGCCTGAGTGGAACATACATATTGAAGCCTCCATTAGCTCAGCCTGTTTTATGCTTCACATTTCATTTTTGGGGATTTAACACAACGGAAGATTTCCCTGATTGCGCTAGCATTTAAATATATGCAGAATGCTACCTAATTTGGAGCCGGAGCTCAGAAGTCTAAACTCACAGTAAAGCCTCTGAGGAATATTCAACAGATATAGAGAGATCTTGTAGTTGAAATAGAAAACTGCACTCTAGGCTCTGTTAAGCAAAGCTAATATTGTTTTGGGCAAGATTGAATCACATCAGTTATGTTAAAGGGTTACTGTTGATTACTTGGAGAAAAGTCTTGTTAAAGGGGAAGTAAATCCTAACTCATTAATTATAAGATTTGGAGATGTTAAATTATAACAGCACAAAGTGTAGAGGATGATTTACCAAATTCACCTGTATTGCACCTGATTACAGAGGCACAAAGTTCTGCACTAGTTAGTGAATAGCACATATTTAGACTCAGGAGAGTATCTACAGAGGAAGCAGATCCAGCTGCTTCAGAGGCGCCCAGGAGGTATAGGGTGCCCCATTAAGCTCTAATTATTGAGCAATTTCAACATATATTGGTAAAACGGGGCAAGCTCCAGATATGCTGGAGGTTCTAGAATTAATTTTCTGTGGGGCCCAGTAACATCTAGTTATGCCACTGTTTGGACTCAAGTTGTGCATGCTATGTAAGTGTATCTATAGTAATAAGTCAAAACAATTGGACTTGCAGTATTTTCTTATGTCTGTGAAGGTTCTCGTTCATCCAGGTCATGGTATATACTGTATATTGTAATAAGTCGTGGTATGCTATGCAAGTGGTTTTATCAGCATTCACATACACAGCCCTTACAAGGATCTCTTGTGCCCCTAAAACACAAAATCTATCTATCCAGTTAGAATGTATCTACATGCAGGGCTGCTCCGGCCATGAGGTAAGGTGAGAACCTTGCCTCAGGCGGCACGGAGCTGGCAGTTACCAGGGGCGTCAAAAAGCCTCTTCTTGTAACTTTAAGAGCCGAATTTCCGTTTTTTAAAATGGAAATGCGGCTCTTCTAGTGCAGCGAGCGTAAAAGCGCTTGCTGCACTAGCGATGTGGCCCTTCCTCCACTCACTCCAAATCTACAAGTTAGAAGCACAGAGCGGGAGGGGGGGGCGGCATCGGAGCTGCTGCTTCAAGTGGCAGCAGCCCCTGAAACGCCCCTGTCTACATGTTCAGGGTTATGGCTGGTGGAAGGATTCAGTGATGGAACAGGACCTTTTTTCTCAAAGAAAGTAAGCTACAGCACATGGTGCTGTGCTATTGATGAGCTAGGTGAAATACAGAGCACTTTTCTTTGGGCATGGGGTACTAGCAGTGAAGTATAATCAGTCCAATTTGGCATTTGTGTTCTACACCGTATGTTATCATTACAACTATCATACCAACTCACAAGGAAAGAGACAATCTTAAAATAATAAACACAGTGTGCTTTTGTTATTGGACAGTGGCTGAATAAAAGGTATTATCAAGCTAAGGCTTGTCCGGTTGGATGGGCAGATAGGAGTGATGGTCGAATTTATCTGCCTGGGGCGAATTTGCAGCAAATTCCTGTTATTCGCCATCGGCGAATACATTCGCAAAACACCAGAAAAAATTTGCCGTGGCGAAAATTTGCCGGCATCTCGTTTTGAATGCAGGTGTCCATTTTTGGATGCCAGCGTCCATTTTTGGATGCAGGCATCCGTTTTTTTCGATGCCAGCAATGTGTGCTGGCATCCAAAAACAGATGCCCGTGTCCAAAACAAGACACCAGCAGCATTTCACAAATTTTTCGCCGTTTCGCAAATTTCCTGAGAAATTCGCAAAAAAAAAATCGTCCAAGCAAAACGCCGCAGATTCGTCCATCACTACCCATTAGTGTCGGCTCACCCTGTTACCCTCTCAGTAACACATCTGCTTGCAATGTTATCTAAAACTAATATGAAGGGAGGTTAGGAGCTAGCAAAGCCAGTGTGTGCAGCGGCAGGCAACAAATAATTAGCAGAAAAATATGTTCCTCCTGTTATACCTTGCAAGAGCCATTCTATCCTTGACATTTCGGAAATGACAAAGAAGCACACTTCTTTTTACAGTTCCACCGCTGGGAGCTTTGGACTTGGCAGAAGCCCAATAAATAATGCATTAAGAAAAGGCCCAGCAGTTTAAAGGTTTTGAAACCATTCCATTTCGATTTCGAGACTTGGTACAATTTCTGTTCTGTTTAACCAGAGACTGATAAAAAGGAAGATGTAGGCTTAAATCTATTCTGGGGAATGCATTTTGATCCCTCATTCATTATAAACCCTCACACGTGTGGCCTTCACTACTGTGCAGTTTTTCCAGGTTATTTTTGCTTCCATACACGAAGGAAAACGGATTTTTATGACTTTGTTCATTTTAACCATAGCCTCAAGTTGCAGCAGCAGGATTGCCCTTCATAGTCAAAGCCGTGTGTCCAGCAAAATAATTAACAGTACAGTCCTTTAGTTGGTGGCCTGGGGCTGGATGAGGCTCTCCAAGGGGTTCTTTTTCTATTAAAATGACACCTTCATTTAAATTGAAAATAAACACTAAAATAAAAGCAATGAATATTATTTTACAGAGATAATTATATCATTTACACCAGTCGCTGCCCTCAAGCCTATCACGTTCACACACAGCAGGGTCACTTTTATCAGGAGCCAATTAAACTGCCAGTATGTTTTTGCAGTATGGGAGGAAACCATACAACATGCAAACTCTTTGCACATACCCTGGCTGAATCGAGCAAAGGCTTCCAGGATGTTCTCTAACATATAGCATAACATTTTTTACAATAAAGGGTACATTATTTTCTACATATTTTTCTGTAGATGGTAAGTAGAATATGTGGACATAATGGAGCACCATGCCATACAGCTGAAAAACAAACATTTAAACAAAAACATGTTGTTTTGCACTCTACATAGATTTATGGCAGCTTCGCTATCCCCAAGTACAGAACGCTGTCTCATTAATACAGACAAAAAGCAAATATGTCAAAACTGAAGAATTGTTTGTTAAAATAAATGCTATGAGAAATGGCACTGCTGTATTTTGGACATTTCGTGATAACTGATTTCTGGATAATAATATTCATATATAAAATAAAATTGAGTATCATATTATATTGTTGAGCTACATAATCACCCAACCACCAGATGTATTATAATGCAAAATGGAGTAAACCAACAGACAAACAGGGTACTGTTGAGGCAGCGGCTCTGCCCTATGTCATGGTTAGTATTCCAGAGGAATTATTTTATGTCCACTTTACTTTCACACTAATGCACCCATAAAAAACCTTGGTATATTTAAGATGAATAACTGGGTGCGTTGAAAAAGTAATTCTGCTAATATTTTTCCTTTAAAATACATTCATTAAAAAGCTTTATACTGTGGGAGGGGAAATGGTACATATTTCATTATGTGAAATCTAAATAAATCACTAGTACTGCATAATTTATGCCCAGGTGTCTTTTCTATAGTTAGGTGCATATCTATCTGCATGCAGTAGGCTGGGATACCTTTTTGTCAGCTCCATTTTTTTCTGTCTTCATATTTTAATTCTGTCTTCATGCAAGATATATATATATATTTATATATATATATACATACTGTATATACAGTATACACAAACACACAACAGGCTGAATTCAATGTACAAATATAAAACAAAGATCTCAGGCCGTTTACCGTAGTAAACTCTCCAAGACAAGCCCCATATATCTCTAAAACCATAACCACTTTCAGATAAGGCCCATCCTTGTGAAGAACTCTGTCCTCACTGTGAAGAACCACCTACACTGATTCAAATGAAAGTCCTTTTTTTTCTTCTAGTCTGAAGGGGTGGCCTCTGGTGTGATCCTCTTTATGGGTAAAAAGGTCCCCTGATATTTGTCTATAATGTCCTCTAATGTATTTGTAAAGTGTAATTATGTCCCCTCGCAAGAGAAACAACCCCAACCTGGACAGTCTACCCTCATAATTTAGACAAAACAACTGCTCACTAAGCGAATGGATCAGCATAGGAGGGTGAACTCTACAGGGCAAGTCTTGGTTGTCTTTCTACACCGAAAAGACAAGGGACACTCCTTTGAAGATAGCAATGTCCAAATCTTGGAAGACTGCTGGTTTGAAAGAGGTGATTTATGTTAAGGTGGAGAAACCATCCCTGAATAGAGGCAGGGGCCTTTGACACTACCTGTCTGCTACATAAAATGCTGTTCTAACATCTGTACCCCGGCAGTTTCAAAACTATTCACACATCCATTCATGCAACTCTCGCAAGTAACACCTGTGTCTAGGAGTTGCATGACACATTGGTAATCCTATCACAGTAACTACACAGAATCAGCACCTCTGTGAATTTCAGATGTCACAAATGTGCCATTGTGATTGGATTGTTGGAAGAGTCTATATGCAGAGAACTCCCCTACACCAGTCAGTTGAACTGGAGAAGCTGCTTGGATGAGCAGTGAAACGTCTTCATTAAAATTTCTCAGCAAGTCCAGTTGTTTTGAGCTACTTCTGTTAGATATACCATGACCTGGATGAATGAGAATCTTCATAGTTATATTTTTCATAAGATGGTTCAACTCCATATATTTAAAGATCCTTTGAATATATGAATGACCTAAAGGACTTTCTATAAGTTCTGATTCACAAACGAGTCTCCCATTATGTAGCACCCAGTAAAAAGTGTTCACCTTTCCTTTCACTTTCTCAATTTCATAGTCTTTCTTTTTTTTGTAGTTACATCTAACAGGATAAAACACAACATCTGACAGATTTGCTTTTGAAAACCAGGCGTTTAATACCATCTCAAAGGCCAATGGAAACCTGAAAAAACATCCGTTTTTCTTTATGACCTACAGATTATCTCTATATCATCAGTTTTTATTCTCGCTGCTCAGCAGAATTCCTATCTTTGATGGTATCGTATGAACATGGCAAAGAGGCCGCTGCAATCCGACAGCTTTATACCTATGTTCTTAAATGTTTGAAATGATTTCATGCTAGATTCAGTACGTTACCCAATTACCTGCCAGGCAAATGCTTTATATTAAGCAGATATAATTTAAACAGCACAGTGGGATTCTTGCCTATTTGTGCTGATCTAGTTGGAAAGGAACCCTTCAAACTGATAAAGATTATTTCCTAGATTTCTGTCTTTTCACCACGCTGCCACTGTTTGTGTGGGATGCACACGAAAGCAAACAGAAATCAAGGTTACACAGTTCAAACACAAATTACTTGTTAAAGAAAAACCCGTGCATGAAGAGATTTCAATAGAAACAATGCAGCACTGAAATATGGAAAAGGGACAAAGGGAAAGAAAGGAATCAGGGGAGATAGAATGAAACATGATGATAGATTATCATAGGAGAGGGCGGAGGCATAGACACATGATAGATAATATATACAGTATGTTATACTGTGTCCTGAATCATGAATTAATAGCAGAGAAACATCTGATCATAAATAATATTTAATTAATAGATCACATCAAGGTATAAAGGTCACAGATCAATGCAGAGATGATACTTGGATCATAAATTAAAGAAGGGCTGAGAGATTACAGAATGAGAAAGGTAAATATATGCAAAATGACACCTTAGATATAAGATACATAGGATAGATAATAAATATAGCAATTATGTCCAGATCAATGTGCTGTTCTACACATTTCAACCACAGAGTGTGGAATAAGACAACGCTTGCTACAAAGTCTACCTTGTGCTGACAATGAAACAACGGGCCTGTATGGCTGGACAGAAAGATTCAGGACGTAAGGAATATCCTCATATGAACCTGATAGGACAACCTACTGCAGCCCCACCTAAAATTAATGAGCAGGTATACCCCCCAGGCTTTATTGCAAGCTCAATGCTGTGTGCCTGTCATATCCTATGATAACACTGCGTTAACCCAGCATTCAACCTGCCATGCTCTCATTGCATTTGTTACAGATTTCCTCAGGGTGTTTCTGATCAGCCCTGTTTGTTGCAGTCCCTGAATTTAGTTGCTGTTCCTACATTACGAACAAATTGAAAAGAAAAAGAGAAAGCTTCAAAGGTGAAAATGAATGGAACAAACAAAATAGAGGTGGGGGTTTATTTTAAAATCTTCTCTATATCAACTGCTGTGATTAGGAAGGGATGCTGTTGTATCGGGCCTTGACAGTTTTGGGGCCCAATAATTTTATTAATATTTTAATACCAGTAAGGTCTTAATGGATTCATTCTGGTGTCTATACATGGAATGCACTAAAGGAAGGGCTAAATAGGAATTTAGTACACCTGTTTTGGGGTTCTGGGACTCATAGTACAACAACTGCTGTAAGCCCACCAAGCCCCATATTATGGCTCTCATGTTCTTTCCTAATGGACAGTTACAGGTTTAAGGTGCATGATAAACAAAGGGTGAAAACATAGTTCACTTTATAAATAATTGATAAAAGGAGAGAGACAGACAGACAGCTAGACAGAGCAGTAGACAGACAGATCGATCGATCGATCGATAGATCGATAGATAGAGATTTAGAAATACATCGATAGATCAGTATATAAAATTTGGGATGGATGGATGGATAGATAGATATAAAGAAAGATAGGTTGATAGATATTGTTTTTCTCCTCCCGACCCACAGTATCTTATTTTGCTCAGATTAAAAGCTTGAAATTGAGAAATCATTTAATGATGTCAATTCATCAGAGGCCCTCCATATGTGAAGATTACTGGTGACAATGACAGATAAGAAATTGTACAGTGTATCAGAGGCTGAGTCAGACGCATTGCAAATCTACATCGCGTGGAACACTTTAGCAGAATAAAATGTCACTATTGTATGATGTTATTTTTCCACAGCAATACTTTATATCAATTATGGTAACTAAGAATAACGACAGCAGAAGAATTATTATACAAAGGACCACGTACGATAACGTCCTGTAAATAATGTTATTAGCATCTTAGGGTGTTATTTATCATTGGTTGCTAGTGATGGGCGAATCTCCCGCGATTCGCTTCGCCGAAAAATTCGTGAATTTCGCGCGACTAGTTTTTTTGGCGAATTTTCACGAGGCGAAATTTCGCAGATGATTCGCGAATTTATTCGCCAGCGGCGAATCGCGGGAATTCGCCGCAAATTCGGCCCTGGCGAATAAATTCGCCCATCACTATTGGTTGCGTTTTAGAGGTTTATGAGGTTCTTTTATACCACAAATGTTTTCTGATTTAAGAAATAACTTGAATTGAAGTGAGCAACCCAAAAACTTGAATTAATCGAGTTTTTGCCACAAAAAAAAAAAACTTGAATCTCTCCAATTAATTTAATTTTAGAGCAAAACCCACTGAAAAAACCCCAGATATCAGGAAAGCTACAAACATCTTGAAATGGTTGAAGGGACGTTTGGCATTGACTTCTACATGAGCTCGACCAGTTTTAGCTGGAGTATTTTCAGAATCAAGCTGTTTCACTCTTCCGGGTATAATACATTTCGAAAAACGCAAGTTTTTTTAATAAAAACTCGAAAAATTTATTTTTTTTGTAACCCAACAATTAGAATTTTGAAAAATACCCTTGAAAACTCAATTTTTTTTGGGTTAAACACAGGTCGACCTTTAATAAATGTGCCCCTTAATGTTGCAGCAGTTATTGATGCAGTTATTGCAATTACACATTCCATGCTTAAAGGTCGTAGCTTAGATTAAAAAATTATTTTGTTATGGTTTTTACAGTAGTATTCCACTTGCATTTATTCTGAAAGGAGAGCTTAAACCAAGTATAAAAATGTAG
>CM044443.1:92600064-92610311 GCA_024363595.1 Xenopus borealis
AACTTTTTTGCGGCGGTTCGCGCCATCCCTAGTATATATATGCATTTGTGTAAACCTTAGTGATTTCTTCTATAAGTGTAATGTCATGATCCCCTACCTGTGTGTAGAACTGGTTCAGTGTCAGTTTAAATGTTTATTTATTAGGGTATCTTGAATTACACAAACAAAAGTAGCCAGGTGCGGACTGAGAATTAAAATAGGCCTTGGCATTTCATGTACACAAAGGCCCAATCAGCCCACACAGAGGCCCAAACAGCCCCCACCAGCCCACAAAATACTGACTTTCTATTGGACCTTATAGAAGCTCCTCTGGCATTTGCCAGAACCCACAGATTGCCAGTCTGGGCCTGAAAGGAGCCATCTCAGAGGTTTGGATCTACAACTGAGCCACACCTTGTCTTAAATGTACAGGAATTCAGACAAAACACATAGTTGCCACTGCAGCACATGCTATTATAAATTTGTAATGGAATAAAAGAAGCAAAGAAACTGGTTTAAAAGGTTTCCTATAAATACATGGTGCTTAATACAGTAGACCCACAACCCTACAGAAAAGAGTGGCACATCCTTCATAAAAGATTATCCATAATCTAAGCAAGAGGAGGGCTCAAAACCGATATACGATTGTTGAAAATATAAAAAAGAGATCAATGGGAAAATTCTTTATTAACAACGTGGTCCCAGGAGAATACTATAGTGATAATGGGCACCCCTCTAATGCATTCATTATTACAAGTCGCTTGATATCCTAAGTGCATTGTAAATATACCTTTTATATACATTCCTCTCTGTGTTTCTTTTGTGTCCCTATGTGTTTCATTACGTTATGAATTCACTGCCTTGAAGGCAAATATTCAACAGCATGGTAACATTTACTATAGTAGCCTGAGTCAGGTTCTAATTTCAGTTAAGGCGGCATAACAGATATGAACTCTTCTCCTATATTGTATATGGACAAAAATATACCCCATTTTCTGCCTCTCCCTGGGCTTTGCTACACATTGTATCAGGCCCAAACTATACACATGTTTTACTTCCACCTTCTGCCCTTCTATGAATTGGACTACAAACTTCTCCATTAAGGCAAGAACCCAATTAATCCCATTGCTGGGAATGCATATCAAATGATAAAATTCTAGACTTTGCCAAAGACTAAATACAGATATAAGGTATATGAACAGAACAGCCGTATAACAACACTTATATTATGAGGGTGATATTGATTAATTTCTGAGACCTTAATCTCACTCTTTTGTTTAGTGTCTATAGGAGCTAGTTTTCAAATAATCCAGGAATTAATCTTTATCACCCTCTTGACATAGGGTGGGTTGGTCTTGAGCTCCCTGAATGGACTGTGGTTGACGTATGTAGTGGTGTATGTCGCATTGCCTGTTTCTGACCCTCAGGAGGATTTCAGGATTCCATTGATAAACACACAGAAATGATGGATGTGGAAGAACAGGAGATGTAATGGGGAAGAACAAATGCAGAAAGCAGATATGTAACTCCAAAAAGATTACCATGTTCTTCCTTATCACTCAGTTCAGTAATTCTATTGTTATATTAGCCTTCAACTGAATGCAAGAATAAAGACAGATAGCAGAAATAACAACCAACTCTGTGTTCTTAGTGAAATAATTATACAACCCAGGTATTTTTAAAAGGTTATACCCCTTTAAAGCAAATAGCAGAAACAAAGGAGGGGGTGGGGGCAGGCTAGCAGTCCATCAGCTACTGTCAAATACAACTAGCAGCATATGTCCCCACCAGGCACTGGGAGTTAAAGTTCACAGAGGCTCTAGACCTCATTTCGGATGCTTGGAGTTAATGGCTTGAGAAAATCAGGACTTAATTGAAGTGTATTAAATGGTTCCTATCTGATTAGCCATGTGCATTCATATGTGTACTAAGGGGGGTATAAATGAGAGTGGACAGACATTAAAACCAGCGGCTTATGTCTTATAGTCATCCCCAGTGTCACAGGACTTCATTCTGGCACCGCTTATCAAACCTGCTGTTTTGCCTGCCTGGCAGCGGGGAAGTAATATTTGCTATCAGCACTCATTTTCTAAGCTCTTGGCTCATTTTGTTTGCTAAGAATTGTCTTGCCCCCTGGGCACAGCCTCTGCTTTATTTGACGCTCCAGTGGCTCTTACACCTGCCGTCACTCGGCTAATTACCTGCCCTTCTAGCGGCTGCTGGTGCTGGAGCTGAACTTGTGCTGAAAGCTCCTGGGCTGCTGTTAATATCAGTACATCCTACATGCTGCTCCTACCTGTTTGCTGCATGAGATTTTAGAGGTGTGAGTTTGTCTGTGCAGCACAAGCAAGGCATGTTCACACAAGAGTGCAGAAATGTGCCATGCACATACTTAACACTTTTTCATCTTTTCTAAGAGGTGTCACCAAGGCACATGAAACAGGATATATTTATAGTGGCAATGCCTTGTATACTCTACCACTGGAAGTCAGGGATTTTCTGTTCATCCTTCTTCTATATTTGGATGCCACATGCCTTATGATGAACCATCTTCAAACATAATGAAACATGATTATGAAAAATAAACTGCAAATTTATAGTGGTCGCTATGCCTCAAGCACCAGGACGAATATACCCTGAATTCCAATGAAACAGAGCTGTGCATGTTTACATGGAGTGTGCAGGAGGTCACAGCTCTATACAGCGCTGGCCATGACTTGTTATTACACTATATAATAATCATCATTGCATGGTTTGGTTATTCAGTCAGGGATATTCTACAAGCAGACCTCTTCAACTCCCAGCATCCTCTGTAAGATTGTCACTAGTCAAAGGGGACTGCAAGGTGAACAGCTATGATTTTTAAAGTTTTCTCTATACAAAGAAAGAAAAGAGTCACCCTCCAAATGCTAAAACTTACCATTAGTTACATGAATTTAAAAATGTGACTGAACTTATAGAATTTTATCTTACTAGAATACAGGATAAAGCTCACTTTTCAGCTCACTTGTCCTCAACATGATTTGCGCAGTCATGCTTCCTATTTAAAGGGCAGTTAGCTCTTTAAGCGCCTATTCAATAAATGTTATAAATAATTACAACAAATTCATCATCCTCAACATGAACAGAATAAAATCATTGGACTGAACTCTAGTGGTCCAAAACGGTTCTCTCTCTCTGTAAAATCTATATCGCACTCTTTTCAATAGTGTGTTCTCTACTAACTCCAACCCTGGGGAACACTATACATTTTGGATCACAGCCATGATTCTGGGGAAAATGATATTGTAATGTTTTCATTTTTAAATCGATATTGGAATATTGATCCAGAAAATCCTACACTTTAATGGCCTATTTGTTTTTCTCACATACTGATTACCCACATAAGGTATGGGATATGTTATCCAGAAACCTGTTATCCAGAAAGCTCAGAATTACAGGAGGGCCATCTCCCATAGACTCCATTGTATCCAAATAGTTACTTAAATAATAGTTTTAAAATGATTTCCTTTTTCACTGTAATAATAAAACAATAACATATAATTAATCCTTATTGAAGGCAAAACCAGCCTCTTGGGTTAATTTAATGTTTATATGATTTTTAAGTAGACCAAATTATATAAAGATCTGTTATCTGGGAAACCCTGGGTACCAAGAATTCTGGATAACAGGTCTTATACCTGTATTGCCAGTGAGAACGTTTTTAACTTTAGCCAATCCATTACTTTGTATGCCATGCTTACCATCACATCTGCTGCTCATAAATATGTGTACTCTTTACATCTGGCACAGAGTCTATTGCCCTTTCTTCCTTCAACAGCAGTTTTGATTTGTCTAATTCTGAAAATAGTTTGTTTTTTAACCATGGGGGGTCCTATAAAGTTGATAAAATGTACCGGTGTCTCTCCAAAATAAAAAATCTTGGTATTCAAGCAATGGACATTTAAGATTTATTCAAGTATGATAATGTACTGTAATTGCATTCACATTTTAAAATGAATACAGCTAAAAGTAAGGTTTAGAGAGAACCTAATAATAAAAAAAGGGTTTATTTTCACTTGTTTTATAAAAAACAGGAAAGTGATGAAAGCATTGTTAATGTGTACAGTGTTAGTGTACTATGCATTTGGCTGGGGCTGACATATTGCTCAGCTGTCAAAATGGTTTGTTAAACTGGTTGTGAGGAGCAGATGTGCCGTGTAACTACCAAACATTTTGCAGCTTGACACAACTGCTTTGAGCAAAAGGTTTAATAATGAAAGATGGAACCGCAGGGACCTTAGCAGAAAATATATATACGTAACATATATAAAAAACTGGAAGAAACAAGTCCAAATTCAGGCACAGGGTCAGTGAAACAGGTGGGGTGGGTGGCAGAAAAGTCTCCAGGGGTCAGAAACCAGGGAGCGAAAACCAGAGTAGCACAAGGGCAGGACAGGAGCTCAGGATATGGAGGGCCTGGACAGCGCGGGGGGGGGGGTCGAGAAATGGCTCAGGTTACATAGAGTATAGCAGATAAGCTCTGTAGAACATAATTGTGTTATCTATTATCCACTATTTAACCTGTGGCATATAGTCTTTTTTCAATTTCCACCATTTATACACAGCACAGCAGCTTGTTTAAATGAACTATAGTAGTGTTTCTGAAGCAAACAGATCAGTTGTACCAGTGCAGGGTAACAGTACATGATATTTTCATTACTTTAAAACACTTTCATTTTTTGGTGTTACTGTTCTTTAAATAGCCCCTTGCGTGTGATATTGCCTGCAGCTGAACTGAGGGGGGGGTGGAAATATAGACAGGAGAAATGACATTTAGATTTAATAACCTGAGAGTCTTTAGCCACAGTGCCTCCTGTGGCTCGTCCAGTATGCACCAGATCCCTGGGAGTTCCTGACACATATCCCATTCTGCATTCTTACTAAACCTCAACAGAACCCCCTACTGGTAATAAATACACAGCGGGACATTTTGTCCTTCAGTAGCAAGTGTGCCTGTGTAAAGCATGATCAGAGTGAAAATGACAACGATTCAGTGACTGCAGCAAGTCCAGCCTTTGGTATGTGAAAAAATGTTGGGTTGTTCCAATGTATTAATCTCCAATATGAACCCCCCCCCCCAGCCTTCTGCTCCCACATAGATTTTCTGTGAACTATTATGTAAGTGCATTATATCCAAGGAGTTTTTTTTCCATGTGTTTTAGCATTATATAACCATTACAGGATATACTAAAATGTGTGTGTCTTTTAAACCAAACCAACGTACTGCATTATGTTTTGTAAAACCAAACAATTTACCATTTTCATGAATGTTTTGCCCATCCTCAATATTTCCATTCACTTAAAGGGATACTGTCATGGGAAAACATGTTTTTTTTCAAAATGCATCAGTTAATAGTGCTACTCCAGCAGAATTCTGCACTGCAAACAGAATACTATCATGGGAAAACCTGTTTTTTTTTTTGGAGTACTGCTCCAGTAGACTTCTGCGCCGAAATCCAATTATCAAAAGAGCAAACAGATTTTTTTATATTCAATTTTGAATTCTGACATGGGGCTAGACATATTGTCTGTTTCCCAGCTGCCCCCAGTCATGTGATTTGTGCCTGCACTTTAGGATGGAACAACTTTCTGGCAGGCTGTTATTTCTCCTATTGTAACTGAATAAGTATCAGTGGGACTTGGCTTTTACTATTGAGTGCTGTTCTTAGATCTACCAGGCAGCTGTTATCTTGTGTTAGGGAGCTGTTAACTGGTTACCTTCTTATTGTTCTGTTGTTAGGCTGCTGGGGAGGGGGAGGAGGGGGTGATATCACTCCAACTTGCAGTACAGCAGTAAAGAGTGACTGAAGTTTATCAAAGCACAAGTCACATGACTGGGGCAGCTCGGAAACAATATGTCTAGCCCCATGTCAGATTTCAAAATTGAATATAAAAAAAACTGGTTGCTCTTTCAAAAAATGGATTCTGCTGCTGGGGCAGCACTATTGTGTTTTCAAAAAACATGTTTTCCCATGATAGTATCCCTTTAAATAGAAGAAACAGTAAGACCGCCCCCATACCTAACAACTCCTTCATTTTTCATTAAACAGTCACTGATGCTGATAATGGGATTAGGATAATTTAGTTATATTATTGTATATCACAGCATGGTATGAGAAGACTAAGGTCTAATGTTGTAATTTTTCATTTTGGGATGTTGTCAGGTATGCAGCTCCTATTTATAATAATACAAATCTGCAGGCCTGCACGTGTTCACTGATGATTTACAGAGAGATACATAAAGAGAGAATAGTTTCCTTTTAAGTGCTGATTGCTTTAGTGTCAAAGATATGTTAGCACAGTAACACTGCTAGGACCATAACTAATTCATGAAAACTCTCTTATGCTGGCGGCGTGCTGTCTCAGTTACTAGCAATGCCGGGGTCCTGAGTCTGATTCTCACCTGGGCATTTCTTCTTTTGCTTATTTGCGTTTCCTCTATTAATCTAAAACCATGCAGTGATGTTACCTGGCTGTGATAGTGAAATTAGATTTTAAGCTCTGCCAGGTCAAAGAATGATTAATAATGTCTTAAAGCAACACTGATATACTTAATTTTGTGTGATAAAAATAATTGTTGCATTAAAATGATATAAAGCAACAAGGGGATGTTCCATATTGCTGCAGTATTATAGCAATCAAAGGCAAAGACCAGCCCTTTTGAAAACGTGACTGCTTTGATTAACATATATATGTATAGTGAATAAAGTACCCCCTCTTGTAAAATATAAGGATATTATAAGTTAGTAGTTACCGAGGAGTTTCATGACCTTCGGCCTCGTGTTTTTATACAGGTCATGGAACTCTGAGGTAACTTCTAATATCCTCATATTTTACAAGAGGGGGTACCTTATTTATTATAATACACAAGTTTCAGTGAGTCATGTGACAGAAATGACATCAGAACTCACCATTTATAACAGATGACATCAGAACTCACCGTTTATAAGGATATTTACGGCTTTTGTGTATTATATATATATTATACCCTGTGCTGATGCCAAATCTGTTGCAAAGAATAGCCAGGTTATGAAACAGTTAGCCCTAAGTTATAAGAGAACCTGATACCCCAGGACTCAACATGTGGTACAGGAGGAAGAGGAGGTCACCAAGTAGAGCTTGGGCAGGAACATAGGTGCTGGTTTGGGAAGGGGCACAGCACCTAATACACTTATACTGATTAACCAAGCCTGTGTGAACTTTGGGCATTGCTTCTCTTCTTTATCTCTATTTGAGTCCACTTTTCCTTTAAGGACATGTCTTGTTAAACAGGCTGCTCTATGGAGAAGGGAATCAAGGAAATACGTTTTAATCCCCACTGTAGAGGGAAGGTAGCGCCATTTAGCACATGATACTCTTGAAGCCGCAGTGAACAAACCCTATGAGATAACGGTCTATGAAGTAGGTCATCCGACTCTGAAACCAACAGCACCTTGACGTGAGCACCTTCAGCCTGCCACTTGGTTCTCTGCAGTCTGGAGGGCTAAATAAGGCTCTGCAGATTTGTCAGGTGCGCCCCAGTTTACCCAATGCACTTTTTTTTAAGCAGAGCCTTGTGTGCAGCTTTAGGTGTAACACAAAGAGAGGGGAGAAAAGCACCAGTTTCATGTACAGCAAGTGAAATTGTAGTGTGTGCCCTGCTACATTCATTACATTAGCCCAACAGTGCACAGCAGGCTGAACACACAAGCACAAAATGCATTGAATGCAACAAAGAAGCATCATTGCTATTAAAATAACAACACTTTGTAGTGTTTTTCCCAGAACACAGCTACAATGCATTAACTCTAAGTATGTGGAATCAGAGTGAGCATGCAGCATAACTTTATAGATCATACAGAAGAAAAGAGAGTTCTCTCTAGCGTGTATGCTATGGGATCAATATTTACCCCTTGGGTATTTAATGTGTGAGATATGAAGCCCCGGAATAGGTAACTCCATCCATCCTAAATAAAACAATTGGCGTTAAAGAGTTTTTTCCCCCCAGGCGCAAGTATGATTCTTCCACCGTTCATCCAAAATGCCTGTGTCACAAGGAATCAACATTCCCCAAAATGTCCAATGAGGGCACCAAAGATTTAGCACCATGTCCTCCAAGTGACACTGACAGAGTGAGCGAGAGCCCAGAGAAGTGGAAGCCCAGACACGTTAGAGCTTGTCTGTGTGTCACGTTGCCGTAGTAACAATATTACTAAAATGTGAGAAAGCTGGCTGATATATTTAATTTGGATTGCATGATATCACATTAAAGCTCTTTTTTTTTACTCTGACATGAAAAATACAAGTTTGATTTCATCAAAGTTTGTCAGATTATAGATCCTAGAGACAACACCAGCAGCCTTATCTACCCCTTAGTTTTAATGGATAATTGGGTGTCAGGTTTGTGCAGGGAAGGGGATTTGATCCACAACTTGCTATGTGTGATTCCATTCTTAACATCCTGAATGAAGTGAGAACTGAAAACATATCAGTGATCCTGCAAGAAAGTGTTACATATATTACATAATGCAAAGCAAACCTTGTAAGCCAAAACAGTTTCTTATGGACATCATTACTAGTCTACATTTCTTTCCAAAGCTGATAAGAAAATGTCCCACACCATGTGTCATGTGAATTTGAAGCTCAGGTACTCACACTTTAACTTTTCCTCTCTTTTCATTCCTAATTGAAATGTCCCCGTCAGACCCAGTGGAGTGAAAGCTCATCTCCCCAGGCTAATAGGTGCATTGTATAAAGATATCTTGTAAAGATGAGCAGCGCACACACACACACAGGGTTCGGTTACAAGACTCCACACAATACACTCAGGTAGCAGGCAGAAGTAAGGGAACAAGATAAAGAGACATGAAAATACAGGCAAAGTGACAGCAATAAAGGCTACCTACTGTGCTTCTGTGGAAGACTTCCTAAATCCATTGTCTTGAAGATAAGAAGGTTTCTAAGGAGCTTTTTGTTAGGATGTAAATACTCCCATCATTGTCCGCTTTGCTCTGCCTCTCTGTGCTCTCAGCGAGTGCAGAACCTTGTGTGCCTGTGAGTCTGATCCCATTGATTCTCTCAGCCACTCAGGATTCATATCTACTTTCTCCTCATCTCCTGCTCATGCCACTGCCTTGTCCAGCGCAGCAGCTGAGTGCACACGAGGGGAGAAGGGGAAGGATTATTTACACCCTTGCCAGGTTGATAACGTCAGGATATGATTAATACCATTCACTTGATGCTCAGTGACTAGAGGACTTAAAGAGAGATGTGCACACAAATGACTTGCACTGCATTCACAGGATGAGCAAAGTACAGTCACACGAGTATTGGGAAGGTATGAGAGAGAGAGAGAGACAGAGTACAGCCTTTCAGGTCTGCAGATTAGCATCACAGCTCACAATCTGAAACTAAATTTGACAGCAGATTATAAACCAATGATCCCTTTTAGCCATTCCCATTTCTTATCTCCCTAAAGAGCTTATAGGCATTTCCACCTCCCTATAGCTTAGACACCCACACTGGCCACAGAGAGGAGATTACATTTATTTTCCACGCAGGGATGGTTCCTATTTTCTCCTGCAGTCTGGCAGGGAAGCCTTTTTATCTGCTTTCTTCCTAACCCATAGACTGCCTACAGCAATTCCCTGTTGCAAAGTTTCTCCCTTATTACTTCAGTATAAGCACTGAAACATAATATAGCTGAATCAGTGAAGGCAAATGACTATGAATTATGGATGAACTACTTGTTCTCAGTCATCAATTTTTTGTAAATATCTAGTTTTCTAAACATTCAATACTCTAAAGATAACATATTTCATTTTGAAACATTACATTTTAAGATTATCTAAATATAAAAATGCAGATTGGAGCAAAAGGGGTACTCCTGTTTCTATATGTGGCACAGGCAGCACCTGCTGGCACTCCATATTTCAGAGATGCACATAGGTGGGACATGGGCATTCAGGACACACTACCCTAAACTTAACCCTCAACAGCTGCAAAAGGCAGGCAATAAATACAGGGCTTAGTTTGGTTATTTGACTAAGATGAAGAGCACCCCTTGGGGCAAATTCACTAAAATGCGCTAGCGTTGGCTTCGCTAGCATTCGCCGCACTTCGCCAGCACTATGCAAATTCACTAAGATGCGAATGAACGTTAGCGAAGTAGCGCTACCCTTCATTCTCCAGGCAAAGCGCATATACGCTAGCGATGCCTAATTTGCATACAGCGCCAATTTCAAAGT
>CM044443.1:92613097-92626602 GCA_024363595.1 Xenopus borealis
ATAGTGTGGAGAGTGGTTCTAGGGCAAACATTCAGTAGATAGCAGTATGATAAAGGGAGACATAGAATAGATATCAATTAATCCTTATCATTGTGATTATTTTCAGTTTCCATTTTCCACGGGAATAACCCCACTTTCCTCTCGCAAGATGTTACACGAACAGATGTGTGAAACCAATTTCATTCTTTATGTTGGATAAGTACTAATGCTTTAAGCTTCTTTTCTAACCACAACTGTATATTTACCATCTGGAAAAAAATGTATATAGCTTACTAAGAGGCTTAATATCCCCATGTGAAGTGCTGGGATTTGTATTGAAACAGTTAGAGGTTTCCCCTGCCATAACCTATAATATTCCAGCTCTTAATCACCTTCCTCTGTATTCACACTGTAATAGAGAAGTTTGTATATTGATGAAAATACATTTTTTTAGGGACTCATGAAATTTCAAGGAAACAATCTACAAACTGACCTTAGGTTGGTTCTGTTCAGTACATGAAGAGATGTGGATTATGTGCTTCCCTTGGTATGCTATTTGTGTGAGATACCCTATGCTATGTATTTTATAGTTGTACGGGACCTAATGCAAAGCTCAACTATTAGGCTGTGATCAAGAAAAGAATGGCAAATGACATCTGGGTAAAATACTTTTCAGAAAGGACAAATAATCCTATGTCTTGTTTTGTAGGTGTTGATCAAGATCCCTTTTCTTGATTCCATAAGGGTAATGTGCCTTCCTTCATTACAGGAGGGTGCAATATTACTCCACCCATTCCTGTAAGAATGTTAAATGTTCATTTTAATATGCATTAGATGGGTCATTACAAAGGGCCATGATATAAACAGCTCATGTGTTCCATAATGAATGTGTATAGCAGTAATGTGAGAACCTCTGTTTTCAGAGAAGGATGCATGCATTGTTATTGTGTGGACATTGTACCAGTACAGTAAAGGATGCCTTGATTAGATATTATGTTCAGTCCTATTTGGGTCAGTTTGATGGGTGGCTAAAAAGACAAGCAGATCAAATAAATAAATGACGAGCTAATGGTTCACAAAGGAAAGTCCCATTATCCCACCCTAACACAACATTGTTCTGAGGTATTATCTCCTTTTTTGTATGGATTAGGTTTTTTAGTTTGAATAAACCCTTACCTTAAAATGAAAAATCACAGGGAGAACATACTAATAGTTAGGAAAAAAAAGTGAAATTTGAATGAACTTCTATATGTGTAAAAATGTTTCCTTTGCACATACAGTAATATACGTTATATGGCCAAAAACAACATCTTATTCCTAAACAAGGACATTGCTATGACGTTGGTCCTCTGATTGCTACTGTGACAGCCTTTACTCTTTTGGAAATTATTTTGCAATAAATGTTGGAACATTTTTGTAGAATTTGCCTCTGAAAAGAACTGCACTTCTCCTAACACTGCACTTAAGTATGTGATGGCTTATACTCAATTATGCATCTGATTAATTACTGTTGCATGTATACACTGCTGCTGTGTGATACAAACATATATGTCACATTATTATTGCAAGTAGAACAAGACACATCTATGTGCATCTGACACAGGTTCCAACTGTCATGACTATTCATATAAATGAAAGCAACCAAAACCCAAGTGGCCATGTTTCCCTTTTATAAGCTTTCAATAAAATACGTTTCAAATATTATCATCCTTTATTTTTAAATCACCAACATTCTGCAGAACTTTAGACAGAATATTCATCATTCATTTAAATACCTCTCCCAGAGCAGTTTATAATCTAAGGTCCCTATCATAAACACATCAGAGCTTCTGACATTCCTTTGTAGATACCTTAATGCCCATGGAGTTGCTCTGGAATTGCAGGTTCCACTAAATATATATATGTCTGAATTTGAAATGTTGTGAACAAAGCACAGCTCTCTTATAGATGCCTGACAGATGTTGTGGGCATTAACATTTATATATTTTTATATGCAACCTAATATGTTTTCCATTGCATATGCAACAAACGAGAGCTTAAACAGAATCAGTTTAGAATGCATTTTAATTGTAAAACGTATTCATTAAATGTGTATAATGCTGCTCTGATATACAGGAATGCCGTTTTCTATACAGCCCTATTTAATCAAACATTTTTATTGTTTGTCGTTTTATTTATGTAATTGTTAACCATTTCCTTTTTCTCTGTGATAATAAAACACTACTTGATTGTATCTGCAAAAATTCAAAATGGTTGCAAAATAATCCTATTTGGTTATATTTAATATTCATGATTTTAATAAATGCAACGCATGCTGATCCTTATTACAGAAGACCTTTATGGAAAATCCTAGGTTGCAAGCATTCCAGATACTAGTCCCTATATTGCATATCCCTAAGGCAAGATTTTAAGCACAAAGGGGCACCAAACTGATATCCATTGACAAACTGCCACCTGCAAAGGCAAATCACATTCAATGTGAAACCAGCATAATAAAAGCAAGAATCTGATTGGTAATAGGCTATGGTACTTCATTGAACCTTTTTATAGTAAATAAGATCAGAATCTAAATATGAAATGTATTTGTAGTTGCTAACTGAAATTGGGCTAAAACACATTCCCCCATATGTAATATTAGGCATTAAGTTTGCCCAGGAGCAGTAGCCAGTAGCAACCAATAGGATATTTGCTTTTAGACAGGTGACCACTATATGCTAGCTGCTGGTTGGTTGCTGTAGGTTAGTGCTCCTGGGCAAACTTAGTGACTTTTATTACATAACCCCAATTAAGTTAAATTATTTTTATTGGGGCATAACAGGGTATAATAGTGAAAGTGATATCACTCCTCTAGCAATGAATATGGAGACTCAGAGTCTGGCAAATGCATTATCATACTTACCAACAGGACCACATTAAATTTACATTGTTTTGGTCTTCAAGTTCAAACAGTATAATTGTCCTTTTGACAGTGTTTTCAACTTAATAATTGTAAGTGACCCCTTGCTGACCCCTATGACTGTACATTGCTGAAAATATAACCGAATCTCGTCCAACTGATATGTTTATCTGTTCAATTGACTGAGAAATGGAATCACTTCATCTTTACAGTTATTTAAAGGAAATACTAAAGCAGCAACTTACTTACTCACCTGCACCATTAGAGGGCAGTATTAACTTGCTGGAATATACATTGCATATAACTTTTTTAATATATATTTTTTGCAACAATTCACTTTTATAATACTCTAAGGGTGAATTCTCTAAGGTTCAAGAAATGTCAGAAAAGTTCTGTTTTTTTTTTCCATTTTCTCCCCAGGCAATAAGAAAGCTGAACTAAGAGCAGTTCCTATCTCTTGCTTTGGCGCAAAGGTGCTGATAAAATTGTTATTGACTTAAGACCGTTTCCCCTATAGTCTTCCACTGAAAATATTTATCAAGGAGAAGTAATAATATTTTGCGTCTCTTTATCCAAGTCAATCTTTTCAGCGATTCAGAGTTAGATTTTTGGTAAAGAGAACCAATGGCCAAATAAAAAAAAAACACATGCACAGGTCAAGAAAAATCATCCCCTTTTTAAAGTGAGCACATTGAATAGAGCTTGTGCCAAACATTCTTTTTATCTATTTTTCAATCAGAAAAATATCTTTTTTTTGTTTGTTATTTCTTGAGCTAAACAGGACAAAGCCAAGCAGGGAAACTGAAGCTACTCCATGTTTGGTTCTGGTAAGGTTTAACAGATAATCAATAGTCCATTATGCAGGCAAATTGTCTGTGCACTGGTTATTGAATTACATGTATAGTGGAAACAATCACAGAAATGATACCAGATAAAGGAATAATATAGCCTACCAAACTGAATATTTTCCAACTTTATTGGTCAAACATTGTTCCTTGCAACTAGTCCTCTAGTGCAATCCAATCTGAGCTGGTTGCTCAAGACATACATATTAGAACACATCGGATATGGTGGGTGAAGTTCATGGTAATATTTTATTCCATATCCAGTGAGAGACTTTTGTGTGATCAAAACAATGATCAGGATGAACCAGTGACATAACTGCATAACTGCAGGAAGAGTACCAGCATGTACTCGCACTGTACCCACAATTATTTATGCACAACTGCAAGTGACAAATCTCCAGAGAAATGCATCTCCCTTGGCAGTAACTGAAATCGCTGTCAGTAAAACCAACATATTGCAAAGTCGCCCGAAGTTGCCTCTGGAGGAAACATGGGCTACAAATTGGCGTATATATGTTTATGAATGAAAATATTGCTTGGTTGTATTTGTTTTATTTCGTTTCAGGCTGAGATAGTAGAAATCTTTCCAAAAGCAATGAGATACTGTAAATCTACTGTACAATTCTCTCGAACCAGGAAAGCCCTGCAATGTGATTGTTATAATATAATGGGAAGATACTTGCACTTCTAAGGCCGCAGCAGAGAAAAATAAGCTGCTACAGAAAAGCTGCTTAAACACGGTTAAAAGTCAGAATTTAGCTGTGGAGAATACATTCTATAAGAGCAATGAATGATTCCAGATCCAAAGATATCTTTAACCCCATGTCATCAGGGTGATAATTAATGATGAGCGAATCTACCCTAGTCGCGGCACGTTTTTGACGCGCGTCGCGTTGCGTCAAAAGCAGCTCGTTTTTTCAGCGAATTTTCGCTGGCGTTTCGCGAATTTATTCGCCCATCACTAGTGATAATCATCCACGCAGGGGCATTTTTGGACCTTATATCATTTAGAGCAGTGATCCCCAACCAGTAGCTCATGAGCAACACGTTGCTCTCCAACCCCTTGGATGTTGCTCCCAGTGGTCTCAAAGCAGGTGATTATTTTTTAATTACTGGCTTAGAGACAAGTTTTGGTTGCATAAAAAAAGAGAGGTCCTGCCAAACATTCTCTCCTGTAGGCTGCCAGTCCATATAGGGGTTACCAAAAAGCCAATCAGAGCTCTTATTTGACATCTACATGGACTTTTTCATGCTTGTGTTGCTCTCCACCTCTTTTTTAAATTTAAATGTGGCGAGCAAAAAAGGTTGGGGACCCCTGATTTAGAGTATAGAGGAATCAGGGAGTGGATTATTTTAACCTTAATGAGCTTAATTGATGGATTAAAATATGTCACTATTTAGGCTAGGTCTACACGAGGAAATTCGGGTAGATTAGTTGCCCCAGTGACAAATCTCTTCCCTTTGGGCGACTAATCTCCCCGAACCGCTTCCCCCTCGCCTGCAGCAATACACATGTGGCACTTCGTTTTCCGAAATCGCCCACAGGCGATTTTCATTTTAACCTCAATGACAGAGTTAAGCTTAAGAAAAAGACAGTGCAGTGCTGGGTTAAAAGCTATGCAATCCCATTTTAATATATTATTCAGCAAGCTTCAAAGTTTAGAGGTCAGATTAAAAACCAGTTTTTCAATGATGAAAGAAAAGGAGATTCTAAGCAACTTTTCAATGTGCCATAATTGAAAATGTCAGTGGTTTTGAAAATGTGTGCATGGTATGGAATCCATTATCCAGAAACCATCCAAAATATGGGATGGTCATCTCCCATAGATTCAAATATAATCAAATAGCTCAAACTAAGCCTTACTTAGATAGGAGGCAGTGTCATCCTACTGGGTTTAATGAATGTTTAAGCTATGTTTTAGCTGATTAGATATAGAGATTTAAATTACCCCCCTTATTTGGAAAACCCCAGGTCCTAAGCATTCTGGATAACAGGTCCCACGTCTGTAAATGTAAATTCCATTGAAAGGGTCTGATTCTTAAAAGAATGTATCAGAATAAGTTCACCCCCAGGTCTCTCTGGTTCCTACTACATTTTTTTGTCAACCCAGCTGTACAGAGAATGGAAAAAGGCAGAAAGGCATTTTTTCATTTCACTTACATATAACTTTTAAATGTCTAACTAACATTCATTGGAAAGTTGCTAAAAATTGTATTTATTTTCTATTTGCAAATAATATTTGCATGCCATTTCTCTTTAATCAGAGCAGTTTACAGTGAAGGGGGCTGCCTCAGTTACCATACTATTGGACCAGCTATTTTATTTATCAGTCCAGATTATGGCAATGCATTGGGTCTCAACAGGACTCCAAGCAAGCTTTACAAGTGACTTAGAATAAACAACATTCCCTTATAGACATGGTATATTGTGAATGGAGAAAACTAGTGACCTTGCATTTCCACTCAATGTCCTGAGCTGCAAAGAAAAGACTAGTAACATCTATGTCACTCGGCACAATGTAAATTATTTCATGTAATCTCAAGGTTAAAAAATGCAGTCGGCTCCCTATCAAACTAAACAAGACTACAGTACAAAATGAGTCACTCAGGGAATCTTTGCATACATGTAACAGGATAGAGTAGCTATGTTTTGGCACTTTATATCTGATGGTTAGATAAGGTAAAAATACACTTGGTATTAACATTCATGTATTCATTCTTTTGATTAAGCCTTTGCAGTGGACATTAACAAGAGGGAGAGTCACCAAGGATAAATGTATAAATGGAAAGGAGCTTGACATATAATTTATCTAAAAAGAAAATATGAAACTCTGAATTATAAATTATATGCAACATATTTTCAAGGGTAATTTATCTGAATGGGTCAAGTAAAGATTATTTCCATGTTACCATGTTGTCAATTGTCACACAATTAGCTCGACTGTAATGTGTTTTTTGCTGCTGCTCCACTCTCTATCTGGGCAGAAAATCCCTCACTTTCTAAATCCCTGATAATCAGTAACATAATGACTGTAGTGAGGAACTATAAACTGCAATTCTGATTGTTTCCCAGTCCCACCAACACCCACTCCTAGGCTTTACTCTAACATCCTGTTATTTTACAACTGCGGGGCATTTCAATTACTCATGCGACACAAGTGACATCACTAAACACCAATTGTAACTGATGACATCACTAAGCATCTTCTACATTAAGGGGCAAATTTACTATTATTCCCCAAAATAAATTTGACCAAATTTGAAATTCGATAAGCATTCGACCATCGAATGCTTAGCGAATTGTTTTAGGCTATCATTTTGCTCGATATCCGATTTCTCGATTAATTCCTACGTTCGGATACCGATCTTTCGATTTCACGAAAAAAATCGTGAAATTTCATTCGAGCATCCGTAAAATTCGTACGATTCGAACAATCGAACGCTCCGATCGTACGAATGGTATTTCGAGCAGGACTTGGTCTCTGAAGCCTATGGGGAGCTTCCCATAGGCTTCTATTACAATTTGGTAGGTTCAATCTGGCGAAGTAGGCAGCCGAATAATTTTAAAATTTTAATTCCTGGGATCATCGAATGATCGAATATCCGATCATTCGATCTATTCGATATTCAATGATCGAAGAGGCCAAATTTGCATATCTGATTTCACGAAAAATTTGTACGATCGGTATTTGATCGAATTTGATAGAAAACTATAAACCCTGTTGTTAATTTATAAGAAAATATACACACGCATGAAATTGAAGATCTGCTGCTTTTATACAGGTCATGGAGCTCCCAAAGTAACTTCTAATATTCTCATATATTACAACGGGGGATTGTTGATTCTCTTTTTATAATACAGGTACAGTATGGAACCTGCTATCTAGATAAACCTGGGATTTTCTGGATACGGGGGGTCTTTTTGCAATTTGGATCAACATACTTTAAGTAAAAGAAACATGTAAATGTTAAATAACCCCCAAAAGTTTTGCCTCCTGCAAGAATGAATTATGTCTTAGATGGATGTAATAATAAAACAGTAGCTTGCACTTGATCCAAACTAAGATATCATTAATCCTTATTGGAAGCAAAACCAGCCTATTTGGTTTATTTAATGTTAACATGAATTTCTAGTAAAATTACAGAAGGAACCATTATCCAAAAAACCCCAGGTCCTGGGCATTGTGAATAACAGGTCACACACCTGTATAAATATAGATTTTACAGGTTCTCATGGCTCATTGCATTGCAACTTTATAACAGTCATAAATTTTTCCATCTGGCCTACTCTTTCATACAGTCTCCTTTTCCTTCTAATCCTTACCTAATATTGGTCTTACTGATCAACGCCATTTTGCTCTGCAGCTTTCTACCTCTTTTGGTTACATTGGCTGACACTCCCCCCCCCCCCCCCCCCCCCCCCCCCCCCGCCTATGATGTGTTGCTGATTGTCATTATGTCATCCATTTTTTGTAATCTTCTCTATCCACATCACTTTATTCACTAGGCAAATTGGAGAATACAGATAGCTGAGAAGTGAGAGATTTTGATTGACTAAATATTGATCAAATATGGACAGTTACAAACAAAATGTTCAGTGTCCAGCAATCTTACTGCGTGATAGACAGACATTAGCACAAGCTTCTCACCTTTATAGACAGAACACCAGAAAAATCACTGATGGATAACGCTTGTGCACAACTGGAATTGACTGAGATTGACACAAAACAATTGAAAGAGTCTGTGTTATGGGTGTACCAGACTGTACAACAGATACAAGAACAAAGCTTGGTCCATTGTGTACATGCTGTGGAAAGAAATTTGGAATGCTGAGCCTCATATTGTGTGTTTACCTAATAGAAATGTTAAAAAGGATTTATTTAATATAAAAGCCACTTACAAAGGGAACGTAGAGCACATTTATGAGTAGAAATAATCTTGCTTTTATTTTCTCATAAATACATAGTACAAAAAGGCATAACCTACTGTATGCGAAGAACAGTCTCTGTGTGCTTGCCTTTGTGTATCTGAACTGGAGCTGCAATATTGCTTTTCTTCCGCAGTGCTGAAACAGCACTAAATGTGTTGGACCATTAGGGATGATGTTATCATTTAAATTAATGGTTCCAATTTCTCAAAGGCTAGAAGAGAGAAATCATTAATTCAAAAATGATGAACAGATGTCTTATTTTTAATTACTATCACATACAGGTATGATACCTATTATGCAGAATGCTCGGGACCTGGGACTTTCCGGATAACAAATCTTTCTGTAATTTGGATCTTCATACCTTAAGGCTACTAGAAAATCATATAAACATTAAATAAGCCCTATAGGCTGGTTTTGCTTCCAATAAGGATTAATTATATCTTCGTTTGGATCAAGTTCATGCTACTGTTTTATTATTACAGAGAAAAAGGAAATCATTTTTAAAAATTTGGATTGTTTGATTATAATGGAGTCTATGGGGTATATTTATCAAAGAGTGAAAAAAAAAAAGAGTGAGTTAAGAGTGAAGTTCCGCCACTAGAGTGAAATTCCGCCGCTCTCCATTAATTTCTAGGGGATATGATCTTCACCCATTGATAAATACGCCTTTCAAAACCCCATAGAAATGAATGGAGAACGGCGAAATTTCACTCTAGTGGCGGAACTTCACTCTTTGATAAATTTACCCCTATGGGAGACATTCTTTCTGTAATTCAGAACTTTATGGATAATGGATTTCCGGATAACGGATCCCATACCTGTATCCCATACCTGTACAATCATATGCTGTATATGCATATGAGCATTTTACACACAAGTCATTTATATCCTATAAAATATAGCCTTAAAATTTGTGCTTAGTGATGTCATGTGTTATAATTGAAGCTTGATGATGTAACTTGAGTCACGTGACTCATTGACACTTGTATTTTATTAAAAAAAACTAATGTAGCGTCTGTTGTACTATAGATGGGTATTAGCTGTCACCTCAATATAGATCATGGGCAGAACTTCTTGGTAAATTCTAATTTCCTTAAATTTAAAGTAGAGGGTACATTATTCGCTATAAAGTACTTAGCAGGATGCAAGAAACAATGGAAGACAAATTCAGTAAATAATACCCTTAAAGGTATGATTCACCCTAACTTTTAGTATGCTATTGATTCTTCAATTGGTCTTCATTTTATTTTTATAGTTTTTTAATTATTTGCCTTTTTCTCCTGACTCTTTCGAGCTTTATATGGGGATCACTGACCCCATATAAAAACATACGCTCTGTAAGTCTACAGAGTTATTGTTATTGTTACTTTTTATTACTAGTCTTTCTATTGAGGCCTCTCCTATTCATATTCCAATCTATTATTCAAAACAATTCATGGTTGCCATTGGACCCTAAGAACCAGATTGCTGAAATTGCAAACTGGAGAGCTGCTGAATAAAAAGCTAAACAAAAACTCAAAGACCACAAATAATAAAAAATGAAAACCAACTGCAAATTGATATATCACTTTCTATCACTCAGAATATCACTCTCTATATCAGGGATCCCCAACCTGTTGATCCTGCGAGCAACATTCAGAAGTAAAAAGGGTTGGGGAGCAACACTAGCATGAAAAATGTTCTTGGGGTTCCAAATAAGTGCTTTGATTGGCCATTTGAAAGCCCATATGTGAATTGCCAACCTAGATTGAGGCTCTGTTTGGCAGTGTACTTGGTTTTTCTACAACCAATACTCGCCTCCAAGCCTGGAATTCAAAAATGTAACTCCTGCTTTGAGGCCACTGGGAGGAACATCCAAGAGGATGGAGAGCAACATGTTGATCACGAGCTACTGGTTGGGGATCACTGCTCTATATCAACCCCTTTAAATCCACAAACCCCATAACATTAAATTAAATCAGAAATATATTTAGCCTAAAGAGCGTCATGTTATTTCACATAAATATAGGTAATGAGTACGTTATAAATATGAAAACAAACTGGAGTAAGAGGAAAGGGAAGGGGTGGGTAGGAAGAGAATACATTAAGTAAAGAAGTGGAAGATTTAATAGCCCTCTGACCCTTTCATATATAGATGAATGTATAAATGTTGATAGCAAAAATGTTTCTCTTTGAAACAGAAAGTCAGGCCTGATTACCCCACCCCCTGATGTTATAAACCCACCCTGAAACATCACTCTGCCCTGATGTCATCCACCCCGCCATCTGCCTGAAAATTAGGTGACTTGTTTTGAGATGACCCAGTCAATACAAAGTACAATCAAAGTGTTATTCTTCATTTAACTTCAGAGCCGGAACTAGGGGTAGGCAGAAGAGGTATGTGCCTAGGGTGCAACAAAATGGGGGCATCAAGCACGTACATCTTCTGCTGCCTACCCCTGGTCAGACCCTTGTTCCCCCACCGGGGAGGGGGTGAAGTGGTTGGCTGGGTTGCCTTGGGCATCTGGACCGCTTTGCCCTGGCCTGTTTAACATATTCATAGTACATGCAATTAATAGATATTACATATATATTTAAAGATATGCAAAAAAGCTGTAGAACATCATCTACTGTAACCTCAATCTGTATTATCTGTATTCTCCTGCCACAGACATCCTTAGGGGGGGTCTTTATATATATATATATATATATATATTTATATATATATATATATATATATTACATATATATTTAAAAGATATTCAAAAAAGTTCTTCTGATAAAAAAGGGGGTTGGTTTATTTGGACAAGGTCTCTGCTATCTGCATTCTCCTTCCACATTAGGCTGAATGTATACGAGAAGTCTTCTCCAGTAGAATATTTCAGCTAGTAAATATGCTACAGAATATAAAATATGTTCATTTATGGGATGGTTTCAAATATATATCTAAATAAATAGAAGCTGGTGGTAACGTTTTACTTCTGGCTAGTGAACCTCAGCTTCATGTCTTCCAGCAATCCTAATGTAACATCTGAACTGACAAATAGCTTAGAATAATCCAGCATTTAATGCGTGTCACATGGAAACCTGCTATTTCTGATGTAAAACAGGTTATATTAATAGTAACTACACTTAATGATATATCTGAACAATGGACTGTTCATTAAAAAAATCACTTAAATTTGGTTCAACTTCTATAATGATCACCAGGGCTGACAGCTAAGGGTGTTAGACTAAATAATGATTTATTCATCCGCACATCTCAATACACTTGCTTGTTGTTTTGCTATCTAAGAATTTGCTTGTTATGTAGACTAATACAGTATTAACTAAATCCCAGAGAGTTTACTCTTGGACTTAGCACAATAAATGTAATCTATAAATCCATTTTAGTATGGCAGTTTCTATCACTCCAAGGGAGTAGTTCAAACGCTTGCTTACCTTCAAATTGTAACTGTTTTTCTAAAGGAAATTTTCTTGGCTTACAGCTACTGCCCAGATGCTTTTGGTTTAGTTGCTATGCAAGGGGATTGGGAGGCAGGGAGTTTGGGTTCAAGGCAATCTCTGTGTTACTTTGGCTTAAAAATGTGATTCTTGTTTTTTTCCATTTCAGAAATTTACTGTACTGGGATTGCTTTTATTATTTGTATATTGTAACTGATATTATAGCCCTATGAAATAAATCAATAGCACAAGCAGTAGTGAAAGAAGAGATGCAATAGATTGGCTCAAATTCCATTAACAAATATGATACACCTGAGACTTTCTTTAAAGCACAGGGCAGCCCTTATCCATGTTTTGCAGAAACTGTCAGGATTCTACCTTACGTTTATGGCAGTCCTCCAATTGCCATGAGACATACCTTTTTTTTTCTTTAACCATTTATGAACTGTATAAAATGCTGTATTTATATGCCAGAGAGACACTTGCTGCCTTCCATAATAATGCATGGCTCACATATGCACTGAATCTGGTATACAGTATATGACCCCTTAAAGGGGTAGTCCACCTTTATGTTGACTTTTAGTATGTTATAAGATGGCCAATTCTAAGCAACTTTTTAATTGGTCTTTATTATTTATTTTGTATAGTTTTTGAATTATTTGCTATCATTTCAGATAAGCCTCACAAACTTTGATTTGCAACAACCCCTTAGGTTAGCGTCTCAACAGCTGCTCAGAGCTCAGTAAGTAGAGTCTTGCATTGGATTGGGTACCCACAGAATACCCACAAGTGGTTGGGTTTTGGGCAGAAAAGTTGGCTTCCATTATCATGCTGGTAGTCCACTGGTAAACTGCCTGGGTACCTGGCTAAGATTTTTGGTGCTTCACTATTCTTGAGCTTATCAAAGCTTAGCCCATCTCAACCATGCCAAGTCTCACAACAGGAAGTTCTATTCAATGCTTTTATCCTGGGATATTTTGTTCTTAAAAGATGTAATAGTCCGGAATACTAAAACGGTATCCCTACAGTTCCATGCTTATGCCATTTACTGCTCATACATCTTCCATCACTATAACAGAAAAGGGAAAATAAAACAGCTTCATATTCCAAAAATTACAGTATTTAGTTCCATTACCTGTGGGAAGCATTTCACTTTTCATCATCCGAATAAAAAGAGAGCTCACATTCCACAGAAGGGAAACATTCATTCGGCCATTCTATAATTTATTCCACTATTGCAGATATCAGAGCAGTGGGGACACGTAGAGGCAAAATAAACAGGAATTGGTTTGCTCCAAACGAGAACAACAATAATGCACAAGCACAAATAAAGCAAATGAATTTGACGTTTTACATGTTTTTGTGTTCTTCGCCTGCGTGTAAACAGTTGGCATGTATGAGTCGTATAGCTCTGCTCTCTGGGGAAAGTGTA
>CM044443.1:92626829-92646506 GCA_024363595.1 Xenopus borealis
GTCCATCCCTGGAGGTTTTATAGGAGAAGCTTAATGTAAAATGTAATTTGTAATTTGTTTTGCTGAGAGAAATCTTCTTGGAGATACAAGTCAGTCAATGACAATGATTATTTAAAAATAAAGTTTGGTAATACATTATTGTAACCAGGATATTTTCCCACCTGCAGAATCTGAACATCCTATGCTGCACCACTGCCTAGCCCAGTGATCCCCAACCAGTGGCTTGCAAGCAACTTGATGCTCACCAACCTCTTAGATGTTGCTTCCAGAGCCTGTGAAGTCTGTGAAACAAAATTATGGATTATTTAGCAAGTGTAGTATGTGAAGTGCAATATTGGATTCAAATTGCCATGAAATTCATCCATAATGCAGTATTTTTTACCCATAATTGTGACCACATAGAGACTGTGACCCTGCTGTGATTGCTTCTAGAGCAGTGATTCCCAACCAATGGCACAGTAACATGTTGCTCACCAATCCCTTGGATGCTGCTCCCAGTGGCCTCAAAGCTGGTTCTTAATTTTGAATTCTTTGCTAGGAGGGAAGTTGTAGTTGCATAAAAAAACAGGTGAACTGCTAAACAGAGCCTCATGTAGGCTGCCAGTCCACATAAGGGCTACCAATTGAAAATCACAGCATATAACTGGCATCCCAGGAACTTTTCATGCTTATGTTGCTATCTAACTTTTTTTTTTTTACATTTGAATGTGTCTTATGGGTAAAAAAAAGTTGGGCATCCACGGCCTAGCCACTGGCACCACCTCCCCTTATCTCTACGGAAGGCTAGACTAGATTAAAAAAAGCCCAATCACTTTTGAAAGCATGCATCATGCTCTCCTACAAATGCACAAACCCAGTGATTTTGAGGGTTCTGTGGAAGAGCATGTAACATTTCTAGGGGGTCACTATTTGACACAGTTCTAATATCACCAGATGAAATCCATTTCTTGCCCATGTGCTTATACATACTAGCTACTCTGATAGTTAATTGCAGAGTAGGTAGCCAAACACAAACAATGCAAGTCACACCACAGTGTTATAGGGTAAATGTAGATGATGGTAGGTCTACAAGGGTATTTCATAAGTCTGATATACTATCAGTCAGAAGCAGCAGTACTATGTAAAATGTTTTAATGTAGGTATCATATTCGCTGCTAGTCTATGTAAAAATGGGGCTGAAAATTTAATATGCAAAGATTGGCACTGCAATTTTACTGCCATCCAAGAAATCGTCATCAGTGATCAACACACCTTTAATTACCATCCATCACAATTTCATTTAGCATTTACTTCTTTGATATATATATTTATATCCTACCAGGTGCATAGCCATCTAATGCACAGTTCAATTAGATGATAAGCAGAGTGTAGAAACATCTACAGAAATGATAATGAAATGAATGCTGGCTCACAGGATGCTACCAATGGACATTGGGTATGCTGGAAATTGTAGTTTTGTGATCATTGTAGATGCCCAGGTGGAAGTTCCTTGACTTGTGGTTGTTGGCCTTATACAGTGGCATAATTACTTGGGGCAGGAGTTGCAACTGCACCAGGGTCTCAGCTGCAATACTGCAAGATAAGGAAAAGGAGTGTGCAGTGCAAAGGGGGTGATTGGGTGCAAAATTTGCACCAGGGCCTGTGAAGCAGAAGCTATACTACTGTAACTACCTACCTATACCTACTAGTGGTACACTACTTATAAGCATATGAAAGTCTGAGCGGAAACTACATTGTGCTTGTTATTCAATCCTTTTGTAAAGGCACCTGGTTGATAGATGCTTTACGCTTCTCTAAAGCCAAATGATGATTTCACAGTGTGCACTGTTACATATTTAATGCAAAAGACAAAACACATTTAAATAACATTAAACAAAGTATCAATGAGAGCTAGAAAGCTACCGGGCTAAACCACCTTGAGGCTACGAAGGCAACATCAAGCCCATTTTAGATGTTAACCAAGGCGGTTTCCAAGAAAAGCAGCAATCACTTCAGTATTTCAGAATATTCAGAAGATCTTAACCATTGGTATTATAGAATCATAGTCAAAGTATAAGACTTTAAAAGCTCCTTAGAATTGAATACTTCTGGCCTCACTACTTATGCAGTACAATGTTTTCATGAAGCATCTTGTTGCCAATGGCAATTTCTGCCTGCAGAGATATAATGGATACAAGCAGAAGACATTATGCATGATAGTCTTAAATTAAGCTAGTAAAGATAGACTAAACCAGTTACCCATTGAGAGCTGGGGAGCTTTCACCTATAGGCCACCTTTTTTCTCCATCTGATTACTAGTCTAGCATAGTAAGTATTATTGCTACATCTCTGATTTTGCCCAACCTAACTCATGGTAATCATGTGATCTGCCCAAGCTAGGGTTACCAGATAGCATGAAAATTAAGGGACATGCAATAATTAAATACATGGTGGCAGGCTGTGCTATGGTTGCCACTTTCTCTGTGGGAAAATCTGGGCAGGGTGCTTATGTCATGGGGTAGGTTATTATTTCATGGTGTGGGGAGGTGGCATCATGGGGTGAGATCTAGGAGACACACATCAATCTAGGGCAGGCTGTTTTGACCTGGACATCGCTTATAAAAATTGGCTGTCCAGGTCTAAACCCGGCAGGGGTCAACCCTAGTCTGTGCTGCTTGCATTTAATTCATATTGCAATTAGGGCAGCCCTTCTAGCAGGATTTTCTAGATGTGCCCCTGAATTTTCAAGTGATCTAGAAAGCCTTCCCCAAGCAGATTCCATGTTATCAGTGAGACCCTCCTATTTCTCAAGGTAAAGAAAAACAAGGTCATTGTAATATATCATCAAGGTAGCGAGTACTGGCTGCATCCCCAGTGGTATGCCACTTAGGACACCAACTTAAACTACAGAAGTCATCAAAGAATAGTAAACAAGAAAAATTAAACCTCTTGGGTCTAGCAGTATTCATATATGTCACGGGAGTAGCACAAACTCAGAAGAACAACCCTCATATACACATTGATGATTCTATGAATGGACAACCTACATAATCCCATTCACAAAGTTACCTGTATTCCTCTCTATTCTTGTTCCAGCAGTTGATGCTATTGAAGTTCAACACAAGGGAACCCTGGCATTAGAATCAGCAGGATTTGCATGTTGCGTCTATAGCCATTCTCAGTTGAATCGTATGTATTATTGTAGCTCCTTCGTGAAACAGGTGCAATTTTTGTACCCACATTGATGAATGAGGTGGATAAGGAACACCATTTTTGCAGTAATCTAGAATTCTGTTATGCTGCACAGTGGGTAAAAACATGGCTGGCTTTTGCACTTGCTTTGTAATTGAGCACCATCACATCCTTCCTATGATATAAAGAGAGTTTATGTATAATTACATCAAAACTACTTATCGATTTTGGAAACCTGAAAAGAAATGCTGGGCAAAGTGAATGCCAGGAACTTTTCTATTTAAGACTTCGGTGAAGTTTGATATTTTTCCCCACTGAGAGGCCAATAAATGTTCCATCTGTTCTTAAAGCAGAAGCTCTCACAGAGAAAAATAATGAGCAGGGCCAGGCTCCCAAAGAGCTTGTTAACAGATAAGTCATAGTAGATAGTAATTGCTTAGCATCAGCAAAGCTAAAAAGGCAAAAAATAATCACCAGACACTGCCAGCTGATTTAGTCATAGCTGTTTTGAGGTTTGTGTCACTTTTACCATTTGCATGTCTATGTGATAAAGACTTGTCTAAAACAGGAGAATTTGAAGATGTTATTATATGCAGTCATTACTGGTTGCAGATCTATCTTTTTGGAGATATCCTCATCCTACATGACTACATGCGATTGTAAGTGTGTATGTATTATTATACATTAGAGAGAAGTTTTGATCAAACGTTAACATATGGCATTGCAGACTGAGATTCTGCCAGCTTTTGAGATATTGGTGCCACAAGAGGCACTGTTTTATTGTAGAGTGTGAAGGATATTTTATTTTACTTTGGAAGAATAAAAATAATGGTAAGTTTTCACAAGCCTCTAAAACTGACAAAGCTGCATGATCATGCAGGGGCACAAAACTGCATGCCAGTGGATGTGCTCTCCACCTAATACATTGCTGTTGGGCACTCTACTTAAAGGGACAGCAATACCAAAACATGTAAGTGTTTTAAACATGCTGCTGTGTAGCCAGTGTTGGACTGGGATGCCAGGGGCCCACCAGAAAACCTTAGACCAGGGACCCACCAGAAAACCTTAGACCAGGGGCCCAACTTTACAAACTATTATTCCTTCTCTCCTCACTTAACCTCTTTATTCTGCTGTTCTTTTAGATCTACTTACTATACTCTATTCTTCCATTATCAAGCCTCTTTTTCCACATTAAGAAATAGGGAATGAACATGAAATAGGCCAAATTGTTAGAAGCAAGAGGGTCCACTGACACCTGGGCCCACCGGGAGTTTTCCTGGTATCCCTGTGGCCCAGTCCAACACTGTGTGTAGCCATGGGGCAGCCATTCAAGCACAGTATACACAGTAGATAACAGATGGGTTCTGAAAAATCTCACTGTACACTGCAGAGCTTATCTGATGTGTATCCTATGCCTTTTCTCCCTTTTCAGCTTTGAATGGCTACCTGTTCAAATAAAAGCCAATGGTAATATTATCTAACAACTTTATTCATTTTCAATGGCTTACATATCATAATATTTGGAAATAAGAAAGGCAATCCCTTAAAGAGGAATTTAACCCCCAGGCGCTAACTCCAACAAACCACTCCTGTATGACACCCATACTGCAAAGATCCCCATTGAAAGCTAGAGACAGATGGGAAGCAAAGATTGAGCAGATATCAGACGACCAATGGAACCAAGTGCTCCTCACTCCCCTAACGATCTCTCCCATATGCAAGTACAGACTGTTACAACTGTACTTCACCCACAGGGCTTACTACACAAGAACCCTTTTACACAAACTCAACCCCGAGATTTACCCCATGTGCTTGAGATGTAACCTGGAGGAGTAGTCATTAGTACACACCTTTTGGTCATGTAATAAAATAAAAACATTCTGGGTAGCAATACAAGAGAGAATCACCAAACTATTGGGGTTTGAGATACCGACCCAAAATGGTACCTTATGGGAATGGACTCCCCATCAACTGACTCGCCCAGCCAAAAAAATAGTACATAAGGTATTGTTTCAAGCCAGCAGATTAATAGCGCAATACTGGAAAGCAACAACTTCACCTACCTACTCTGAGTGGGGGAAAAACAATTCAGGAAATGGAAGCAGTAGAACATCTAATAGCTAGGAAGAATGGTTCAGTTAAACAACATCTTCTGTTATTTTATGTTTTATAATCTGGAATGTAAACTGTTGAAATATATTAAGGCATTACTAATGTTGTACCTGCAACTGTTGTTCAATAAATTTGCCTGAACACAAAAAGAAAAACAATTTTATTCATTCTCCAAGTTCATTAAAACATTCAAGTTGTTTAGCCTTATTAGTCTGAATTGAACAATGTAATTCTCACTGGTGTGCAATTTTTTTTGTTGTTGAAAAAAACATGTGGAGGAATAATCTGTTGTTTTTATTAAATAAGATAGCTTTCAATAAAAAGGTTGCACACGTTTTGTCAAGTTTCTCCCTTCACAAATTAATAAATAGGCCCCTAAGGTTTGCTGAACAAAGATGGACCATGATCAGTCTGCTTTCCCTTGACAGCAAAAAACAAATAATTCACATGCTTGTAACCTTCCACAGATCTCCTCTAGCAAAACTGGATAACTGTTCTGGTATTACTCAACCCCATGCTGCTATGAGTAATCAAATGAGTTAGTTGGACCAATTTCTCATTTTAGATGTCATCTAATCAAATGGGTTGCTACTTATACATTGTTCGTATTTAATATAGACTTAGATATTAGTAACTGCTACCTATATCTGTCTAAGCGCCTATAGGAACATCATAAGCAATGTAACGCAAAGAAGACAATAAAACCTATTTCGAGCTTTAGGAAGCAGCGGCCTCCCTGTGTGAGCCTTTTCATTCCCAAAGTGCACAGTGTTCATTTTATAAGGTTTATCTTGTATCAAGAGTCCTTCACTAATGAGTGTATAACTACATATATTGATAATTCTTTGCAATAGTGTTGTCTGCCAAAACCCACAGATGACTAATAAAGTTACAAAGCCACAAAGAAAAATAAACAAATGTCAAAGGCGTTTTTTTTTGTGTAACAGAATAAATCTAGAAATTGCACCTCTGAGCTCCTAACACAAGCTAAAGTGGCAAAACATAACAACGGTACAATAGAATTATTACATTATTAGGCGGGAGATCTCCCAGAATTCTTAGTGACTGAAAGCTTCAGGCAATCTACCTGTCGGAGGGTTATGAATGGTTATTCTTGTAAGGCTTAGCTGAAGCAGAACTGTCATCATTATTCCCACTTCTGGGGTGAAGGCTGCTCCATATACTTTTAGAACTTTACTATCTATAAAAATAAATGGCTTCTCTCTTCAGTCTGATAAAGATGAACTTATACAGAAAGTAGGATTCATTTGCCACATCAAAGCCTGCAACATAACACACAGCTTCCATGTAATGAAAGACATGTTTCTGTTCCAGTACCTGCTAAGCTAGATAGTCTGTAAGTGGCCAGCACTAACACTCAAGGTAATGACAGTAAAGGCTAATCAGTCATATCAGCTTCTGGAGTATTCTTGGAGTGCAGTAGAGTAGAAGCTGCAGTGCCAATAACAGCAGTAACATTATAACCTAGTAGATGAAGTTGAAAAAAGACTCAGGTTCATTAAGCTCTGTTAGTGAACCTGCCTAACTGCTAGTTGATCCAAAGGAAGGCGAAAAATCCCATCTGCTTTCTCTCCAATTTTCTGCAGAGGGGAAGAAATTCCTTCTGACTCCAAGATGGCATTTAAACCAGTTCCAGCATCAACTTTGTGCTATGAGCTATTTTCAGCAACCCTGTAATTTTTCATTTTCTAAAAATGTATCCAACCCCTTCTTTCTTTTCTCCCAAACTAAATGGGTACCCTTAAGTCTGATGGAATAAAGCATCAGTGGGTTTATTGTATAGTCCCCTTGAATATTTATACAAATTTATAATATTTTCCCTTAAGGGCCTCCAGCATGAAGAATCCCAGCTTGGCCAATCTTTCCACATAACCTCCATACACAACTAGGTTGCCCTTCTTTAGATTTTTTCTATTTTATTAATACATGTATAGGACCTGTTATCCAGAATGCTCGGGACCTAGGGTTTTCTGGATAATGGATCATTCTGTAATTTGGATTTTCATACCTTAAGTCTACTAGAAAATCATGTAAAATTAAATAAACCCAATAGGCTGGTTTTGCTTTTAATAAGTATAAATTATATCTTAATTTAGATCAAGTACAAGGTATTGTTTTATTATAACAGAGAAAAAGGAAATCATTTTAAAAAGTTTGGATTATTTAGATAGAATGGAGTCTAAGGGGGATGGCCTTTCCATGATTTGGAACTTCCTGGATAATGGATGCCAAACCTGTTTCATGTTAAAGCTCTGGATTTCAAAACTGTAAGGCATATTACAGATGGAGTTTTACCAGTGCTAAGGGCTAAAATTAACTTATTTTCCTGAAAAAATGTTCAGTTTATATATAGGAAGATCCCTGGACAACTGCATAATTATTTATTTTCAAAAAGAAGCCTTTGCAATCCATTCTAGCAGTGCAAAGAGTTGCACAAGGAGCAAGTTTAATAGGGACAAAATAAGTGCAAAAAAAATGGAACTTTGTGCCTTTTTTGCACCTTGACCCAATACCATAACTTATTACAAAAGTGTTAAGGCATAAATGAAGCTGAGACAGTCTATACCAACTGTGCTTTCTTCTTTGATTAGCCTTACCAAAATGTAAAAGTGAGAACAACTGCCAATTTTAATGATGAAATCTATAGGAGAAATTGTGTAAAACTTTAGTTCTCAAAGACTTTTCAGAAACTGGAAAGAGTCAGAAGAAGAAGCCAAATAATTCTATAAACTAGAAATGAAGGCCCATTGAAAAATTGCTTAGAATTAGCCATAAGTTAACTTAAAGGTGGAACACCCATTTAATATTCTTAGTATCAACCTGTGAAAAGGAAAAGCGAGAAACCTATTGAGCAATTAGTTCTTTTAAGTATAAGTGGCATTTTTCCTTTTTAAATATGTTTCATAACCCACTATTTCAGCCCAGGGTTCTACAGTATATTCTATCTGGAGCTTTTACATATTCACATGAGGGCAGTGGTGCATCTCGGACTTGCAAATATCATTACTGATACTGAAGCATAGAAAATTGGGTGTAAACTCAGTTATAATGTTCCATCACAGGATTGTCAACATCAATATATTCCTGGACCTACATAGAGTATGCCGAGTGCACGTATGGAGATAAGTGCCCCCTGGAAACCAGCACAGATGTGATTCCAAAACAGATAACATATATTTCAATTAAACATTATATATCTCCAGTTTCTAAATTCCATTTGCAATGGGCGACTGCTGACTAGTCAAAGTTTGCTTTGCGGAAAATAGGAGAATTCAAATTTGGGAGTTGCTTACCACTGGGGATTTTAAAAATAATTTAAGAAATATAAAAGCAATACTAATTACAAATGAGTTAAAGTTTGCAGTGGATACATGTATCCAAAACATGAACAGCAAACGTGAACTGACAAAGGGAATCTGAGCAGATGGATATCTAAACAAGATTTGTTGATTTGATGTGGCATCATGGCTGTCCATGCAGCCCGTTTCTCTCCAGCTGCGGTTTAACAACTGTCTTGCCAAGGGTGAGGGTATTGTTTATTGTGAGCACAGAAGACCCTCTTTCTGCCTAGCTGCATTTATCAGCGGAATATACTAATTTGTTTATCTTTGCTGAAAGACTTTGCAAAAGCCTCAACAGAAAAGAAAACACCGACTAGTTCTCATAAATATGTAACCTTGCCATTATTGTCTATACAGTATGGCGGCTGACCCAAGCTAATTTTATGAATAAGGAAGCTTGTGTTTGCATGTTAATATAGATGCAAATACTTGTGTGCAGGTTACAGTAAGATATGGCCTGACATATCACAGTTTATTTAGCTGCTTGCCTCCCATAGATAGTATATTTCGATAACAGCGGCTGTCCTGACTGCAGCCATCACTGAATTTACATTTTTATTTATCTACAATGTGTGGTTCTGCATGTTGTCAGATCAAACAAGTCAAGCAGTTTATGTATCACAAATCCACTCACATTTGTGTTTGCTTAAAGGGGTTGTCCACTTTCAAACAACTAGTTGTTTTCAGATAGATCAGCAGAAATAACGACTTTTTCCAATTACTGTCTATTTTCTATTTGTAACCATTTTTCTAATATTGAAGTGTAAAGTGTCATTGTTTACCTTCTAAAGCAGCTCTGGGAGGGGGGGGTCACCGACCCCCCCAACTGTTCTAAACTGATACATTTAATGGATACATTTCTTATCTTTGTCCCTGCTGAGCAGAATCTCTGGGTTTCATTACAGGCAGCTGTTAGAATTGATACAATTGCTAATACTCCAGAGATGTTGTTGTGAAATGTATCAATTAAATGTTGCAAAATTGTAACAGTTTAGAGTCTGCACCTGAATTACTGAGCTGCCAGACTCAAACCACAGACACCAACATTTGACTTTAAACTTAGATTTTGGAAAAACTGTAAAAAATAAATAATGGAAAGTAATTGAAAAAAATCTTTATTTATGGAGAACAATCTGAAAACCACTGAACAAAAAAAGTGTTTGGAAGGTGAACAACCCCTTTAATTTTGTCCAATACAGGTATGGGATCAGTTATCTGGAAACCCATTATCCAGCCATCTTCCGTAGACTCTATTTTAAGAACATAATTCTAATTTGTAAAAGTTATTTCCATCTTCTCTGTAACAATAAAACAGTACCTTGTGCTTGAGGTTAATAAAGCTGCACAAATCCATATTGGTGGCAATATAATCCTATTGGGTTTTATTCAATGTTTAAATGCTTTTTAGCTTTTTTTTAACCTAAGGAATTGAGTTCCAAAATGCAGATAAATCTGGAAAACCTCAGATGCAAATCATTCCAGTGAATAGATCCTATACCTGAATTCCAGGAATACCTGGAAACCTATACTCCAGAAAGCTTCAAATTATGGGTGATGGCAATATCTCATCGATTCCAAAACCAAATAATCCAATGTTTTAAAAACTATTTCCTTTTTCTTTGTAATTATAAAGCAGCACCTTGTACTTGATCCCAATTAATCCTTACTAGAGGCAAACTAGGATTTTCTAGTAGATGTAATCTATGAAGATCCAAATTACGGAAAGCTTATGGTCATGCTTTCTATAGGTTATGAAATCAGTGCCTACACTTTACCACTCCCCAGTTCCATACACCAGAGCCTAGTCCCTTCATACTAGAAAACACACTCACGTCATTTCAGATTTATGGCATTAGTAGTGAAGTAGGGTGTAATGAGACAGCAAAAGAACAAAAAATGATTCTAATTCACAGTCTGAAACTCCTTTATTAAAGCAAGGATAGACCTGGTATTATGTTACGCACAACTGCAGTTAAATGTATTTTAGAATGTTGTGCCGTATGTTTTCTAGTTTGTCCTTCACCTCTCCCTGTAGTCCAGGAAGCTGCTGTGACCCTTAACCCCTCTTCAACTGTTCCCAGTGTTCAGTTAGCAGCCATTTTAGGTACTCTCTAACTGCCTAACCATCTCTGGTAAAAAAATATCCTCTGACCTACTGGATTGATTAATGCATGGGAGATTTTATAACAGTTGTGGAATAAACGTCAATAAATCTGCATATCTGTCAGTCCGGTGGAGTTCAACTGTCTGTGGAGATCTGCTCATAACAGTGAGTAGTGTCCTGTAAAGGTCCTGGCCCAGATCTAAGGGAACTATCACTAAGGACCGTGGGTTGAAACAGAACAGTCAGAGGATATAATTGCCAGCCAAGTTTGAATTGGACCAGCTTTGTGTTAGTTCTGAACTTGTAAGGAGCAGCCAGCCATCAGCAGTAGTACAATGCATGTGCATAACACAGAATCAGCTATATATCTGCACACTCCAGTGTCCTCTCATCAGGATTTATCAGCATCCAGTGTGAATAATTACATGTACAGATCTGCTTCAGTGTCAGGAAGAACTTCTCTACATACCTACTGTATGTTCACACAATACTGCTATCCAATTTCTTCATAGAGACACAAGTAGGATATATCCTGCATTGAACTTTCTGTAATCTGCCGGTCTGCTCAGCACCTGCCTCTATCCTGCTCTTTACACAAAAAATTGTGCAACCAGTGCAGTCATTGCTATGTCCCTGTCAGGGTCTATGGCTTCTGTTAAGGATACGTTTGAAATTGTGTGTCAAGGAAGATCTTACCTACTATTAAATTAATGGAAAATTGTGTAGCTACTAAAGACCAATTCTCAGATAATCTCACTGAGCTATGGAACAAAACAGTACACTGCATGTCTGTGGTTAGTGAAGCTGACCAAGAAGTACTGCACCTAAAGGGCGCTCTCAAAGGTCTCAATATTGCCTTTGAACATTATCAGAGACTGAGTAGTAAATATTCATCTTTCTTAAAGAGCACCAATACAGAGGATTCGCTAGAAGAGTTAAGCAGATTCAATTACCTCAATGAGCAAAGAAACTGCCTATTTCAAGACACCAAGGTGAAGGCTCAAAAATCACACATCTGGGGGATGCTACATCTCATGTCTCTGTATCTTCTAGACACACAGAAAGGTCTTCCAGATCTTCACATTCAAGGTGTTCTCTTAGCGAGCAACTGCTCAAGGCCCAGGTTGATTTACAGACTGCTACAACAGAGGCTGACTTTGCTAGAAAGGAAGCTACCCTAAAAGCAGAAACATCTCATCAAAAAGCATAAATTGAAGCTGCTCATCAGAAAGCAGAAATGGAAGCAAAAATTGCTTGTCAAGAAGCCGAAATAGAAGCAAAACTTGCTCATCAAAAAGCAGAAATGGAAGCAGAAACTGCTCGCCAAAAAGCAGAAATAGAAGCCAAACTGGAGATCTTGCAAAAAGAACGTGACCAGGCAGCAGCGTTGGCTAGACTGAAAGTTTTAGGCTTAGGCCAGACGGGGAGATTCGGGGGCGATCCGTCGCCTGGCGACTTCTCGCCGCGACGGATCGCCCCCGAATCTCCCCGAATAGCTAGGCACTGCTGCGCTTATTCACACGGAGCGGCGCGATTTTAAAAATCGCGCCACTCCGTGTGAATAAGCGTAGGCGTCTTTAAGCTATGCCGGTGCGCAGCAGTGCCTAGCTATTTGGGGGGATTCGGGGGCGATCCGTTGCGGCGAGAAGTCGCCAGGCGACTGATCGCCCCGGAATCTCCCCGTCTGGCCTAAGCCTTAGAACAGGCTGCTAAAGAAATTTATAGAGATAGTGTCAGTCTGACTGACACAGAGGACTCCATAAAGTGCACCAAGGATTACATATTGAGCCAAAATAGCAGGCACTCAGTTGCTTCTGATATTTTAGAGAATTCAAACATTTCATCAAAGCAGTCACTTCAAGGCATGGCAAAGATACCCTACAGCGCTCATCAATACAAGAAATGTTCTCTTCCTTCTGCTTCAATAACTGTGCTCCAACAAACTGGAGGTGCCAATCGCATGTGCAGTCATCTACCTTATATCAACAGCACTGCTGCAGATACATAGCCCACTAGAATAATGGACTATAAAACTATTCCTATGCTGAATGCCTCTTCATCACCTTACTTCCCTGAGTCATTCAACACTAATTTGCTAGACAGGGCTGGCTTTCCTCAGACAGCAGCTCCTTGCCCAAAGCCAGAGGGAAATGGAATTGCCAAGTTTATGGCTCGCTGTGAACTCACCAGCACCAGTCTTTCCAAGTTTGATGACCGACCAGAAAACTACAGGGGCTGGAACAGTACATCTGAGGCCACCATAGCAGATCTTGGTATTACAGCCAGACAAGAATTAGATCTACTGATTCAGTGGCTTGGCCCACAGTCTTCAGAATGCATTAGGTCTCTGAAATCTGTTTACACTGGCAATGTACCTGCAGGTCTAGCTGCTGCATGGGAATGCCTGGAACACAGTTATGGCAGTCCAGAAGCCATTATAAGTGCTTTATTTAAAAAACTATAAAGTTTTCCAAAAGTAATGGAAAGGACAATCAAAAGTTTCAAGACCTGAGTGACCTCTTGCTTGAACTTCAACTGGCAAAAACAGATCCTCGCTTGCCAGGGGTACCACAAGGTTCTAATTACAAGGTAAAAAAACAAGTATCATTTCCACCATTTTCTTACTTCTGTGACTCCATCAAAGAGATTGCAAGGACAAAGAATGATCCAAGCTTTATATTTAGTGAGGCAAGAGTTCTTAGCCCCCCTTCACCAAATCATACATGTGCCAATTACAAGAAAACAGATGTTGTTCCTGATCAGGGTGAGAGAATTGAAAATCCAAATCGACAATGCCCTATCCACAGGATGCCTCATCCTCTCAAAAAGTGTCATGGCTTTAGAGCAAAACCACTGCAGGAACACAGTTAAAGAAATTTGGAATCTGCTACAACTGCTGTGCCTCTGTGGAACATCTCGACAAGGACCACACAGCTGTTATTAAATGTTTAGAGTGTAACAGTGACAAACACACGACTGCCCTTCATCCACAGTCCTCTCCAGTGTTACCTTCAAACACTTCTTCCCAAGGAAATATGGCTGGGAGAGCTCCAATCAAACCTCAGCTTCTACTTCAGTGTCCACGCCATTTACTGTAGTTTTGGAGAAGGAGAATAGACAAGTCCTGTGCCAAGATATGCTTAAGATATACCCTAAAGGACAGCCTGTAAAGACACTAAAACTCTACACCATTGTTGCTGACCACAGCAATAGGTCACTGGTACGAACTGAGTTCTTTAATTTATTTAACATGAATGGAGAAGCACTACCATATACTCTTGGCACTTATGCAGGTATTTCTGAAGTGAGAGCTTATGGCTTTATGATAGCATCTCTAGATGGCAAGAAAAAGTTACCTTTGCCTACGCTGGTTGAATGCAACCGTATACCATCTAACAGAGAAGAAATTCCTACACCTGAAGTTGCTCTTCATCATCCTCACTTAAGGAGCATAGCAAACTGCATACCAGTCTTTGACAAGAATGCTGGCTTTCTTCTTTTGCTCGGTAGAGATATCTTGAGAGTACATAAGGTACGCCAGCAACGCAACGGACCTCATGATAATCCTTATGCCCAACGACTTGACCTAGGATGGGTCATTGTAGGAAATGTCTGTAGAGATGGTAAGAGGAAACCCACTAATATTACATCTTACAAAATTCATGTACTGTCAAATACATGCAGTACTTATACTGATCCATGTCCACACCAGTAAAGTTTGAAAGAAAGACTTTAAGCAACTCAGAGTTTCAACACATCACACAGAGTAGTGTGAATGCTCATCAGTCTCAGGGAGACACACATAGTAGCGCTTTGTTCAAATCAACCAGCGATGACAGCAAAATAGTACTCACAATTACGGATAAAGAATTCCTTCAGGAGAAGTCCAACAAGCAATATCTATAATATCTATATTAGTTTCACTGCAAAGCATATCAGACAAGAAACCAGAAATGAGAGAACCTTTATTAGGCTTCATGCAAAAGTGTTTTGACAACCATGCTGAACCTGCAAGTCAATGGAAAGAGAAGAATGTCGGTTCCTCTTATCCTTTGGCATCTACCAGCCTAAAAAACCCAATCAGGTTAGGGTAATGTTTAACTCTAGAGCTCAGTATGAAGATCTGTCAGTGTACAACACTCTTTTCACTGGGCCCAACTTGAAAAGTTCAGTCAAGAACTTGTGGCGATAAAGGCAGACATTCAACAGATGTTCCAAAGTTTCATTGTCCGTGAGGATAGCAGGAACTACCTGTAGTTCCTATGGCATCATAGCAATGACCAGAATGATGAGGTGACAGACTACCGCACAATGGTACATGTTTCTCCTGCTATTGCTATATACTGTTTGAGAAGAACCTCTCAAGAGGGTGAAAGTGAATATGGAACTAAAACATATCAATCTGTTGAAAGTAACATCTCAGTTTCAGTCACCTTCCAAGGAAACATGTTGCCTATAAAGCTGACTTCTAAAGTGGACAACCGGAACACCTCCTTCTCATGGCAACATATCTACAAGCTACAGCACTAAAGCAATGTGTTCATCTGTTCCAGTCATCTTAAAAAAAGGACAATTCTTTATGGCTGACTGAAGACACCTTTGAACGATTTTACCCACACCTTCCAACATTCATCACTCTTCCCACTCAAGAGATGGTACTGGTTCCTTCAGGACACTTTGATTGCAGCACACTCTGTGGACTTCAGTGGAAGCACATCTGACATCTTTCCAATGTTCTTCTGAACCACTGGAGAATAGAGTGTTTGCATGTTCTACAGATGCTAAAGAAGTCATGAAAGGCTAAGCTTCACCCACAAGGGATCTTGTCAAAATGAACTACAGGATTTCTTACAGAGACTTTAACCTGTGAAGGATGGGAGCTACAAAGGATTGTAGTATAGGTAACCAAATGTGACACTACCAGGCTTTTGTCAGACTTTCTATTGAGCTGGTACTGCTCATACCAAGAGAAGTAGTAAGATGACACTTATTGGGTTTCTGCAGACTTGTTGCTGAACTTGTCTTACTCATATCAAGAGAAGACTTTGCTTCACCTTATGCCTAAGAACCCTGTGGATTTATAATTCAGATCCTAATGATATGAACAGAAGATGCTTGCAATGGACTCTAGTGACATGCATGTTTTTTTCCCAGTACATGTCCTGGGTGACAGGAATCTCCTTATTTATGGACTTGCTTTATTAACTGTTTTGTTATTGTGAAATCTAAAGATTTCTCTGACCTACTGGATGGGAGATTTTATAACAGTTGTGTAATAAACATCAACAAATCTGCATATTCGTGTCAGTCCGGTTGAGTTCAACTGTCTGTGGAGATCTGCTCATAACAGTGAGTTAGATCCAAGGGAACCATCACTAAGGACAGTGGGTTGAAACAGAACACCTGGCAACAAGAGTATCAACTTATTGTAGTTCAATTCTCTGAACAGTTGATACCATTCACTGTACTGGAGTTGAGTTTAATTGTGTTGTGCCTAGTACATTACATATACAATAATGTATTTAGTGCACATGGGTTATGCACTGCATGCTCTAGTTTTCATCCAGCAAAAGTCTTTTAAGGGGAAAAGGGGAAAACATATTTTAAGAGGAAAAAAATTTTTTTTAGAGAATTTCATAACAGAAAAGACTATGAAGATGATCCAGGTCATGGTATATCTAATATAAGTAATTCTAAAACAACTGGGCTTGCTGAGTGAAGACTTTCACTACTCATCCGAGCAGCTTCTTCAGTTCAACTGACTGGTGTGGGAAGTTCTCGGCATATAAACTCTTCCACTAATCCAATCACAGTGGCACATTCTAACTCTTCAAAGAGGTGACATATGAATTTACGGAGGTGTTGATTCTGTGTAGTTAGTGTGATAGGATTACCAATGTGTCAAGCAAATCCAAGACAGGCATCTATAAGTTAAATACTCCATCACAAAACAATTGAGATCATGTAAAATTCAATGGCAGATGTCCCTGAAGTTGTTTATTGACATTGTGATCTGTGATAATCTAATAAAGTCAGTGTTTTCGTTCGATAAAGTCGAGTTTTTGCGCCGACAATATGATCAAGTTGAGTTTTTGAAGCATCCGTCGTACTCTTCGAATTGATGAAAAAACTTTTCCCAACATTTTTTCGCTCCAAATTTTTCAAGAACAGTTATTTATAATTGGGTTCAATTAGTGGATGGGAGTTAGGTCGAGATAGGCTTGTATTAATAAAAAAAATTAGATTATTTAAAAAGAGTTGTATTCATTAACCTTTGCCGTTAAGCTGCAGTTTGATATAATTATTGGAAGATGAACATGAGAAGGCTATGAGAGGTTAGGGGGCCGGAAGAATTTTTGTTATACTGGTATGGGATCTATTGTTTGGCAAACCATTGTCCACAAAGCTTTCAAATGCAGGGATGCAATTGGAATACCAGTGACCAGTTTAAACAAATGTTGTTTTGTTCTTTATTTGAATTGCTTTTTCTATGATACCATAGATTCTGACCATGGATGAAAATACAAGAGCACTAAGGGTTGAGACATGCTGCTTAGTGCTCTTTAAAAAGCATTTGCATCCAGAATCTGCAAACAGCACCATATTGGAAACCCAGCACTAGGTGCAGAGTGCATCATTGGTAGATGCAAGCAAACTTTACCATTTGTTATAGTGCACCCTAACTTACACTTCTGAATTACACCCAAGAGGAGGGACTGGTAGGGAGTGGGAGGGTGGTAATCTAGCTGCCTCCCCTTCACTGACCATTCTTGCAAACAGAACTGCAGCACCACAAAGTACAGTAAAAATCATTGTGGATTTAGGGTTTCCAACCGTCCAGTTTCGACCCGGACAACCTGGTTTTCAGAAGGGCTGCCCGGGTCAAGACTGCCTGACAGGTTTTCCAAATAAGAAAAACCAGACAGAACCCCCCTTGACTGACATGGTGATCAGCCAATTGCTGATCATCATAGTCATAGTCCAGACCCCGCAATGACATGCAACAATCAGTTCATCCCAATGCATCACTGATCAGCCCCATGTCATGGGCCTGCCCCCTGCGCAGATCACAGCCTGGTGAAAGGTGGCAACCCTTGGTGGATTGCACCTAGTTATTGCACTTTACATATAGTAAATTACCCCCATTACACAGAGATCCCTTATCTGGATAATAGATCCAATACCTGTATTATTTCCCCTACTGTATTTTTAAAGCTTTTGTTTTCACAGAGTTATCACAGCTCTATGCCTGTTTAATGAAAGCAGTCGCCAGGTTCCTGAAATACACCTTCTACAGCTGATAATGACATTAAAAGTCTCTAATCAGGGATCTCGGGAGTATAAAGGAAGGATCGTAATCTCATGCCGACATGTACTTGAATCAGGAAACCCACATTGGGGAATGAATAAAATAAACAGCATTTACATGAACGTTTCTGCAGTAACAGTAGTGCTAACCACTCAGCAGCAATACTGCTACAGGGATGGGATCCATTATCCAGAAACCCATTATCCAGAAAGGTAGACCATCTTCCATAGACTCCATTTAAATCAAATGATTAATATGTCTTAAAAATGATTTCCTTTTACCCTGAAGAACAAAGTACAGTGTACTTGATCCCAGCTAAGATACAATTAATCCTTATTGTAGGCAAAACAATCCTACTAGAATTAATTAATGCTTAACTTAATTTTAAGTAGGGTTAAGGTATGGAGATCCAAGTTACAGAAAGATGCCTTATCCGGAAAGCCCAAATCCCAAGAAAGGGGTTTGCTTGGGTAACAGGTCCCATACCTGTATACGACAATACTACAGGATATCTGTTAGTACTTTTATTTTTTACAGAATAAATATTTGATAGTTCTATAGAACCAGTGACTCTGCCAGTCTCTACACTGACTTCTGTCACCTTTCTAGATAGAATTAAAAGGAATGATTTATTTTTTTTCATCTTCACATACTCACATCCAAGATTTTGCTAGGGCTACACCTCTGTTCTGGAATTCCCTCCCACGTTCCATCTGACATTTCTCTCAATATCTATGCCTATAAAGAATCTCAACACATTTCTTTACAGAAGTGTCGCCACATCTAGCCTAGCATTCATTCAGTTTACATTACATGCTAACACCTTCTAAGTGCAATGCTCAAAACCATGGCTCCCAGCTCTTAGATTGTAAGCTCTATGGCGCAGGGCCTTCTTCTCTTGTTTATCGGCTGTCATTTTATATGTAACCTGTATGTTCAATGTATACGAGTGCTGCAGAACATGTTAGTGCTTTATAAATATGTGTTAATAATAATTATGTGTTTATTTGTTCTAGTTTTATCGAATATATTTTACAGGGATTAACATTTATAAGCAAAAATGATTCTTATCGGAAAAGGCACATTGTGAATTTCACAGATAACGTGTGAAAGTTTCCTTTATGGGCTAGAACTTATCGTGTATGATGCTGACTGCAGTCACAAGTTCTTCCAGGTTGCCAAGCAACTACAAATTCAGATTTGTTTCGTGCAAATTCAGATTGATGCTTACCTGTGAGAAAACCTCAACGCATTAAAATGGGGGAATAATAATTTCCCTTAAAAGTTCCAGTGGGCAGAGATTTAAATGGCTGCTGCTTCCAGCATCTCCCAGCTAATGAGTTTTGGTTCTAATACAGTCAGAGGGACCTGGCTGAAAGTTACTGGCATTGCAGATTCTTTTTATAACTAGAGGCTGGGTTTTCTTATGTAATTCTGATACGTATTCCCCTATTCTAGCACATTTAGGAATCAAATGATGATCTACAAATTTCACTTTCCCCTACTTCTTCTTAACCCTCATTACAAACGTATATAAATACAAGTACAGGATCCCATATCCAGAAACCTGTTATCCAGAAAGCTCTGAATTAAGGAAACCCCGTCTACCATAGACTCCA
>CM044443.1:92646833-92678366 GCA_024363595.1 Xenopus borealis
AACCTATTCGGTTTATTTCATGTCTATATGATTTTGTTGAAGACTTAAGGTAAAAAGATCCAAATTACAGAAAGATCCATTTTGTGGAAACCCCCAGGTTCCGAGCATTCTGGATAACAAGTCTCAAAGCCATACATATGCTGTACATTTATGTCACATTAATATTAAAATGAGTTAAATAAGAAAATACAGCTTCTTGCCCAGTGGTGGAACTACTGGGGGTGTAGAGGAAGCGACTGCACCAGGGTCCGCACCCCCTTCAGGCCCGCTGCCAGTTCACACGATTGCAAATCCACATCGATCTCCACTTCCAGAGGGGGGTCAAGGGGCCCTCACCTCAAAGTTCTTTTACTATTCTTGCCTAACAGAACAGTAATAACTTTCCAGGGCCATAGTAATGATTGATAGGTCCTGATACAATTGAACCCTCAGTACAGCCCATTTGGCTGAGGTGCTATAAGCTATATTCTAGTAGTGGTTTTATAACTTTTATCTAACATTAGCACCACAGCAGAACTTTGAAATTCAGGGCTTTGCCTTCAGAAATCAATAATATCCAACTGAAATTTTATTTCCCAGCTACATTTGCAATCTGTACAGATGCCAACGGCAAGTTCTTTTGTTTACCTATGTTATTGCAATATCACAAAGAGTATAAAAGTATTTACTTGATACATGATACAGCAAAATGCCATTTGGGTATTTAAATGTCAGGTCACTGCTCAAAGAAAGTGTATTTAGCTTCTGAAAAGAGTCGGGAAGAAATACAGTAAAGGAAATTAGATTTTATTCCTGAGTCTTGAAGATTACCCAAATTAGGGTGGGTTAAAGGGGGTAAAACTGTTGTGCAAAGGACAAACGTAGGCCAGAGTCTTTACAAATTCTTAAAAATAACTTTAGCACACATACAAGTTCAATATATCCTCTTACATATAACTTTATAGAGGATGCATAGTTACATAGGTAAATCGGGTTGAAAAAAGACAAAGTCCATCAAGTTCAACCCCTCCAAATGAAAACCCAGCATACACACACACATCCATCCATATTTTCACATAAATTATATATGCCCATATACTAACTATTGAGTTTTGTATCACAATAGCCTTTGATATTATGTCTGTCCAAAAAATCATCCAAACCCCTCTTAAAGGCATTGACCGAATCAGCCATTATAACATCACCAGGCAGTGCATTCCACAACCTCACTGTCCTCACTGTGAAGAACCACCTACGCTGTTCCTTTTCTTCTAGTCTGAAGGGGTGGCCTCTGGTGCGGTGATCCTCTTTATGGGTAAAAAGGTCCCCTGATATTTGTCTATAATGTCCTCTAATGTATTTGTAAAGTGTAATAACGTCCCCTCACAAACGCCTTTTTTTCCAGAGAAAACAACCCCAACCTGGACAGTCTCCCCTCATAATTTAAGTCTTCCATCCCTCTAACCAGTTTAGTTGCACATCTCTGCACTCTCTCCAGCTCATTTACATCCCTCCTAAGGACTGGAGTCCAAAACTGCACTGCATATTCCAGGTGAGGCTTAACCCGGGACCTATAAAGAGGTATAATTATGTTTTCTTCCCTTGAGTTTATGCCCTTTTTTATGCAGGACAGAACTTTATTTGCTTTAGTAGCTACAGTATGACACTGCCTATAATTAGACAACTTGTTATCTACAAAAACACCCTAGATCCTTCTCACTTAACTCCCAATACAATGCCATTTAGTGTATAACTTGCACATTTGAGTTTGGTGATCATTTGTAATCCACATTAATAAAGTGCCTGCCCAATTGTAAACTATATGTATACTGGAAATATAGAAGCATTCAGCCTTTATACAGTCAAATAATTAATTAGTTGAATCACCAAAACTCGATCAATTAAAAATTAATTCTCAAATTCAACTCAAATTTGCGCTTACATTTTTGTTTAGGACAGCTTACATGAACTCACCAGTTTATAGATGCCAAAATTTTACATTTGAATTTTTTTAATTGTTTGGGCTTAATAAATCTCGAACAAACTAGAGTTTGTGAATTTTAGAGGGAAAAAAACCATTGAATCATGTTTAAAACCTCTAAACTTCTAACCTGTTAAGCCTCTTCTGGCCTCTTGATAGAGGATTATAACACCATCAACAGAAAGGCTAGTATTTCCTTAAAGCTTAAGAGATCAAAACAAACAATCATATATGCACTTCTTAGGAACACAGTGTGCAAGTAAAATTCTATATGAAGGTAAAGTATAGTGTCCCATTAAGGATTAGAACATGCTGATTAAGGTGATCAATCTTATATACAGGTTCCAACATTCATAACTGAAAATTCAGGACATCCATGGGCACATTTCTGGTCTCCCTAGGGTTAAGTGATAGTTGGTGCACAAAAATGTGTAAGGCTGAGCTGATATTATACTCAATACAAGAAACTTGGATGTTTTTATAAAACTGATGCATCTTCTTGAGTGCATGCCACCTGAGCACCTGGTGTACCTATTTCACAAGTATACACTCAACACAGATTTTGGTAGAGGCCCAAACTTTTTTTACATTATAGTTCAAGAATATCAGATCAAGCAGCTGTAACCCATAGACCAAGAAGCAGGTAGCATGTACTGGTCACCTGTTGAAAAGCAAACATCTTATTGGGCACTATGGGTTACTGCTCCTGGGCAAACTTAGTGGGGTTTTTTTACATATAGGGGTAAGATTCATCATCATCTATGATAATTCCAACTTTGCTCTGCTGCCTTCAAAAGCTGTTGCTACGAAGGTCATCATGGTGGGTAAGGGAACTACTTAGTTCCACTAAATGTCTTCCAATAAAGTAAGTTATTTTTCACAATTCACACAAAACATCAATATGCAACCTTGTGCTGTCTGTGCCATTGAACAGAACAGTTTCATTTGCCTTTGCCTCTTTGAATATAAACTAGCTCCATATAAATTACATTACTCCTGGCATAATTATAACAGCCTATATCGACATTTAATAGCTACAGCTCAGGATTCAACAAACACAGAAAGCAGAGATCATAATAGTTCTGTTGACAAGATTTGTATGTAAGTTTATTACATTACGCACAAGGTCATATTCAATTAATAAACTAACTGTAGTTATATTTTTGATTCATTTCCCTTAATAGTGAATTGATGCTCAGATATCAGAGGACCAGAGAGAAGGGTGGCTATAGCAGCATAGGGTTTTTTAACCACAACTCAAGGTTGATATTAAAACATATACATTTTAATATAATTTGTGTTTATACAAAAGGCTACAGGTATGGGACCTTGGTCAGATCAGGGGTCTTTCTGTAATTTTGATCTCCATATCGTAAGTCTACTAAAAAATAATTAAAAGCTATACCCCCAAAATGAATAATTGAGCAACAGTTTATATCAAATTAAGTGGCATATTAAAGAATCTTACCAAACTGGTATATATATTTAAGTAAATATTGACCTTTTATGTCTCTTGCCTTGAACCCCCATTTCATGATGGTCTGTGTGCTGCCTCAGAGATCACCTGACCAGAAATACTACAACTCTAACTGTAATAGGAAGAAGTGTGGAAGCAAAATACAGAACGTACCCCCATATGTAATATAAGGCACTAAGTTTGCCTAGGACCAGTAACCCATGGCATCCAATAAGATGCTTGCATTTAAACAGGTGACTAGTAAACGCTACCTGCTGATTGGTTGCTATGGGTTACTGCCCCCTACATTGTCCGGGGGGTATAGTTTTCCTTTAATCTATGACAAAATACGCAAGACAAGTTCAAGTACTGTAGGTCTTTAATCTGTGCATTTCTAACTTGCAAAATAATAATTATATATAATAATATAATAACAATAATTGTCTAATAAAATCATGATACATTGTGAAATTATCATTTTCTTTTCAAATTGTATTCGTGTTAGAGTTTTTAATGCATAATCTGGCAGTTAATGCAGACCAGAGTTCTCCCTCGAGCCTCACTGCAGGTTCATCTCATTTAAGGTGGACATTACAACGTTGATCTGGACAATGGTAATTATCTGAAGGCACTGGATTGGCTGCCTGATTATTTAAGTAGAAATTATGCTTTTAGCGTTCTCTGGCATATTATATTTTTAGCTGCACTCGGCAATGTGTCATTATCCGATTATTATGAACAGCTTGTGTCATAATCAGTTTGCCTTCCCATGGGTGGGAAGTTTAACACCCACCTGTTGAGTTTCAGAGGTTCTCTCCAAAGGTGAAAGCTCAGAAATAATAGATCGATAATGGGTTTGTTAACCCAATGCTTTAAACAATCTAGGCATCTGATCTTTAAAGATAAATAAAACATTCTTGTTTTTTTATTTATCCCAATGATTTTTTAATCATCATCCTTTATTTATGAAGCAATAACATATTCTGCAGTAGTATACACTGGAGAACAGGCCATTAGACTACCGCAGCATTATACAATGGAATCATAATAGAATAAAAAAAAAGGCAGAACTGACTCTAGCCGCGATGTTCAGCAGTTTGCAAGATTTGTTTAATGATAACAGTCGATCACTGTAATTACTGATCTCACTTGGTCACAAATTGTACATCCATGCTAGTACTGTACTACTGCAATGGAAACTAAAGTCCTACATAACAACAGTATGAAAGTCACCCATTTGACCCTGGCCTATATATTGTAGGGCATAAAGGAGAGAGTACAGTGAGGGAGCATGAAAGATGTATGATGTAGCATCTCAGTTCCCGGAGGCTAGGCCCAGTTTCACTTTCTTAATCCAATTTCTTCCATTTCCCAATATACATGAATCCTGCTTGTGGGGGTTACATAATTGTCTCCTGCATACCACAGTTTCTTATATCTCTTCATGCTGGTTTATAGGGCAATAAAAGCCATTTGAGTTAACTTTTAGTATGATGTATTCAAGGCTTCAGATGGGTTTTTATCTAATCCCTGTTGGTCTCCTCCAGAAAATGCCCAAGAGTGTGTGTTAACAAGAAAGATACCTGCACATAGCCGACCCTAACATTGGTGTTTCCCACCCAGGAATCCCACCTTAACATCCTATTCAAAATCAGTTGTCCAATTCCTTAGTCATTTTTCTTAACCCCCAAAAAGTATAACATCCATTCGTCATAAGGATATAGCTCACTATATCAGTCTAAATGGAAAGCCATCTACACATGGACTTATTGTAAACACACTGGGAGAGAAGCTACACACGTTCTTGGTATCAATAAATCCATTCATGTCTGCACAAGCAACATGCTCAGATCACTTTCAGCTACAAATAAATCTTCCATACAGCTTCATTAGGGAAATAAGGTAATAAGCAATAAAACTAGCATTATGTGGTTGTTAGAGTAAATTATAGCTGCTGTTTCAACGTTAATGTTCAGTATATTGGGTGTTGTTACAGACATGAGCTGAATCTGATTGGCTTGTTAAATGCCATGGTATGAAAAAGCATAATCATGGCTCCTTAACTGAGATACTGTGCACATAATATGACACATACGCTCTCTGTGATGTGGGACACAAAACAATATTAACATGTCAAGCTGTACAGGATCCTGCTCCTAAAGTGTGATTAATTCTTGTCAGAAGCCTTTGATGAAATGGATGAAATATCAGCTACAGTATCTCTGCCTTCCATATATTTTTTTTTCTGGTGAAACATGTTAGTGAATAAGTTCAGTTATATTGACTCATCCAGTTCCAAGTCCATACTATCCCCCAAGTGAAGAGCTTACATGCGCTAGTGTTATAGCTCCTATGGCTCTTAAGTATCAGATATAAACACAGAACACTGGGGAAATGTCATTAAAGGAGAAGGAAAGTCTGTTAACACTTGGGGGTGCCAAATGTTATATACCCCCAAGTGATTGTATTGAACTACCTGAAACCCCCGAGGTTTTTCTAGCGAGCACCACAGAGAGAGCTTCTTCCTCTTCCTTCTTGCGGCTGCGCATGCGCATTAGAGCAAGAGGCCGAGCTTTAACTAAAAAGCCGGCTATTAAGTTCTACTGCTCATGCATTTGCCCCGGAAAATATGAAGATGGACGAAGACGGAAGAAGATCTCTCCATGGTGCTCGCTAGAAAAACCCCAGGCCGGTGCAGTTTTCTGCCAATAGGAGCACCGGCCCGGGGTTTCAGGTAAGTCAATAAATTACTTGGGGGTGCCTAACATTTAAGGGAGTTAATTAATAAAATCCAAATGTATCTCGTTATCTTATTAAAAAACCAAAACTCCTGATTTGACACTTATTAAAACTTTTTTTGGATTATAGGGCTAAACCCAGCGCAAACCAGGATTACTTCCAATTGGGATAGGGGCATCTCCCATTGACCTGGACAGGTCTGAGATGGCAGATTTTCAGATTTGGTTTTTTGCAGCATCAGGGTATAATAAATCTCAAAAGTTTTAAGGGTTTTTTGGATGAAACATTTGAGTTTTTTGGTTTAATAAATAACCCCTAAGCTTTGACATTACTATGTAAGACATTCCTCATTTTGTGCTACAATGAGCTGTAGAATTTTTTTGTATTTATTTTGTAATATACATCTTTCTTATTTAATCAACAGTGAACAGTAAAGAGAAACAAACTGTAGCTTCCCCTATTTCATGTACAAATAAGCAGCAGGAGCCAAATATGTTTTGTAAACATTACAGCTACACTCTGAACTTTCTGTAATTTCTAAAATTTTAAACAGCTTCATAAGCTCCTTTCCCTTCTGTGGGCTCCACTGAGAGTGTCTCCTGCAATGTAATGGCAAGGTGGCGACCAACGAGTGGGAACAAGATGCTTTTCAACTTGGCGCTTTTGGTAAAATGATCCCTCATTCCCCCCTCCTGTATGCAAAGATGTCATAATTATAGCTAAGGCTGAACTTACAAAGTCAGAAATAGCAACAGTTGGTTAAAATAAAAATCCAGTTCTAGACTAGTTCTTGATGTTGGTAGAGAAGTCCCTGAACTCATCTCTGCTGGCTCAAATTGACTGAAAAGTTAACTGCCCGAAAATGCTTGGGCATAAACCACCAGTACGGGTATTTTCAGGTAGTTTGATGGGGTTAGTTTGGGGTATTTAGCAACAGAAACATCTTCAGTACTTATTGGAAGCAGTTATCCATGTAACTAATTAAATCCTTACTTTCATTTTCTGTCTTATAATAGACTGTTCAAAGCTAATTGTTGATTGGTGACTGGTGGAATCACTGTGTTACTAAATGATATCATATTACTTGAATATCTTCTTTTATTTGGGGATTTAGACTATGCAGATCTTTCAGCAGCAGATATGTCATTCAGCTGGAAAAAGGATTCTGTAGGAATATTCTGAGAATAATTTAGACATTTGTAAAAATTGCATTGCTTGTGAGCTTTTCCAGCCATATGGATGCTGCAAATGCCCTTCTGAGATCTGTTTAAGTAATGTACTCAGAGAGGCAACAGGGGAGATATTAAACCCTTTTCTAGAATGCTGCTTTGATCACATGCCCAGTACAAACACAACAGACAAAATAGGTTCTTTAACAGAGTATTTTTATAAGAGCCACAAGCCGATCAGCTAGCTTTTATATAGCAAACAAATGAATTCGACCTGCTGAACCCTTGACATAGATTACTCACTGGAACTAGGTGGGTTAATTGTCACTCTTAAGAAACTGACCATGACCAGTTTATGTGTTTACACGGTCATACTGGGCTGGAGGGACAATGGGAAAAACATGGTGGGTCCAGCCCTCATGAATCCTACTGACCTAAACCCAATCCCAAACTATCCTCCACCATTGTTCCTCTGCTTCCCTGCCCCCATTAAAGCAAAAGTAAATATAAGGTGTGTGGGTGGGGTCAAGGGGCAGCTGGTGGGCAAGTGGCAGGCACCCAGAGGGGGTGTGGTGGCCCAGAAGGGATGTGGTGGCCCCTGGGGTAGAAGCCCCAGTGGGCCTTGCACACCCCAGTCCAAATGTGTGTGCTTGTGGCAGTAAATTAAATAGTAAACTCCAATGGGCAGGGATGAAAGAAGATTACCTCATTCAGTTCATTATAAGGGGCCACCAGCCAACCTCGACTAGGTCTGTTCAGGTCATCTACAGTATATCTGATCTGATCTTTGAGCTGAATAGCAACTTTACAATGTAACGTGGATAAATATCACAACAACTAATAATCTGTCTAGAGGCTGATCAGTCAGTTATCTTAAAAAAACATTTTATGCGTAGCCCCTTTAACGTGCTTTTATAAGTTAGTGTTCCTTTAAATATGTGTAAACATGTGTAGGGTTCATATAAGCAAAACAAAAAAATCATTCCATATTCAAATCAACATAAAATCATTAAAATTCTCACACACGTAGTAATGTGTGTTAATGAAAACACCAGGGAAGAGATTTTCTAAGCATTGCTGCATATGTGACTCAATGGCGGAATGGCACAGTTGCCGTGGCAACAGAGAGGCAGTTCTGCGGCTTTGTTTTGAAAGCCTTCCAAATATTGAAATATCAAATCACATTTGTCATTATGCCATCCAGCAGGATGCGACCACCGCTGCTTCCCAATGCTTAAATTAGCAAAATACATCAAAACTTTTCTGTGCCGCTTGCAACCTAACCTGGGAGTTGAACAAGGAGCATTTATTATTCATAAAAGGAATAATGTAAGGAGGCTCATTTTAAGCACACTGCTTTATTGCTTTTTAATTCTACACAATGTTCTGCTATAATTTGGAATAATAAAAAAGTTGATATTTTTCTCCATCTCCCTTGCATTTAGTTTTAATTTAATATTAACCAGCTATTTCCACCTCATTGCTCTGTTTAAAAGACATTTTGAAAGCAATGTGGGGTACTTGCAAGTATTAATAGCATAAAAAGGAAATATTTAGTTTGTACTTTTATATGTTAAATATATGTACTACATAATATTAAATATATATTCCATTTTTTTTGTGTGGTTGATAGTAATGTCCCAGTTAAACATGCTCCCCTGTTGCTTATGATTTCCTATGCTAACACTCTTTTAAAGAGATATATGTCATATTAATAGCAGGACTTATCTGAACAGAGAACAGCATTTATTTTGTGGCTGCTAGAGATCATTGCACTGGTGGGGGGTAAGTTCCTTTATGGGGCACTAAGCTTTATTGCATGCTGCCTTTTCGCCTGCCTTTTCCCTGTTTGTGATACCTGTGGTTTGGGTGGAAGCATTCCAACTTTCCTATCTCTGTTATCTATTTCCCCATTTAATAACATTTGTATCAAGTACAATTTCTACCAGTTAGGTCAGTTAAATATTCTAATTAAAGGATACGTGGATCCTTAGATCGTCTGTGCAGCTGAATACCTAAGAGACTTAGCGCAAAGCAACTTCTTCTTTTAGTTAAATATTCTCCAGCTGGCAACCTTAGTAGAAAATAGGCTGTGGCATTTTAGGTACATAGAGGCCCAAAGAGCCCCCACTAGCCCAATAAATAACAATTGCCTCTGACATTTGCCAAAATTCACAGATTTTCAGTCCAGGCCTGGTGTCAATGGTCATATTGCTTTCTTAAAGGAGAAGGAAAGGTTAAAACTAAGTAAGCCTTATCAGAAAGGTCAACCTAAATATACTAGTAAACATTCAAAGTAGTGCTGCTCTGAGTCCTCTGTTAAAAGAAACACTGCATTTCTTTCCTTCTATTGTTTACACCTGGGCTTCTGTATCAGACTTCCTGTCTTCAGCTTAAACCTCCTTTCCCTGGGCGTGAGCATGCTCAGTTTGCTCCTCTTCCCCTCCCTGAGCCCAGAGCTATGAGTGAGCAGGGAGAGACTCAGGCAGGAAGTGATGTCACACCAAGCTAATATGGCAGCTGCTCTCCTAAACAAAGAGAGAGATTCTAGAGCTTTTTACTCAGGTATGGTAAAGCATTCTACAGAATAAATATAGCATTCTAGCCTGCACTATTGCTGCTAATAATGCAGCAATAAAATGCTTCTGTAGCTTTTCTTCTCCTTTGAAGGAAAGCCTAAACTCTATACTGCTCAGAAATTATTGTACCCACCATTGTCTCTTAAAATGTTCTTCTAAACCCAAGTACAGGTTAATAATAAATCATTTTTTTTGGTTCATTTGAAGACTGTACAGCCACCATCTTGGGTTCTGTGGACACGACTTATTCCTTTCCAGTGCATGTAGCAATGACAAAGGTGGGGTTTTTTGGGTTAGTAATGAAGTGCAGGTCACAAGGGAGACATCTGTGAAGGAAACACCATCTCCCAAAACCAAATCAATAAGCAAGTGCACACAATGAGCTTTTCTTGTCATTTAAAGGATCAGTAATACCAAAAAAAGAACTTGCATTAAAGGAATTAACATATAATGTTCTGTTGCCCTACAATGGTACAATTGGCACATTTGCTTCAGAAACACTACTATATTATTATATTATATAAACAAGCTGCAGTTTAGCCATGGGGGCAGCCATTCAAGGTTACTTAGCATAACATAACATAACACATGCTATCTGCTAAGCATTTTCTCCTTTTTTTCAGCCTATATGGCTGCCCTGCTGGCTAATTCAGGAGAGAGACACCGCTGGCACACCCTGGCCTTTAAATTAGGACGTCTGGTGGCTGGTGCATGGTGATGGAGAGATCAGCACCCTCCAAACAGACAGTAAAAGAAGAATTCACTGACACGCTAAGGCTGGTGCAAGCAGGGACAAGCCCTTATGTTTGTTTGCAGCAACGTTTCGGGGATATACCCCTTTATCAAGCATGCTTTTATGTTTGATAAAGGGGTATATACCCGAAAAGTTGCACATATCTTCAAATAAACACACAAGGGCTTGTCCCTGCTTGCACCAGCCTTTGAGTGCCAGTGAATTCTTCTTGTATTGCCCCACTGGCTACACAGCAGCATATTTATATAATCTATTGTAGGCTTTCTAAAACAAACACATAACTCTTACCAATGCAGGGCAACAGTACATACTATTTTATTTACTTTACAATGGTTTTCTTTTTTGATGTTACTGTACCTTTAACTAAATCATGCTCCGGAGGATGCGCCTCAAGTTGCCATCAATAATAAATAGTTGCTGTTGCTGTCTCTGTTGCCTCCGACAAAGCAAGAAAGATGGCAGCTGCAACTTAAGTATAAAGGCAAACATGCATAGACATAATGTCATGTGTACAGCAAGCTATGGTTAAATATGTACAGTAAAGGAAAGAGAATCATTACTTATAAATAGAGTACATTTTCCCTTTAAGACCTCATTCTTGTTTCAGTTCAAATCAACAATGCTGCTGTAAATGTTGATAACAGTTGATAATAGGTGTGTGTGTATAACATTCCTGTCTGTATTATAGATGTACTTATCCAACTGAAGCCCAATGGGCACATTTATAAAGGTGCGTAAAAATTGAATTGTAAATTATAAAAATGTAATATATATCCCTAAATTACATTCTTATACAACATCTATGTTTTGCACCTGAATAATATTTCTTGTCCTCCACGCCACATAGCAAGGACAGAATCATTTCCCAAAAGCTCTGCAGATGAAACCAGTAGGGGATATTCCGCAGATACATAACTGGAGCAGGTGAGCCTCATGGAACAGCCAGAGGGTTCCATTGTATATCAAATCAGGTCATTTATATGCATTGGTAATTAATAAAGGGATGCGTTTTCCTTGAATAGCAACAGATCTTACCCATATATTAGCATATTTACATTTTAATGTATTGCCATATGCTGAACAGCTTTAGCCTGGATGGGGTGCTGAGCTAATGTTAAACATATCTAACTGAATTCCCTGAAAAGAAACCAGCTATTGCATATGTCACTCTTCATATCTGAGGCTGTTTGAACAAGAACCTTTGAGCTGCCTGGAAGATCAATACACTAGAACAGGGATTTAATAGCTGGTCAGACAGAAAGGTGGACATAGAAGCACAGCTCCAAGGTCTGTGAGATCAGAGAGGTGCAATGGTTTCACATGCCTTTTAATATATTGTCTTCAAGTAATGTCAGTAAAGCAGTCGTTTGTCATTTTCTCAAAGAATGCCTTAGAGAGGGTTTAATAAAAAACATAATTTACAGGCACTAGGCTTTGATTAATGGGATCCTTGGAGGCTGGGAACCACTGGCATACAGGACTCGTGGGACAGACAGCGGACATGGATTACATGGGCTTAAAACCAAAACCACTGTTTGGATAGTTTCCATGCTTCATATTTCAATCGGTTCTTATGGCCTTGCTATAAACTGCAGAATAATCCAAACTGCAACAAAAACTTCCCAAACTGCTATGATTATAATAAGTCACTTCTATCACTCACACCCTTTGCCAAAAGGATTGTTTTGCATATGAGAATGGGGTGGGGGTACAGGTAAGTGGAGCATAAAAAGGAATTTCATCTCTTGCTTAATGACTTGATGTTCACCTGATGGGTGTTATAATATATCTGTATTTTCCCAACCTATTGTAAAAAAAGAAAACAACAGGGCTATACTGGAGCTCAAATTCTAATGCCCGTAACAGCTTTAATATAGTCAGTGGTCATTGCAAAAATGTTGTACTAAATTGGTACACAAATAGGCAAGCTGACTGTCTAGAGGCAGTAAAGATACTCACAACCTACTCAACACGGCTTCCCTTTGGTATGAATGGAAAGTGGCACACTTGCCCTGCAAGGCTAGTTATCACCCAGAAATGTGAACAACCCTATTTTCCAGGCCATTAATTAGTCCAGGGAGAAGAACTTCTGTAAGGTGCCATAGACAGCAGGCCCACCGTTACCACTGATATATGAACATGCACTGGAAAGGAGGAAGGCATGTCCACAGAATCCAAAATGGTTGCTGTACAGTCTTCATATGGAGTTGGGCCAATAAAAAACGACCTGTAATTAACTTTAGAAGAATTTTTTTGGAGATGGTTGGATCCAATGATTTCTTAGCAGTATATCTTTTAGGCTTTTTTTGTCCTTTAAGAAAGCAATTTGGGTATTTTCAGTAGTTTTGCCACCTGGACAATCGTGTCAATAGTGTCAATAGTGATTTGGGGCCTCTCCATACTTGAAGAGCGTACTTGAAGGGCGTATTTTGAAGTCCAGTCTAGGCCTGCCTGTGGCACTGTATCTTGGTTAATGTGCAATTTGAATAACTTGTGTACTATTCTCTTATAATGAGCACCCACAATATCCATTGACAGATGCGTTTGTGCACTAAACAGGGCCAGTAAGCTTTGGCTTAAGCAATTTGAAATGAAAATATGCTAGATATCTGTAAGCATCTGTAGCTCACAGATTTAAACAAAATTCTAACCTTTTCCATTTCTATGAAGAATCTCAAAGCCCCAACATAGGTATTTTATTCAAGTAAAGTGTTCCTAGTTCCTATGGGGAACAGCAGCCTCAGGCATGATGAATGGAGTTCACTAGAGATTACTGCATGGGTGTCTCTCAGTCTGATTCTGAATAGAACCATCTCATCTTCTATCAGGGGTCTGACAGCTGAAGGATAAGTGACTCTTCTGTCACATTCATCACTTTGTTTCCTCGTGTTTCTGCATGGTACTCACAACAGAGCCGGCTGCTGTGTGATAGATAAAGTTTTGCCTATTTATGCTGAAAAAGCTCTATGGAAAAGGGCTTGAATCATTGGGTGGCATCCATCAGCCTTGCGTTAATGGCTGCTGATAAAACATCCCAGTGAGGAATACATATCTTCAAATACCTGATTCACACATTCACAGCTGGAGCTCTAAAAATGTGCTTATGAGAAGGAGCAAAACTCATAATCCAAAATGTGTGAGTATAAGTCTATGTATCGTTTTTTTGGTTTTAATGGAAGCCTCACTTTGTCTATAAATAAAACATGTCCCTGACTGCACAAACTGCCTAGGTAAACTGTCATTTATCTTTCTGATGCTCTAAAAGTGCCAATAAATGTACAGACATAGACTGATAATTTGGCCTCTCTATCAAATAGAATTCTGGTCTGGCTCTGTCTTAGACCAAACCAGGCCCGGACTGGCAATCTGTGGCTTCTGGCAAATGCCAGAGGGGCTGCTATAAGGTCTCATAGAAAGTCAGTATTTAGTGGGCTGGTGGGGGATCTTTGGGCCTCTATGTGGGTTGATTGGCCCTCTGTGTACCTGAAATGCCAGGGCCTCTTTTAATGTTCAGTCCGGACCAGTCACTAATCTGATTCAACTGTGCATGTGCATGCACCTGAAGACTCTGTGTTTAAAACTTTATGTCAATTTAAATTCCCCTTAATGGGGCCATCCTGATTCCTCATTATGAGACCAAACAATTTCACCATTGTTATATTTATGGACCCCCCTGGGAAGAGCTGTCCAGAAAGTCCATGAGTCAGACTATTAATTAGGGATGCACCGAATCCAGGATTCGGTTCAGGATTCGGTTCAGGATTCGGCCTTTTTCAGCAGTATTTGGATTTGGCTGAATCCTTGTGCCAAACCGAATCCGAATCCTAATTTGCATATGCAAATTAGGGCCAGGGAGGGAAATTATGTGACTTTTTGGCACACAACAAGGAAGCAAAAAATGTATTCCCCTTCCCACCCATAATTTGCATATGCAAATTAGGGTTCGGATTTGGTTCGGCTAGGCACAAGGATTCAGCCAAATCCGAATACTGATGAAAAAGGTCAAATCCTGGCTGAATCCCGAACCGAATCCTGGATTCGGTGCATCCCTACTATTAATACAGAGAATCCAATATCCCGTGCACGTGTGAGTGTTTTGGGGAAATGTGAAGGTAAAATACACAGAAGAGAACCTGGTGTTATGAATACCATATTTCACACATGTTTATTGTATTACACAGCACGTTACAATCATTATAAGAAAATATATAACTCTGCTCAGTAGACTACAAAGCTTGAAAAAAATTTCGCGATTATGTATTATTCCACTTTAAAGAATAAAATGCTAGCACTTTCCATGTTCCTATTTTTATGAAGAATAATATTGAGATGGTTGGGCAGCCTTCATATAAAGTAATTATAATCTATCTTGTGCCTTATATCTTGTATGCTCCCAAAGAGTAATATTTATTGTACTTATGGTCCCAAAGTTTCTGCATATTTGTACTGATAACATGATCTCCTGGTAACCAGAATAGCAGGCTTTTTAATGACACGGGGCATTCTTCTTAAAATTATTAGGGTGCTTATTTAGCCAAGCAGGGGTATTAAAAATTAGCTATAAACTTGACACATTCTGTCTGCTTTGTTAATGTATCACAATGTGGATTTTCACATTAATAGAGTTTAAGCCTGAGGGAGGAATACTATTTTTCAATTATTTGCTTCAGTAAATACACTTGTACCTCATTTTGCCATTCAAGATGATCTTTATTGGGATGGAAGCATTAGGCATTCAGTCAGGCCGTTGGATAATCCAAATAAAATTCCTCACCAGCATATTTGTGTATTTAGCCACTTTATATTAGTCTAACAGTCCAAATGTGCTAAGTAAAATAAAATGACAGTAATAGAGAATTAGCCAAGCATGCAACTGCCTTTTTCCTTGAAGGAAGTTGGTAGCAATGTAAACTTTCTCCTGTCCATCATGATGGCTAAGGACTATGGCACACGGGACATTTTAATATTCTCTGCATCTAGTGGGGATCAAAAACTGTGCCCATAGGCCTAAGGCACACAGAAAATAATCTACAACAGTGAAGGGTGAAGCGCCCAAACATAGCTAAAACACCCTTATTTAGATATAAATGAGTTTTAGCTATAGGGTATATATTGTATATATTATTGCCCTCTGGTGCAGGCTACATAAAACTGGTTTTCATATCTGACCCCGCATAATCCATAGACCCCATAGCAATACTGTGCCATACCTTTATAAATGCAGAACAATACATGTATATACAAGGTCAGGCTGGACTGCCATGCCAAAGTGGACATGGAGAATTCCCATCACCCATTCCTATTTACACCATATGATCCTCAGGGTGATGGCAGTGATATTGCGCACAGCACAGAGGAGAGATATGTCCTGCAAATGTTTTCTTTTGTTTTTCATTCAGCTTTGGAAGAGGGTGGGGAAGTCTGGATATTGTTTTTGCTTTGGGGTGGTATAAAGGCCATGTTGAAAAACAAGACTTTGCAAGATTGGCTTTGTGAATTGGTGGCTTGGTGGAGGGTTTTGGACTGTTGTCTATGGACAGAGGGATGCGGGCAGGAGGGTTATGGTGGTTTTGTGGCTTTTTGATTTGCTGATTTTATGATTTGCTGTTTGATTAATTAATATGTGATTTTATTTTTTTAAATAAACATTCCTATTTCCACCATATGCCTAAATAGCCTCTATAAAATCTGGTACTTTCCTATCTCCATCTAATAGTTGTAAAAAAATGGGCTCTGGAGGTCAAGTCCTGTGGTGCCCCATAGGAGACCCAGTCTGCAGGGCTGCCTGTGATGCCGCCACCCAGAGGGGGTGTAGGGGGGGCTGCTTCATTAGTGAAGAGAGAGCACAATAAACCTGAAGTTCAGCTCTAAAGGTACCTAAAAAGGAGACAACTTCATGATCATGAAATGTACTGACAGCATTGCAGGAGTTATGTACTGTATGGATTTGGGGTCTGCCTGTTTTTTCTGCTCCAGCTTTGTAACAAAGGAATAAAATGAACTTGGAGGTGTACAGAATGCTGAAAGCATTGTCTTATTTAACATGTTTTCCTTCTTTAGGCCCCATTATCTCTACTTACTTTCCTATTGTAGATATGACTTCTACCATTATTCTATTTTGTAAAAAGGCATTGCATCATCAATCATCCCCAGTGCAGTTCCCTGTCCAACCCCCTCTTTCTTCTTCATCTATTCATGTGATTCTAACCTTCCTGCACCATTAATTATAATATATGCTCCAATGAGCCTGGAACAGAGAATCTGCATTAATACATTAATACATGCTTATGTCATGGGCTAATTGTCTTCTGTAACTCCTTGTGGCTGCTCTTATACTGCACACTGAATAAAGAGTTACTGTCTGATCCTCTGCACATTCTCAGCATGTACAATTAATTAGCATTTCTACAATACATGACCAAATAACAGGCTGATCAAAAAAAAATGAAAAGAATCAGTATACAATAATCAGTATACATTGAGTAATGCTGACGAATTGTCTACAGTTGTAATACATTTTAATTTATTTCTGACATTTCGAATGACTTAAAAAAAAAAAATTCTGATATTCACAAAAACCATTTGACTGTTTATACATTAATAATAGCCGAACTACAGGAGTTCCAGAGCTGCTTTCCTGGTATTCCAGGTGCAGAATCTGAACTGTTACAATTTGCCACATTTCTCACCAACATTTGTGGAATTAATTGTATCAATTATACCTTTAATGAAACTAAGGGATCCTGCTCACAGATAAGAAATGTATTAACTAATGTATCCATTTAGAACAGTTACAGAGTCGCTGCTTCAGAAAGACATAAGGTGAAAAATTAAATTTTACATTTCAATATTAGAAAAATGGTCTCAAATATAAAATAGAATCTGACTTCGAGTACACAGAGCAACAGGCAGCGTTTGAAGTTGCAAGCTGAGCCCAGTGTCTCTGCTGATACATCTTGCTTTTCCCAAATATAAAGCAAATATTTTAAATCAAAGAGCAATTGAGAAACTTTCATATCTATTCATGAGGTAATTAATCCTTCCTTACCAGCACAATAGGGAAAGTGATACTCTGCCTGCAGATGGAGATATAGCCACATAGCACCCATCAGTAATCTGTAAGTGCTTTTGTGTTTGTCACACTGAGTCTGCTGGATGATTTATGAATGCCTGGCACTGCACTTCTCCTGCAGCTTGAAAATAAAGTCTTAGTCTGGCTACCACACACCTCTATTATGGCTACTGGAATTAAACAGGAATGAAAGCTCAACAAAGACTTAGCCTACAAAAACTAAACTTCATGTTTTCACTCCTATCAACCTTTCCATATTTTGTTGGAGTCAACCATATTTGTACCAAGCAAATGTTGTCTTTGCCTTGTGGCAGGAGCAGCCCTGTTTGTAACCCCCAGCAAGAGCATGGCAAGGGGTCATGGATTCATGGATTTGGCCAAAATCACTACAATTCAGTTCCCAGGAGATTGACTTCTCTGTGTTTTAGGCTTCTCCACCAGATGAAGACCATCATTTAGCAGTGAAGATCTGTTCCCCTAAAGATGCTCCCAATATTGTCAATTTGTCTGTGCTTGGGAACCAACATACAATATAAAGAATATGTTTAATGCATGCAATGAACATTAGCAGTACCTAACATGATCAAAAAATTGGGAGCTGCTGTGGACAAACTTGAAGACTTGAATCATTATTGATATTGGGTTTCTAAGATCTGAGATTGTAGAATCATGTAAATGTTAAATAAACCCAACAGTCTTGTTTTGCCTTCAATAAGGATTAATTATATTATAGCTGAAGGCTGTAGGAATGATGCTGAAAGTAGTAGTAGTAGTAGATCCAAAACAACTAGAGCACAGCTGGATGGCGGCTGTTTTATGTCATTATTTCCCATTATAGATAGGAGACACATATTATTTTATGGTATTTGCAATATGAGGTGCAGCTACCCAATGAACAGAACTACTCTGCGCATGTGAAACCATGGAGAACATTATATGGTGGCATGGTCATAATTTTAGAACTTTCAAACATCATTTTTGGTTACCCTTAATATGCTTTATTGAATCATAGGGAAGTGACCTGGGGTCAGAGTAAGTTTAACAGCTGTGGGTGAATAACTTCCCAGGTTCCCAGCCTAAGGTATTCGTATACAAGAGGGGGTGTGATGCATGTGATTTAGTTAGAAGCTGGGTGGGCTTCCATAGTAGCAAAATGGGGGACATATTGAGATTATATTGATATGTGGAGCGTGTCAGGGGTAGGCCTGAGCCCAGGTGCTTTCAAGAAGTTTCAGTACCCAGGTGGGTTGGTGAGATGAGGAGGCTTAGGCTTGGCACAGGGTGTTTAAGCAAATGATGTTAAGGGATGTTAGTCTACATTTAATTGAATTACTAATGTGCGTGCAGCCTTAAGGGGTTAGTTATTAATTATATTTGTTATAGTATATATACTGCTTTGGGTTTAGTTGAGTGCTAATGAAGTATTTTGTTAAGAAATCAAGTTGAAGCCTTTCCAAAAACAAGTAATTGGGGTAAAGGGTAGTGTATGTTGCCACCTGGCTGGTAAATTTGTAATACCACTAAGTTTAGTCCCTGGCTTGACCAGATCTGCCAAAAAGAACCTTTTCTGTACTCTTTTCCATGCAGGAGCTGCCAGTGACATTGTAACTCTGCCCCTTCATGGCATCTCCCTGCTGCCCATCTGTGCATGGACTGCCGCCATTTGTCTCACTCCCCTTTTCTAAAAGGTGGCAAGTCATGCAATTAGTAGGATTCAGGAAAAAACTGTTGTCTCAGCAATAAAAGCAGTAGGGCAGCTTTCACAATGCATTGGTTTTATGGTATCAGAATTATTTACGTTTCTCTAATGGGGGCTCTTTATGGTTATGGTTAAACAAATAATTATTTTGCCCCCCCCCCCTTGTGACCCTGCAGATTGCAAATAAGTGATAGGTATAGTATCTAGCTAATATTCAGTACAGCCCCTGAATTATAAATTAAAAGTCTCCATTCCAGTTACTGTAAATAAACAGAAACCAAAGCTTACAGGTGTAACCATTCTAAAGATCCAGTTCCTGGGGTAAAATCTGTGTGCAATGCAATAAGATGTGCTCTGGAGGAATGTCTTAGTCCAAGCTCTAAGTAGGTTTGACTTGATTGACTGATCATTTATGAAATTCGAGGAAACATCTTTTCACATACATCCACTACTGAAAATATTAGATTTTTGTGAGTCTGTGTGTGTGTGTCCAGCAGTTTTGAATTTATAAAGTTTAAATTGGAAATGAGGGAGAGAAATAATTCCTTGGCTTTGCACCTCAGTCTGCAGAACATCACTGCCCTCTAGTGTTTGCTCTCATCCCATTAGAGACAATCTGAGAACAAAATGTAATAATTCAGTTTTGTCATTGTGTCATACTCATGAAGGTAACTGTTTACTTGTGCGTTCATATAATGAATGTTTTTGGCAGTATGTGAATGAGTTGATACTCTGCTTGGGGGACGGTGTTTAAGATATCGACACAGTTTTTATTATGCAGCTAAAAACATATCATTTTTGTAGTCTTAGCTAAATTACAACTTGGGCAACCATCTGCTTTAGTGAAACACCCAATATGAAGCTTCATTATCTAACTATTAAGTGCTGGAGGTGGCAGTGTAATGTATTACTCTCTGACAGTTCAGTTAAAGAATAGATCCACGGTCGGAAGATGGAGCAAATAACCTTCTTGTTTTGTGTTTTTACATTATGTTGGAAATACAAATAAACATTTGGAGTATATGAAAATATCTGCTTGTTTTCTCAGATCAAAAGGGTGGGCCACGGCTGGAAAAATCTGGCCAATCTTATTGCATAGCAATAACTGGATCTCATGTAGGGCCTTTGCAGATGGCAGTGCTGGGCCAAAATCTTTGGAGACCTTTGCAGAACTGATCTGCTTGGGCAATGCCTCCTACTAAAGGTGTCCATACACGGGCCGATTAAAGCTGGAGACAGAAACTTATTGGCCCATGTATGGGGCCCTCCGGCGAAAATCGGCCAAATGTTGATTGGACGGGATGAAAAATCCTGTTGGATTGCGGCCGCATCTGTTCGTTGAGGCTGTCCCACGATCCGAACACCCGTATCTGAACTGTTCTGATCCAATTGCTGGGCCCTAGGGCCCACGATTGGTAAACCCAATATCGCCCAACCCAAGGTGGGCATATCGGGGAAATATCCACTTGTTTGGCAACATCGCGTAATGAGCGGATTTCTCCGTGTATGACCACCTTTAGAAGGAATTATCAAAGGACACAATACACTACACACAAGGGGTTATTTAGAATGCAGGATGCTGTGTGCAAAGTGCAAATTAAGGCCATAATCATAGCCACTTGCATTAGGAGGTGTGAGTGGGGGGTATGTAGGGTCCATCTAACCACTAACTTGCATCAGAAAGAGCAGCCCGCATCAGTGTAAGGTAAGCAGTAAGGACAGGGCTGCTGTACCTCCTGAAGCTGCTCTATGCATTTTTAATCCAAAGCTTGGTGCAGACCAGCAACACTTGAGTAGAAGTACTCTGTAAGTGAGCGTTAAGGGTTGAGCTCTCACATAGGTTAGTGCTGTTACACTTGGAGCCAGGCCAGACCAAGCCTGCCGGGCACCCTAGGCAACCCGTACGGCCTTCCCGCTGCCCCTGTCCCCCCATGTGCACACGCAGGAGCGCAACCAATAATGTTTGTGTATGTGCGTTGCAGGTGGCAGGAGAGTGGAGGGAGAGTGACAGAGGGGACAAAGGAGAAAATGAGAGGGTGGGGAACATTGGCTAGGGGTAGGTAGAAAGAAAACCTAAGAGGTACCTGGCCAGCATCCCCCTATCCTTGCCCCCTAGGCAGGTGCCTCTTCTGCCTATCCCTAGTTCTGGCCTTGCAGCCAAGGAATGATAAAAATGACCAATGTATATTTTGTTGTCTAAAGAAAATAAAACAGAAAAATACTGAACATAAAAAAACGAACAAAAAATTAGCAGTACAGGTATAGTATCCACTATCCAGAAACGCATTACCCAGAAAGCAGCTAGACAAGTTAACATAGAGTTAAAAGGTTTGAACTTGGTGTCTGTTTTTTCCCCTCTGAGGCAAATTGGAGAGGTTTCAGATGTTTTTTTTTGCCTTCCTCTGGATCAACTAGCAGTTAGGCAAGTTAAAATCAAGTTAAAAAGGTTGAACTTGATGGACGTGTGTCTTTTTTCAGCCTAACTTACTATGTTACTATGTTAAGCCTCTGAATTACAGGAAGGTCATCTCCCATAGACTCCATTTTAATGAAATAATTCACATTTTTAAAAAGGATTTCTTTTTCTCTATAATAATAAAATAGCACATTGTACTTCAGCCTAACTAGAGTCTGTATAATTCATCTTAATCCAGAAAACCACAGGTCCTTGAGTAGTATGAATAACAGGTCCCTTACCTGTATTCTATTTGTGCACTCATTCCAGCACACCCAACATATCTAAGGCTTGTCGGAAAGGTACCTTAAATTTCTTGCTCATACAGCATATACCCTGTCTTCTGATAATACCACACTACACTAGCAATAAAGTGCTTCTTTACTGTATATTGCATCAGCAATCTGCATTTTACCTGTACATTGCATTTATCATGAGGGGTGATTGGAGCTAGTTAAGCAGCATCATTAAGACACTGGTGAGTAGTATGAGAGCCATATTTGGGAACGGGTGAAAATATAAACCGCAGTCTGTGTTCACCACAGTTTGTCAAAGAGGAATCCCACAGTTTCTCTTTTATTTTTTAGGAACAGATTTATGAAATGGTGGATATATTAGCAGTGTGGCCTGAAAACTGCAGTCATCCTATTCTCCATTTGCCTTCTTGCAGTTAGTTTGTACTGCCTGTAGTAGGGTTATTGGCCCATGTCTTGGCTATGTCTAAATATTTGTTGACCTTGCAGCAAAGATCAAATAAAGATAAGGACTTTTGTCACAGTTTAACCTCATGCTATTGTAAATAGTCTTAGCAGAAATGAATACAAACGGCAAGGAGCTGCTTATCTGCTGTTTCAATAATAAAAGAATAAAATGAGGAAGGAGAGATATGTTGAATATGTTTGGAGCCTGCACAGGCAATATATTTATCCAAGTTACTGTGACTGATCCAGTCGCTTTGTTATTTTCCTTCTGTAGTGGTAATTGCTCTTCCCACTGCTTTGCATTTAGCCATCCAAAGCCAACAGAGCACCTCACATCTTCTAAAGGCTGAGAGTTTAGAATGTTTTTCTCAGTATCCATAGGCCAGACAGTTCTCCCCATGTGATCTTTATCTGCAGACAAACCTGCTATCTTTTTTAACTTGTCAGCAGTACATGACGAGAACGCAGCGAGGCAGCTGGAGGAATTACTAAGCGAAATACAAAGAAGTTGCTAAAATCTCAAGTGCATAATTGTCTATACTGATATTAGCATAGCAATGTCTTCAAAGCACAAATATTGTGTAGCTGGAAGCTATGGAGAAATGGAAGCTATGGAGAAATGAAATCTGCTTGAGCGCCCCTTGTCACATGCTGGATCCTGTAGGGATAACTCTTTGTTTTGCTGCTGCATCAATTACACAAGAACAATCCCGCAATTATTACTTTTGTATTTTGTTATTCCAAACAGCATGGAAAATAAACTAGTGCTTTGTCTTCAGCTATGGCATACAATATAACATCCCCTTTCTTTCACAGATGGATTGTTCCTCTGCACATATTAATACAGTTCTGCTGTGATGCACAGTGTCCTGACATTCACTCTGTAGACAATATTCTACAAAATTATACATAGCATGCAAGGCCAATGTTATAATAGATGTAAAAAAGGGTTTAATTTCTGGAAAGATCCCTTATCCAGAAAGCCCCAGGTCCAGAGCATTCTGGATAACATGCCCCATACCTGCACATATATATTATTTTATAATACATAAGAACCACAAATATCCTGTAAATTATATCTTTATAAACGGTGCTTACTGATCGGCGCTATACAAATAAATGATGATGATAAACGGTGCTTACTGATGTCATCAGCTATAATTGGAACTTAGTGATGTAATTTCTGTCACATGACATAACCTTGTGTATTATAATAAATAAAGTACCCCTTATTGCAAAATATGAGGATATTATAATTCCCTTCACTGTTCCATGATCTGTATAAAAACCACTTGGCCTTCATTATTACTTATAAACATAGGCAGTAACAAGCAATAAGCATGAGTATCCAATGCCTGAAGCCAGTAATGAAACAAATGCAATGTAATATTTTTCCAAGAATAGAGAGAGGAAAAGTTTCTTCCAAGCCTTAACACAGCACATGTTTTTGGAAAGGGTCTCACCTGGCCAACCAGGACTGGAGTTTCTGCATAGGGAAAGCACCACTCGCACACAGCTGCTTCAGTAGGGGACAACCTTGTCCATGTACAGTACTTCCTCAATACAGGTATTTAAAGTATTCTTGTTTTTCTCCTGCATAAGGGACTATACCATAATTTAACAATGAGATCATTAAAATCTGTGGCTGCCATTTACATGAACCAAGGAGGTCAGACTTTAATGAGTAGCTTATAAGATGGCATTCATTATTGGGTGCCCAGAAAAAAGGGGGTCCAGGTTCTCAAGCCCCAGACCTTCAGCTCAGGGAGGCACTTGATGCAGATGGATAAAGAAGGGCTGGCACATACCAGACCACACTCCATAAGTAAATGTAGTAAAAAAAAGTATTTATTTAGCAAAAACAATACAGCAAAGCCTTACGCATTTCGTGCCTTAGGGGTATCATCGGCTGAACGAAACGTGTAAGGCTTTGCTGTATTGTTTTTGCCAAATAAATACTTTTTTTTTTACTACATCAACTTATGGAGTGTGGTCTGGTATGTGGCAGCCCTTCATTATCTATCTGTATCAACAGTCTCTAATGACAACATTTTCGGATATGACTAAAAAAAATTGTATGATTTTGTTTTCACAGTGCAGGGGACCCACTGTATAACGATGGTCCAGACTGGCAATCAGTAGCTTCTAGCAAATGACAGCTGGTAAAAGATGCCATAGTCACTATTTATTGGGCTGGTGGGGAGTTGTTTGTGTATTTGAAATTCCAGGGCTTGTTTTCAATCCCAGTCTGGAAGATGTTCAGTGAATTAGGTGTTTAAAGATTCCCCATTCCATATGGAGAAATGAGGTACAGAAGCAAAGATAAAACAGAGCAAGCACAACTCAGTGGCATATGAAACAGGCAAATTAGCCTTACTTGTATTACAATAAACACGATAAAGCTGTCACTTGTCCTTGTTTATAAACAGACATAAGAATATTAAGGACAGCCGTAGCGTGCCTGCACTGAATGAACAACTATTACACTGCAAAGAATTGTAAATGAATTGAATCAAACACAGGATCATTATCTGTGTCAGGGATGAGGGGAGTCATAATGAAACGGCATGATACAAAGCAGAGATAGATTTGCAGACCCAGTGGCTGCTAGGGAAGAATACTACAGAGACCTGCAGAGCTTCTTCACTGATCCTGGTCCAATATATATTGTATATATGAAAAAATGCATAGGTTTTTACAAAAGATTTTGTTGGCAGGGCCAGATTAACCTAGCGGGTGCCCCTAGGCCCGCTGTCGTTTGTCGCCTCTGTCCCCTCCCTTTTATTTGCTTAAATTTTCATCATCGGGGCGGAGCAATGGGGAAATTTAAATTTCTGAACTAATGAGGGTGTGGTTTAGCAGCATGCCGCCCCCTAAAATCTTGCCGCCCTAGGCACCGGCCTAGGTGGCCTCTCCCTTTTATTTGCTTAAATTTTCATCATCGGGGTGGAGCAATGGGAAGGAAATTAAAATTTCTGAACTAATGTGGGTGTGGTTTAGCAGCATGCCGCCCCCTAAAATCTTGCCGGCCTAGGTGGCCTCTCCACAAATCCGAGCCTGTTTGTTGGTGAAGACCTAGAAATATGTTTGCGTTAGAGCCCCACAAACTAGTAAACTAATGGAGAGTGACTGATGGGGAGGAGGAGGTAACGGGGACAATAAGGGAGGAGAGTGAGGAGGAGGAGGGAGGGGATTGACGGAAAGGGGAGGAGGCGACGGGGCAGAGAAGGTGACGGGACAGAGGAAGTGACGGGGCGAAGGAGGGAGGGGAGAACTACAGAAGTGTAGGGAACAATAGGGGTAGCTGGAATACACTTAATAGGTACCTGCCAAGCACCCCCTTATGACTGCGCCCTCGACAGGTGCCTCTTCTGCCTACCCCTAGTTCCGGCCCATCTTTCTCTTCTAAATCTTTCCAGCTTTCAAATCGGGGTCACTGACTCCATCTAAAAAACAAATACTCAGTATGGCTATGAATGTATTGTTATTGTAACTCTTTATTACTCAGCTGTCTTTTTAGGTTTTCTCCTATTCCAGTCTTTAATCTTAATCAATGCATGGTTGCAAGGGTAGTTTGGGCCCTAGCAACCAGATTTCTAAAATGTAATGAATAGTGGAATAACTCTAAAAGCACAAATAATTTAAAATAATTTTCACCAATTGCAAATTCTCAGAATATGTCTCCCTATATCCTAGCACTAAAATTACTTTAAATTGCTAAAAGTTAATTTAAGGTGAACAGCCCTTTAATAGTTTAGCTATTATTTTACTTTCACTACTAATAAATGCATAAGTATAAATGTACTCATTAATGCACGCTGGTTAAAAATGGACATGACAAGCTGTGGTCTTTTTTCCTGTAATCCCATATTCCACCGGCAACAAAAAATGGCATTATTTAAAGCTAATTCTCACACTATGCTTTAGGCTACACAGTGTAGATGTGATAGTGGGAAATAACATGAATGATGTGTGGCAAAATATCGTCAATAACAGACAAGATGACAGTTTAGTAAACCAGCTCTGGCGTTCAGGGCCGGTCGTACCAAGTTAGGGACCCAATTGGAACCATTTTGGCGGGGCCCCCCTAGAAGGAACTTTGTTGTCTGTCGCAGGGTCACAGAGCTGGATGGGCAAATAGTGCCTTCTTTCCCCTCTGTCCAAGTGATGGCTGCCAGTTGGGGATTATTACTGGAGCGGGTCCCCCATAAGTGCGGGGCCCAATTGGGCCAAATTGGTCCAATGTGCTTAAGACCGGCACTGCTGGTGTTGTTTCTGGCAAGTCACTGTTTCACTGTACTGCAGTAAGTAGTGTGTGGTCTTGATTAAGCAACGTCACATTTCCAGATAGTAAATATATCTGTTGCTGTTAATGTAAAAGCTTTCTCTTACAAAAACCACATTTTGTGAACCTGAGCCCATAAATTATGCAGAAAAAAAGGAAACCACAGAGCAATTAAATGACCCACATGAGGAATTACCTGATGGATTGTGGTGTTTTTAGTGTCCCAAGCATCCTCAGGCTTGGGAGGTACCTGTCTGTATTCTTCTGAGTTTTGTTTCATCAAAAAGCAATTTCCTTGCGACCGTTAAACCTTCAGGTATGCTGAACTCCTGGGCTGGCCGACATGTCTCTGCAAAACCTGCTTCCTTACATCTATTTTGTTCCCTTATAACATTACTCACTGTGTGCACATTTATAACACACCTCATTGGCAAAAAGATTAGTGCCTAAATAACTGGGCTGATCTATTCGCTCACAGGAGAATTGTTGTAGTAACATGCATTCTGGGTGGCTGCAACCTCCATTACTGTTCCGTATCAGGCAGCACAATGTGATGGATACCAATACAGGTATGGGATTGTTATCCGGAAACCCATTAACCAGAAAGCTCCGAATTACAGACAAGCTGTCTCTCATAGAATCCATTTTATCCAATTTTTTCAAAATTATTACTTATCTCTCTGTAATGATAAAACAGTAGCTTGTACTTTATCCAAATTAAGATATAATTAATCCTTACTGGACGCAAAACCAGAATATTTTACTTTTACATGACTTTCTAGTACACTTAGGGGCACATTTACTAAGGGCTGAAGTGAATATTCAAATAAAATTTGAATTAAAAAAATCAAAGTAATTTTGGGCTACTTCGACTATCGAATAGGCCAAAATTTGATTCGTTTAGAAAAAATTCAACAAGTACAATTTTCGAAGTATTGGCCCTTTAAAAATCCTTCGAATTCGACACTTCGACAGTTTAAAGCTGCTGAATTGCCATTGTAGCCTATGAGGTTCCTCCTTGAACCTGTTCTGAGTCCTAGGAATTTGAAGGATTTTGTGCAAAATTCGATTTCGAACGATGCGATCGAAGATTCGAAGAATTTTTATTCGATCAAAAACGGACCTGTTCGATCAAAATAGGTATTTTTTCAATTGAAGAGGCCCTTGGTCGAATTCTCAAAGTTTTTTCACTTCGAAATTCGACCATTGGTAAATCTGCCCCTTAAGGTATGACGATATAAATTACAGAATGATTGGTTATCTGGAAAACCCCAGGCCCGAACATTCTGGATAACAGATCCCATACCTGTATTTCTGTTCTGGCAGCACAATGGGATGGATAACAATATTTCTGTTGTGTATCAGGCAGCACAATGGGATGGATACAACTAGCTGAGTTGAGTGTCAGGCTGCACAACATAATGGATACCAAATTTAGTAGATAATGTCCTGGGGCATTTTGCAGCTTGGCCTGCTTTTACTCATATCCAGGTAGTAGGAGAACAAATGGGTACATCATTGGGGGAAACTAGGACTGCTACAGTGTCCAGAGGAGCATAGACAACATATCTTTCATTTTTCTATGCTCCAAATTTTGGACTCCTTTGGCCTTCCCATTCCTAAGCAGGCAAGGCAATATATGGTCTCCAGTGGTACTTACAAGGGCCCCATGAATTTTATGGAGGTTACTGGCAAACCGGTGAAGGCCGGGTTGAATTCACCCCCTGCAAATGTCTAGTTATAATAAAAGAACTCCAAATGCTATTAATTGGTAAATAACACGCTTGGTATTTGATTTTGCTTTTATTCATATGGGACATGAATTCTAATATACTTTGGGGCAACACAGAATTTAACCAGGATTTCCATATGAGACTTGGTTCTTTGGTGTTTCAACTTGCAATCCTGTAACTTCAGGGCAGAGAGTTTCACATTCCTGCCTAAAGGAGGTAATTCCCTGAGTACAAATTGAAAGAACACCATTCACACTGCAGTTCTGAGTGATAAGTTCATTTCTACTGTTTGTGAACAAATTAGATGCTTCCTAAAAATGCACATAGTAAACATAGCCTAGGGTGTCAGTAAACTGAAGGACTCTTTGATAACCAAGTCCTTTCTACTGACCTACTTAGGAAGTTGCAGAGGTAAGGACTACGTCACAGATGGATTATTTTACGCTGCCTTATTATAAAGTTCCAATGTGGCATAAAAAAGCATTACCAAAGAAAATACTGTAATACCCTTATAAAATGCATAAATTATCTACCGAAAAAGCATCAGAATGCATGTTTTTACGTGTAGGAGCTGATATGTCAGGACAAATCAAAATCTATTAAAACAAATGAATATACCTGGATTGCTGTTACATGAGGCATATACATGAGTGTCTGAAGGGGTTTGCTAAACAAATGCAGCGAATAGTGCTCAGTATCATTACGTGGTGTCATTGCAAAACGCCATTATGGAATTACTGCAAAAACACTATTTAATGACCTTTGTTCAGGTCCCCATATTCATTGTAAGGGGAAGATTCATCAAAGAGTGAAGTTCTGCCACTAGAGGGAAATTCAGCAGCTCTTAATTAATTTCTATGGGATTTTGCAAGGCGTATTCATCAATGGGTGAAGTGAAAGTTCACCCTTTGATGAATACGCCTTTAAAAATCCCATAGAAATTAATGGAGAGTGGCGGAATTTCACTCTAGTGGCGGAACTTCACTCTTAACTTCACTGTTTGATGAATCTACCCCTAGGTGTTTTAGTTTGAAAATGTGAATTAGTCCAAAGGTTTGAGCAAGAGTTGAACAAATCATGGATAGAAATATGCCTGGATGGCTATGCAGGCAGAATCAGACTGGGAGGAAAAAGCAGCCTTGGCAAAAGTATCAAAGCAGCCCATGTATTCTCTCGCATGATAAATATTTTCAACCCCAAGGTTTATTAGTAAATAGAGCTCTATTTCCAGGACCAAGTGGGGGTCCATTAGCATAGAAGCCCCACCATTATTATAAACCCTATGTGCTGAAACTGGCCCTTGAAACAAGTATCTCAAACCAGTTTCTATAATGGCTTTTCTTTTCATTGGATTAGTAGCTCTATATTTACAGTATATTCCCATAGTCACTCATAAAAAAGCTGATTTTTTTTCAACCACATAAACTAGTCTGTGTCTAAAGTTTGCCCCCAGTTCCATGCGTGTGAAGCCGAATCAGCAAAATGCATCAACCCAGCACTTAGCAGGAACTCACCCCAGCATAGACCCCAAAAATAATGCGTACAGTCTGCTCATTTCCTATTACAGACAGCTCATTTACATTTCTAAAGCTATTGGCTCATTTACATATTAAAGACAGAACTAATTTGCATTTTTAGGTGAGCAGCCCATTTACATTTTAAAGCAAGCGGCCCATTGGGCATTTGCCCGAACCCACAGATGACCAGTCCGGGCCTGATGCAGGGCTATGTCTCTCCCAGTGGCAGTCTAAGCTAGTGGGGTGCCCTCAGCTACCCACCCTGCAACCTTGCTTCCCACCCTGCATGTGAACGCACATATACATGGCAATGACTGGGGAGAGAGTGGGAGGTGTTGGACTTAAGAGGTATGTGCCTAGCGCCCTCCCAAACATTGTGCCCTAAGCATGTATCTCTTCTGCCTACCCTTAAGTTGGCTATACACAGGGAGATCCACTCGTTTGGAGATGTTGCCAAATGAGCAGATCTCTCCCTGATATGCCGACATTGAGGTGGGCGATATCAGGACTGATCCGATCGGATCAGAATGGAGGAGATATGGACGGTCAGATCCGAAGGGATTTTTTAACCTGCCTAATTGAGATCGATCCTTCCGGCTTTCGGCCAGATATCGATTGGGGAAGCTCGTCAGATGACTCTGTCGGCGGCATTTATAGGCCCGTGTATGGGGGCTTTAAGTTCCGGCTCTGTGTGTTCCTTTGTGTATCTGCACTGACAGGCACAGGATCAGACTGTGTGTAGAAATATGGATTTGGATGAGAAAATGCATGCTGTGCCTGTCAGTGCAGATGCAATTATTTTTTCCCCACCTGCATACATTGCATTGGTGGAGTATAAGCAGATCCCCATCCCTGTGTGCCATTAGCCTAAGAGTGGGTGAATGATGGATAGAAGGAACCCTATCAGCCAATATTACATAAATACCTTGGTACTACCTACTAGCAGCAAAGTCACTAACCAGAGGCAATGGGGAGACTGCTACCCCAAATAAAAATGAAAATATTTTGCCACTAGCAATAATTATAATCTCTGGTGCTAAAAGCTACATGTCCCAAAGTTTTCAGGAGAATCTCTTCACCAGCCATTGTCCTTAGATTTAAAAAAAAAAATACTAGGATATAATTGTGTAAATACTGGCAAAATAAATACTTCACAAACTGTTACTTGTAATTGGCATCTATTATGTTAATTCAGAGAATTTCTCGACTTATTGAATATTCATGAGAACAAGAAGAGATTAGGTGCAATTAAATGCTCTGTCAGATTAGTCAGAGCACTACACCATGACTCATCAGTCTGTATTAGGATTTAAGAGAGAAAGTGACAGTAAACAAACAAAACCCTTAAAGCTATGGCATAACAATCTGTAGCACTCATGTTCTCCCAAAGAGCTGCTACTCGAACTAAAAAAAA
>CM044443.1:92678720-92698177 GCA_024363595.1 Xenopus borealis
TATAAGTTACGTCTAGAATGTGATATAAAAGGCAGTGAACTGGTCTGTTGAAACTCTAATCCAAAAACGACTAATTACTTGTCAAAACATACTTGAGAAAGCAATGATATACAGACCGCAACACAAACAGTCAGGGTCTTTTCCCTTCAATTAATGCTCAGATCAAGGGACGTATCATGTTTCTTAGACAGGATCTGTCTCAAAGCAAAGGTTAAAGCAGGACAGTACAGCATAACCAAAAAACCTCATATTACTGTATAGCATATTTTTAATGTAGGGCGTATACTGGGATGATCAGGTATATCATTCATATCCTGCAGAATTAGCACACTTTCAGTATTTATCTAATTCACCCAAAGATTTGAATAAAACCATTTTACCATTAGATAGAACCCAAATCAGTGGAATTCAATCTTGATTTGATACCTGTTTTTTCCCATCTTAGTCTGCTGTAAGCCCATCTGATATTTCTTTTAGCCAGTTCCAGTGCAAACTTAATGATTAAGGAAATATATAAGAAATTATAAACCACTGGCAAGTTTACAACAGATCACAATACAGGTATGGGATCAGTTCCGTTATCAGGTAGCCCTTTATCCAGGCAGTTTCCCATAATCTCCATTTTTACCAAATAATCCACATTTTAAAGATGATTTCCTTTTTCCCATACCTGTACGATGACCTTCCAATGATACAGAGGTTAGCAAATGGTACCCTGCACCCCGACCCAGAGTTCCCAACCCAATGGCCTAGACCAGTGTCATTGTGAATAGAAAGTAAAGATAGCTCTTGAAAAATGAGATGAATTGCCTAGTCTACATTTACTATGAAGAAAAATGTTACTAGTTACATATTGCAGGTTTCCACGTTGTTAATGTAATGTAAAAGCAGAACAAAACATAAGAATAGATGAATATCACTCACCCACAAGCACAACGTTTTCTGATAGGAAGATAAAATCCTGTTCCTTCCCATTCACAGAAGGCTCAGGTGGCTTCTTTTTTGTGCTCACTTTTGGAGATGACAAAGCCATGGTGGATTCTTCACCAACAAAGTTATTCAAGTCTACAAATTCCAGTAATCCAGTGACTTCCCAGAATAAGCGACAATATTGTAGAGTTCCAGGTCACATTGGGTGGCGTTACTAGATGAGGCTCTTTGTATTGCGTTCTTTCACAAAGTGCTCAGTACTGTCATCTGGAAGTTTACAGCTCAGGTAGTTATTTGGAGGCTTCAAGGCACGTGCTGCACTACAAATGATTAGACTGAACCAGGAGGGAGGTGTGTCCAGACTAAATCCAAAACACCAAATTCTTCCTTCACTGTCTCCAGATTACAGCAAACCAGTTGTTGCCTCTTCCAATTTTCTCTTCTCGTCAGATCTTTATCTTCATCCTAGCAAAGGGAAATGTGCAATTCAGAAAAAGCATTCAGAGCGCCACCTTGTCCTGAATATTTTGAAATTCTGTGCACATTTGTTCAGAAGTGATTAGACATGTTAAACTAGAGAAAGATGAAAGGTTACATTTGCTTTGCCATAAAAAAAAGCAATTTTTACAGGAAACTTATTAACAAGGTAGTCTAGAAAGTATTTTGACAGCTTACACTACATTTTAACAAGCTACCGTGGCTCCATCTTTCCAGGTGCAAAAAATGAATTCTTCAGAATTAACATACCAGAGTATTGTGAAAAGCTACAGCCACAAGTTTACACTAGAATTGCTATGATGGCTTCTACTACAATACAGGTATAGGGAAAAATCCCTATATTTTATGTATTATCCAGTAGCCAGTAGTGAAATATTACCAACATTACAAGAGCATAGCTACTGCTGTATTTCAGTTTGCTTATACAGTTATAGGATCCATCCATTACCCCGAACGCAAGTAAATTACAGGAAGGCCATCTCCTATAGAGTCCATTTAATTAAAAAATTCAGAGAAAGGCCCCTTATTCAGAAAACCTCAGGTCTCAAGCATTCTGTATAATAAGTCCCATACCTGTATAAACGTAGCCTGCCATGTTTGCAAGCCAGAAGCATTGTTCAAAGAAAGCAATAAAACTCTAGTTGTGTATTAAGTACAACATACCCAAAGCAGGTCAGACATCGTGGTCTTTTCCAAGTCCCACTAACTATAACTTTCAACCTTCATTAGGACAGTTCATATTATATTTGTATTTTATTCTCTTCACCTTTCTGGCTCCTGATGCCATCTTATCCTCATATGTTCAACAGCAGACTAAAATGTAAACTGTTTCATTTAAATGGGTTGTTCACTTTTAAATGAACTTTTAGTATGATGCAAAGAGTGATATTCTGAGACAAATTGTAATTGATATTCATTTTTTTTATTTGTAGTTCTTAAGTTATTTAGCCTTTAATTTGGCGGCTCTCCAGTTTGCAAGTTAGGCAATATGGTGGCTATGGTCCAAATTACTCAAACAGCCATTCCCTGATTTAGATAAAAGACTGAAATATGAATAGATGAGTGTCTGAATAAAAAGTAGAATAATAAAAATTAGGAATACCAATACATTTGTAGCCTTACAGAGCCTTTGTTTTTAGATGGGGCCAGTGACCCCCATTTGAAAGCTGGAAAGAGTCAGAAGAAGGCAAATAATTAAAAAACAAACAAACAAGCAATGAAGACCAACTAAAAAGTTGCTGAGAATTGGCCATTCTTAAACATACAGTACTAAGGGGCAGATTTATCAAGGGTCGAATTCGAGGGTTAAAAAAACCTCAAATTCGACCATCAAATTTAAAGGGAATTAAAATCATTCGAATATTGAATTCAAAGGATTTTACCGCAATTCGAATATTTGAAGGATTGAATAGAAAAAATTCAATCAAACGATTAAATGGTTCAAAACTAATAATTCGAACGATTTTAACCATTCAATCGAATTTTTTTTATTCAATCTTAAAATGCTTTAAAACACCTTTGGGAGCCTCCCATAGGGGTTTAAAGCAATTCGGTAGTTTCAATCTGGTGAACTGGCCTAGCAAATGATTTTTTTAAAGGGGAAGTAATGAATCATTCAAATCAATCAAAATTTTTTAATTCGATTGTCGAAGTGCTCCAAAAAAGTATTCAAAATTTTAATCCTTTTGAAAATTCGACTGAATTTCGAATCCTTCATGTGAATTTAGTAAATCTGCCCCTAAATGTTAACTTACTACCCCTTTAAGGAAATACTGATCGCTTTGTTAGACATAGATACATACAGTGTACCCCAATTTTTCAACAAGTTACAGAACAACAGCACCCTAAAGTGAAATGTCAGCTGACATTTTTATTTTCAATGATTGAAATTTCCGAAAGGTCCCAGTATGCCGAAAATCCCAGGTCCCAAGCATTCTGGATAACAGGTCCCATACCTATAACTATATTATCTTTTGAACAAAGATTTGCAGATCTGCCGGTCCATACTTTTTAATCAGTGAGAATACCACTACAGTATACCATACCTTTCTAAATGTTCTATTTGATCATTTAAGCGGATTACTCAGTTTTTATTACACTATAGTATAAAGAGAATAATACTGTGGCACGCTTGCATTACAAGGAACTAAATAAAGTGATTTATAAGATACACAGTCCAGCTAATTACTTACATTCACAGCTAATGGTTATATAGAATTAGATAAAAAGAGAGAGGGTTATCCAGAATAACATGTGCCACACTAAGTAAAAAATTTAAAATACAATCTAGAGAAATCATTCTTACAAAATCAAGTATTAAGCAAAGAATGGATATCTAGGTTTTTAAGTATGTACAAAAAGCCTTTAGATATTTATTTCCACTTTTAACATCAATAATTGTGGAACCACATCAAGCCCCATTTAAAAAGAATAAAGTAGAGGTAGTAGAGGATCTGTTATCCAGAAAGCCTGGGACCTGGGTTTTTCCAGATTGTAAGCTCTGCGGGCAGGGACTTCCTCTTGTCTCATGACACTTTTTACCTTTAATGTAAGTGTACTTTGTATTTAAATGAATGTATTATTGTATTGACCCCTGTTTGTAGCACTATAAAAGTAAAAATATACATACAAACATAAGGGATATTCCCATAATTTGGAGCAACATAACAGAGGTCTGTTAAAATCATTCAATAAACCCAATAGGACTGTATTACTCCCGAGATTCCCCTAGTGTGCTGCATCTACAGGACATACACAACCAACTTTACCCAAGTGAACTGAATTCAGCCTTTGTATGGATTCAATCTCAACCAAACTGGTGCACTGGTGGCCCGATTACTTATTAGGTGCCCTGGGCACTTGCCATCACCTGCACCTTGGTCCACGCTTCTTCCTTTGCTGACAAACGTGGTTGAAGATGTCACATTACTTCACAAAGGGGAGGGCAGGGTCAGACTGGGTTGGTGGGACACCAGGAAAAAGCACGGTGGACCCCTGCCGGCTAGGGCTGCCACCTGGCTGGTATTTGGTTGATCCCAATGTTATTAATAGGGAAAAAAGCTAAATATATAGGCCGGTATTTTTTTCCAGAAAAGGTGGCAACCCTACTGCCGGTCCAGGCCCTCTCCTCCAATTGGCCGCCCCTGAAGTAAGGCTTATAGGCACAGAGGGGTATATTTATCAAAGAGTGAAATTAAGAGTGAAGTTCCGCCACTACAGTGAAATTCTGCCACTCTCAATTCATTTCTATGGGATTTTTAAAGGCGTATTCATCAAAGGGTGAACTTTCACTTCACCCATTGATAAATACGCCTTGCAAAATTCCATAGAAATGAATGGAGAGTGGCGGAATTTCACTCCAGTGGAGGAACTTCACTTTTGATAAATTTACCGCATAGACGTGGTGACGCGTGTGAGAGAGGGATACTTTCAAAGTCAGAAGGGGGCCACCGGTGACTGCCAGGAGGGTCTTTGGTGTCATAGCCCTGGTGGACCCCCAGTGCTCCAGTATATTGCTACAAAAAAACTTTGACGCTTACCTGGCTGCAAAATAATTGTAAAGGGACTCGGATTAGCACTGTCTGACTGGGTCTGAGAGGGAGTGAGTGCAGCCAGGCTGCAGGCTGAGCAAAACAGTTTTTACTACTCTCTTGTCATCTCATCTGGCTGCAAAATAATTGTAAGGGACAGGACTGTCCCTTGTGCCTCTGATTACGTGTTTTGGAATAGGATCTGGCTGAGACTATTGTCGCTGACTTACTTAGTGGTCTCATTGGCAAGTCTGGGGTGCTCATTTGACATTTCTGCTGTGATTTTGCTGCCATGAAATACAGGTGCCACTGCGTGTCTTGGAATGTTTTGGGCCACGCTATGTCATGGGCCAGTATGTCTGTCTTCTGGTGCACTTTATGCTTCTAATGTTGTCAAAAAAGTGTGTGTTTTTGTAAAATGGACATGGTATTTTGGGGTGTGATCACAAAGTGGGTGTGGTAAAAAAAATCACTGCATATTGCACAGCAGATTATTTCTCACTTTCTGTTTCTTTTGAGGTAGGGACCCCAGTGGAAGGGGGGTCCAAAAAAACACTGCCTTGACTTGGGCCCCTTTTAGTCTTATTCTGGCTCTGCATCCATTGCCCTGGATGCAAGTACTCTGGCATGGTCACCAATTTTCTTGCACTTGCATCTGGTGCAATAGAAAATGAGCTTTGTAGTTATAAACACAACAGGTAAAATTTGTTAGAACCCAGAGCAATTGTGGGCATGACTTACTACGAGCTCTAACCTTCTGTGCACTCCCAAATTTGTTGTGTCTATGGTATCATAATTTGCATGCGCTACCTACAAGTTTTTGCCTGTTGACAGTAAACTTAAGTTGGCTGCTTTATGCTGTGTGTGGACTGGATGTGCAGCTGTAGGGGTCATTTATTCACCTTGAATATGGCTGTATAGGAGAAGTTGCAATGCAAACCTGGGCTAAATGCTTGGTTTACTTTATTACTTCATTGTATAATTATGGATAATGGCATCATTCCAAAATTCATATTTGTTAGTGAGAATAAATAATGTCACCTGTACATATAGACTGATATAAAGGGTGGATCCTGCTACCTAGGTACAGTAGTATCACTACACATACTGTATTAGTTCCAGTGAAATGTCCTTATTAAAATGAATAGCAAATTATTTTTTTTCATTATACATGATAGTCATCTCCAGTTGGCTCAGCAACGTTACTGAAATCCAAATTAATATTCCATATGAGTCAGTGCAGGGCCAGCCAAGGCGTAGGCAGAGTAGGCACGTAGGGATGATTGTTCTGTGGTTAGGCTCCGACCACGTTCGATGTAACACTTTTGGGTCGCTGAGGGATGACGTCCACTGCCGCTTGCCTTACGCTTTTTGCCGCATCTACGACTTCGTCAGAGGCTTACGATAGGCAGTCTAAATTTTACTTTGAAAGCAGCAAGTGACCAATAGATACTGTTTGCTGATTGGCTGTCTTAAAGGGTTGTTCACCTTCATAGACGTTGCATCTCCATGAAAATGAGGCCTTTAAAAAAACAAGGGGCTAACAGACTGACTATCGTAAGCCTGTGATGAAATCATAGATGTGACAAAACACGTAAGGCAAGCAGCAGTGCACGTCATCCCTAAGTGACCCAGAAGTGTTACATCGAACGTAGAGGCAACGCTGGTCAGAGCCTAACCGCAGAACAATCGGTGGTAACACAGATAATTTTATACTATTTCTGTTTTCTACTTCTCCACTAGCACCATACAGCCGGGAAAACTACAGCTGAACTCTGAAGATAAGTGCACAAATAAGTTGTGAATACCCGCCCATAAGCACATCTAAGGTGATTTCTATAAAGTTAATTGCACACCATATGGTAATAGCGGGCATATGTTGAATTGCAATAATTGAAAAGCCCACTACACGTAGGGGCAAATTTACTATTATTCCCCAAAATTTGCTCGATCCTATTCGAAATTCGACCATCGGATGCTTATCGTATAGTTTTAGGCTATCATTTTGCTCGATATTCGATTTCTCGATGAATTCATACGATCGGATACCGATCGTTCAATTTCAGGAAAAAAACGTAAAATTTCCTTCAAGCCTCCGAAAAATTCATACGATTCGAACGATCAAACGCTTCGATCGTACGAACGGAATTCGAGCAGGACTTAGTCTCAGAAGCCTATGGGGGGGTTTAATCTGGCGAAGTAGGCATTCGAACAATTTTAAAATTTTGATTCCTTCGATCATCGAATGATCGAATATCCGTTCATTCGATCTATTTGATCTGTTCGATAATTCGGTATTCGATGATCAAAGAGGCCAAAATATCCGATTTTACCTAAAATTTGTAAGATCATTATTCGATCGTATTCGATCGAACTTCGATAATTTCACGTAAATTTCGTAAATTGGCCCCGTAGATTGTCTTCTGGCTACATTTAATTCCCTAAGCTTTTATTAGCATTGACTCATATGGAACATTGATAACGAAATCTCTACCCGAGGAGAACCAGGTTTTCGAGTCAGAAAAAAAGGAGAAGAACACCAGAGACTGTGGTCACTTACATTAAGCCTAATTTTGAAATCCGGATTATGCAGGTGACCTTTGTCCGCAACAAAAAACATGCAATTAAAGTTTATGGTAGAGGGGCTGGGAGAAGCTGCATTCTTCCCTGTGAAGATGATTGGCAAACTCAAAATGCACCAGTGAAGCCCGAGCTTATGGGATTGAAAGGTCTTTCATTTTCAAGGCGTTCTCCATTGTTAATTACATGTTAAGCCACATATATTTATGACAGTGTGTTTTCCCAAGAGATTCAGTTTCTAGTTGAGCTGAAGTAATTAGTGAGGCATTTTATAGTTCTCAAGTATTTAACTGGAATATAAAGCATTTAATAATTTAAAATCTTGAATGCAGTGTCCTTCTGGTCACCCCATTTTTAAGGGAAAAACTGTGACTTTTATAGGCTGTGTTTGCCTGTAGTACCTATTGCATTTAAATCTTATCTTCACCCAGTTTAGTGTAGGAATCAGCTGTATGAAATGAAACAGCAAGCAAACACAACCTGGCACTCTTGTTCTAGTTATTGTATCATGTGGTCACACAACAGATACGGCTTAAATGGTTAAAGACTCAGAATTTAGAATAAGGGTAGCACAACTGCAAATCTTATTGCTTTAAAAGGAGCCCAACAAAATGTTGGTATTGGGGCTTGTAATTCACCCATGGTAGATATATATATATGTCCCTAAAGCTGCAAGTGGATAAAGGCAAAAAGCAAGAACATAGAGAAAATACACAAAAAGAGTCATAGACTTGCAGGCACATTACTCAGTATTTCTTCCTACAAGAGGAAACAGAGACAAGCTGCTGCATGATCTGAAATAAATCCTCTAACCATACAAAGCAGACGTTCCTGTGGGATTGCGCACTAATGACGTACCTGTAAAAATCTGCCAAATTGGATAAACTGATTTTTTCCATTATCAGTATGTCATACCAGCAGAAAAACATGTGCATTTTCATTCAATGTTAGCATTCTTTAGTAGACTGGTATTTGCAAAAAGGCCTGTTACTGGATTCCTGGCACTTTTCCATTTGATATGGATGGCGATTACTCAACTCACTCAGATTCCCTCTTTAGAATCTTATCCTACATGGTTAAAATCATATACTACATTTCTATACATGTTTTCCCTGTCTTTAATTTCCATGATGCTTGAAAACAACTAAGAAAACAACTAAGGTCAACCTTGACCCAGTAAGGTGTTGAGTCTCTCAATTAGTTTCACAATACTTCCCACCAAGGCAGTAAATACAGTTTTTCTGTTCTATAGAATCCTCTGGAATCAAGTCCTTACCAGTTAAAGGAAAAGGCTGAAATTAAGTAAGCTTTATCATAACAGTCTATATAAATACACCAGCAAACAGACCCGGACTGGCAATCTGTGGGTTCTGGCAAATGCCAGAGGGGCTGCTATAAGGTGCCATAGAAAGTCAGTATTTAGTGGGCTGGTGGGGGCTGTTTTGGCCTCTGTGTGGACTGATTGGGCCTCTGTGTACAATATATGCCAGGGCCTATTGATTCTAAGTCCAGACCTGCCAGCAAACCCTCAAAGTAATGTTGCTCTGAGTCCTATGTCAAAAGAAACAGTGTATTTCTTTCCTATTGTTTACACGTGTGCTTCTGTATAAGACTTTCTGCTTTCAGCATAAACCTCCAGGGCTAGTGCTTTAGCATGCTCCGTTTGCTCTTTTCGACCTCTCTTTCCCCCCTCCTGCTTCCTCTCCATCCTCCCTTTCCCTCTTCCCCTCCCTTCTAAAATCTAAGCTCAGAGCTATGAGTGAGTAGGAAAAGACTGAGGCAGGAAGTGATGTGACACCAAGCTAATATGGCAGCTGTATCCTAAACAAACAGAGAGAGCTTCCAGAGTTGTTTACTCAGGTATGGTAAAGCTTGCTGCAGAATAAATATAGTGTTATAGCTAATCTATTGGCAATAAACTGCTTTGGCAACTTTCCTTCTTCTTTTAGTGCAGTCATACTAAAATCAAGTCAGGTGCTTTTTGATGTTATTCATTAAAGGCACTTACAATCAAACATGTTTCTTGCACTTTCATATATTTGCTCCAGTCATCATTGTATTCATTCTGCCCAGTGGCATAACTAAATGTTACTGGGCCCCACAGCAAATTAATTTTAGGGCCCACAACATAGCCAGTGGTTGTCCTGCTTTACCGATAAATATTAATATTGCTCATTAATTAGAACCTCATGGGGCCCCCTATACCTGCTGGGACTCCCTGACCTGCAGCTGCAGGGTCTGCTTCCTCTTTAGTTAAGCCCCTGATTCTGCCTCTTATGTTGAATCTCGTGCATACAGTATGCACCTATTGACATTGTAGAACCCTACAACTACTGCCACCCAGAACAAGTAATTCCCAGGTCCACACAACGGGTTGCATCAGCAGGATGCAGACTTCCACCCAAAGAGTCTCAGCAAATGTCAGAAGTGACACAATCCCAATGCTAGCCACAATTTGCCCTGTTTTGCTACCACATGCAGACACAGCTTTGTTGATTTTGATGCTCTAGACAAGGGATCCCCAATGTTTTTTACCCATGACACATCATGCATTTAAATGAAAAAAGAGTCAGGGAGCAACAAGTGTTGTAATTTGGTTATTAGGTAGTCCCTATGTGGACTGGTAGCCTATAGGAGGATCTGTTTAGCAGTACGCCAATTTTTTTTTGCAACCAAAACTTGCCTCTAAGTCTGGAATTCAAAACTAAGCACCTGCTTTGAGGTCACTGCAAGCAACATCCAAGGGGTTGGAGAGCAACATGTTTCTCATGAGCCACTGGCTGGGGATCACTGCTCTAGGAACAATCACAGTGCAATGAAGATGTCTCTGAGTGGCCACAATTATGGGTAAAACAATACTGCATTATGGGTACATTGAAAGGTGATTTGCATCCAATATTGCACTTCACATACTGCACGTGGTAAATTACCCTTACTTTTGTTACATAGACTTCACTCTTTAACAAATGTTTGTGTGTTTGCATCAGAGGGAAATATAAGAACAGCATTTGCCATGGTTCCATTTATAACAGCTATGGCAAAAAGTTCCAGAAGTTCATTTGTTAACAACCCATCATCATTTTTCATTATAGTGTCTAAAGTGTCCAGATGATTGTTCCTCCATACAGTCCCTTTAGATATTATATTGACATGCCAATACTGCCCTGGGATTCTCACACACACAGCGTTGTGCCATCAGTATAGTGCCCTATGCACATGGGATGCAAATTGGATGCTCATGGGGTGCATATAACAAGAAAGGTTCTAGGGCCTTTTTCTGAATGTAGCATTGGATATAAGCTTCAATCTTATTGCACTCATTAAAACACATCCATACAGCAGAAGGTTTATGATCTATGCTTAGCCCTGCACAAGTTTCCGCACATTGTAATGCATCGTGACAGCAATTTTTAAAGGGGTGGTGTGCCTTTAAGTTTAACTTTTAGTTAAGCAACTTTTCAATTGGTCTTCATGACTTATTTTTTATAGTTTTTTTTATTATTTGCCTTCTTTTTCTGACTCATTCCCAAATGGGGTCATGTTCCGTAACGCTACCATTTATTGCTACTTTTTATTACTCATTTTTCTATTAAGGTTCTCTCCTATTCATATTCATGGTCTGTTATTCAATTCAGTGCATGATTGCTATGGTAATTTTGACCCTAGCAACCTGGAGAGCTGCTGAGTAAAAATCTAAATCTAACTAAAATCTAACTTATCAAAAATAACCAATGAAATTGCAAATTGTTTGAGACATATCACTCTTTTTTTTATCATACTGAAGTATGAACAACAAAGGCGAATAACCTCCTTAAATTGTAATTGTAACTTTCTCGGGAAAGAATCATAATTGTAAAAGGGGTTTTAGAATCCAGGGCAACAATATCAAATGCGTGCCTCTTTAAATGGTAATCATATAATTCCCAGCATGCACAGCCAGCCTTTCCAGGACAGTAATATCAAGTATATAAAAGTTCAACTGGTTAATATGAGTAGAAAAGCCTCTTTCTACCAGTTATAGAGTTGATGGGGTTAATCTATGGAACGCTGAAGCAATGTAGAGAGAATAAACGTAAGAATTCTGGTAAACGTCTGGAGCAGTTGAATTAGCGGGTGGAGGCCCTCACCTTGACAAACACGCTGACAGAACAGAAATTGACTGCTTTATCTTCCTTTGTTTGATTAATAAGAAGCCATGACACCAAGCAGCTGCCTGTCAGGGATCATCTTCTCAAAACTCCCATAATTCCTAGAAAGCTAATTAATAGCCCTAGTTAATATATATAGATAAAGCAAATAAAAAAAGTTAAAGCACACTGCAGAAATGTTCTTCCACCTCTACCACAGAACCCAATGCTAATAACCAAGTCAGTGTTGAACTTTATAGTGTCCCAGGTATCAGTCTCCGTGCATATTCCTGGAGTAGTAATACAATATGCATATTGCATGAGAAAGACTGGAGTTTATTTTGCTGTGTTAGCTTGAGTACGCTAACAAGACTTAATGAAGACTGGCAATGTTAGCTTCAACAAGTTTATTACTGGCTATTATCATTGTCATACGTTCTTTAATGCTGGTAAATGATGCAGTGCTTTTTAAATGATATGTAAACACCCATGTCAGTCGTTTTGCTATGAGAAGGCCATTCAAGCACAGGTAAAATCAGATCCCATATTGCTCTTGTTGGAATCAGAGCCAGGACCCTAGCTATAAAAGAATTGATTACCACAGTTCCACATGGTCAGACTGGGCTGGCGGGAGACCTGGAAAAAACCAAGTGGGCCCACCAACCAGGTCTGCTCTCCCCACCCTGCTCTGATCCTGACCTTCTGCACTGTTCCCCTGCTCAACCCTGATCACAGCAGCAAGGAGGCTGCAAGTAGAGTTATACATCATGCAGAAGGGCTAGCGCAAGCGGCTGCCTCACCGTTTATTAAAGCATTATAAAGTTGCAAACCTAAGGGACAACAAGGGCAATTTAAGAAGACAGTATGCAAATTGCAGTTTTTAGACGTAAATTGATATTTGTACCCACAATGCAGTGTTTTTTTCCTAGAATTCAGTGGGGAGTTTTGCCTGATCCCTTTCAGTGACCAAATTGTGGCACTGCTGCACACATCATCACTTCTGGCCCCAGTGTCGGACTGGGATGCCAGGGGCCCACCAGAAAACCATAGACCAGGGGCCCACCAGAAAACCTTAGACCAGGGGCCCACCAGAAAACCTTAGACCAGGGGCCCATCTTTCCAAACTATTATTCCTTCTCTCCTCACTAAACCTCTTTATTCTCCTATTCTTTTAGATCTACTTACAATACTCGATTCTTCCAGCCTCTTTTTCCACATAAAGAAATAGGGAATGAACATGAAATAGCCAAATTGTTAGAAGCAAGAGGGCCCACTGACACCTGGGCCCACCGGGAGTTTTCCCGGTATCCTTGTGGGCCAGTCCAACACTGTCTGGCCCACAGCATTGAAATGCAGGGTCGGAACTAGGGATAGGCAGAAGAGGCACATGCCTAGGGCACAAAGTTGAAGGGGGTGCCAGGCACGTACCACTTCCAACCAATTATGCCTAGTCCAGGACAGCACACTATGGGGCAAATTCACGAAAGCACGAATCGTCTAAAACTATCACTAATTTGCTAGTGTGACGTCATTTCGCAACTTCGCCAATTTACTAACAGTGTCCCTAGCAAAAATTCGCTAACAAAGTAGATAGACTAGCGCAAGTTCGCACCCTTACTCCAGGTGAAGGGACATAACTACGCTAATTCACTAAGATGACCATTTTACTGAATGTTACCTCTTGCACTAGACTTTACTTCGACCAGGTCAGACCTGGTGAAGTTCAATACAATAGATATTACGATATTTTACAATGCTTCCGGCGGATGTCACTCTAAGAGAAAATGCAGAAAAATGTTACTCTTTTTACATGGAGAAACTTGGCGATGTGTGGTGTATTATCCCACTGATTTTTATGCAGCATAATAAGAGAAGGATCTTGGGGTTTTTATAGATAACAAGTTGTCTAATTCTGGGCAGTGTCATTCTGTAGCTACTAAAGCAAATAAAGGTCTGCCTTGCATAAAAAAGGGCATAAACTCAAGGGATGAAAACATAATTAAACCTCTTTATAGATCCCTAGTAAGATCTCATCTGGAGTATGCAGTGCAGTTTTGGACTTCAGTCCTTAGGAGGGATATAAATGAGCTGGAGAGAGTGCAGAGACGTGCAACTAAACTGGTTAGAGGGATGGAAGACTTGAATTATGAGGGTAAAATGTCCAGGTTGGGGTTGTTTTCTCATTATAGACAAATATCAGGGGACCTTTTTACCTCACAAAGAGGATCACCGCACCAGAGGCCACCCCTTCAGACTAGAAGAAAAGGACTTTCATTTGAAGCAGTGTAGGTGGTTCTTCACAGTGAGACAGTGAGGTTGTGGAATGCACTGCCGGTGATGTTGTGATGGCTCATTCTGTTGATGCTTTTAAGAGGGGCTTGGATGATTTTTTGGACAGACATAATATCAAAGGCTATTTTGATACTAAACTCTACAGTTAGTATACTGTAGCTATGGGCATATATGGTTTGTGTGAAAGAGTGGAGGTGTGTGTGTGTATGCTGGGTTTTAATTTGGAGGGGTTGAACTTGATGGACTTTGTCTTTTTTCTACCCAATGTAACTATGTAAGCCTAGATTTGGCAGTTATTTTATAATACAGGGCTCCACTGACTATAAGAGGAAAAAAGCCAATTTCAGCTTCATAAAAATCTTCACAAGGCTCAAGGCTCAAGTAAAGATTAAGAAGTCTTTTGTATAGTTTTAGGGCTTTGGATTAGGGAAAGAGGTATAATGGAAAATGAAATATATCCCTCTTTTCCTACCTTTCATTTGATTCCAAGGAGAAAAGAAAAATGTTTTCTCCGAAAGGAATGCAAGTTCAATTGCCTGGCACATGCAAGAGAATAAGACACTCATGCCCAGGCAAGTTGTTTTGTGTGTCTTACAATTCCAGTACTAAGAATGCAATGAAAAGGCCCAAGCCTGAACCACAAAGTATGTCCCACACCTGGAGAGCTAATGGTGCATGTATTGCTGGAATGTCTCAATGAATCTTTCCCGAGCCAGACACCCACTATATTCCCTGAAACTCTCAGATCTGCAGACTTTTACATGGCAATTATTAGCTCACTACTGTAGTTTTGTGATTTTAATCATTGCTGCATCAATTATATTAAACTCTCTGAATATTGGATTTTATAGCAAAAAAAAACAGCTGTAAATAGTATAGAAGAAAAAACAGTGCAGGTTAGTGTAATCATATACAGGTATGGGATCCCTTATCTGGAAACCCATTATCCAGAAATCTCAGACTCTCCCATAGACTCCATTTTCTCCAGATAAACCAAATTATCCAAAATGATTTTCTTTTTCTCTGTAATAATAAAACAGTAGCTCGTACTTGATCCAAACTAAGATATAATGAATCCTTATTTTAAGCAAAACCAGCCTATTGGGTCTATTTAATTAAGGAAAGATCAATTATCAGGAAAACCCAAGTCCTGAGTATTCTGGATAACAGGTCCCATACTTGTATAAGGATTTAGCTATATGCTTGTCATGGTAGGGAGGGGAGTCAGACTCTTGTGTAACTACAAGCACTATGGCATGCAGCAGATTCCCAGTTATTATAAGGGGCCCTTTGGGTGCAGAAAATATAGTGGTTTTGAGAATATAATCTGAAATTCCATTAATATTGGGGACAAATATATTCTGGAAAATTGCTTTCTTGACACCCTTGGTGTTGGAATGACTTTATTGGGCCTTGATGTTACTTGTTCTGTTAAGTTCAAAACACATATTTTCTTGTGAACATGGTTTCTACACACTGACCCTCCTGTTACTCCTTGCACAGATAAAGATCTTTACAAAACATGCTCCTATACTACGTATATCACCTAATAGATAACGTATGCTCACACACAGACACATTGTTATCGAACAAAGCGAAGGCATGTGTCTGCTTTATTATTTCCTAAAGTGTTCAGCGGGTCTCAAGTCATGTCTGAATGTTATTCCACATTCATCTGAACTTTACTTTAGCTAACAAGCTTTCTTTACTAGTTTAATAATAAGAGGTGACAAGGTGATAGATGTTGTTATTCAATAACAATGTGATGCCAATGCAATAAGGATAACATCCCTGAGTAAATGAGCACCAGGTGTCCACCAGCGACTCAAGATGAGTGTTATAACAGCATGAGAAATAGTTAATCATCTCTGATACTAAGAAGAAAACACACATCTTCTTTTTCTTTCATAACACATAGGGACATCATTTTACAAGAACAGCTATGGGACCTGTTATCCAGAATGCTCAGGACCTGGAGCTTTTCTGATCTTCATACCTTAAATCTACTAGAAAATCATGTAAACATTATATAAACCCAATAGGCTGGTTTTGCTTCCAGCGAGGATAAATTATATTTTAGTTTGGATCAAGTACAAGGTACTGCTTTATTATTACAGATATCTGGATAATGGGTTTCCAGATAATGCATCCCATACCCATTCATTAAGCAGCGTGATTTTTTATTTTTTTTTACAGTATTTCTACTGGCTTTATTGGTACTTGTAACTATACTGAGTAATGCTTAGCTGACATACTGCAGATGGCTTCCTTCCAACAAAGTACACTTGTTATAGTCTACCCATCATTCATTGGCTGGCCATGGCTACGTACGTATCTTTGAACATTCCCTTTGTGTTTTTCCAGTGTTAAATACACACAAAAACAAACTTTGATCCAGTTCTGTAGCCCATAACATCAAGCAGAGCTTTTCACTCTTTGTTGTGGTCAGTTAGCCAGTGTAAACAAACATCTGATTGGTTGCTGTGGGTTAAAGAACTAGAATAATCATGGCTTTCATTTGCACATAGCCCTGTCTCTTTAGGCAAGAATAGAGCCAGGGGGAGTTCTTAATATAAGTGACCCACGATAATGGTGAATATCAAGTGAAAACACTTTGCCTTAGGCAATAACATCTGCATAGTTACCTGCAGCGGGATCTGACAATGCCTAATGGCCTACATTCTTTTGATTCCATTTACTGTTGTTTTTATTGTAATGGAGAAATTCTTCCTGTTCATAATGTCTCTATTCAGCCTGTAGCAATCCTATTTATTTACGGAACACCTCCCTTGTAATAAAGATACTCATATGTGCATGCGTACATTTTCAATAAATCAGTAATGACTGAAATTACAATTCCAGGCATATTTATAGAGGTCTGTAAAAATGCCTTTGAAATACACCAAATATCACTACGTTAACACTATGCTATGTCTTGTTAATTTTATATATATATATATATATATATATATATATATATATATATATACAGGTATGGGACCTATTATCCAGAATGATTGGGATCTGGAGTTTGCCAGATAATGGATCTTCATACCTTAAGTCTACTGGAAGATCATGTGAACATTAAATAAACCCAATAGGCTGGTTCTGCTTCCACTAAGGATTGATTTGGATCAAGTACAAGATACTGTTTTATTATTACAGAGAAAAAAAGGAATTTTTAAAAAAATTTGGATTTTTTTATTATAATAAGGGAGCTGTTATCTGGTTACCTTCCCATTGTTCTGTTGTTAGGCTGCTGGGGGGGGGGAGATATCACTCCAACTTGCAGTACAGCAGTAAAGAGTGATTGAAGTTTATCAGAGCACAAGTCACATGACTTGGAGCAGCTGGGAAACTGACAATATGTCTAGCCCCATGTCAGATTTCAAAATGAAATATAAAAAACTCTGTTTGCTCTTTTGAGAAATGGATTTCAATGCAGAATTCTGCTGGAGCAGCACTATTAACTGATGCATTTTTGAAAACAAATGTTCCCAGCACAGTATCCCTTTAATGTTTAAATATTTTTGTTTTTTGAGCAGACTTAAAATATCGAAATCCAAATTACAGAAAGACCCAGGCAAAGCTTACTGCAGGTTGGTTAATATAAGTCAGAAACTTGTGTTTATGTGAATCCCTGATATTATCAGTGCGGCATAAAATTCATGTAAATATTCATTTCAAGCTTTGAAATTAGAGAACCTTACAGAGAACTGCCATGCAGTAAAAGATTTATATACTGAGGGGTCTAAAATATATCAGCCTGACATGAAAATGATGAAAACCATTGGTGAAGAAAAACCAAAGCAGTACAAAGAACCCATTTCTCTAGACCTTGTTAAGGTTGGAATGGATGGGAAGCGGATTGTGCTTCTTTGTACAAACAGCAACCAGAGACCGGTCTGAATAGCTGAGGATGAATAGAAACAGCTCTGCAGCGGAGACTCTTTTGTACTTGAGTGAAGACTTGGCAAGCCTTTGAGTGCCACAGAAACGGTAAAAGATGAATTCTCCTTCAGTTCTGGGTCACCGGTCAGTCAGCAGGTTCCTCACGTTAGCTGCACAGGCTGCTAGAGAAGGTTTTAAAAACTATTGGTATTATCCTACAAAATAGGTCTTGCAGTTTAAAGCATTAGAAAATAGACTGTTTTCCTTGAAAAGAAAGCTTACACTGCTCAACAAAACTTTGTTCAGATTTACATAGGGAGTTTAGAAATTTAATTTTTAGATATTTTTTTTTTTACATCATTGCTCAGATGCAAGTTGTGTTTCCATAAAACAGTTCTAACAAAACAAAGCCTATATCAGGGTTGCCAAAACATCACAAAGAATTTTACACTGAATTATATAAATGTGTGTGACCTTTTTGTCACACTATCAGTACACAAAGGCTGATAGGATGAGCTGTCAGCTAATGTCTGCCTGTTTTAATATTTCCTATGCCATTATCTCAGGCTGGCTACCTTCAACCTTCATGTTTCACCAGGGTGCAAAGCATGCCCCTTAGTGTTCATCTAACACTCTGCTGCACTCTGCTCTCAATCACATCATTTGGAAGCACAGAAGGTAAGGACGGGCCCTGCATCAGCCTGTAGCCTCCTGCTGCTACTGCCTAAATGCCTCCCCCACCTGCCACTAGCCTCAGACTTCTCTGTTCCAAAATGGAACTCAGAGCCCTACAGGCATTTTGCAAGTGCAGAAACCAGTGTGCAAAGACTAAAAAATTGCAGATTGCTGCCTTTTTTTGAACTGCGTTCTACAATATAAATGACCCCCTTGTATTTTTTTTTCAGATAAATATCATAAAGACCAGTATGAAGCTTAATTCAGCAGTGTGAATTTCAAGATGGGAAACAGCATCCTGTTCTTGAATTTCACTTTCTTCCCGTCATGTCCTCTGCTATAGAAAACTATTCAGCTGTGGTTACAATAGTGCTATTAATTACCTGAGACTTCCTAAAGCCGATAAAGTTGCTAAAATGCTAAGCCACCCATAAATTCAAGGCTATTACTTGGTGGAAAGCTGAGCCTGAAAGTAATTTATTGCAATAAATTAGTAGATAAGGATCTAACAGTTCTAAAAATACCCTGTTTGAATTGGTATAAGAATTAAATCCTCATTTTATTTTTTTATCACAAATCAGCATTGTCTGAATATATGATTGGATAGATAATACCGGCATAGCCATTTTTATCCACCTCAGTGTCAGGTTAGGGGGAGAAAGTTTAGATAAATGGTCTCTCCGAAGCACCATTTATATATGTTTGACTCCTAGAGACACACAGTAGGTAAAGGAATTCAAAGAAGTTGCTAGAAAGATAATATTCTAATTAAGTCTTCTTCTATTTGTAAACATTATGATGACTGGGTTGAGGGCCCACACTTTGAAAAAGACTCATTTATTAAGTGTAAATGAACTTGTTATTAACTAATTAAAGGAACTTGCATCAAAAGTCACTACTTGCGCTTGCACATTTTGGTGTGAAGTACCAATGT
>CM044443.1:92729376-92762898 GCA_024363595.1 Xenopus borealis
AATCCTTATTGGAAGCACAACCAGCCTATTGGATTTGTTTAATATTTACATGATTTTTTTTAGAAGACTTCAGGTATAAAGATCTAAATTACAGAAAGATCGCTTATCCGGAAAACCTCAGGTCCTAAGCATTCTGGATAACAGGTCCTATACCTCTACAATACGGTCTATCAGTAAACAATGAGAAAGTGTAAAACTGAGAGCACAGGCTACACAGAGCGTGACAGAATGGCCACTCACAACACACATCACGTGCACTATTGTTTTTATGATTTCAATAAAGTGTCACCCTTTTCAATAGAGGAGGAAGTTATCCCACAATAAGATCAAATAAAACAGATTATATGGAAGAAGGTCCATAGCCCTCCAAGCCCAAGCTCTAGTTTGGACATGCCTAGGAAAAAAGGATTAAAGGGAAAGCCTATAAACTTAGATACAGTATAAATAGCTAATTGGGACTGAAACACAATATGAAGACATAGATATCTGACCAAAGAGTTATCATTGCTGATACTGCAAAAAACTACCTTTTTGTCAGACTAGGAGAGCGCAAACGTGTTTGTATTATTTTCTAGTGTATGTTGCCATGGTTACAGTATCTTGCCATGATTGCAACCTTCTGACAAAAAAAGTCAGTAGTGCAATGGATAATTAACTCCCCCACTCTGGGTATATAACAGCTTTATCAAAATACAGACACCCTTCCACTCAATCCCAATTTTTTAATTTAAATTTCTTTTTAAATTCTTTTTAGGCCAATTTTTTACGTTAAACTTAAAAATGTACTTTTTTATGTACTAGACAGTGATAGTTTGAGATCCTTTACACCTGGTGGGTGTTTTTAAGCCCTTTCAGTTTGGGCTTAAAGGGAAACTGTCATGGGAAAATGTTTTTTTTTTTCAAAACGCATCAGTTAATAGTGCTGCTCCAGTAGACTTCTGCCCTGAAATCCATTTCTCAAAAGAAGAAAGAGATTTTTTTTATATTCAGTTTTGAAATCTGACATGGAGCTATACATTTTGTCAATTTCCCAGCTGCCCCTGGTCATGTGACTTGTGCCAGCACTTTAATAGGGAACTGCTTTCTGGCAGGCTGTTGTTTTTCCTTCTCAATGTAACTGAATAATAAAGTGGGACATGGGTTTTTACTATTGAGTGTTGCTCTTAGATCTATCAGACAGCTGTTATCTTTTGTTAGGGAACTGTTATCTGGTTACCTTCCCATTGTTCTGTTGTTAGGCTGCTGGGGGGAAAAGGGAGGGGGTGATATCACTCCAACTTGCAGTACAGCAGTAAAGAGTGATTGAAGTTTATCAGAGAACAAGTCACATGACTTGGGGCAGCTGGGAAATTGACAATATGTCTAGCCCCATGTCAGATTTCAAAATTAAATATTAAAAATATCTATTTGCTCTTTTGAGAAATGGATTTCAATGCAGAATTCTGCTGGAGCAGCACTATTAACTGATGCATTTAAAAAAAATGTTTTTCCCATGACAGTATCCCTTTAAGGAATAAATGGTAATATGGTTGCTGGGGGTTACTACCCTAGCAACAAGAGCGTAGATTAATCCTGTGGCTAGATTTTAATTGCAATTAATCAATTCACTTTCCAGCTTAGCTTTCTATTCAGGTAATTTGTGATGTTAATATTTTACGAAGGTAGACTATAATTTAGACCCTAGCAACCATATACAGGTATGGGGCCTGTAATCCAGAATGCTTGGGATATGGGGGTTTTCTGGATAACTGAACTTTCTGTAACTTGGATCTAGTAGAAAATAAATGAATCATTAAATAAACCCAATAGGCTGGTTTGCCTCCAATAAGGATTAATTAAATCTTAGTTTGAATCAAGTACAAGCTACTGTTTTATTATTACATAGAAAAAGGAAATCATTTTTAAAGGTTTAGAGTCTGTGAGAGACTGTCTTCCTGTAATTCAGAGCTTTCTGGATAATGGGTTTCTCGATAACAGATCCTATACCTGTAATAGTTTAAATCCAAAATTGGAGAGCAGCAGATTTTAAAGGTAAATACTTTAAAAACAAGAAAAAAAGACCAAATGGAATCATTTTAGAATGCAACTATCTACATCATACTATGGAGGTTTGCACCTTCTTTACACTCACTTGTAGCATACTATCTATCTCATACTCATGGTCTCCCAAAGGCCTTAAACATAAAGAGACAGTTTTAATTTGATGAGTAAAGCTTCTCTCCTCATTTGATTTTTCCCATGAAGGCAGATACAAATCAGTGAGACAAACTTATCTCTGGGTTTATCACACTATTGATGTACATGGGGAAAAAAACTGGAACTGAATTAGGAGAAAAGTTTTATCTCCTCAAACTGAAAAGTTTTTGGGGGGAATGTAATTAAATCTCGCAAAGAGCAAAAGAATATGAATCAATAAGATTAAAAATTCACATCTCGCAATGTAATATTGTTCCTTAAACTGTTATTGCATTGCGAATTTTAATTGGGCATTGCGAATTCTAATTGCGCACCCTTAAGAAGTGCTTGAAGGTGTTGTAATCTTTTGGAGCAAACATAGCGACTTTTTCAGTAAGAAGTTTTATTACATCACTGCGTAGTGGCGCAAGCTGTAAAATTCACAAACTCTCTTCCATTATCGGAAGTGGTTGCTAAACAGTTTCCGGTTTCGCAAAAGCTATATTAAATTCGCACAAAGCAAAAATTGTTCGCACAGAGGCATAGCTTTTTTGCATTGTGAATAGTTTTTCCGTTACCAACTTTTATTGCATTCCCCTATTTTTGGGATAAACTATAAAATAACATTGTTATGGAACGGAGTCTGTCCCAAAGTCCCAGCATCTTTGGTCAGTTGGCTGCTCTACAACAACCATTATAGGCATTAGGGATTTTAGTGGCCTTCCATATAGTAACTCAAACAACAAAACCCTTCAATTCTGCATGTGTACTGTACAACACAAGCCAAAACTCTCTCTTCTGGTAACAACAAATAATACAAAAAAAATCCCAATATGTCCACAAGCATCTAAATGTGATAAATGCATGAGGTATCAACTCAATTTCCCAAATTAGAACTAATTTTATTTTGAGAGCAGTGGGGATTTGGATATGACCAAACTATGAAAGTATTTGCACATATAAGCATTGTTTGAAAACACTTTCCAAAATTAAAACAGATACAAATCAGTTGTGCTCCTGATTGTAACCACCATTACTGAGTTATATCACAAATGACTTTAATATGACATCTATGTAAAATGACAGCCAGATATGACAGCACAGTGCCAGTTAAGTGCAGAGATCACTGACTGTCAGGAAGACAGAGAATGAGGCAGTGCCTGGAAACTACAGTGAGTTCTGCACAAGTCTGGGACAGGTTGAATGTGTCAGGGAGATTGCCACGACCCCACAAATCCATCAGCTTAACTACCGCAATGGGTATTCTAAATACACACTACATCTTGGCCTATTAAAATTCCCAACACTTAGAATGTTCTCATCAGATGTTCCCATTAAGTAAGATTGACGGCAACGTTTTCCATTCGAAAACATGATCTGACTTACTACAAGATTTTCTGCATACTTTGAATTCAGATTGCACTTCCAAATCCCTGGCTCCTTCAGCGTGCCTTTGAATTATCATTAGCAGCTTTTCAGAAGCAAGCACCCAGGATATTACTGGCATTAACCCCAAGGCTAGAGAAAAGACATTGAATGCACTGGGCAAAAGGCAAAGCACAAACCTCCTCTTACTTAACCGGGACCCTTCCAAGGACAAGTCTGTTTTCGTTGTGAGTTGCAGTTTGACAGATCCTTCCAGTAAAGTCCTGAAGTAGAAACTTTTTTTCAGTGTCTGCTAGTGACTTTCCTTATCCCACGCTGATCTCTCTCTCTGCTCTGAGTAATACAGGCAGTCACTGCAGCCTATTCAAACAAATTCAGCTCCAGGGTAACAACAAGTTTAGAGTGGGAGGGGAAGGAGGCATGACCAGGGTGTTAGCAATCTGTTGGAAGCAAGTCCCCTTTTCATTCGTATTAGGAACCTGTTCTGCAGGTTAGAAAACACTGATACAGTTTAGAGTAAAAGTTATTCCCTCTCCAGACTTAGTTGGAAAAGTCTTTATCGTATTTCAGAAATGGTGATCTGAAGGAGCTGGGGGATTGCACCATACAGTGTAGTTAATGATTACTGTAGGGTGTGTAGCATTGTTTTCCTTACAGCATTTCCTCCTACACCTTCAGCTTTGCCTTATAGCACGGATAGAACCCAGAGAACATTGACCAGACAGTGATTTATTGCAGCAGTACAGTAACTGAGTTCTACGCAACTACTGCACTACTAATTGGTTCCGATGAGCAATATTTAAAGCCTTGTATTTATAATTTTTTTCAGGGATAGTGGCCTGTGGCTCTGTTCCTATTGAGGCTGTATGGATCAAGCTGTATGCTACATTGATGGCTTTTGATTGACCCTAGTGTGCTGTGTGAATTTCACAGACTATATGTTGCCCTGGGGCAAGAACTGATGTGAATGATGTATATCTCTGTAAAGGGCTGTGTAACTTGTCTGCACTATATAAATAAAGCATAATAAATAAAGCATAATAAATAAAGAAAGACAGTCTGTCAGACATACAACAGCCTGTATTCACTGCTGGTAACTGTAGTTCAATACCTGGATACTTTTTCAAGACTGTATCTCAGCTCTGATGGAGCATATTTGACTTATGACAGTGTTGCTCAACAACGAGGGGGAGCTTTTTAGCAAAACCGCTTTAATACATGGGGGGGATTTGTTTTTTGCGTGGCGTATTTATAAAATGATGAGCTAGAACTTTCAACCATTTGATAAATATGCTTCTAAAAATCCCATAGGAATAGAGAGTGGCCACAATTTCTGCAATAAAATTAAAGGCATTTGCCGGCATATGTTGGTGTACCCAGTTTAATATCTTGGCACACCCTAGTAAGCTATAAACATTGATATACAGAAAGATGTAATAGCCCTGTAATAAATGCAGACTTCATCAGAAATGCACACTCTCATGTTTCACCACTGAAACATGAGGCCCATGTGGAATTAGCCTTAAGTCTAGGGCAGTGGCGTAACAACCAGGGGTGCAATTGCACCAGGGCCCCCATCCCCTAAAGGGCGAAGTGACTAACACTAGCGAAAATTCACCAGCGTGATATCATTTTGTTACTTTGCCAATTTACTAACGAGTGCAGGCACCCCTTTGCTAGCGAATTAGAGGTACGCTAGTATTGCTTTGCACTCTAATGGCAGGCAAATTTTTGCTCTGGCGAGAGAGTGCTACTACGTCAATTCACTAAGATGTGGATTTTACTAAACGGTACCTCTTGCACCAGACTTACAATAGAGTAGATAGAAGTTCATTAAAAAAAATTGTTGAAAGTCCCAAAAAAAACCCTAGTGTCTTTTCATATTTACAGGGTGATAGGCTGCAAAAGATTGCACTTTTTTGGGGTACCCGGCTTCCCCCCCTACATTTGGAACATAAACTATACAGTGTGCACACATGTAGGGGCAGGGCAATATAACAACTCTTTTTTCTTTTATCAAGTTTTCCTGGGCTTGTGTAGAGTAATGTATTTGCTGCAACATACTGTATAAGTCCATTGAACTTTAACTTCCCACCGTAAGCAAATTAGGAAATGCTAGCACAAGGTCGCTTTGCTTGACGAAGTAACACTAGAGCAACTTTCCAGCGTTCGGCACCCTGGACAAAACTTTAGTGAATTTGCGTTGTCTGAGTGAATTTTCACCTGGCGAAGTGTTGCGATGGCTGCGAAGCGGATGCTGGTGAAGTTGCACTCTTTAGTGAATTTGCCCCTAGGACTCCTAGGGCAAAGGCTTAGGAAACTTGCACACTAGGAGATGAATTTCCTATGATAAAACTCATCTATCGCAGGTGACTTATATCCTGCAAACGCTTTCCCACAGTCAATAATGTATATTGTGTTGGGAAAACATTTTTCCAAAGTCACCCGAAGTTTCCTTGCAAGGGTGACTTTGGAAAACCAAAGAGACGCATACATTTTTTTCACTGGCAAATTGCATTATTGCAAGTGGGAAATACTTTGTCATATCCTTTAGGGTGCCTACTAGCATTAAGGGCTCAGGGCCAAAAGGGTCAAAATTGTTACCCACTGCCTGAGTGAGCCAAATTGTCTGAAATCACTATTGCAAGAGCTTGTCAAGTGCATGTTGCTTGGAAACATAGCAGTTAGTGTGAGTTTCTTAGTTAGTTAGTGTTAGTATAGATGACGATCGATTGACAGCTAGCAATGACATATCAGATTCTGTGTGCTTTAACTTGTCTCTGGAGTTAACCAAGTGGCCACCACAATTCCCTCTACTGCCACATCCCTCTCCTGGGGCCAGTATACCCATTGGTTTAAAACATTTTTCTTGGTTAGGGCAAACAGGGAAATTGATGCCACACCATGTTTGGTCCTTGTGAGGTATATCATTAGGGGGGTTGTGGATATAGCATAGGGGCCTCACATGTCATTAATCCACCACTGCAATAATATATTCAATAAAGTTGAGTTTTTGGAATGTCAAATCATACAATTTGAAATGACGCTAGATATTTTTAACATTTTTAGCTCTGACTTTTGTAAATAACTCCCATAATGTGTTTCCTCAACCGAACATTTTTTATACTGCAACCAATCAACTTAAATGAGTATTTGTCTGATCCTTACTGTAGTCCTGTTTCTGATCCTTGAAATCAGCAGAACCCAAGTCTCCCGCAATGGGAACCCAAGACTCCCCAATTCCCCACAATCACTTGCATATAGGGTTGCCATCTTTTCTTGAAAAAAAAATATTATTTTTTTCCCTATTAATAATATTGGAATGAACTATCAAAAATAGCGGCCAGGTCAGTAAAATACTGGCCAGGTGGCAACCCTACTTGCATACTTCTTTACAGATCTGTAATATCTAGCTGGTATCTGTTTCAATGTTGCAGTAGTCAAACAGCAGTGCAAGGAATGACAAGAGACAGATACTGCTTTCAATAGCAGTTACTTTAATAAATCATTTTCAAACCACTGAAAATGCATCATTTCCCAGCATTTTTAAATTAGGGAAAGACATAATTTTTAATCCAATATCTACAGAAAGAACGGGTATACACAAAGTGCAAAACTAGCTGATGGCAGAGAGACAACCACTGAACTTTTATTACGAATATGGCAGCTAGTTTTAAAAATGACATTTTTGCAGCGGTTTTCACTTTTTCCCTGGCTTGATAAATGAGCCCATTTATCTCTCTCTGCCTGAGGCACCAGAAATTGGATTGCACATGATTAGGTAGAGCTGTCCAACCTTCAGCTCCGAGCTCCAGCACAAAACAGGTGTAAAATGATCATTTACATCCACTGGCAGCCACTAATCCTTACTATCCAACTACATGATATCTAATGGAATCATCTCTGCCCTTCTTTTCCTACACTCGTTTCTCTGCCCAGTTTTAATAACTATATTTGGCACTCAGGATTACTGCCTACTGAAATACTATAAATATAACCTATATACTGGCTACATTTAGCTCTTTTCTCTAAGTGCATGCTCAAGTAAAGAAAGGGGACTCACACCAAGTGCTAGACCTCAAATTGAAGGTTTCCTCCCCAGAAACCATGGCACTGTTTTAAGGAGAAAAGCTAATAAACAATCTTCGCTTTATTAATGAGGACATTTTCATATTCACCAAACTGTTTGTTTTCAGTAACAAGAATGATGCTCTGCCATACAGCTTTATCTGTCAAGGAAAATAAAATGTAATAATCGATCCAAATGCAATAATCCAATGCAATAATCGATCCAAAGTTGTTTCAGCTCTAGTGACACTTAGTAACTAATACAATGCTGGCCATCAACCAGCAGCCCAGTAAATGCTACCACTTAATTAGTTGTTATAGTTTATGAAAAGTGGAATAAATTAAATCCGTTATCCAGAAATCCATTATCCAGACAGCTCTAAATAGACTCCATTTTATCCAAATAATTTAAATTTTTTCAAAAATGATTCTCTGCAATAATAAAGCAGTATTTTATCCAAACTAAGATATGATTATTCATTATTGAAAGCAAAATCAGCCTATTGGATTTATTTAATGTTTCAATGGTTTTCTATTAGACTTTAGGTATGAAGATCCAAAGCACTCGGGATAACAGGTCCCAAACCTGTACTTGTTACTAAATGACCTTTACAGAACTAAAACACTGTATCCAAATTAGAATAAAAACCATGGAAGAATCAGTAATGACAAATTCATTACAGGCCAGGGTACAAAACCTGCAGTCAGTACCCCCTCCCACTGCAAATGCCTTACCATAGGTCACAGCACCGCTGTGATATTGCAGACAGGCCCCACGGTGGTTACAATCGTACCCTCAGCCCCCCTGGAAATTCCATCACTGGGTAGAATGATAATCATTGTATGGCAATACATTTTAAAAGAACTATTTCTTAGGTAGGCACAGGAGCACCCTTATTTTAATAAGCAACACAAGTAATTAAAATGTGTTATTTTCAGAAGCATTAATTAGTTCATATTATATATTTTTCATCCGGCTTTCCTCTAACCATTAGAAAAGCATATTTGTCAGGAATGTGTTGACAGTAACCTTAGCTTTAGCAAGCAGCATGACAGGTCTCACTCGTGTATAACTGTAAATATGAACAGAAGGAATGTTCTCTGCATACAGAGTTTTGTCTTAAAAATTCACTGAACAAAAAATGTCAGACAAATGTTCCCTAAATCAGATAGGAAAGAACAGGTAATGGAGGATTTCGGGCTGGTTGGGGTGTGTTCCACCTAGATGATATTTGTGGCTGCAGGAATTCCATGTAATATAATCAAACAACTTTAATGGGCAGATTTACTATTATTCCCCAAATGCTAATCGAATAGTTTTAAGCTACCCTTTTATTCAATCTTCGATCATTCGATGATCGAATAACGATCGAATAATGATCATTCGAATAATTTGTACGATTCTAATGATCGAAGACTTAGCCTCAGAAGCCTATGGGAGGGCTCCCATAGGCTTCTATTACAATTCGGTAGGTCCAATCTGGTGAAGTAGGCAATGGAATAACTTTTAAAAATCAAATCCTTCGCTGATCGAATATTCGATCATTCGAATCTATTCGATCGTTCGCTATTCGATGATCGAATAAGCCAAATTTGCATATTCAACCGAATTTATCCTCCGAGCGTTGTTTGATCGAATTCGATTGAACTTCGATCTATTCACGTGAATTTAGTAAATCGGCCCCTTAGCGTTTTGTGTTGCTTTGGAAAAGCTGCAGCGCTCTAATGGGTCTATTTGCTAAAAGTGAAATGATGAATGCAGGAACTAAAAGAGGTTATCTCTCAGTACATCAATGCAGTACAGCATGAGTTATTTTTATGAGTAATTTATCTCTCACTTGAGCCACCCTTACAGCATATACTCCTACATCTTAACTAGCATTCAATGTGGCTCATTGTGAACACCGAACTGGGGCTGAGGAAAAACAAGGTAACACCTCTGAGTAACAGGATTCTAGGAGGAAAGTGGTCCAAAACCAAGCTGGCAGGACTGGTTAGAACTCATTAGCATTTTTTTCCAGTGCACAAGTTAAAACTCATTAAACTGAAATGCATGTAACATAATTTATTTCTTAGTATAGCTTTCCAAGAAAAAATAAAGAATAAGGATTCTAGGGTTTGCAGCTAGAATCTCCACCAAAAAGTATGGTGGAATTGTTAAAAGTATTGAGACTTGACTATAATTTTAAAATTGAAGTAAATTAATTTTTCCAAAAATGACTTATTTTAACTGTCATGCAAATTCCATATATTACAAACAGTTCAATTTTGTCTTATTTGCTTTGTATGCTGCATGAACTATTTTTACCAGCAGCTAAAAGCATTTTTAATTTTCCATCTGAAGGCCAGATGCTTTAAAGGACAATAGCTTACAAACAGCCATGTCTGATTTACTTCCTATATCCTCCAGGGTTGGTAAGACATTTTGCTACACACCCACAATCACTATGGGACAGTCCTTGATCAAAGAGCATTATGAAAATAATTTGGTCTGATTGTGTCCAGGGTGGGCACGGGGGCATACGGGGTGTTTGCACAGTTGTGCTGCTCTCTGTATAATGAGCAATAACAGTGAAGGCAGGTAATTACTCATGTATATTTATATGCTACTTGCCCTTTAAAAGTTCTGGATAAATTGTTAAAAATTTCAGCCATCACCTGAAAAAAGAGAGCATGTCTTCTGAAATAGAATGGCAGCATAAAAATCTTTTTTTTTCCCCACCCAGTGACAGCTTTTCATGAGTACACTTTAACCCCTGGAAGTCACATGTGCAACAGTATCTGCTGTTATTTTGGAAACATTTTTGTGCATTTGGAAACAATATGAGTAACCCAGATACAATTTCACTCCCCCATGTCATATCAACAGCTCTTGAACACAAGACCTTCTTATTTGTTGCGCCTTTCTTCTGGTTTCATTTCTAAAGTTCTTCCCATTTCTTTGCTCTCTATCGCATTCATTTCATTTCTATTGTTGCCCTGCAAGTCTTGGGCCCTCTTCCCTTCACACGTCTTCTCTTAGCAAACAAATGCTAAAGCTTTCAGTGCTAGCATTCTGCTGCTGACACACAGATATCCCACTCTCATCACTGTCTCTTTCATCTCCTGTGTCTTTCTGCTCTTTATGGAGAGCGCCTTTCTATTACTCATGTATCACATCTATCTCCAAAACTGAACTAATGCATTATTTCTCTTCTAGTACATCTCTTGCACCCAAGCCAATTAGATGAGATGCCAGTGATTATTTTCAACTACATTGCTCCTTGGGTCAAATTTCTCTTGCCTTTAATTTGTTTCCTGTGTTTCATGTGCAAGCTTTATAATACTTTATAGACTCATTTAATCAGACAATAATGTGTTGATATTAAGCTTATTGATATTAAAATACGACAGAAGACCCACGAATAACCAGAGTCTATCCTTTATGATGCTCATAAGTGATGGCAACTATTATCAGTGCAAAATTATGTCCTGTGTCATAAGACTTATTAAAATGTGAATGTTATTGTGTTTAGAAGGGTTCTATAGAGCGATTTAAATGGCCCACACTTACATTTAGATACATTTTGATAATTAGCACAAATGCTGAGGTTCTCCCTCAATGTGGCTCAGAAGCCATTCCAATATAGCCAGCATTTTCAAATCCAGGCTGAAAGTCACCTGGTGAACCCCCAGAAAGACTTTTATTTATGCAAAATCCTTCTGCAGCATCTTTAAGGCATTGCTCTATTCTTAATTATTAAATCACTAATTTTCCCTACAGAAAGGACTATGGTTTATGGATATTCTTTTTCAGGGATTTTGGCTGATGATATTGTGCCCCATTGCTGTTCATCCTGTCATTTAAATAAATAATAAAATGTTCTAAAAGCTTTAAAATCCATTGTCGGTGATGATGTTGATGGTGAATTAAGTTTTAATAAGGCTGTTGGGCCCACAATGGTTGTAATACTTTGTCAGGGAACAAATTACATTAATGGCTTGCTACAAACTTACAGCATCAGCTGAAAACCATTCAAACTCCTATAATAAGGCTGATACTGACAATAAACATTTTATTTGCAGACTTTACAAATAGTAATTATATATAATAATCAACTAAGTTTATGAATCAAACAGCTCCAAGCAGTATTTCATAAACTGCAATGTGTCTTTTATTAGCAGTGTATATACACTACATGTTTCGGGCAAAGCCCTTTATCAAGTGACACTTGATGGCAATATAACAGAAGAACAAAAGATAAGAAGTTCTTACACAAGCCAATGAAGACAAGTCCATAAAACAGGCCATGGTCGGGGGCAGGCTTATGGGCAGAAGGTAGTCAGTAAGGGCTAGGCCAGACGGGGAGATTCGGGGGCATTTTGTCGCCTGGCGACTTCTCGCCGCGACTTGTAGCCCCCGAACCTCCCCGAATAGCCAAGTAAGCAAGCGCACCGGCGTTGCTTGAAAACGCCGGCGCGTATCCACACGGAGCGGCGCGGTTTTTGAAATCGCTCCAAATTGCCTCGCCAGGCATATTGGAGCAATTTCAAAAAGAGCGCCACTCCGTGTGGATACGCCCCGGCGTTTTCAAGCAACGCCGATGCGCTTGCTTACTTGGCTATTCGGGGAGGTTCGGGGGCTACAAGTCGCGGCGAGAAGTCGCCAGGCGACAAAATGCCCCCGAATCTCCCCGTCTGGCCTTAGCCTAAACAAGCTGAGGTAAATTACCAATCTGTTCTGCATGTTCTTTTAGCAAATACTAAACATGTCCACCAGTCATGACACCAGCCCAATCGTTATGGCTATCAGCACTTAACCAGACACAGAAAATAATGAAAAATGTCTCTGTGGACAGTCCTGAAAAAAGAATCAAAAACACATCTGCCCCACGAGTACCCTACTCCTGGTCTTGCTTGAGGGTCTTGCTGTTTGGGCCTCAGTATACTGGAAATGCCAGGGTCTATTTTGAATCCCTGCCCGAACTTGCTTACCTATGCATGTGACTGGGCATGTTCATTATGCTATGTTTACTGTTCTTTTTAATTAGTAGTCTAGCATTGAATTTTATTTCCTTTTGCATTGATTAGAAATTACAGGAATATCCTTCATATTGTACATTCACAAAAATATCTTAGACGTGTACTGACATGACTTTTGACATGATGATGTATTGTTATTAATTATCAAAGAATAATTACAAAAAACGCAAACAACTTGCCAAAAATGTCAAAATGTGTCTGATTTAAATGCACAAGTTCCGGCATGCATCCAGCTTACAACTGTGATATTGTCTTGCTCTGAAACAGACCCACCTGCCCTATAGGTGTGTACTGAATTGTATTTATTCTTATTGTGTATTAAATTACCCTAAACTGCATTTAATGGCATCACCATTACGAATACAATTACAGGCATTCCCAATCAATATTATTAGCAAATGCATGTACACACGGGAGCATATTTATTATGTGGTATAAAAAAACTGCGTAATAATTAGCCACACATTACCAGGCATTGCTGTGTAAAAACTGAAGTAAACGTTGTCATTTTATTCATTTTTTCAGTGAGCAACTTCAGACGGAACTTACTTACAGAGGTCTGAAGCAGAGTAAAATAACAACAGAAAAACTGGCTGTGGCATGGCATAAAATAACAGAGACATTGATAAATTCTCAGTTTTTCGGCGAATTTAGTTTTACAGAGCATAATAATTATGCCCCTTAGCAGGGCCGCCATTAGAGATCACAGGTCCCTGCACAACAATTTTTCCACCAACCCTGACACCGAAGCCACACCCCTGATCCCGCCCACTCCACATCAGTTAGAAGATCGCACAGACATCAGCACTAAAAAAGTAACCCCCCCACACATATTGATGGTCGGGGCTCCCTTATAAGTTAAAAAAGCATTGGGGCCAGGGCCCCTCTTACAAGTTAAAACAAATTGGGGCCCCAAAGAATATTTAAAAAAAAAAAAAAACCTTTGCACCAGGGCCCCACCCTTAAAAGTTAAAAAAAAATTGGGTGCCCCACAAAATTAAAAAAAAAAATCATTGGTGGAAGGGCTCCCCTTACAATTTCAAATCGGGGCCCCATAAAATATTTTTTTTTAAGTGGTGGCAGGGGCCTATAGAGTATTAAAATAAAACATTGGTGGCTAAGGGATTAAAAAAAACCCAACATTGGTGTCAGTAGAATTGAACTCATGGCTTCAGGACCTCCATTATAGCTGTTTTCATGACATTGGGTATTTTCGCCACTTCAGGGCTTCAGTGTCGGCTCCTTTGTGACTTCTGTTCTTTCCGCTGCTTCAGGACTTTGACTGTCTTCGGCACTTCTGCGTCAGCATACTAAGGAGCAGGACAGCTTCGGTGGCACTCATAAGGTGGGCCCAGCTCTTGGAGAAGTGCAGCACTGCCAGGCCCCCTTCAGGCCCGGGCTGGGACCTGTCCCCCCCATAAAGGCTCCATAACACAAGATAACAGCTGCCTGGTAGATCTAAGAACAACACTCAATAGTAAAAACCCATGTCCCACTGCGTACTATTCAGTTACATTGAGAAGGAAAAACAACAGCCTGCTAGAAAGCAGTTCCCTCCTAAAGTGCTGGCACAAATCACATGACCAGGGACAAAATGTCTAGCCCCATGTCAGATTTCAAAACTGAATATAAAAAAATCTGTTTGCTCTTTTGAGAAATGGATTTCAGTGCAGAAGTCTACTGGAGCAGCACTATTAACTGATGCATTTTGAAAAAAATAATTTAAATAATAAATGGGATGGTTTTGCTTCCATTGAGGATTAATTAAATCTTAGTTTTATTATTACAGAAGAAAATGGAAAGGCCTGAAGCCTTGTACCACAATCTTCTGCCCAAAGACTTTGTTTAATAGTCGTGCCCCTCTGCTAGCCAGAACTCTTCGCCTTGCACCTCTCGATAAGTCCAGGTGGCATCCGAGTAAGCTGAGGGCTCCTCCCAAAGCCAAAAGTGGTCACACTACTGGTGAAGCCGAGCCGAGACCAGGGTGCTTAGCAACTGTTCTGGTATTGGGTGCCGATTGTTACAATATGCCTGTGATAGAAATTAGTGTTGGGTGTATCCATAGGTTTTGGGAAGTCAGTCACATCTCTGTCCTCACAGAGTGAAAGACATACTGCAGTTCCCTGTCAGGTCCATCCAGCCTCTGGCTGCTTGGGTACAAGATGGGAATTCAAATATCTAACTGCCAGCTCTCCTCGACTATATGACCCCTGAGCAAAGTGGACAGATAGTGTAGCAGGGTACAGAGTATAGCTGAATTTCTCCTTTTTTGATCGTTCAGGCAGAGATTCCCATTGGAAAGAGGCTGCATATGGTTGGGTTAACTGAAGTGCCTCTGAGGAAGTGTTACAGAATAGTGATGGCTGTGTTTTCCCAAGATACTTTCTGAGTAGTTCCATGTCTTGCCAGAGGCAGCATGCAACCCTTACAGTAGAATAAGAAATGGCTGCTGGCTAGTAAGGGTGCTTTGAAAACTTCTGCTTCACCTGATAGGACTGTGCCCATCTAAACAAACCATGTCCAATTGCCCTAAAGCAGCAAACTCTACCTCAGGCATATGCCCAATTACACAATTTCTTTCCTGGGTTTTTAGATCTTCTAGTTTGTATCTTGCCTCTAATAAGGTTTATGCTTGCTGCATGCCCTGATAAATTTGATTTCCTGATTTTGATTATTACGTGATATTTCAAATCTACTTTCCATTCCTGCTAACATTGTCTATAAAACCTTTCCGAATTGTCATTGAATATAATTACCCACATTTTTATACACATTTTGAAGTGTAACGATTGTATACTAAAATGTAAAGCTGCCCTGTAGGGAAGGTTTATATCTGAACTCTGGTGAGTCGACTGGCAGTGGATTAATTATGCTGAAAGTCACCGGTTGTCATGTGATTATATTATACTGTGGGGTTGGTAACCTTTATCATAGACAATAAATCTGCACTAGTAAAACATTACTGTATGCACTAAACAGGGGTAATACTCTGCTTATATAAAGGGTACATTACAATCAGCCATTCAGCACATGGAAACATATTTGAATAAATATTTTATATTTTATTGTCTGCATATTTGTCTTTATTAATATAAAAAGCCATGACTTGCCCTCCACTTTGTATCTGTGTGTTAACCATCTAGTTACGCCGTAAACTCTATGGGGGAGGGACCTAATTCTTGCTGTGACTCTTCCCACATGGCACTTATACTTACAGTATACTTACAGTAGTTATTGCATATATTAACCTTGTCCTCCCTGTGCTTTTGATTATTGTAAGATTGTACAGCACTGCATATCTTTGTACTGATTTATAAATAGGTATACATCCATGAGTGCTCTGTAGAGGTAACATCATTCAAAAAATGCTACTGGACTCTGCTGGTAAAATTCTTATAAAATTGTAGAGTACAATAAAGAATAGTGCCAATTAGATTAAAGTCAAAATGGTGCATTCCAATGCCCCACCCAGTGTACAAAGTGCAAAAAAAGGCTGCAATCGGCCATTTTTATTTCACTTTGCCCACTATGTGTGCCTATAGCTGCAGGTATCTGCCCTGCGTATCGGAGCACAGAGACCTGAGTACTGCACCTAGTATAATATGCGCTATGAAATATGCTGGCACTATAGAAATACATAATAATAATAATTATTATTGTGTAGGCTAAACTTGAGTCTAAAGGGTGGGGGAAGGCACATAGGCATCTTTCTGTCTGTCTGTCTATCTATCTGATTGGCCCAACATGAGAATGGCCAAATCAGGCAGATACCCATTCATTTGTTAACCTTGCCAGACAACCTGGCCAATTACAATATGTAATCCCTAAAGGAACATAGAAACAGTGCTGGTCTTAAGCACACTGGACCAATTAGAACCAAATGGGACCCACGCTTATGGGGGCACCACTCCAGTGCCAGCTCTGATTCCTATTCCCTTAATCCCCCAGTAGCTCAGACTACCCCTAATTCAAATTGGCCCAGCCCGCTCAGACCCGATTGGCCCAGGCCACAGCTGAACCTGATTGGCCCAGCCCACACCGAAACCCAATTCAACCAGCCCGTCGCAAACCCAATTGGCCCAAATAACAAGTGAAATGCATTAATGTTGTATATATAATCCATGGTGCTGCACACACACACAGTTTACAGTGGTAACAAAAATTTGCACTTTTTTTTGGCGCACATAGATTAAGCAAAACGAGGGAACATATAGAAAGTCCTTTTAACGCTCTGTAATTCCAGATAAAATGTCTACTCACAAAAGATCGATTCTTTTCAATGTACTTTATATAAGAATAACCAAGTGGGTTATTGCAAATTTGGAATTCCAGTGTAAAAATGGATAGCAGGGATGGATAGCATATCTGAACAACAGATAGCAGGGGTAGCAGCCATAATATGAAAGTATTGCACTTACGTATAGTAGGAGTTTAGAGTGCTGTTAATATAAACATTCAGAATGATTAAATAAGGGCCTAGTTACTTTGGTCAACATCTTTACCCTTCATATGGATCTCTTCTGCAATCTCTCTGCTCGAGTGTATTACCTGACCAGCTGTTCTGGACACAGTATCAACAATGCCTCCAGCAGGCTTTATGTTGTGGACGTAGCTCCATCTTAGTTATGCCAACTGGACCCTCTAAATTGAGTTGGTAGCTTACTGGCTTGTGTATGGGGCTCTCCAATGAAATTTCCATCAGAGTAACATTATTTGGCCCAAATAAGACCCAGCATTAAAGTCCATGTATTAATTATGATGGACTACCTATTCTGTATGAATTTGAATATGCACATATTCATGAACTGCAAATATTTATCCCCACAAATGACTGTGTATGTTTAGCCTGCTTTCAACATTTAATTAATTATTTCTGTGAACAGACCTGAAGTGACCTGAATTTAATGAGTGTTGCATTTACCCAGTAATTAGTCTTAACCTTATTCTAAAGTTATTTTTTCAAGCAAACAGATTTATTAGTTTGTGTGGTTCACCAGTATAGCACTGGCAACTTTTGCAGAAAAACTATTAATAACCAGTTAAAGGTAACAGGCTTTCACTTCTGCAAACTCCTCAGTTTTAAAGATGGAAATGAAGCTCTAAACGCTGACAGTTTGTTAAATCTATGGGCGGTAGGATTGTGTAGTGAATAGGGTTGCCATCTTTTAAAAAAAAAAAAAATACCGGCCTTCTTATATTTTTATGCATTTTCCCTATTTATAACAATGTTATCACGCTTAGGTTTTACCAGCCAGGCTGGTAAAACACTGGGCAAGTGGCAACCATAGTAGTGGAGCGCTTACCCCTCTCAAGAAATGACCTGTGAATGTCTCTAATTTGGTTAAAGCTGGACATGGACGTACAGATATAATCGTACAAATCGTCGATTCATTTTTCGTGCCATGGCGATCGGTTGTTCAGGTTAGAAGATTTTGGTCGGCTGCCGATAATATGTCTGCATGTATTGCTGATCTGACTGTCACGGTCGGCACCCTAAACCCAGAACCGATGTCAAGCACCCTGGTCTAGGCTTGTGCTTTTGCCTATAACAGCCGCCTTTCACCTTGGGAGGAGCCCTCGGCTAATTGGATGCCGCCAGGTCTTAAAACGAGAGGTGCAAGACGAGGGGTTATGAGCAGACAAATGGGCACTGTATAGAAAATCTTTAAGGCCAAAGGTCGCGGTACAGGCAGATACGTAGTCAGACAGGCTGGGTCGAGGCAGGCAGATAACAAGAGTTGTCAGGCAGGCAATGGGTCAAACCAGGTGATCAATCAGAAAGGATGAGACAGAATCAGTAGTCAAATAACAAGCACAGGTCAGGATACAGATAGTCAGAATAGTCAAGCCAGGCACGGTCAAACACAGGAATCAGATCAGCGCACTAAGATGCCGGCAATGGGGGAATGGAGCGGCGAGTCGGGCGTCCCTGCCGCACCACTAGACCACCAGGGTAGTATTTCGTTACACTGACATTTTTCATTTTGTCACAAGCTTTTGTTGGACATAAACTTTCGTACGGTTAATGTCAGGGCAGAACATCGTCTGATCTGTTTTTTTACTACTTTATTTAAACTGAAGGTTAGTGGCAGACCGGTAGATGGAGATGTCCGATCGTTTATCCGATATTGCAGGTAAATCTGCATGTCTCTGGCCACCTTTCCTTTTCTTTGCAGTAATGCCTATGAATAGGTGCTTCTGTCGTATTTCTGTATAGACATAACAGTGACACTCTGTTTATGGCAACTAGGAGTATACTTCATTGACGTTTGTGGAGAACAGGGTTGACTTGTTCTATGCACCGAGTCCACTATTTTGGCTTTTGGGTGAACCCCAGAATCCTTTGTGAAAGATCTGACCAAATACTGAACCGAATCCAAACCCTAATTTACAACCGCAAATCAGGGGAGAGAAGGGTGAAAGAGTCACCTACACTACGCTTGCAGTTAAAAAAAATGTTTACTACCTTGTTTGTCAAAAGTCACATAATTTTAAGCATTCAGATCTGCCAGGTATGAGGATTTGATGCTCAAAAAGGACAAATCCTGGTTGAATACTGACCTGAATCCTGGATTTGTGCCAAATAGTCACACAAAAAAGCTCCAAAATATTTATATGCCGAAACAGAAATTTGTGCTCAAGGAACCAGACCATTCAGTGATCCAGGTAGGGTTGCCACCCGGCCAGTATTTTACTGGCCTAACCGGTAAAACACCGGCCAAGGCTGGAGCTGGTATTACTAATTTACCGTTAATGTAGCTGCCGGTAAATCTGTAATACCCTTAACAAAACCCCTTGGCCGCCCCCAATCCACTGGAAACATCTTTTTTGTCCTGCTTCTGGCTGTGACGCAGCCCCGTACACTTTTATGTCACGACCCGCCCCCTTTTATATGACAGTTTGTTCCCGCCCCCCACCAGCTGGTAAAAATTTTAGGAAAAGGTGACAGCAGCCCTAGATCCAGGGTCCAGATTGAAATGATTCCTCTATCTGTTTTATTGAGAAACGTAATATATAAGAGCATTACTACAAAACAATAACACATAAAATAACCAGTTTGCTAATGTTGTTGTGTTAAATACTTGTATTCCTTTCTTGTAAATTATATTGACATACTGTATAAGTAGGGTTGGACTGGCCCAGCTGTGAGGACTTCTGTACACAGGTCCTCATGCTTCAAAATGCAAGGGTAGATGTTCCCCCAATTGAACATAGATCTGCATTTTATGGCTATTAGTGCCCAATGCCGCTGTGCTCTGCACCTCGGCACAAGTTGCAGAAATTAGCATGACTTTGTGCTCCACAACTTGTGTTTGAGGTCATGTAAATGACCTCTAAAAAAGTCTTATCTTCAAACTGTCCTGGCAGGGCATTAAAGAAAGCATGTTGCTAAGCTGCTACCGTTCCAACAAACAAAAATATTGTGTTCAAGCACCATCTAGTGGTAATTCACGTGAAAAGCAACTTTTAAGCAACCTCTACAAAACTGTGGTGCAAAGATCATTTGTACATTTTTGCTGTTATTTTACTGGTATTCTTGTGTGTTTGTGAGTTTTTATGTTACTTTAAAAAAAAAAAAAAGACTGTAAGCAGATGGTGTTATAGAAAAGCTCACGTGAATTATATCTATAAACATTTTGTTCTTTTTAACTCATAATTTATACGTATGACAGTTATACCCAAACACATCTGCCATAATTTCATGCAGTATATATGTCTGCCATGTGTTTGCTGGTAACAGAATGTTTCTACAGCACCTCTGCCTGTTGATCTTATCCTTGTTTTCTAAAAGTGGCCCTGCTCTTTTCTTCACCGTCACATTATTTTAAAGGGCAATGTCTAACTAAACATAAGCATGTTTATTCAGTACAAGGAAGAGATCTACTAAACCGAAGACTTGGGATCTGGGGCTTTCTGGATAAAGGAACTTGGAATTTGGAACACCATACCTTGTCTGCTAAAAATAATTTAAAGATTAAATAAACCCTTAATGATTGTTTTGCTACCGATATGGATTCATGCAGCTTGGTTAGCGTTAAAGTATATGATGCTGTTTTTTATCACAGATAAAAATGAAATCATTGTTAAAAATGTCAATTGTTTGCTTAATATGGGAGATGGCCTTCCTGTAATTTGGAGCTTTCTGGGTTTCCGGATAAGTGCCATACCTATCCTATAAGTACCATACCTGTAACATTATATAGGGTTGGTATGTTTCCTCCATAGTGACTAACGTTTTATATTATAAGTTACAGTTTCCTGTTCCATAATTATAAAAACACATTGGGTTAAAAACATCAAAGTCCCTAGTTTCTTGCATGTTTCAATGACTGTAATTTAAATCCGAAGAGTCACTTGCATTAAAATCAATAGCAAAGAAACAATATGATAGCCGCGTCTCCCTGGAGCACAAAGTCATTTTCTTTTACAGCAGCCTGTTACCCTCTCAGTTACCCTGGGCCCAGTACAATTAAATATGTATATGATAGAAATATGACAATAAGTAATACAAAGAATTCAAATGCATTGACATGCTCTAAAACGTAAAAAAAGTGAATGCTCCCTAAAGTAATCTAAAATATTTGTTTTCTTCTATGTCTAGTTGAAACAATTCAATTCAATTGGTGGATATAGCAGGATTTGAATAAGTTATGTATCTATTTCAGGGGCACTGTTTGCTTAAAGTATTTGCGGTGTTTATACAAATAGCCTGCGGGTGCATACACAGGACTTTCTATACAGCTTTAAAGTAAAAGTAACAGTTACTGCTGTTATGTAATGGCTGCATGAACCTACTAATAAAGCACTGTTATACTCTCCTCATCCTCGGCTACCAAACATAACAAATGGCAACAAGGATATCTTTTCTACCTTTGCAGCAGCCTGCACCTTTTCTACCAAACCCTGGTGAGCCTACCATACCTTTTACTGCTTGGATCTGTATGTTTGATAATTACATTATTGCTGCTGACCAAGGGGAGGTTTCTGCTGCTAGAAAGCGTGCTTTACTTATTCACTGCCTGGGAGTAGAGGGACAGCATATATTCTATACATTACCATCACCTGATGAAACTTATGAAACTGCTCTTACTGCTATTAAGAATTTTTTTGTGCCAATAGTAAATGTGGTTGCTGAAAGATATAAATTCCGCCAATGTGGACAGCGTAATGGTGAATTTTTTGTAGCAACTTTGAGAGAGCTGGTTGTTACCTGTGAGTTTGGGAATCGAACAGATGTAATGCTAAGAGACCAAATAGTGGAAAAAAACAAACTCACCACGCATTAGAGAGAGACTGCTCCTAGAGCAAGATTTAACCTTTGCAAAGGCTATTACAGTTGCTAGCCAAATTGAAACAGCTGTGGCAGAGGCTAAAGCTCTCAGTTAGGGAACTACTGGGAATGTACAGACTGTGACTTCAGCACTGTGGCCTAATAATGCGCAGTCACGGGCAAAATACAGTGCTCAGAAAAGGGATTCACAGCAAATACAAATAAAAAATACTGATTTTGCTGTGGTTCAACACAACACCTTGCAAACTATGCTACATGTCCTGCAAAAGCTATACAGTGCCACAAATGTTTAAAGTCTGGTCACTTTGCTACGGTCTGCCGTAGTTCTACTAAAGATGTTCATGAACTCACAACTAGAAATGTTACAGTATTCAGTGTGGATAAAGCTGGTACATTTATTCCAGACAAGTTTATATGCACTGTCAATGTCAATACTGCTTCTGTTGACAAAGGACACTCCATTAACCTGATGCTTGATAAAGGTTCAGCTGTTTCTATATTACCAAAGGATATTTTCTTGAAATACTTTGCCAAAGAGACGCTTGTAGCACCTGCCCTGAGACTGGTCAGTTACTTAAAGGATCCAATCCATGTGCTTGGTTGCTTGCCAGTGACTGTACAATTTGAATCAAATACTGCAAAATGTGACTTTTACATAGTAAATAATAACTGCTATGCTTGGAAGGGATCTCTTTGCTGCATTAAACTACAGCACCAGTGCCTGCCACACAGCCAGTGTCTAAAATTTCACCACAAAGCAACACTTTACTTGGCTGTGCAAAGAACTTTGTGCATAAAGTTAAGTTGAGACCAGATGTAAAACCAGTACGCCAGAAATTGAGGCGAGTGCCCTACTCTATAAGGGAGACTGTCTCACAGGAACTAAAGAAACTGGTAGAGCAAGATGTGATTGAAAAATCTGAATCCTCTGAATGGGTTTCACCAATTGTTGTAACAAAGAAGAAAACTGGAGGTATTCGATTGTGTGTTGATCTTCGTGAACCTAATAAAGCAGTTGTTATGGATAACCATCCCTTACCACACATAGAGGAAATATTATCAGAACTCCAAGGAGCAAAATTCTTTTAAACCCTGGATCTTCAGAGTGCTTATCATCAAGTATTACTGCATGAGGAAAGCCGAGACCTCACTGCATTTATCACCCATGATGGTTTGCTTCGGTTCAAGCGTGTACCTTTTGGACTGGCTTCAGCACCGAGTTGTTTTCAAAGACTGATGTCTTCTATACTCCATGACATACCTGGTGTACAATGCTACTTGGATGATATAATTGTCTACGCTCCAACTATGGATCTTCATGACAAGTACCTGGAAAAGGTTCTGAAATGCATTGATAATGCAGGACTCAAACTGAACCTTTCGAAATGCCGCTTCAGACAAACTCAGCTGTCATTTCTGAGTCATATAATTTCACAAGATGGATTTCTGCCTGACCCTGACCATGTCAACGCAGTTACACAATCACCTACAACATCTGATTTCCAGACCTTACAAGCTTTCTTAGGTCTTACTTCATGGTATTCTATGTTTATTCTGAACTCTTATACAGTTGTGGAGCCACTTCGAGCACTACTACGTGGAACTTCAAGTCTGGTTTGGTGAGAGACGGCTCAACATAGCTTTGAAATAGTGAAGCAGTTAATTGTCAACAGTCCAGCACTAGCTTTATTTGATCCTGCACTACCCACTGTGGTTACTACAGACGCTTCAGACTATGGCATTGGTGCAGTTCTCACACAGATCCATGCTGATCATTCAGAGAAAACTGTTGCATTTGCATCCAGAACACTTACAGAGACAGTGCATAAGTATTCAACTGTTGAAAAAGCTCTAGTGTGTGTTTGGGCAACAGAAAATGGAGAACCTACCTATGGAATTTACCTTATGCACAGATCATAGCCCTTTAATTACACTACTCACAACAAAGGGACTAGGAAGAGCTGGAATGCATATAGCTAGAGGGTCAGCAAGGCAACTGAATTTCAACTACAAAATGCAATACAAACCAGGTTTGAAAAACGTTACTGCCGATTTTTTTGTCGTTTACCTTGACCTGCAGCTTCTGATACACTGGATGTAGAAGTTGTAGCACTGACTGATATATTATCATCTACAGTTACAGCTGCTGATTTTAAGCAAGCTTGCCTTCAATTCAAGTAAAACTACTTACAAAACAAATGGCCAAATGCTGAGAAGAAACTCAGTCCTGATCTTCAACCTTACTACAGGATTAGACACAAACTGTCCTTAGTAGATGGCTATGTTGTCCGTGAAGCTCAACATTTATTGGTACCAGAAACCTTGAGAGAAAAGCTCATACAACTCACACATGAGAGTCATCAAGTAATTGTACGTACAAACCAAAGATTGCGAGAACTGTACTGGGACCAGCAATGGATGCGGATGTGGTAACTGCCATTCATTCTTGTGTTACTTGTCAGAATAATGACAAAACAGCTATAACACATACACCACCACTTCAGCCAGTACCATTTCCTGATTCAGCATGGGAAAAACTTGCTAACTAAACTTGATAGACTATTACAGTAAATGGCCTGAAATTGCATTTGTTTCTCATGTAACATCAGCTACAGTAATAACATTTCTGTCTTCAGCAGAGAAGGAAATCCAAAGGTGTTAATATCAGACCAGACCACAGTTTGTCTCATATGAGTTTGAATCCTTTCTGAGAGAGAGGAATATTGTGCATAGGAAATCTTCAGTGTATTACCCACAAGCAAATTGAGAATCGACAAAAGTCTGAAAGACGCACTACAGACAGCAAATCTTACTGGGAAATCTTGGAAAGTATTTGCAACAGAGTTCCTACATAACTACAGAGCAACATGCCATGCAACGACCCAATCATCTCCAGCTGAAGTATTACATGGCAGACAGATGCGCACTAGGTTACATGTTGCCAAATGCAAGGCTTATACTGACAGAAAACGTGGTGCAAGAGAAGTGCACTTTCAGCCTGGATTATTCAGAATTAAGAAACCAGGAATACTGAAACAAGGACAATCTAAATTTACTACACCACTTGAAGTGAGATGCCAGCGAGGACCATACACATATGAACTATCTCATGGACGCATATAGAATGCAAGTCATTTTGCTCCTGCTAGATATGACTTTGCAAATGTTCCATTTGATGAAGGACATTTTCCTACTCCTAATGCCAACCGTAATAGACCTGTCACGGTCGGCACCCTAAACCAGAACAGATGCCAAGCTCCCTGGTCTTGGCTTCACCAGTAGTGTGACCACCTTTGGCTTCGGGAGGAGTCCTCAGCTTACTGCGATGCCACCTGGACTTATCGAGAGGAGCAAGGCGAGGAGTTCTGGCAAGCAAATGGGCATGACAGTTGTTAAAATCAGTTAGGCCGAAGGTCACAGTACAATAGGAGTAGGCAAATTCGTGGTCAGACATTCTGGGTTGAGGCAGGCAGTTAGCTAGGATCGTCAGGCAGGCTAGGGTCAAAACTGGGTAATCAATCAGATCGAATGAGACAGGATCGAGTCAAATAACAGGCAGGAGTCAAACCAGGAAGTCAGTCGAAGGGTGGAGCAGAATCAAAGTCAGTTTCAGGCAAGGGTCAGGTTTTTAGAGAACAGAGTAGTCAAAATAGCCAGGCAGGGTCAAACACAGGCAATCGGGAACAAATTAGAAGTTTTACAGCACAGTACAGAGCACCAGGAATAAACCTATCACGCAATGTGTACATTTCAAAGTTCCCTTTAAATATGTTAGAATTTCGCGCCACTGCGCGCTGACGTCATCACGCACTAGAGAGCTGGCTATGGAAGTGACCGGTGCGGCAGGCGTCCCCGCCACACCAAAGGTGTTTTTCTTACAAGGCCTGAACAAAGTGAACCTATAAGGCATACTGAGAGAATCTGAAAACTACCTGCATGGACCAAGGACTATGTCATGTGAAGAATGTATATATTGCTTTAAGAAACATATTGTTTAATTGTTACTTTTATTATATTTGTCCACATGCTTTCCTACTATAGGGGGAATGTGGTGTTTATACAAATGGCCTGCCGGTGTCACTGTGCATACACAGGACTTTCTGTACAGCTTGAAAGTGAAAGTAAGAGTTACTGCTGTTATGTAATGGCTGTTATGTAATGGCTGCATGAACCTGCTAATAAAATACTATGATACTCTCCTCAACGTCGGCTACCAGACGCAATAGTATTATTCCAGATGCCCTTTAGGATGTCATCACTGCTCGCAAGCAGCCAACGCTGCATTCTGCTATTCCCTAAGAATGTGCATCTGTGTTCCTTTAAAAAACGTTTTTTTGCCAGTTCTGGACAAGATGTTACAAGAATGCTTAAAGCCATTATGAGTGAAACAAACCTGTCCTACATGGCTGGCAAATGCACAGTACAATTTGCTCACTCACTGATTGGGTAGGAGAGGAGAACTCTCCTCCCTCTTAAAGGGGTTGTTCACTTTTAAATGAACTTCTAGTGTGATGTAGCGAGTAATATTCTAAGACAATTTGCAATTGGTTTTCATTTTTTTTTTAGGTTTTTGAGTTATTTGCCTTTTTATTCAGCAGCTCTCCAGTTTGCAATTTCAGCCATCTGGTAGCTAGGGTCCAAATTACCCTAGCAGCCATGCATTGATTTGAATAAGAGACTGGACTATGAATAGGAGAGGGCTTCAATAGAAAGATCAATAATAACAAGTAAAAATAATAAGAGATTTGTAGGCTTACAGCACATTTGTTTGTTAGATGGGGTCAGTGGCCGCCATTTGAAAGCAGGAAAGAGTCAGTAGAAAAAGGCAAATAAAAAAAACTATAATAGATAAACAATGAAAACTAATTCAAAGTTTCTTAGACTTAGACATTCTATAACATACTTAATATTTACTTAACAGGGTGATTCACCTAACTTTTAGTATGTTATTGAATGGCCAATTCTGAGCAACCTTTCAATAGATCTTTATTATTTATTTTATATAATTTTTAAATTATTGGCCTTCTTCTGACTCTTTCTTGCTTACAAAACCCCATCTAACAAACAAACGCTCAGTAAGACTACTTACTTACTATTGTTATTGCTATTTTTAATGACTCATCTTTCTATTCAGACCTTCCTCTGTTCATATTCCAGTCTCTTATTCTAATCAATGCATGGTTGTTAAGGTAATTTGGATCCTAGCAACCAGAAGGCTGAAATTGCAACTACAGAGCTGCTGAATAAAAAGTTAAATAACAAAAAAACACATAAAAAACAATTGCTAATTGTCTCAGAATATCACTCTCTGCATCATAATAAAAGTTAATATAAAGGTGAACAACCCCTTTAAAGGTGAGTCAAGCCTTTAACTCCAGAACTATATTTAGACACAACTCTCTAGAAGCAGGTTGGGATATTTTTTTTTTTAAATATCTAATTTTTTCTCTGTAAGTGCTAAACCCAGTGGACCATCCAGACCACCATTTAAAAACACATTGACCAACATTTACTATCACTTTCCCATTGACTCCTCACATTTTGGAAACATTTTTGCGGTTTCACAAATTTTGAGGGAAACCAACAGCCATTTATCACTTCTAGGGAGTGAGATACATAACCCTGTCTACATGAATATGCTAAGAAGTGGATTTACCATTTAAAATTTGAATTGGGATTCCTGTCATCTTCCCGGCATTTTCATTCCTCTGTCCATTCTAGTTGTATCATTAGAAAGCAATTTTCAGCTTTAAGAAGTTGAATTCCATTGTTTACTAAGGCAGAAATCTAATCAGGCTGTGTAGAATTTTAGCAGGCAACAAATTCATGTCAATTGGTATAGTTGCTTTTTAATTCCCTCTGCTAACCATCATTACTGCCTAAAAAAAAGAAATTTTGTAAATATGTTCCTAAATATTTTAAATCAAACAACTAATAAAAATGCTTTATATTGTTTTTTAACCAGACAGCACAATCTGGTGTATATGGGAAGAAGTAAATCATCATCATGCAAAGAAACTCTTTTGTTCCCGCAGGGACCTTCACTACCATTCATGATAAAATCACTGTTGCTTAATTTCTCTAAAGGCTTGGCAGCCAGAGGAATGGGTTTTCGGAATGACTTTTATTACAGATATTTCTCGTATCTGACTGGCTGCCTATTATACTTGAACGTGCATATCATGCCTATTGCTCAGCAGATAATAAAGCCCTTAAATTCTGTCATTTTCAACAAGCAGGAAGGATGTGGTCTGAATGCAATCAGATGTTTACAGCGCCATGCTCCCCCGTGTTGCGTGTAGATATGGCTCATATCATTACCCCTCTCTTAAAGTGACAGGGAGACTTTCCCTTGGCCTTGGATGCGCCTAGATCGCTGGGTACTAGCACCTGGCACATCCGCATTGCTCCTTAGATCACAGCCATATTTATAGGGGTTGTTGTATGAGGGGGTAACCAGTGAAACATAGATTCTTGCTGGGTAATACATTTTCCATTAGAAAGGCAACTTATCCAGTTGTGTAACATTGAAAGTTGGATTTAGATGCATGAACAAATCACACCCTCCAACTTTATCTGATATGGCATTATATTATAGCTATGGGGATCAGATCTTGTAGAATCCAACTAAATCTTGTGCTGTATGATGACATAATACCCACAAAATCTGATCAAAATCTCCAGTGTAGTTTAGTCCTAAAATTAAGTAACATTTTGGCCTCCAAGTTGGAACTAGAAAAAGAATATGACAGGTGTTGTGCTGGATCAAGGTTAAGGTGTAGCTGCAAGTATGACCCACGTTAGCTGGCTGTATGTAGCACATAGGTAGGGTTGCGACCTGGCTGGTAAAAATGATGGCTCATATTTTTTTCCCGAAAAATACTGGGCAGGTGGCAACCCTAGGCACAATAAGACAAGTGCATCTCCGAGGTGGTTTTTCGGGTTGCCCCCTGGCTGGTATTTTACCGGCCTAGCCTGTAAAAATGATGGTTAATCCCAATGTTATTAATGGGAAAACAGCTACATATATTGCAAGGCCAGTTTTTTTTCCAGAAAAGGTGGCAACCCTAAACCCAGGCAAAGCTGGTAAAATACTGGGCAGGTTGCAACAATAGGCACAATAAGGCACATGCATCTTTGAGGTGGTTTTTAGGGTTGCCACCTGGCTGGTATTTTACCAGCCTGGTCGATAAAAATGATGGTTGATCCCAATGTTATGAATAGGGAAAAAATGACCCACGTAAATATAAATAAATATATAGGAAGGACAGTATTTTTTCCAGAAAAGGTGGCAACCCTAAACCTAGGTAGGTTTGCCACCTTTCCTTGAAAAAAATACCGGCCTTCCTATATATTTACCTTTTTTTCCTATTAACATAGGGATCAACTATCAAAAATACCGGCCAGGCCAGTAAAATATCGGCCAGGTGGCAACCCTAAACCAAGGCCATGCTGGTAAAATACTGGGCTGGTGTCAACTCAACGCACAATAAGGCAAGAGCATCTTTGAGGATGGTAAAAATTATATTAATATGGAAAAAAGCAAAATATATAGGAAGGCCAGCATTTGCTTTCCAGGAAAGGTGGCGACCCTAGTGGTTTTGCACACCGCTTATGTGGCAGTATAGCAGAGAAGCACAATACTGGCATTGTTTGAGGCCAAAGACAAGGAAAGTTCATTTGTTGTTGTCACTACTAGGAATGTATTTCTTTGCACCACTAGAGCCGCTTGAGCAGCCATGTTGTTTTATTTATTTAATGTCTACAAACAATGCGCGATAGCACCAGAGACTCCCTTTGCAAACAGAGGTGTTAAAAAAATAATTCTAAGGGGGCCTGGGGGTGAGAGATATCAGCCGAGCCAAACCAAGCAGCCCCGCCATTAGACTGCCAAAGGACGTCACTATTAAATTGGACTTTTAAAGCCTAGAACCCTTAGAACAGCAGGAACCACGCACGATGACCCAAGAGAATACACAGAGAAAGAGGAGAGAGAAGTCCATGAGGGATGCATGCACTATCGTAATAAAATGGGCGGCGGAGCTTGCGGTCAAGTTATTCCACTTCCACTAAAAGAAACTACAATTCCCAGCACCACCCTGAAAAAAAATCCGAATCCGAAAACAAAGGTCCCGCCCCGTACGCACGCAGACGCAAAGCGCCCCGGAAGTAGCTGAAGTGAAATCGATCAGAGGCTGGCACTGACAGTTCTGGGCTTTGGGGTATGAGGTGTAAAAGTGGCGGCGCAAGAGCGCAGGACTCATGGCCTTCTCATCTGCTAATAGGCCTCAGCTTATCCGCAGCAGCCAGAAGGATGAGCAGTTCCAGGGCAGCTTGAGGGGCCAGGCTCATGAGGTGTGCCAGGCTTTTGCGGGTAAGACTCTGTGCTGGCGATGTTGATCTCCGGTGCACTGTTCCACGCAAAATAAATTATGTAAAAGAAGACAATTACGTTTGTCAGGTGCAGTAATCCATAGCAACCACAAAGAAGGTAGCATTTAATTGTCACGTTAATTGGTTGCTATGGGTTACTGCACCTGGACTATTACAAACATATGAACTATGTGGGCTTCTCATTGATTTAAAAAAACAGGGATTTGCAGAATGCTTGCCCTTGCTTGTGCTCTTCTGTTCTGTATAGGGATGCCGCCTGGCCAGTATTTTATCGGCCTGGCCAGTAATTTTGATGGTTGATGCCAATGTTTCTAATAGGAAAAATAGATAAATACATAGGAAAGCCTGTATTTTTTTTTCAATAAAAGGTGGCAAGCCTAGTTCTGTATATGTCAGTGAGTGCTGGGAGGTGTAACACTGGGATCATCATAGGCTGTATCTAGGGAGTAACCAAGCAATCTCAGTTTTGCTGTAGTATTTTTTTACTTGCTGCTGGCTAGCCACAGGGTACTGCTGCCCATTTGCAGAATCTGATTTGCACATCCTACATGGGCACATTTGAGTTCAGGAACCAGAAGAGAGAGAATCTTTGTTTTGCGTAATTTAGTAAAGAGCAAAGCAGATTCATGCTTACCCCAAAAGGCTGAATACTTTTACGCAGGCCCTGTATATATCTGCATACTGTGAGAATATTTTTTCTGCCGTATGTTGCCATATGTGTTAGTATGAGCTCAGTACTATCATGGCTGTTGTACATGCGTCTAATATTGATAATATATTTCTTACAATTCTGCAGGTGCCAAGAAATGGCTGCAGTGGAGAAAGGAAATTGAGTTATTCTCTGATCTTGCATACTATTGTCTAACAACATTTTCAGGTAAAAACTCTGTTGTGATCCTTTGATGACCCAAGGTGGCCATACACAGATCGGGCTGATACGATTGTTGGCCTAGGACCCAATGATCGGATCATAATGCAGGAGAAAGGGCGGTCGGATCCTAGGACCGCATTAAAGAACATATAGGATTTTTTTACCTGCCTGATCTAAATCTGGGGACTTTCAGCCAGATGTCTATCTGGGAAGCCAGTCGGAGGGCCCCACACGCCTGCCAATAAGCTGCCACGTGGTCTGTCTGCGGTTTTTATTGGCTGTGTATGGGGGCCTTTACCTGCTATAGTAATTTGTGTCTGTCTAAGGCTATAGAGAGAGAGAGAACTACAAACATCTGAGGCAGTTTTGCTTGTCTTCTATGCGGGCTGAGAAACAGCCCCATGTGGCCTTACACAAATGCTCCTCCCTTTTATTACCTGATAATAGATACTCTCCTCCTGATAACAGGTGCGTGTGCGCGCACAGATGAGAACAAGACTACCCAATATTTGTGTGTGTGCACAGATGAGAAGAAGACTACCCAATATTTGTGTGCGCGCACAGATGAGAACAAGACTACCCAATATTTGTGTGCGCGCACAGATGAGAACAAGACTACCCAATATTTGTGTGCGCGCACAGATGAGAATAAGACTACCCAATATTTGTGTGTGTGCACAGATGAGAACAAGACTACCCAATATTTGTGTGTGTGCACAGATGAGAATAAGACTACCCAATATTTTACATACTGTAAACCTAGATGATGCATAGCTACTGTTGTGTTTCCCAAGTCTGAGCGAGGGCCTTTAAAAATTATTCTCCAAAAGCTGTTCTACCCCTGGTAAATTAAGCCCTGTGCACATGTATAGCCCTTTCCTTTTTAAAGCCGTTATACATTTTAAAGCTAGTGTTGGTTTTCTTAACTTAAAGGAAAAAATGTATCTACTTATGTATAACTTCAGGCTAATGTCAATTGGGCTGTATCCCTGTAGTGGTTAAAAGCCACTACATCCAGAATTTCCCCCTTGTGCATAGTTGCAAGATGTAACTTGTTATTTTCTACCTTAGGCCTTTGGCCCAGTATTCCAAAAGAAAAAATAAAGTAGTTTTTATCAACCCTGCACATAAATGGATGTGTATGTTGCCAATACTGTGGCATATTCATTTTATTCACGTCTTCTAGGTTACCAAACCCTGGGAGAAGAGTATGTCAATATTGTCCAGGTTGATTCATCTAAGAGAAAAGTTCCAGCCTTGTTTCAGCGTGCAGCCCTTATCTGTTGCCATACATTGCTACCTTACTTTTTGGACAAGGAGTTAGTGCGCTTGGAACACGAACTTCAGATAGAAACAGATGGAGTAAGATTGTCGCACAGTGGTTTGTCATCAGGATCACATCGACGATCATGGATGTGGAAATGGGTGCATCGAAAAATCGCTGCCTTATCGGAACAGCAGAAAAAGACTTTGGTTAAGGCTGTCTATATTGTCAGACAGAGTATTGCTTTCTTGAGAAGGCTGCATCTTGCTATATTCTATATAAAAGGAACATTCTATCACCTTGCCAAACGTTTCACAGGAATCAATTACGTGAGTAAAACCATAAATGTTATGTTAAAAATAAGAGACAAATTTATCAAAGTTTGAATGCCAAATTCATGTGTGTGTGTGTGTGTTTTTTTTTTTTTAAACTTCCCTAAACTCCCATAAATTGAATTTTATTATTAAAATAGAATTTTTTAAACCTGAAAATTCGAATTCAGTTCTGGATCTAATTGTTCCAGCAGGAAAAATTAATAGTCATACTGAAATGGTGACAGCTTTTGTATTCTAAAGCCATATATTCAATCTTAATGCAGCTACGTGTCCGAAGGTCGGTTGGAGATGATCAGCTTGTGAACAGAAGTTACACTTTTCTTGGCACAATCTCATTGCTTCATCTCATGCTGCTACTTTGGGTTCAATTTAATAGTTTTCAACAGAAGCAGGAGGCTCAGCAGAAATGGAAAGTGCTTCGCCGTATGTCCTACCAGAGGTAAGTATATTAATAAACTGTAATGCTTGTCTTTATATTCATCTTGACCCAGGTCTGAAAGTCCTTGGCATTTTAAGGCCAAGATCTGACCTGGCTCCCTTCAATTACATCACAGGTGGATTGGTTTGGCATACTTCTATCACCTTTATGGAGTGGCTCTGCTTGAAGTATTTTCTCCTACTTATCCAATGCACTTTGCACATTGCCTTCCTTGAATTGCTACCAAAAGAATTGAGGTTACTCCTTTGAATAAAACTATACCTGCATTTGACAGCA
>CM044443.1:92776433-92798313 GCA_024363595.1 Xenopus borealis
TTTACAGTGTTCTCCCAAGGCCCTTTTTGCTGGGTGCATCACCTGGTCTTTTCCCCCCACCCCCAGCTCTCCTCCTTTTCTCCAATAAAATTTTGCTTTGCAAAGCAGGTTAGACAGGTGGACAGCCCCCCTCTTTTAAATCAGCTGAATGACCTAAACTGTTTCATAGTTTTTTGTTTCTGCAATTTGGATTCCCATACCTTGTCAACTAAAAACATTATACAGGTATGGGATCTGTTATCCGGAAAACCCCTGGTACCAAGCATTTTGAATAAGGGCTCTTTCCGTGATTTGGATATCCATACTGTAAGTCAACTAAAATCAATGAAACATTAATTAAACCCAACAGGATTGTTTTGTCTCCAATAAGAATTAGTTCTATCTTAGGGGATAAATTACAGGCTATTGATTTATTATTAAAGAGAAAAAGTATTTTTTAAAAAGTGAATTGCTTGATTAAAATGGAGTCTATGGAAAATGTACTACCTGTAATTTGGAGCTTTCTGGAGAAGCTTAATTATTATTATAGAGAAAAATACTACTTTAAAAAAAAAAAAATGAATTTGCCTAAAATGCAGCCCATGGGAAATGCCTTTGGGTAATTTGGAGCTTTCGGGATGTTGCAGATTAGGAATTCCATTAACAATCTCCTGCATGACAATAGGAAGTGAAGGCAAGAAATAATTACCACTCAGCACATGGATAATTTAATAAAACTTGTCAATATTTCTGAATATTTCAAAACACTGTGCAATGTATGAGCAACTGGCAGTTGAATTAAAGTTCTTTCTTAGCCACCGCACAGTCACATTTCCACACTAATGTAAGGGTAAGGGCAAGAGTATTACATAAATGCATCTGGTATTGTACATACAATTTTATTTTAATAAAAAAAAAAAAAATAAGACAAAACACAAATGTTACAGTTAAATAAAAACAATCGGATGCAAAGTGTATGCCTGGCTCTGCTGTTTTTATCTGTGGTGGAATACAAGAAATGTTGCATATTTGTGCTCTATCTAAATGAAAATCAAGAATATAAACACAAGGTTCTGATTTGGTAACAATAGTAAATGGTTGGGAATACCCAAAAATGTGCTTGGCCATATTCATAATCCTAATGAGCATCTTATTTAGAAGGAAAGGGCCAGTCAGTCAAATAAAAATAATTAAAACGTAACCAATAATTAAAATAGGCATATATATATATTTACTTAAATGCAATCACAATAAAAAATAAACACTATTTTGAACCATTCGGGGGGGGAAATAACTGTTGTGATAATGGCAAAAATTACAGCAAATTGTATTGCTTTCTGTTTATAATTTGAATGGGGGGGGTCATTAATAAGCCTGGCACTTGAAGCCATCATTGGCACAACTGGCAGTTGCATTTCATGAAGCTCCGCTATAGAGCCGATTACTACATTCATTCTTCTATTAATCTCCAAATAGTTACAGACTGCTCCTAGCAAACGTCAGAGCCTGGACATCCTCATTTGGGCCCCACAGTAATTTACCTGTAAGCAAAGGATGCAAGTACAGAACTGGCAACTGCAGAGGAGATACACAGCGTATTCACTGCATCCCTTATAGATGGCAAATCTAGCAGGAAAACTCAGCGTCAACATTGTTTAGGCTTCTCTAGCTTATGTCCAGGATGGAATTTTACCAGCTATCTAGTAGTTAGGGTGCAATTTACCCTAGCAACCAGCAGCTTGTGGTTTGAAAAAAGAATGCTGGAAAGATGTAGAAGAGGAAAGCAAGTAGTTTAAAAATATGGAATGAAGACCAACTGAAAATGTGCTAGGAATAGGACAGTGCATTCTATAATGCACTGAAGTATACTACCCCTCCTCTTAAGCCAAATAATAAAATAATCAATCAAATGTGTGTGTAGCTTGAAGGAATTCTCTTCTATGTATTAGAAAATGCTTTAGCTTTACAAACCACGGAGCTTTGAATTGGATATTTCGATGGAAAGTACCACTGACAACACATATTGTGGCTCGGGGAGCACGCATGGAATACAGCAGAAATGACCATCCACAGTTACGAGGCTACCAGGAATAGTGCGGTGTCACATGACCACCCCTCAAATACACAAGATCTGTCACATACTACTGGATTTAAGCACGTCAGGGCCTGGCTACATGGTGTCTGTCCTCTACTGTACCAATATGCACTGCTAGTGCAGTGGCACCATCTATGGATTATTTAGGGTTATTCTAAGTAATCATTGTACTGAGAAAAATTCTGCAGTGTCAGTAGTTCATCTTGATGCTTCATTAAGAATAAAAAGATTTTTATCTGTGGGAATCAATGGGGGGCGCAACACCAAAGTGACTTTCTAAAACAGCCTTTGTGTATTCTTTGGGAATAGTCCAATATTCTATGTATTTTTGAAATGAAACACTGCCTCAATAGAATGATTGCATTACAACACTTGGAAATAAAATCAATGTTACTCTACGAGATAACGGACTTGGGAACATGCTTATCCTTCACACAAACTGGAAACATCTAAAAGGAAGTTGGTGGTAGGGGTATTTAAAATATTTGCCACCTTTTAAAAGCCTTCCCCTACTCACTCTCCTTCACTGCACAAGCTTTTCTACTCAGAAGTCTCTGACCTGCAATAAATATGAAGGCCCCGTTTTCTGATCTCTTCTGTCAGTTGCCTATATGATATTGCGGGAGCATGCGCAGTAGAAACCGATTTGGGACATACGTTGGATTGTGCATGCTCATTGCTCTAACAGAAGAAGACAGGGGAAGATGGCCCCTTTGAACGCTACTGTGCTATCTCTGCAGATTTAGTGCAGGTCACCAGACAGGCTGACTGCTGAAAAGAATAGAGGCTGTAGGGAGGGGGATGGAGGGAGTGTAGGGTTTAGTTCTCCTTTAACTTTTTATGGCGTACAACAAAACAATTTGGTGGTGGGCATATCAGCATTCACTAGGCTGGACTATATTAAGATCAATAGATTATGGTACTAAAAGGAGAAGCCTTGTGTGTGTCATACCAAGTAAGGCACTGACAGCCTTCTGATTACTGTTGTGTCCACCTCCCCTCCGTGCAGTGTTGCAAGACAAAATTAGTAATAAAAGAACAAAATCTAAGTGACCCCCACAATTCTCTTGATGGCTTTTATTTAACAATATCGTTATTTTTGTCCCAGCCAATAATAATGGAAAACTAATGCTCTGTTAAACATTCATCTCTAAAGTTCATACCTGTGTGGCTTATTTTAGCAAATATTGTCCTTCCAGGGGTTTGACCCCCTAACGTGTTCAAGCACGAATCGACGTCTGTCCTGGCTCTCCTTTGACCTCGACACATGCTTTCAAACCCAGGCCAGGTGCCAGAAGGTTGGGTGTATTCAACTTTCTCAGAGAATGGGCAGATTGGAAGGTGGGCAACTATAATGGGCATAGAATCCCAGGGTCAGAGAGCCATTTGCTCCTTTGCATAGTGCAGTTGTACACAGAAACAATCTACACAACAGATACTTTACATAAAAGTACATATCAGTACTTTAGTTCACTGATTTTTATTATATAGACAATAGGGAGGTACCCACAAAGTACTTTTGACTTAAAACTCCTCTGTTTTTCTTATACAACTCCCACACCACTATGGCATATATTTTTGGGGGGTTGTATATAGTAAACACATCTGGAAGAGTGCCAGCAAATCTACTGGACCTAGGTACCAGAAACATATTCCTGGGGCTGCAACCTAATGATAACATGGGAATCTGCACATCATATTAAGTATGATGCAGATAGAAGTAATCTATGCACTTTGCAAATGGTCTTCATGTGTTACGACTCTTTAGTTATTTCTATTCTATTCTGCCTCTCCCCAAATAAAAACCTAAGTAGATCGAAATTACTAAGGTTGGTGAGCCTGGGAAACTAAATCAGGCTAAACAAAAGGCATTTTTATTGATAGCCTTGGGAACAACTTATTCATCCTTTTTTTTGTCATATTAAAACAAATTCCAGTAACCCTAACAACAAGTTAGCAAGTTAAAGGAAAACTATACCCCCAGAACAATGTAGGTCTCCATAAACAGATATTGCATAAAACAACTCATATGTAAAACCCTGCTTCATGTAAATAAACCATTTTCATAATAATATACTTTTTTAGTAGCATGTGCCATTGGGTAATCATAAATAGAAAATAGCCATTTTAAAAAATAAGGACAGCCTCCTGGGATCGTATGATTCAATGGTGCACACAAACATACCAAACAAACTATAAAGTTAGGTCACATGAGCCAATTAACAGACAGAGTTGTGTCTTTTGCTTCGACACTTATTCCCTTTACAGTTAGAGTTGAAATATTTCTGGTCAGGTGATCTCTGAGGCAGCACACAGACCATCATGAAATGGTGACTCAAGGCAAGAGATGTAAAAGGGCAATATTTACTTATATATATATTCCAGTTTGATAAGATTCTTTAATATGTCACTTGATTTGATATAAACTATCTGTTGCTCAAAAATTAATTTTCGGGGTATAGTTTTCCTTTAAATTCCAAAACGGAGTTCAGCAGAATAAAGAATTCAAGAAGCCATACAATTGTTCACATCGCACAATATGTAAGGTGAACTTCCCTCTTTAATTAAAACAAAACCTCAACTCACAAAGGCCATTATTGTTTCTCAAGAGTAATTGCCAGCAAAGGTATGCCCCAAACACAGCTTTCTCGGGGTCTATAAACACGAAGAAAGGAGGAAACAGCGGTGTTCTTGCCACCCCTCCACCTCAGGGCACTCCCAGAATACATTCTGTTGAGCATGGTCAGCTGGTAAGAGAAAGCAACTGCTGAGGCATATTGCCATGTGACAGTACATAATTACAGACATGCTGCAAGGAACCCATTTCTCAGTGGTACTTTCCATTTTAGAACTGAAAAAGAACAGCAGTAATCAGAATGTACTTAGCAACAATGTGAAATGAACAACTGTACTGACAGCTTTAAAATTACCTAGGCTTATATGGATAAAAAGGCATTGTTACAATGGCTCAAAACTCTTTTCCTCTTTTTTTTTGTTTTTTGGTTGGTTTAATATTTATGTAAGAAAGTCAAAAATGAGACAGTTTCTTTTAACTGGAGAATGGCTTCCCAGATGTGGGTTCCTCCTTTCCTTTGTACTTCCTCTTGCCATGTGTGAGGGGTATATACCTGTATTTTATCATGTGCTGGAAAACAAAGATAAGACCAGGGTTAAACCTGTCCAGCTCTTGTATTTCTTAACATGCTATTTCTAAACATATGTTTTGACCAATCCCTGAGCCAAAAGTATACAATGCATTATTCATAATCCCATAAAATGACATTGCTTGTTGAGGTCTTCACCTCATGTTTCTATTCATACCTATGGATGGACGCTAAACTGAAACACAAGATTCATGTAGAAAGGTACCATGATTGTCACAGTAAAACACAGTCACCGAAAGTCTGTTTGTAGCACTCACCATTAACCTTACCTTAAAGGAACAGAAACACCAAAAAATTGAAGTGTTTTACATATAATGACCGAACAAAAGAAATCATGGTGTCTGGGAGGGACTTTGATCCATACTACTGGAACACAAAGGGGGAATACAAGGCCATACCCTACTTGTCTTTATCATTGTTATCATTACGATTAAACATACATACAGTTTAAAAACATTAGTGTTTTAAAGTAATGACAATATAATGTACTATTGTCCTGCACTGGAAAATCTGATGCGTTTGCTTCAAAAACATTACCATAGTTTATATAAACAAGATGCTGTGTAGCCATGGAGGCAGCCATTGAAGCACAGGATACACCGTAGATAACAGATAAATTCTAAAGAATCCCATTGTATACAACATAGTTTATATGTAATTTCCTGTGTAACATGTGCCCTTTCTCCTTTTTCAGCTTTGAATGGCTGTGCCAAGGTTACACAGCAGCTTATTTATATAAACTATAGTACTGTTGCTAAAGCAAACATGCCAGTTTTACCAGTGCAGGGCAACAGTGCATTGTATTTTCATTACTTTAAAATACTTAAATTTTTTTGGTGTTACAGTTACTGTCCCAGTAATATGGATCAAAGGCATCGGACTTCACGGGTGCCATCTTCAGCAGCTTCGGAATGAGACCGGTGTTTTGGCGCATGCGCAGTTGGGGGAAATCTTCTGCTTCACAATAACTGCACATGCGCTGAAACTCACAAGAATTACCGGTGCACCGGTCTCATTCCCATAAGTAGCTGAAGATGGTGCCCGTGAAGTCCGATGTCTGAATCTGCACGGAGGGGTAAGTATGGACTTAGAGGCATTTGCCAGGGGTATCATTTATGCTGGGGGGAGGTGGGAGGAGGGTTTTTGTGGGTAGGGTGCTTTTTAAATGTTTTTGTTTTTTTTTTTAAATGTAAGGTTGAATTCTCTTTTCAGTCTACTAAAAATAATTGAAACATTAATAAAACCCAAAAGCCTTGTTTTGCCGCCAATAAGGATTAATTATATCTTAAATCAAGTACAAGGTACGGTTATATAAATACAGAGTTAAAAGTAATCAGTATTTTTTAATCAAGTCTTTAAAATGGAGTCTATGGGAAAGCCTTCCCGTAATCTAGAGCTTTCTGGATAACTGATTCCGGATAACAGTATCCATACCCATACAAAGCTGTTAAGCAGTTAATAACAGGTGAGTTGGTTAAATGTAAACCAAAACAATGTTCCATTAGTACGTTATAAGGAATAAAACTGGGATGTATTTTTAGTTCTATTTATTTCTCTCATCTTGAAAAAAGAGGTTTATAGGTGTATAATACACAAAAGCTGTGAATATCTTGTAAATTATATCCTTATAAATGGTTCTGATGTCATCAGTTATAAACAGTGAGTTCTGAGGTCATCAGTTATAAACGGTGAGTTCTAATGTCATTTCTGTCACGTGACTCACGTGACTGAATGAAACTTGTGTATTATAATAAATAAAGTAAAATATGAGGATATTAGAAGTTACCTCCGAGTTCCTTGAACTGTATAAAAAGACTCGGCATTGGGCCGCGTGTTTTTATATGGTCATGAAACTCCTCTGTAACTTATAATATCCTTATAATTTACAACAGGGGGTAGGTACTTTATTCACTATATATACTTAACCATCCAAACATTTCAGTTCCAACAGTAAACCAGAAACAATCACTTTTTAATGGCTTTCAATTTTTTTTTATTACTACTGACAAAATGTTTGTTTTTTCAAATAATATTTAACTTCATTTTCCAGCTTCTCAGGTTTCTTGGGAGCAGCTAGGCTACATATTGCTGCTGGAAAATATATCAACTAGTGTAGTAAATTGTAGCATTTTAAAGAGTTGGCAGTCAGAGTTGCTACTGAGAATCACCAGAGCTAGGAAAATTAGAAATTTCATTTTAAAACAGAAAAAAAAAATTGTTAAAAAATAAAAAGTCAATGAAAGTCATACTGGTTACCATCTGAAAACACAAACTAAAGAGAGTTTGGAAGATAAACTACTCCTATAATCCTACTGTTTAAATAAATAAGTAACCTCTTCTCATGATGAAGGAGTAAATATACACCCCCTAACCATAGAGCCCTGTGCCTTCTGTTTGCTGCAGCCCGAAAGCAGAACATATTACATAAAATTAGTGTTACTGAGCAGTCTCATGCAGTTCATGGCAGAACCAGTTATTGATTTCTCTTACCTTTATCTGTCTTTTCATAGTGATGCAAAAAAGCATGATAAAATACATAACGAGGATGGGCCAAAACACAGGAACATTAAAAGCATCAAAGAAAGTGCATCCCATTGCAACAACAACTCCTTTCGTTGCAGAGTGCCTATAAAGCAAAAAAAAAGGACAGAATGATTGTGTATCTATGGTGCATGTTTTATTCAGGGGACTGAAAGTGTGATCGTTTGTCATAAAGCTACAGATTAAATAACAGCATGGGAAACTGCCAGCCAAGCATTATTTCAACCAATAATTTCAACTGTGGGCTTGACTGGAAATACATCTATAACATAATAAAGAGTACATTTCAACAGGAATCCATTTACAAGAAGTTCATATTCTGCATGATGTGACCCAAACTTAGAGAGGTCATTTTGCTAAAAGGATGCTATGTGGTATATTAATACTGATCAACAAATGTTAAAGGAGAAGGAAAGTAATTTTACACATTATTTTCCCTGACACTCAGCAGAAAACTGAACGAGCCCAGGGGTTCCTTCAGCGAGCACCATAGAGCGATCCTCTTCCTGCATCTTCTTTCAGCCCACAGCTGAGCACGCACAGTAGAGCGAAAAGATGTTTTCATTCTACTGCACAATCGCCTGCCCTGGGAAATTTGAAGAGCGAAGATCACTCTATGGTGCTCGCTGGAACAACAAAGTTTTAATCGCTGTGTGCATCTGCTCCCTAACTAAACTTTGTTGCATCAGCTCTACGAAATAAGTTGGCGCTATAGAAATACATGTTAATATATATATATATTTGGCTGGACTGGAGACCAGCGTATGGGGGAGTAAACGGCAGCAGAAGGTGTGCACAAGAGTGAGGACAAGGGATACGGACACGTGAGTTACGTAGCTCTCGCTGGAACAACCCCCGGTGTGGTGCAGTTTTCGGTTGACAGGAGCACCGGCGTGGGGTGTCAGGTAAGTAAATGCAATCACTTGGGGATGCCTAACTTTTGGAACCCCAAGTGTAAAATGATTTTCCTTTACCTTTAAGGGGGAATTCAACCCCTCATGTGCTAACCCCCAACCCCCGGCCCACCTCTCCCCTTTAAGAGAAAAACAGCTCTGAATTTTCTCTAAAGAGTATAAATTGCCAATCCAAAATATATGCATTTGTATGTAACCAAGTTTACCACAGATTGGTTGCCACGTCTCTGTGTATAGACAAGAATTTCTGCTGTTAAATGTTACATGATTTGTATATGGTAGCATAATCAACAGCATGGCTAGTGGCCCTCAGTGTATGCCAGTTAATATTTTGCATAGTAAACAGATGGCATTACCTTATTCCCTCAATATTACCTTGCACGCTACCAGGGTTTACAAGGCCTCTAAAGGACACAGAACCCACTTTACTAAGCCAGACGTTTTTACAATTTATTTTTACACTAAAATATTAACATGCAGAGGACCAAGGACAGGCTACTGCTGTACTCCATTAATCACTGTTCTCTGTAAGTTATTGTTCAGTCAGTACAAATTTATGTTGCAGCCCAATATTCCTTCCTGCTACAACAAGTTTTCCAGTACAGGCGTCAAACTTATAGACCTATAGATATCAGGATAAGAGAATCCCTTTCTGAATGTCTATAGTAATATAGCAATAAGTTTTATTTCCTTGAAATCATGTGACGTTTTGGTCACAAAACGTCACATGATTTCAAGGATTCGGTTCAGCCAGGCACGAGAATTTGGGCAAATCCAAATTCTGTTGAAAAAGACCAAATACCAAACCGAAACCGATCTACAGGGAAAGCAGAAATCACATTTCTGGCGCATGTATGGGATCAGTTATCCAGAAAGTTATGAATTATGGAAAGACCATCTCCCATTGAATCCATTTTATCCAAATAATCTAAATGTTTAAAAGTGATTCCCCCTTTCTCTGTAATAACAGTACCTTTTGTTTTTAGATTTTAAAGATGACCATTACAAAAGTGCAGCCATTAATAAATACAGAACTAGATGTGGAGCACTGTACACATGTGATACACATTTAGTTACTCACCAAAATTTAAATTCAGGCAGTCTTCTGATAAATGGCCGAAACTCCTCATTTTGTTTAGTAGGTAATGAAGGTCCCTCATCTATTTAAGAAACAGAAAACATTTTGGATTAGTAAAATCAATCATGGTAAAAGACATGGTTTCAATAAGCAGAAGAACCACTACAGAACACTGTACACATTGCACACATGGTCAATTTTGAGAGATGAATTTGCCAAGAAGCAAACAGTATAAATAATTCTAAAATCCCTCACTTTAAGGCAGTAGCCTGCGCCTTTTTACTAGATATTTAACTCATTAGGTTATATGGCAATTTAAGGCTTTAATCCATGCATTACTTTTTTTGCTAGTTTGTGGGAATGTAATAGTTTTACATTGAATTTCCATTCCCTGTTATTATAGGGGTGGCTCACCTTCAAGTTAACTTTATTCTAAGGAACATTTGCATTGGCCATCATCTTTTCTTTTTCATAATTTTGTTTTTTTTTTAATTATGTGCCTTCTTCCGCTTCTGACTGCTCTGTTAGGCTACATTTTTATGGTTACTGCTACTTTTTAATTGATCTTCTTTATATCCTGGACCTCTCCTATATTTTGTTTATTTAAAGAAAAATTAATTTTAGGGATGCACCGAATCCACTAATTTGGATTCGGCCGAACGCCCGAATCCATCCTGAAAGATATGGCCGAAAACATTTTTTAATTTCCTTGTTTTGTGCCAAAAAAAAAGTCACGTGATTTCCCTCACTGGCCCTAATTTGAATATGCAAATTAGGATTTGGATTCAGTTCGGCCAGGCAGAAGGATTTGGCCGAATCCCAAACCGAATCCTGGATTCGGTGCATCCCTAATTAATTTTAAGGGTGTTAACCGTTAAATGCCAGCAGCAGCATGTCACCTATTGGAAAAAAGATTTACCCCCAACCAAAGGTGCGGGCTGATAGAGCCTGCATTCCGGTTGGGGATAACAGTCCTTTAAAAATGCCCCCCGTGCCGCCATTAGTGGAAGCGCATGCGACGTCACGCGCATAGTGAAATGCGGCCATTTCGGGGTCGCTTTTCATAATGCGCTTGCATTGTCATGGCGGCTCACACCAGGAGCTCCCTCCTGGTGTGAGTTTGCTAGCACACGTGGGGGCATTTTTTTTTATTTATTTTTTTTAAAGTACTGTTATTCCCAACCGGAATGCGGACTCTATCAGCCCGCACCTTTGGTTGGGGGTAACTTTTTTTTCAATAGGTGCCATTTAAGATAAGTTTGCATTTCCTGAACTTTGCTTTAATGATATTATGCCTTTCTATGTGATTAGTGTTTTTTTTCTTAGAGTTTCATGGACTGTTTCTAATACCCACAAGATAAACAGCCGACAAATTCATAAAGAGGATGTGGCAATTGCTAATAAACACAAGCAATAGACGATGTTTGAAAAGGCTATAATACTTTTATTCAGTTAAAACAAAAATAAATATTACAGTAGTCCCTTCCCCAGCCCAGTTAAAAGATAGAGCTTCCGAAAAACAGTATCAATCATGCTCTGGGAAATATCTTAAAGGGGACCGGTCACCCTAAGAAATAATTCCAAATTACAATAAACTTTACCTACACTATATTTATTATTTAGATTTTTTCCTTCAGTCTTCGAATTATCACAGCAAGCAGGTAGGAACCATTTAGTGGACACAAGATAATTTGTGTATCACCCCAAAATGTTGTGTATGCAGCAGAATGGGGAACCTAATGCCCATGTGCAGTGCCCTATATACTTAAGAGTGTGAGGAGGAAAGGGGTAATGTGAGAAATGCAGTGACATGTAGAAAATGCGGAATGGAAAGTGAAAGTAATGCCTCAGGCAGAGGTGGGGCAGATAATATTTCATGGACAGCTCAGATATATAAACACCTTTATAAGCAGTATGCCGTTTTAATGAAAAAAAGGAATTCCATTATGCAACTTTTTATGTGTAGGTGCCAAGATACTCTTTCTGGAAATTATGATGTCAGTTACGACTATACTTAAAAACACAGAAACAACAATTATGAATTAGAGCCATACCCGAGTCTTCCATTAGGGATGGATCTACTTTTGGAGATAAGAATGCTATGAATAGATTTAGGTGGTAAATACCCAAGGCGTATGTCACTATGTACCAACCCTGTAATGACAAATAAAATACTGATTGAAGCAGGTATTAAAGACAAATCAATCCACATATTGCATGAGTGAGCAGTGAGCAGCCATCAACATATGTACCGTGGAAAATTATTTACCTGTAGTATATACACCCTTATCATGTAGATTGCACTAAGGCCCAGTGTCGTCACCCATCGTACTGATGTGTATGGTGTGGATTTGTCTAAAAACGACTGGTAAATCTGAAAGAGATTAAGCAACATAGAAAGAAATAAAAAAAAGAGAATAGAACAATATTAACACAGATTTATTTTACATATATACTAGCATGAAGGAGTAGATAAGAACACATCAGCTACATGTGCCCAAGAGAATACAGTGAAAACTGAATTTTACAAAGCCGGATTTCCCTCAATTTACACCTTTTTTGTGGTTCCCACACATATATAATGCATAATGCATTTCCTTGAGTGGAATTTATACACTCTTTTCCCAGTACCCTGAAAAAACAAAATGGGGGCTCTACTGTATTTATAAACATGCTCTTTATTTACACACACAAAAAAAAATAGAAAAATAACATTTATTAAGCTGCCAATTAAAAAAAAAAAAATTAAAGGTTGTCATGTAAATTCCATATTTAAAAACTATATATTCTGGCAAATAACATACTTTGCCAGAATATATGCAATTATTTTACATCTCAATAGACAAATACATACATACATACATACATGACTCTTTCTTTAGCAATTTTACTAGTACTGGTTTCTACACAACCTTTTTATTACAGGCAGTCCCTGGGTTACGTATGAGATAGGGGCTGTAGGTTTGTTCTTAAATTGAATTTGTATGTAAGTTTAAACAAATACATTTACTTATAAAGTGCAATTTAGACAGATGTCTTTCTTAACAAAGTATTTATTTTTACCTTTCTGTGATCCTCGGTAGACAACATACAGCAGAGGAGATTGGGTAGGTGGTTTATTAACAAGCAAACCAGATTATATCACTGTAATAGCCCCCGTCTGTATGTATGAGTTGTATGTAAGTTGGGTGTATGTAACTTGAGGACTACCTGTATATGCAGCTTTATAGACAAACGTTTTTAAACGTTAAATGGTAGTGCAAAAAGACGTGCTAAAAATGGTTTCCTGTACCACTTTTGACAATGGGTGCCTAAGTAAGCGGTTAGCAGATATTCGGAGGGTTTACAGTAGACTCTTCATCAACCTTTTTTTTTACACTGTAATAATTTCCATGCTTTGATAAATTGATGGGGTTTATTAATTTTTCAGAGATGTGGGAATATGAAATGAAAGCTTTGTAATAATAAACAGTGATAGTTGTACCTACCTGTCCAAGCCTTGAAAAGAACCGGTACACCACTGAAGGTTTTCCATGAACCGAATCACCAATGCTATCTCCTTCTGACATTCTGTTTCTACAAAAACAACAAATACAACATGCTTTAGTAATAAAAAAAAAGCATTGCGCTGTGTGCAGAATCATGATCTAACTAAAGCTTGTGCTATGGAACATGGAAACAGAATTATACACATACAAAAAATGTAAATAATCTGTAATAGTTCTTTGCAATGTATCAGTGAATTCCCTGACTAAACCTTTTTTTTCAGCTGCAACAAACATGTTGTGGGGTGTCGACATCTTTCACCTGCTCTAACTGGAGGCCAGCATAATTCAACAGTTTGCAATGCACTACTTGCAATCAGCATGGTTCACTTGGTTAGAGTGTAAAACGAGAAAACAAATTGTTAGGGTGAGGAAATGCACTTAAAATGTGGCTAGCGGTTATAATGAGTCAAAGAGAGTAGATTCAGGTGTTCAGCAGTATCCGACATGTATTTGTAGGGAAGATCCAGGGTTGTTTTTTGATCTAGTTCCACTCTAAGCGGATGTGCCTTACTTCACCTCTTTTATCGCAGAAGCCTGCAAGGTACCCACTACCCAAAACTCCCCCAACCTCCTCCACCACTAGATTTTGTATTTAGTGAGTTTTCCAGCAGCAGTATGGGAAATTTATTCTTTACAATATCAGCACTTAAGGGCCACCTCCCTAAAGCATAGTCCCTTGGAAGTGCCAAAGCCTATGGGAACATAGGCTGAAGGCTCGGAGTGTTGCCAGCCTGCATATTTTTGCAGGTTGAGAGAAGTAGAACTGCTCACGTCGCCTGCTCCATTGATTATGAACATCCGCTCATACACAGCAGAGCTAAAGCTGAAGTCAGCCAAAGTATACAAAAGGAGGCATCTCCGGGCTGAATTTAGTTTTAGCTCCACTGTCTGTGACTGCACATAGGCTGTATCGGATGAGGAAAAGAATGGATACCCTTAATTACCAAGTTAAACAAGTTCTGATTATGAAAGTAATGACAAATTGTCACCGTAAAAAAAAAACCAAATGAGTTAGATAGAGGAAAAAAAAACCCCGGCCATAACTAAAAAGAACTTCAAAGTATTGGAGAAAATTATTGCTATTATACCACTAAATAAAGAAAAATACCACTGTTTCCAAATCTAAGGATATTTATAACGTGAAAATTTGCTTAGCTAAATTAACAAAACAAAACACAGTTTGAAAAAGCTTCTAAGCTAAACATGTTGGCGTTCTTCTATCTAAAACCTTTTAACCTTCTTTATCCTTCATTATCTGTTTGGTCGAGGGTCTTTTGCGGAATCCTTTTTAACTGCACCTTCTCAACTCTTCCTTCTTTTCTAAGGGGCCATGGATTTGTGGCTTATTAGGGTTACTCAGTCTCTTAGGGCAAGTGTTAAGAACAAGGCCACTGTCCCAGTTACCCTGTCCTGTCTCCATCTTTGTGGTGTCCCAGGTCGTAGCAAACTTAAGGGACAACTCCGCCATCTATTTTCTTCCAATTTCCTGATACTTTTTAAAGGATTTTAGCAATTTGGTTTTTATTTCACCCCTATTTATGGTCACATTGATATAATAATCTTGTTCAATACAGCTTATTAATTTATTTATTGCACTAGCGCTTTGCTAATGTATGAATTGCATACATGCAGCACCTTTTTTAATCAATTAAGGTGGTAGGATACTGATGAATTTATATATGCTTTGAGTAGCATTTAGTATAACCAGTTTATCTTGCCCTATCAATTAAATGGCACATATTTAAATTTGTTAAACAATTAATTAAGTTAAGCAATTATTATTGATTTAGAATTTGGGTTTGACACACCCTTATTGGCATTTTTTCTCTCTAATGAATTAGCTTTTGTTAACCCTAATTAATTGTTTGCATTATTTTTGATTTTTTTCACATTATAAATATACTTAGATTTGGAAACAGTGGTATTTTTCTTTTTTAAGTGGTATAATAGCAATAATTTTCTCCAGTACTTTGAAACTTCTTGTTAGTTATAGGCGGGGTTTTTTCTTCATCTAACTCATTTGTGTATAACTCTGTAGTCCTCATTCTTCACTTCCTAAACTGCTTGTATATCTTTACAAGTTCTCTCTGTAGAGATCAGGTCTCTAAAATGGCCAGATGTGCAGATTAAAGCCTATGTCTGACGAACGATTGTCCGTGATAATCTGCAACTTACCATTCAGATGAATATAAAGTAGCAAAGAGAACAAACCATATGAAACCCAGGCCATTAATTGACAGGAAGCAACTTTATGTAAGTGATGTCCGACAAACAGTAGTGGCAGTCTCCCATTAATATTGTCAGATAGGCAATACATGCAGAGAGAATATCATTAGCTGATATAAATCTTTTAACCTGTCCGATTGACCGATTGCCATGGTATGAAAAATGTCTGAACACTCCACACACAGTCCAAAAATCATATGAATCTTTGTTTCATACAATGGTATCTTTGTATTTATGGCCAGCTTAAGCAAACTTTGTAACTCACTTTATCTCAGTATTCGTCCTGACGCTTGCTTTGCTCTCTTATCCTGTGGCACAACTGGCTGATCACTTTTCTAGTTCATCAGTTCAGAGCACTTGCAATTGCCCAGTCATGTGTGTAGCAGTACCCAGCTTTTGCTCTCGCCATGTACTTAGATATTTTCTGGGGAGAGCATTTGCAATGTTAATTCACTAACAAGTGATCTAGAGGAGTTTTAAAAGGAGAGCTACTGCAGAGCACCCTGGTATCTGCCTGCTACTGCAATACATGGATTGATTAACATCTGAAAAGATACACAGCCATCTGCTCCAGCAATTCTCCTTGGAAGACTACAAGTTGCATGTTCCAAAAATTGTACAACTTATTCACTCCCCAAAGCTGGACATATATGTATAGATATATAGATTTTATTCATTCGATGATGAGGGATCATTTGCTTCAATGCAACGATCTAACTAACCATTCAGATTAAATAAAGTAGCACAAAGAACAAATCAGATGGTCTGGCCATTAACTGACAGACAGCAATTATATGAAAGTTATGTCCTACAAATAGTAGTGACGGCCACCCATCGAGATAATCAGAGGCAATATATGCAGATATATTAAATATTGGAAATGCTATATAATAACATTTTAATTTCCTGAAACGTTTAACAGAAAGTCCTGCTTAAGGCAAAACTATATGTTTCCACTGAAACTGAATAACTAAATCAGTGCTATTTACTGCTCATACACAATTTGAGCATCAGATTTGCTCTGCCCTGTGTGGTCAGCTTAGGCTCTAGATTGCTCTCTAAATACAAATTAACAGCCCCCAACACAATGATTTTAGGGATGAAGTAGACATTGCTGGGCGGGGGATAAAAATATTATACAAATTTTTATATATTGAAATGTCTTATTTAAATTGCTTGTTTACAAAACAATGGTATCCGAACCCCTTCCCTCTTATTGATGCCATGAAAATCTCTACCAGGTTTGTGTTTACAGTATCTACATTTTTTAAAGTTACTTTATTTATTTATTTATTTTTAAACAAGCCTAACTGAATGAGCTTACATCAAAGAAAGAGGGTATTTTTTCTTTAAGCTAGTGCCACTCAGGGATGGTAAACGCAGGCCGAGAAGCAGCCAATCCATTGGTCTCTCACACGTTTATGTTCCCTAAAATCTTCTCTATCTTTTTGTACCCAAAATCTGCTCCATGTTTCTGTACTCAGACCAACAAGAGCCTGTGTGTGCAGGCACAGGAGAGGGCAGTTGCCAGCAGATTGTTTTTTTTATACACAGCTCAGGAATCAGCCTCTGCAACACTAGCCTTAAGTTGCCAAATGCAAGTTCTGTCTAGCTGAATCATAATCCCTCATTTTCCAACTTCCTTGGTTCTCTGGAGCAATTTAGAAATAAGGAGAAAAAAGGAAATAAAATTTTCGACCACAGTTAAACCCCCGGTACATTCATTGTTCACCTATAAAGCTCAGATCAGCCTGATTTGGCCTGGCACACGATCCGCTTGTTTGACAAGACGGGAAGCAATTGAAAGAAGGGAGCGTCTCTGTTATATTAAGATCACTATCTATACGTATACAAAAACTCACCTGATTACTGGAATGAGGAGAGGGGTATTAAGGATTAAAAGAAACTGAGCTTTACATTCTTTTAAACACATTTTGTTAACAGTTGAACAAAGATGTATATTGCAACATTATCTTGAACATAGATGCAAAGCTTTACCAGCATAAATATATTTAAATTGCCTATTTGATAAGAATATTGTGGTGACTGTTTGTGGTTTATCTTTTGTGAAAAGTGCATTGTGTGTTGACATTTTACTAAAGATAAAAAAACATAAAAACAAGAGAAATTCAGAGGGATAGATCTAAATCTGGATCAGCACATATTACATTATTTTACAAGTACCCAGAGTCTGGTCTGCTCCCGGGCAGACTGGTGACCAGAATTTTATTTGTGGGACATGTCCAAGACAAGAGTCACACAATGTTCACTTCGAACTACAAAGTAGAAAGCTGTGGACAAGTTAGTTTTGTCTAAATTATTGTTTTCCTCTCCATTTACTTTTTAGATAATATTATACCTAAAGGCCCCCATACACGGGCCGATAAAAGCAGACCAAGTTGGCAGCTTATTGGCCCGTGTGTGGGGCCATCCGATGGGCTTCCCCGATCGATATCCGACTTTCGATCGGGCAAGTTAAAAAATCCCGTTGGATTGCAGCCACATCTGTGCATGTATAAGGTTCTGCGATCTGACCGTCTGTTTCAGATGCATTATGATCCGATCGTTGGGCCCTAGGGCTCACTTCAATGTGGGCATATCGGGGAGAGATCTGCTTGTCTGGCGACACCTCCAAATGTGCAGATCTCTGCGTCTATGGCCACCTTTAGGCTGCTGTCCTCTACATTTTCTTTTTACATAATATTATATCTAAGGTTACGGTCAGTCACTGATGTGTCCTGAAGATTTTCCTTTTTGCTTGGAGATATTTGTAGAAAAATTACTCAGCCATGAATATCCTGTACATTATATCATCTACCCGGTGAAGTTATTGGTTAGAATTGATGCTTAGTAATGTAATTTCTGCCACTTGTGGTCATGGTACTCCTCCGTCACTTAGGAAGGCCGGTATTTTTTTTTCCAATAAAGGGGACAACCCTACCTCAAGATGCTAGAAGAGTCAAGCAGCCATAACATACAAATAGAGTGTCATAGCCCCATCTAAAAATGTATCTGGTTGGTCTCCTAAACCAGCCAAGCCACAATAGTTGTACATGCATGGACCTCTTTTTTCACAGACTGCAAAACGTATACTGTAAACTGCCTTGAAAGAGCAATTACAAAACAAACTGAATAAAGAAAGATATGAATGAAACCCCCCACAGTTTTACACACAGCTGAACAAATTGAGCAGTTTACATTATGGAAATAATTACATTACAATTTACAGGTCGCATACCAAACCCACGTATGGTACCTGAGTTAACAATTTTTTATACGTGTTGGATATAAAATATGAATAACTGGGAGCTCAGACCCTGTTTCCAAGGCCATTTAGCAACTGGGATATGTAGTTTATCTACGATCTACAACAATGGTTGTGGCAGATCGCGAAACTACAATTCCCAGAATGCTTCAGCGCTGACCAACTCACTTCCGCCTCTCCCTCTGTGCGTTACCGACGATGCAGGGCAAAGGGGGTGAATACATGGGGAATTGAAAACCTCATAGTTGGAAGTACTGTTATTGTCAGTGTAGCAAACTGAATAGCAATAACGCGTCGGTGCTTTCATAAAGAATGTAGCTGTCCTTACCTTCTAGGTCTTACCCGAGTCGGAACTGAGAGCTCCTGAAGCGTACACGTCACTGTCCCAGCCCACCGGCATTAGACGGAAGTAGCGTACACCGAATGCGCGATGACCTCGAATCAGATTGGCGGGCTTTGACCTGACCAGTTACTTCACATCCTCTTGCTGCGGTTGCCTGGGCAACAAATCAGCAGAGATGTCAGGAGATTCTTTTTTTTTTTTTTTTAGTGTGACAAGGAATTAGATTTGAAATAATCTACGATTGGATCATAATGTCCCCGAGGCAGAAGAAGTAATGTGATACTGAAGTTGAGAAGCAAAGTAAAAAAACAGCACTCACAATAATATTCCTTTAGGCCACCGACCCCATAAACTTTGGCAATAAAATATTTTATGATGGTTGGGGTTGCCACCTTTTCCTGAAAAAAATACCGGCATTCATATATATTTACCTTTATTTCCTGTTAATAACATTGGGAACAAACATCAAAAATACCAGCCAGGCCGATAAAACAATTGTCAGGTGGCAACCCGCCAGGGGCATTGATAGGGTTGCCACCTGGCCGGTTTTTTACCGGCCTGACCGGTGTTTTTGATGGCTGATCCTAATGTTATTAATAGGCAAAAAACCTAAATATATAGGAATTAGGAAGGCCGGTATTGTTTTTAAAAAAAGGTGGCAACCCTAGGCATTGACCAATAGTGGGCCAATCATCCCACCCCTGAAACTAGCAGTCTTGCCCCATGACATCACTGCACTGCCTCCTGTCTAATTTCACATCATCCCAGATGTGCCAGTATAATCACAGACAAGGAAAAGTTATAGCAGAGCTCACCAGTTCAGCGTGGGTGGATTGTGTGTCTCCTCTCAGGCAGCAGCACTTGCAAAAGTTATATGAGCCTATTACTCCCCTCAATGCAATGTCTAGTAACACTCGCTGATGTTGCATGTATCCTGATGAATTATACAGAGATGGCTTTCTTCTTCAAATTATGGCTTTATTGAGGCACACATAGTGCAGTAAAAGTGCAATGCAGCTTACACGTTTCATGCCTTTACAAGCTGGCACTTCCTCAGAGCTGGAGGATAATCACTAAATAATATAAGTATAATGACTAAAAATTGATAAAGAACAAATTAACCCCAGGTACACCAGTATAAAGGACATTTAACCCCAGATGTTCTAGTACAACCATTAAATAAAATGTATATTAATACTAGATGTGTCAGTATAATTACTACAGAAAATGGATAATTAGCATATTAAAGGAACAATAATACCAAAGTGTTTTAATGTAAGTAACATATAATATTAGCATACACTGGTAGATGCTATGTGTTTGCTTCAAAAAGACTACTTTAGTTTATATAAACAAGCTGCTCTGTAGCCAAGGGGCAGTCATTCAAGCTGGAAAAAATGAGAAATTGCACAGGTTACATAGCACATAATAGATATGTCCTGTCCAATGTAATGGAGATTTATCTGTTACCTGCTATGTTATCTGTTACCTGTGCCCTTTCTCCTTTTTTCCCCAGCTTCAGTGGTTGCCAACATTGCTACAGAGCAGCTTGATTATATAAACTATAGTAGTCTTTCTGAAGCAAACACACTAGTTTTGCTAACAGCACATTATATTTAAATTATTTTGATACAATTTCTGTTTTTGGTGTTACTGTTCCTTTAACACCAGACATGTCAGTAATATCACAGTAGAAATGGCAAATGACCATGACCTTTACCCCAGATAAGTCAAGAAGATCACTGCAATAAATTAGAATAAATACAAACTCCATTTATACCATATGTCATGTTACACATGTATTATTTGTTTCATGATTTGCCTTTCCTTGTTTTGGCCCATCTCCCCTCCTGTTAACCCCTCTGATCTCTCTCTGTTTGGTTTACTCCACTTGTCCGGTAGTATATGCTGACTACATTTTCAACTGCATGTATATTGCCAGAGTGGATCATATTATAGTCTTTTGACCTATCCGGATGTTCACTGTTGTCAAGATCTTCACAGTTTGAAATAAACTACTCAACGGTCTTCAAGGTGTCATTTTGATTGAGTTCAACTATCTGCTGAGATTCCTGAGGTTGTAAGTTATTGCTATCTCAAGACAACTTGACAAGTTAAAGAGATCACACTTTACAATGCTTAGGAGGGGAGGCAGAATACCATACATGCCAGTAAGATCACTGCAGAAAAGTATAGTGTGAAAGCATTTCCTCACGTACACACAGATAACTGTTAACACCAAACTTCTTCTTTCCTAACAATTTCCCATGCTGCTTGTCTCTCTCTGCCTTGGACTTGATAATGGACTTGAATAGAAAGATGAGTAATAAAGTCATACAGAGCATCTTATTTAGAGAGGGGTCAGTGACCCTGAAGAGTCAGAAGAAGAAGGCAAATCATTCGACAACTATAAAAAATAATAACCAATTGAAATGTTGCTTAGAGTTGACTATTCTACATCATATTAAAAGTAAACTTAAAGGATAATCACCCCTTTATGGAAATGTAATGGCAAAACTTTTTCAGCAGATTTGTCTCCTACACTAGATTTACCATGGGCGGCAATTTTTTTTGCCATTGCGCTAACTCAGGTCATTAATTCAGAACTCAGATTTTGTGCATTTCCCATGGCCATGGTCTGACTCTTGCATTAGCAAGAGAAGGCAACACTACAAAAACATACCTCCCAACATTTTGGAAATAAAAAGAGGGACAAAAAAGTTGCCG